>JAYEVI010000179.1:0-600000 GCA_036346575.1 Dendrocalamus sinicus | reverse complement strand
AAAAGTTGCTCGGTATGAAATGGAGGAAGTGCCGTGAGCACTAAAATATGGGTTTGTGAGTAGAAGTTGTTTTAGTGAAAAAGACTAAAACCTTATACCAAGTGAAGAACATAGTGATCGCTCAACCACAAGCATTGATTTGTCAAACTTGGTTTAGTAGCTGCTCAAATTGATTGAATCTCTACAGGAGTGAGAAGTGTTAGTATGGGAGGGGGTAAAACTATACTAAACAACGGTAGATTCCTCTCAGGGTGGGTAGAAAATATCTAGCCGTGTCGGTGCATACCCAGGTTTGAGTTAGAAACCTACTGGGTAGAGCCTATATAAAGAGATAAGCAGTGAAACGATCTTATTTTCTCAACTCAGTCATGAGGGTTGAGAAATCTTATAGGTGAAGTTGGGCAGCTCTGCAGAGATAATTATAAATGGTATTCGAATACATCGTGCTTCCGGTATATGAAGTCGTGTTCAATACGTGATTCCAATAGCAAGGCATAAGTAGATTTGAAAATATTTTGGAAATGTGGAA
The DNA here is from genome assembly GCA_036346575.1 of Dendrocalamus sinicus. Classification (NCBI taxonomy): domain Eukaryota; kingdom Viridiplantae; phylum Streptophyta; class Magnoliopsida; order Poales; family Poaceae; genus Dendrocalamus; species Dendrocalamus sinicus. The sequence goes on along the minus strand of JAYEVI010000179.1, from coordinate 599,471 downwards.
GTTTGGTAATCAAGTTTTGAAAACCCCAAATTTCTTAAGAAGTTTATGATTCGATATTTTGTGTTTAAAAATATTTACAAACAAAACTGCATCCACATAAACTATTTTACCCCACTCCATGTCAAACTCTTGCATGTAGTTAAATAGCATTTTTCGTGTGACTTGTTGTGTACGGTTGAATGTACTCAGTCTTGCTTTCTTTTTTCCCACCAACACAGAGATCAGAAGAAGAAATGATATTAGAAGTATTCGTTTAGGGTTATGGCCGCACTCAAGCATTCCTGTAGAGTTTAATTTGGTTCTTCTGATTGTAAGTTAAGTTTTGGGTTTGGTGCTCTTAAAATTTGTTAAAATTGACGGTTAAATCTTATTTTAATTAAACTAACTCCATTTAAATGTTCGTAAACTGGCATGATACTTCTTCTATCCGTAACTGAACTCTTAGGCTGTTACAGAAGATAATGACATTCCTGTTCCTAAAAACAGTGTTACAGCTTTGTTCTGACATCAACACCATACAAGTTACCAGTCCTTGAACCAAAGCACAAAAACAGAGCCACAATGGGTCCATACCAGGGCTATCAGAAGTCAGAACTGCGGTCCATAGAGTCGTCGGGAAGCTTCAGCGTCGTCATCCTACTTGGCCGGCCGTCAACCTGCGGTGGCTAAGGCGGTCGGCGAAGAACTGCATCGCGAAAGCCGACGGAGCAGAGTTGAGAGCTCCGGCCCCTAGAGCAGCAATGCGCATGCATACAGAAACAACAGGTGCCCATCTCAGCCATAATCATTGTCCAAATATGTTGAGTACTTAACATAGTGTTTTAGACATTTCATAGCGTCTTTAATGAAACTGCAAAATAAAAGACTCCTAACACTGTTGTGAACACGTCCACAATATCACTCGACGAACACTAAACATGGAACATAAGTCTACGGTAAACAGTCCAGCAATCTTCAGCAAAAGGCGGTACCCCAGCAGATCCATTGCACCGGCAGAAGCAGCAAACATATGGGCACTTCCATCACAGCATGCAGAAGGAATTCACTTCGGGTGTGCACGGAAAGCCCTGAGAATCATCTTAGACTCTTAATCAAGCACGTCCTCATCATAAAAACCAAAAATGTAGCTGGAAGGATCACCGTAATCATCATCATAGACCTCCGAGTCCACATCATAGTCAAAACCAAACCCCCATAATCACCATAAAGGTCACCTTCTTTGTCGGAGTCAAGACTGGAGTGGTATTCAGAAAGACAATAGTCGCCGTCACCGAGCGATTCACCGTAGGGGATAAGCCGTAGTGTCTTGACCCTAGCACACTTAGATTGCACTTTGCAGGGCGTCGTCGAGTGTCGACGACGATGTTGAAGCATCGCCTTACGTGAAGAAGCTCCAGGTGGTGACAACTATCAAGGACGGCCGTCAGTTCTTCATTGGTGATGTCGCAGCAGTCAAGAGTGAGGCATCGCAGCTCGTGCATCGTCGCGATTCCGAGCGCCTCCCCGCTCATGAAATTGCTAAAATATTTGCGTAGCTCGAGACGCTTCAGCTGCGCGCATGCTTTGCCGGTGACTTCAAAAACGTCACCACCAACATTTGGACAATGCGAGAGCACGACATCCTCTAGCAGAGGAGACTTTCTTATCACGTCGGTGAATCCTTCGTTGGAGACGTCGTGGCACCATACAAGGCTAAGGCCCTTCAGAGAGGACGACCTGCAAGAATTGCACCTGGCTGTTAGTAATCACTAAGTAGGACACTATATTTGTTTGAGGTAAACATGTTGATCTTCTATTATATAACTAACACAACCACACAGTTCGATATCGAACACAACAATCTAGGTGGATTCCTTAGGAAAACAGGAAATGCATTGGAAGGGTTGCTTATTAGAAATTCAATTCCTTGTTAGACTCCATGCATCAAAGATTAATCACGGTGATAAGAATTAAAAGTGAATTCAACCAGGGTTCCAAATTTCGCCATAATTTCACCCCGAATTCAACACAATCAGTACTTTACTTTTCTTCAGGTAAACTAAAAAAGATCTTACTATTCCTCTAAAAAAGATCTTACTATTCCTTACGCCATAAGAATTGGCTGGCGGTGCAGTACTACTGCAATGACCAATCACAATATATATCAGTTCAAAAAAAAAATCACAATATATATTGTCATAGCGCACTAACGTATAACGAAACTCAAGACTTCTCTTCCCGGCAAATAGCAATGATCTACACTATTTCATCTTTAACTTCAAAGTCAATCCAAAAATGTAAGCAAAGGGTAATTAAAATTTATTGTACAGTAGATGAAAGTCCAGAACATATATCCTCCAACATTTGATTTGACCTCGTACAATGAATGCACCTGGTTCAAAATACAATACCTGCCGATACAAAACCTTATTTGATTTGAGTAAGACGCCTTTCATTTGAATATAAGACCGCTGAAATCTAATATAGAGCGAGCTTCAATCTCTGAAAGAAGAGTACCTTCCCGCAATATACTTGAGGAGCTCGTCAGTAACAAAGAACTTCCCGCCGAACACCTCAAGCTGCCCACAGGAGCGGTCTACGGCCACTTTTGCCATTGCGCGCAAGACATCTTTGTCTTTCTCAAGCACGACCCTGTGGCGCACCATGTCCACGGATCGCCACAGGTCAGGTACCTTGGCCGCCTCGAGCCATGAGTGGCACACAAGGCCGGCGCCCATGAGAACCTCGACGGCGCCGAGCTTGGCGAAGACCCAAACGAGCGCGTCCAGGGGCAGCTCCGACCAGTCCCTGGCAGGCGGCAGCTTTGGCACAGGCAGGGTATCCATTTCCTGGGAACACCTGAAACTGAAAAGAACCATATTACTATTGCCTACCAATGCATTATTCAGAGACCAGAATCTGGTGAAGAGTGAAATCCTGCCTACCAGTGCATTCTTGAGATACAAGAATCTGGTGAAGAATGAAAACTTGATTGATATGTACCTATATGATCCTTACTTTCGCCCGGCAATCGCGGCGTCTCCCACCGGCGGCCGGGGAGATGGAACTGAAGCTCTGGGGATCCTTTTTCTTGAGACGGTTTGTAGAACGTGGGTGCCTTGGTGTTCTTGGACCCAATTTATAGAAGTTAAACGAAACCTTTCGTTTTCCTGTGTTCAATCAGGCAGGGATGCAAACCGACGTTGACTGAAGAAGACGGAAGGTTTGCGATTTGCGCCGGAAACTGTCGGGGTAATTAACTGCGCCATGCGGCCTCTCGCATTCTGGGCCACATCGCATGCAACTAGACGATAAAGATGCTGCATTTGAAAAGGAAGATAAAGATGATGTGGCACATGAAATGTTTGACAAGCTAGGGTACTTTTAACTGACTTTAGTTAACAAGAGAGAAGTAATCAAAGCATGGTGTGCTCTTAGAGCAAGTACAATAGTATAGCCAACTAGTAGCTATAACACTTGTCCATTTCATCTATAACCTTCAAAAAAATAGTTCATACAATAATATAGCTATTACAATAACTATTTGGCCCCACGTGTAAGAGAGTGAAATGCATATTTTTACGTGCTATAGCTAACTGTAATTTAGTAGCCAGCTTCCTTCTCTCTCTTCCTTTCTCTCTCTGCCATGTAAGATTTTATTGATATTATATTTGCTATAGCCTGCTGACTAAGCCTTATTGTACCTGCTCTTAGAGCAAGTTTAATAGTATAGATAGCTGCTACCTCCAATACATTTCCATGTCATCAAAAGATAATGATGCAGCTAACTCATACAATAAGCTGGCTATAAGTTATCTCCACAAGAGCTCTCAATCATTTAATACATACATGAGTATTGATAATTTAATACATGCATGGGTATAGCAGTCATTTCCTGTGCTATAGCCTGACTCTTGCATGGGAGCCGGCTTGGCTCTCTCTCTCTCCTTTTCTCTCCCCTCCACATAGGACTATGCTGACATAGATTCCCTTGTAACTAGCACAGTCAGCCTTATTAAACTTGCTCTTAAGGGTATCCACAGCGCTCCACAAATAAATCTGCCATTCAAAATAATACAGAAGCATGGTGTAGAAAAAATGCAACTACCATCCATTCTTGCTTCAATATCATTATGTAGATGCAATCACACCGTCCCTTAACAGAACATTTAGAGGTAAATATAATGGGGACGAAAGATTAAGGGATTTTAGAGGATGGTCACATATCATCTTCAGTTCAGAACTTAAAAAGGTTTAGTCTGAATTCACATAATTGTTAGATTAGGCATGACATACATTTCAGTGATAATAATTGGCTCGAGTCTGCAACTGTTGGTGGCAACAGCAGCATACATCCTGCAATTTGGCATATCAATTCAGTTGAGTTCATTTTGTTTCATACAATAACAACAGCAGCAAAGCCTTTTGTTCCAAACAAATTAACTTTTGAGAAACTTTTTTTTGTTACACAGGACATCAGATGCTTGGCACTATTTCACCCATCCCGCTCTTATCCTGTGGCTCACATCTTCATCAATCTCATCACCGTTCCACTATAGCATCAATCCAAAATAACAAAATGTGTCCTTCCTAGACACTACTTGTCTGTCCAGCCTAACATCTCCATCATCTGCCCTGGCACTGCTAAAATCACATCTCATATACTTAGTTTTAGTCCTACTAAGTCTAAAACCCTTCAATTATAAGATATTCCTCTACAACTCTAGATTCCTATCGACACCTATTCTGCTCTCATCAACTAGCATCACATCATCAACGAAAAGCATACACCACGAGCTATCTCCTTGTATGTCCCGCGTGACCTCATCCATCGCTAGGGCAAAAATATATAGGCTTAACGCTGACCCTTGGTGTAGTCCTATCTTAATAGGAAAATCATTAGTAACACTACCACATGTGCTGACATTAATCACAACATCTTCGTACATATCCTTAATCAGGATAATATATTTTGTTGGGACTTTTTTCTATGAAGCACCCACCACATGATCTTCCTTGGCACTTTGTCACAGGCTTTGTCTAAGTCAATAAACACCATGTGAAGGTCATTCTTTTGTTTCCTATATTTCTCCATCAACTGTCGTAGCAAGAAAATCGCCTTTCTGCTCAACTTTCTAGGCATAAATCCAAATTGGTTTGTCGTCACAGGACACGAAGCAGGACTTGTCAAAGGACTCGAAGCGGGACTCATAGAAGGTTTGTGTATAGTCGTAGACCGGGCCAGGTAGCAATTAGTCTACATATAACTAGTTGTATCCACTAAACCGAGTGTGTTGGTTAGTGAAACGGGTTATTCAGGTAGCGCGAGTCATGGAGATCGTGCTGGAAGACTCGGGCAGTTTGTTAGCTTGTGTACGTGTAATCTGTGTGTATAAATAGGAGAGAAAATGGAAAAGCTAAGGGGATTGACGCAGCGCAAGAACATGTGTGTCTTGAGTAGATTAGAGTGTTCGTGTGTGTCTACGACCACCGTGTGTGTGCATCTGGTTCCGTCCTTGAGCCAACAGTCACGGACGCCTTCTCACCATACAGGGATGGCACATGCCTACAACCGGCCACCAGGTGCAACCTGATGCCATTGTTGTCGATCATGCGGTTCTCGGCGAAGGAGAAGACCTTGAAGCCATACTGCGATGGGAACACGACACACGGGAGCATCGTCTCCTCTTCCTTTGTGGGAATGTCACGGGTCCGAGCACCACCATCCCATCATCATCCGATCAGGCTCTCCAGTTGCCAGCGATGGTGAGGATGCGATGATGCATGAGGGTGACAAAGATCTGTGCAACTCAGATCTTCTCAGGGAAAGCAGGAGGTGAGTTCTTGGCTTGCCATCAATGTCATCCAGTGTCATTGTCATCGACAATGGCGAGAATTAGTTGGCATGCTTGCTAAACTTGCGAAGGACCATGTGAGAAGGTCTAGGTTATTGCTGTGATGAACCATTGCAAGTTTTGTAGAGTGGTCAAATGATTTTTCAATGATCGCAATTTGTCTGGATTGATTTCTGATTTTTTTTCAAAGCAAACGATAGTACTAACCTGATGGTAGTGGTAGTACCGCTTTGGATAGAAATTGAGAATTTTGGAATTCGAGGCATGGATTGAGTTGGGATGACCTGAGTAATTGCATTAAGGTTGCATGATGTATGTTTTGATTAACGTGTGTCAAGTAACTTGTGCCCCAAAATAATTTTTGTCTTTGGATGTGTAGGGTTGCTTGGATTCAACTGTGGTCAATGGCGAGTATCGGGGCTATGCTCATGGAGGAGCGGAGGCCCAGAACAATCGAGAATGCCGGGTGAGATGGTGAGTTCAAGTATAGCACGAGAAAGACGGGAAATGTTGAGGGCGAGTTCGAACGGTGAGGTTGCATCATGTGGCTTGGACGGTCCAAGTAAGCCATTCTTCGACTACACATTGGTTTTCAATCACTTTGGTCTTATTTCAACCATATTAATTTATGACCACTCATTGATCTTCGACCACTCTAGTCTTTTTGACCACATTGTTTTTTCTCTATCAATTGAGTCTCTGTTGATTTATTCTTTACTCTATATCTTCATAGCTTCTCATAGCTATTGGAGTAAAGATTATGGAATACTTGGGGGAAATTTGAGGCACCATTCACCCCCCTCTGTTGCCATCTTCAGTCCTACAACTTGTCAGACCATCTCTTGGGAGCATGTTGACGTCAGTCGTGTTGATGCTCGCAAGCCAACACGGATAGATCATCGATGATCAATCTTGTGCACGTGTGCCTTAGAATCTAGATAATTATTACTCATGGTAACCCCGACTCTTGACAACCATCCCCATCTAAGATATCTGTGGTTAATTTTCAACTTATTGGAATGCAACTCCTATATGTGATTGTATTTGCAAAGAGGAGAATATTATGTCCCCGCGAAAACAATGCTGAAAGTATTAGTCCGCTCGCCGGTGAACAGATCGAAGAGGTTGGAACCTTGTGTGTGTGCTCTAGGAACCTTGTGATATCCTAGAAAAGGTACATGGATTCTTAGATTTGAAATAGTGCTAATTTTACTGTTCATCAAAAGAGGCCTGACCTATTTGAGTAGAGGTCTGACCAGTTTTGGTTAGAGGTGTGACTGGTTTTGGGGTGCTTTTATGGAGTTTTGCCTCCTATGGCTCTGGCTTTGATGAATATTTGAATTTGTATTTTCGCTGCATGTTACTGATATTTGGGAGAAGATTTTGAAAGAGTTATTCACCCCTCTTTGACTCACCATACTCAATCCTACAAGTGGTATCAGAGTGAGATTGTTCTTTGTTTGATCTTAACCGATCTTGAGTAATAACGTCAGAGATGTATCACAACAAGCTTCCTATCTTTAATAGGATGACTATCCCTATTGGAATATAAGGATGGTGATGTACATCGAGCCTCAAGGCCTAGCCATTTGGAATAAAGTAAGAAGTCTTTTTGTTGTGCTTGTCGATGATGTGGTCCTTAATGTTGTTTAGTAAGCCGAGGTTAAGATAAATGTTAAGGCACATAACTTTCTGATCCAATGCGTAGGAAGATCTGAGTTCAATGGAGTGGCTCATCTTGCATCCACATATGAGATCTGGAATGTCGGAAATCAAGAATGTGTGTGACACTCGGTTCAAGAGGAACTACCAGAAGCTGGAGATGGAACATGGAGAGACCATCGATTCCTTATTTGGTAGATTCCATAATATCCTGTGTGATCTGAGATCTGTTAGTGTGACTTATGCATATGTCAGTAATATGACTCATGCTTTGAGTGCTCTTGACATGAGTGTTTGGAAAATAAAAAAATACATCCATCAATGATAAGGCGGACTTGGTACTATGATTGTGGATAAACTATATTCACACCTTAAGACCCATGGGATGGGTATCATAGCTAATAACTCAAAAAGTTCACAGATGATGGCTCTTGTAACCGATACTATCAAGAATGATACTTGTGAAAATGCTTCGTCTAACTTTTCTTTGTCTTATTTTCAAGCCGTAAGTGATGAGCAACTTAAGAGCTTTTCCATAAATGATCTAGCCCTTATCACTAGTCGATCCACCAGTGCCTACCACAAAGCTAGAGAGCGTAGGAGAGGAGGCCCAATTGTGTGATTTGAGTATGGTGAGATGGGATATTTTCATGCTTGTTGTCCTAGCTTTGCGAACATGGATGGTGATATCGTGAAAGGACTACAAGAAGGACCACAAGAAGAATTACAACAAGACTCATCGACCTTTCATGAACCATGACGCAATCAGAGATGTGACCATATCGTTGCTCATAGCCCTCAATGGTTGAGACATAAGCGATGTTGATCGTACAACTTCAAGCGATGAAGAGTAGCTAAGAAAGGAGAAGAATAAGTCTGTTGGATTCATCGGGCTATATCTCATGGCTACTAGCAATGTTGATCCCAATAGCTGAAGCATCTAGGCCCCTAAAATTAATTAACGATGACAATGCTTAAGGGACTAATATGTTTGTTAAAGATGACCGAAAGATTTAGTCCTAGTTTTTGATGATATCATGGAAAAGATATGCAAGGGTGACAAAGATTACGGAGAGTGCGTCGAGCGGTAGCTGTGACAAGTCCCAAACATCTGACACAGGCAAGGGCATTGGCTCCATCTCCATTCTTTGCGCAATCCGGCAACACCTGAAATATCACTGAGAAATCAACATGAAAAGCCTAAGATTGATAGCACCTACAACTACGTGTGAGGGCTCTGCATATAGCCCGCTGAGGTAAATCTTGACATGAAAGAAGGCACCTGACTGGCTAAATAGTAAGTGGGCCCCGACCAGGCTGAGAATGAACAAATGGTCCTAAATATATAAGCGCTGGCAAAGGAAATCAAAATCCCTTTGAAAAATAACCAGCAAAGGAAATGTTTATATATAGGGGGTATTTTGACAGGCTTGAACTAATAAAAGTGAAGGGAAAAAAGATCTAATTCGTGCGTGTTAATTTGAGCCGTTTAAGCATAAAACCTGCTTGAGAAGACCCTGTACATTTGTATTGAACATTCATAAGATCTTCCAACATTTGTACTGATCTCATTTTAACTAGCCTGATACAAAAAGAGAGAGACATAGTCAAGAGGTGGACTAGCTCTACGTTTACGGTCGCAGGTCACGTGTCACATGATTTCCATGTGGATGCGTACATGCATACGAGCGTGTACATGAGTTTAGCTTTAGTCCTTTTGATGACATCTGTTATATATTTCAAGTAATGATAATAACTCTACCTTATAAATTACTCTTTTTCCACTTGTACCAGCTGCGTGGCACTAAACCGTGCCATTCTTAAGAATTCATGAATGTGGCCTTTACTCATGGCCCAATTTCTAACAGTATCATTATTTTTGTTGAAACCTAGTAGTATTACTTATGAAAACCGACTACATTCACTCGTTCCTTTGCTACTATCTTCGTTTTTTTTTTACAATTTTTGAACATGATATGATCTCTCCAATACACATCTTTGATCATTGCTTTTTCTAATTATATGTTAGTAAAAGTTATTAAAGTATTATGATACAAAAGTACTGTTGATGACAAAGTTAAGAATAACATTTCTGCATGCACCAGTTGGACCGGACTTGCCGTGCTAAAGGCGAGGAAAACAATTTTGGTTTAAATTTTTTTCGGATCCCATTGAGAAATCTAAAATTCAAAAATTTCATATTGTTTAGGAAAATTTTGGCTAAAAAATTCAAACATGCAGTTCGAATTCAAGAAATACAATTATATGAAAAACAGCTAAATCTCGGCAAAATTTTAGTAAAATCTCAAAAATCTCGGTCAAATATCAAAAATTTTAAAATGGGCTGATTTTTTTTTGTCGAAGTGCACTTTTCTTGAAGGGGACTGAGATAACCAAAATTTGCTAAATTGTTCCCAAAATTGTTTTCCCTGGTTACAGCAATGAAATAGTAAAGAAAATAGAGTGTTGACATTAACGATAGATCTTCAATTTGATGTTCTAGATGGTTGCAAAAACTATACGCAGGAGTAGTCTCGATCTAGCCGTGTAATAGCAACCGGTGATAAGGCACCACATTAATGGAATTAGAAGAAATTTTAGGAGAATATTTTTTCTTATTGCTAGAAAAGAAACAAAAGTTATTGATTATCTCTAGTACTTAGAAGAAGGGAGTTGGCTGTTGTTTATTCACCCATCCTCTCTCCTCAGGCGCTAACATATGGGCCTCCTGTAACAAACGTGCGTTCTTAGAAACTAATATCTCAACATAATATAGTTTGTTAGCTATTGGAAAGAGGGGTGCTCATTTGGGCTGTGGCTTATGGCTATTTTACTATAGCTGACTTATTTTGTACTGTAACTGATGGTGTTTTATTGGCATAATTAAAGTTTTAAAAAATAAAAATAGAAAAAAACATGTTAGCCTATCTCGTATAATGCAAACAAATACGAGAAAAAAAAGAACCGGCAAAAAAGCTCAAAAAAATCTAAAAAATAAAAAAAAGATGAAATTTAGGAATAATGAAAAATAAGCCAGACGCCAAAACCCAAACGAGTGGGGCTGAAGTTGATCAGTCAACATAATATAGTTAGCTAGCTATTTCAAAGATTGAAGTTGCACCCTATCACCTTGGCATCACGTGTATGGCAAAACTCCGAGGCCGGGTCAAGGGCAAGGGGCAGCCAGACCTTGCAATCCGATAGGGATCCCCTGCAGTTGATACAGCGACTGCATGTCAGAAACTGCATGCGGCTTGGGCTGTCCAATTTCATGGCCAACGGTTCGGATTTTTCTGCTACACTATCTTGACTTTGCTACAGTGCATGAACGGTGCCTCGTCGAACCTTGTCCAGCAGATCCGAATCCGGCAGCCGGCAGTGCAGCTGCTTGAGTTGCAGTCACCATAGCACTAGAGTACAAATCTCCCTTTCCACAACTCTCTTGCTCGGATATATGGTGCTAGCGATAGAGGGCACGACCAATCTCCCTTTTTATATATAGACTACTAGTAACAGTGTACAATATATAAGCGAGTACTGTTTATATTGATTCAGATAATACACATCAATCTCCCTTTTTATATATAGACTACTAGTAACAGTGTCGTGCGCAACTAGATGTGTCACAGTGCATCAGGCCGCAGCTGCCGAGAGAGCATAATTTCCAGGTGAACAGGATTCTCTCTGTTCACTGATAATAGCCCACTGATGAAAAAGCGAGTACAACGACCACCACCATGGATGATCAACCAACAAGATATTTAGAGACATTTGTATTGGCTTTTACTAATAGCTTTTAGCTGTGAATTATAAATTTTGGCTAAAACTAAATAATAATGGCCGAAAGAAGTGACTTTTAGAAGAAAAAGACGAATGGTGAAAACAGTGACGAAGAGATACGTACGTGTGACGGAAACGAAAAGAGTAGAGTGCGTAATGCACTCGTAACCTCATGCCTTATCTCAGGAACGAGACGGTGGCGAGAGAAATAGAAAAAACCGCTTCGAGAAAGCAGATGTTCATATTTGCTTTTGATTTTTCTAAATGAAAGCTAGAATCAGAAGCCAATACAGATATGATCTTAACATTGGCTCTTCTCAACAAAGAAAAAAAAACCCATGTTACAAGTACATATGACGAGCCGAGCCTTTCTTGAGTCAAGATACAAACTTGCCAAGTTAATCCAAGCAAGGCCCTCACCATCCTTGTGTCCACCATGGCTGTTCAAATATTTACTACCATGGGAACGCTTTCTCGTGCCATCTAGTTAGTTCATAAGCACGAGGGGACAGGTTGAGATCCTAATTGTAGGCCAACATTTCACCACTTCAGGTTTGCTATTCAAAATGCGGACATATACAGCTCTTGCCTCTGCCTTTTTCTGCTCTGTTCACAATGATCATCTTAGCAGGGATAGGCAGTAATCAACCCAGCGGTGTGAGTGATAATAGATTGCAGTGAGCCATTCCATCATTGTCATCTGGCGAATGCAGCAAGGCAAACAGATAGCTACTGCAAAGCAACGAGAGACTAGAAAGACCTTTAACTTGGGGCAGTATTTTTTTCTAGTTGTTCTTGAATCACTGGACTTGCGTTCAGCACCTGTCTGTCCCTGCTGCGTTATAGAGCTTCTGGTTTTTGGTCTGGCGAGGTTCACTTGTGCGAGAAGTAGGCAAACGTTGGTTTGTCCTAGACCCTGTGCGCCTTGCAGCTTCCGACTTCAACTTTGCTCTCTGTTTCCGATTTCAACTTTGCTCTGGCTGACCTGGAACTAGCAGACCCTTTGTTGTTTCTGCGTTGAACTTGTACCCTGTTTACCCACCTGTACTAATTCTTGTTGGATCTTACACTGATCATTATTGCCTTGGAACTCCCGACAAACAACTGATGTTGAAATGCCCTGTACGAGGAAATATCTATAGGTGTCAGCAAACCAAAAGAAAAAGGAAAAAAAGAGAAAAAAGTAGCACGCAGAGGAAAGGTTCGAACTTCAAACACACTTAGAAATGTCATTAGGCGTGGACCTTCATTATTAAAAAGTAAGATATTAGTTCTTATTTATTAAGCATATGATTAGAGATATACTATTAGTTTCTATTTATTAGAGATATCATTAATATTAGACTATCTGTTAGGGAAAGTCCATCTATATAAGAACACTATTGAAATCAAGTAAGAAATAACAAAGTCATTCTTATCTATAGTCTCTCTCCCTCTACGCTGACGTCGTCCGGTCATCCTCTTGGCAATGTTTACCCCTATGAACTAAGATTCATAATAACTTGGTATCAGAGCCAATACCATAATTTCTGCTGCCGAGTTAACATGTGGCAAGATCATTGCTGGCTATGAAGAAATCATCGCTGGACTCAAGAATGTAGAGATAATGGTAGCAAAGGAGAAGGCATAACGGCAACACGCGCTCATGGCACAAGGGACAGGAGCAATGGTGGTTGTGCCACCGCAACAGCGTTACTACTACTGCTCCTTTATCTGGAACGAGTAGCAGTGCATCTTCAAGTGACGCCGATGTGGCATCTTTTAAGGTCGATGCATCGGTTACAAGCTACACCCTGTGACTGTGGTGGCGCTGCTTGGAGAGGCAGAGATGGCGGCGGGCAGTGCCGCGACGCTGCAGAAGCTGAAGAAGGCGGCGGTGGAAGGAGGACTCCAGAACGCGCAATGATGTGTCCGGCAGGAGGAACATCACGGATCCGAGAAGGACGGCGGATGCCTCGAGTGCGATCGTGTAGCGATCAGTGCTCTGGAATAGCGAGGGCTTTGGCAACAGCGCCTCGCGCTCAGGAGTAGTCCCTGCATCAGCGTTGCGGCGGCGACGGACAACGAAGATGAGTGAGACGAGGAGGAAGACAAAGTCGACGACGCTGAGGAGCGTGCGCTACAGGCGACGCCGCAGAAGCTGGAGAAGGCGGGGGACGTTTTGGCTAACTAGGTCTTGACGCCGGAGGAGCCGAAGCAAAAGGTGGCGACAGTGGTGATCGAGCAGATCTAAACGTCGAAGAAGCCAAGGCAACCGCCACAACGGAGGGCGTGCAACTGTGGCATGGCGTTCTAGTCAACGACACTCGTGCTGCGCGGGCAGAGGACCTGTTTGCGGTAGTGGTGGCGACCTAGCAGATCTGGACACCAGAAAAGCCAGAGCAGCCACTGCGATAGAGGGCTTCTCCATCAAGAAGGTCTGGTCAGCGGCACTCGGGCTGTGGTGGGCAGAGAAGGACCCGACTGCGGAGGCGGTGGAGGTGGTTGAGAAGGACGATGCCGACGAAAATCAGGAGCTACTCTGCACCGCGGCATCCTGGAGCACCTGATATGGCAGTGGCGCATGAAGGAGCTGGCGACGGGGCTCTCCGGCAAAGGGAGGCGCGCGTCGGACTAGGTGGAGGAGAAGGTCCTTGAGAGGGCCCAAAAGAAGCCTACGCGCATCCCGATTAGCTGAATCTTTGGTAGGCCCGTCAATGTCATGCAGCCCTAGCTAAATCAACCGAGTAGCAGTAATAATATTTACAATTAATGGACTATTAGCGTCTGCAAGTGGTCCATTAATTAATTATTGAAGCTGTGGTTCCTGGTTTTGGTGTTTTACTTCACACTAAATAAGATTCTACCCTGCGTACTAGTAATATTTGTACACATAATTGTCAACTAAAATAACATGAGAAATCAGCTGTATGTTTCTTGGCACATACAGTGCCAGCAGTTGATAAACCACGCTACCGTTCAAGATATTGCTACAAGATATTGGTAGTTAGTCAGAATAGGCACCGGTGGAGCTTCCCTTTGCCCAGGCCAATTTATCCGTCGGGTAGAGATTTGCCCCCACGAACGTACCTACAGACACTAAAGGAGGAACATACCCACCTATATTAGGATTTTTACCCATGGGTTTGCGGGTAATTGGGCAAGATTGCCATCCCTGCCTGAACCATACAAGCTACCAGTCCTTGAAACAAAGCACAAAAACAGAGTCATAATGGGTCCAAACCAGGGCTATCAGAAGTCAGAACTGAGGTCCATGGAGTCGTCGAGAAGCTTCAGCGTCGTCATCCTACTTGGCCGTCAACCTGCGGTGGCCAAGGCGGTCGGCGAAGAACTGCAGCAAACACAACCAGTGCATCGCGAAAGACGACGGAGCAGAGTTGAGAGCTCCGGCTCCTAGAGCAGCAATGCGCATGCATACAGAAACAACAGGTGCCCATCTCAGCCATAATCATTGTCCAAACAAGTTGAGTACTTAACATAGTGTTTTAGCCATACATTTCATAGCGTCTTTAACGAAACTGCAAAATAAAAGGCTCCAAACACTGCTGTGAACCGTCCACAATATTGTCAGAGATGGCTACTGCATCTAATCACTCAGGATATCACCAGCGTCTGCTGAGAAAAAAGTTCTTCAGTCATGAACAGCAGCCTGACGAATATCCGACAAAACAGGAAACAATTGGGAAGGGAAACAGAATGATGCAGAGCGCAAATCACTCGGGTCTACCGAGGCACTCTTTATACTCTCATTAACTACTAAAAATAGTGTTCGTTACATGCAGGAATCAATCAAACGAAACATTCAAAGACTCTCAAACTGTCCTACTAAGCCGGACAGCTTACTCGGCCACACAGACCTGAAGAAAAAAACTGACTAAGTCGTTGCACCTCCGAGTCTTCAGTTCCCACGCGCAGAGTTCGGCCTCCGTGCCTCCATGCCCAGCCTCCACGCGCACGAGATCCGCAGGACCTGCTCAGGCGACGTCGCGAGCCACTCGCTCGATCAGACGACGCGGCTTCCTCCGCACGAACCGGCGCCACGAACTCCACTCTTCCTACGACTCGATCAACTTAGCAACAGACTCAAACGCGCACGCCCGGACAGGACCCCGTGGCGTGGTTTATTCCTAACAATCACCCCCTAAACCACGACACCTCGCACACCCCGACCTACAGGAGCGTGGGCTCGTCGTCGACGTTGGCGAGGAGGACCCTTTCCTTCTTCTTCCCGCGGCAGTCCTTGGCCATATGGCCGCGCTCGCCGCAGTCGAAGCATCGCCCTCGGTAGCGACTCCCGCCACGCCTGCTCCCCGAGCTCGTGCTGCTGCGATCGTCGTCGTCACTGTGGTCGTCGTTCCGGCCACCACGGCTCTCGCCGCTACCGCGCCGTGCTCCTTCGCCGCCGCGCGCCCGCTGCTTGCCGCCGTGCTGACGCCGGCGCTCCTCCCACTGCTCCTCCGTGAGCAGTAGTCGTCCGACGCCGTCCGCGGCCGCCTCAACACCACCGCAGCGTTCCTCCGCCACGTGTAGCCTGCCGACGAGCTCCTCCATGGACATCGTCTTCAAGTCCGCGAACATCTCAATGGAGCACGCGATTTGGTTGTACCTCGCCGGCACAATGCGCAGCATCTTCTTCACGACGCGTTCCTCCTCCATCTTCTCCCCCAGCTCGCGCAGCTCCGTGGCGAGAGAGCCGAGACGCAAGGCGAAGTCGTCGATCGCCTCCCCGTCCTTGAACGCCGCGAGCTCGAATTGCTTGAGGAGGTGCTGCGCCTTGGCCTCCTGCACGCGCGCATCGCCCATCCTCAAGGACTTCACCGCCGCCCACGCTTCCTTGGCACTCTTCTTGCTGGCGAGCCCGGACTTCATCTCCGGCGGCACACCGCGCAGAATGGCGGCCAATGCCCGCCGATCCTTGCCACGGTCGACCTTCTCGGACTCCACAGCGTCCCAGAGCTCCATGCCCTCCAGGTTGACCTGCATCACGAGCACCCACTCGTGGTAGTTCGCCTTCGTCAGCATCGGGACCTCCATCCCGCCAGAGTTGATGACGACGCGGTCCGTCGCGAAAGGCGACAGTGACTTCAAGCCGCTATTGCCGGCACCAAGCTCCTGCGGCGATGCCATCTTCTTCTCCTTCACAGGCTAGCTCTGATACCAAATGTCAGAGATGGCTACTGCATCTAATCACTCAGGATATCACCAGCGTCTGCTGAGAAAAAAGTTCTTCAGTCATGAACAGCAACCTGACGAATATCCGACAAAACAGGAAACAATTGGGAAGGGAAACAGAATGATGCAGAGCGCAAATCACTCGGGTCTACCGAGGCACTCTTTATACTCTCATTAACTACTAAAAATAGTGTTCGTTACATGCAGGAATCAATCAAACGAAACATTCAAAGACTCTCAAACTGTCCTACTAAGCCGGACAGCTTACTCGGCCACACAGACCTGAAGAAAAAAACTGACTAAGTCGCTGCACCTCCGAGTCTTCAGTTCCCACGCGCAGAGTTCGGCCTACGTGCCTCCATGCCCAGCCTCCACGCGCACGAGATCCGCAGGACCTGCTCAGGCGACGTCGCGAGCCACTCGCTCGATCAGACGACGCGGCTTCCTCCGCACGAACCGGCGCCACGAACTCCACTCTTCCTACGACTCGATCAACTTAGCAACAGACTCAAACGCGCACGCCCGGACAGGACCCCGTGGCGTGGTTTATTCCTAACAAATATCACTTGACGGACCACGAAACATGGAACATAGTCTACGGTAGACTGTCCAGCAATCTTCCAGCAAAAGGCGGTACCCTAGCAGATCCATTGCACCGGCAGAAGCAGCGAAGCATAGTAATGCCCAGGGAGCACGAGTGCGCGGAGACTTCAGCAAAAAAGACACTTCCATCACAGCATGCAGAAGGAATTCACTTCGGGTGTGCACGGAAAGCCCTGAGAATCATCTTACACTCTTCAACAAGCACGTCCTCATCATAGAGGCCAAAACTGTAGCTGGAAGGATCACCGTAATCATCATAGTAGACCTCCGAGTCCACATCATAGTCAAAACCAGACCCCCTATTAATCACCATAAAGGTCACCTTCATCGTCGGAGTCAAGACTGGAGTCGTATTCAAAAAGACAACAGCTCGCCTTCACCGAGCGGTACACCGTAGGGGATAAGCCAACCGCAGGGGATAAGCCGGAGTGTCTTGATCCTAGCACACTTAGATTGCAGGGCGTCGTCGACGACGATCTTGAAGCATTGGCTTATGTGAAGAAGCTCCAGGTGGTGACAGCTATCAAGGACGGTCGTCAGTTCTTCATTGGTGATGTCGCTGCAGTCAAGAGTGAGGCATCGCAGCTCGTGCATCGTCGCGATTCCGAGCGCCTCCCCGCTCGCGAATCTGAGCACCTCCCCGCACAAGATATAGCTAAAATATTTGCGTACCTCGAGACGTTTCAGCTGCGCGCATGCTTTGCCGGTGACTTCAAAAACGTCACCACCAACATTTGGACATTGCCAGAGCACGAGATCCTCAAGCAGAGGAGACTTTCTTATTATGTCGGTGAATCCTTCGTTGGAGACGTCGTGGCACCATACAAGGCTAAGGCCCTTCAGAGAGGACGACCTGCAGGAATTGCACCTGGCTGTTAGTAATCGCTAAGTAGGTTTGATCTTCTATTATCTGTATAACTAACACAATCACACAGTTCCATATCTAACACAAAAATCTTGGTGGATTCTTTAAGAAAGCAGGAAATGCATTGGAAGGGTTGCTTATGAGAGATTCAATTCGTTGTTAGACTCCATGCATCAAAGATTAATCGCGTTGATAAGAATTGTAGGTGAATTCAACTAAAGGTTCTAAATTTCGCCAAAATTTCACTTCACCCTGAATTCAACACAATCAGTACTTTACTTTTTTGCAAGTAAACTAAAAAAGATCTTACTATTCCTCTATGCCATAATAATTGGCCGGCGGTGCAGTACAACTGCAATGATCAATCACAATATATATTGTCAAAGCGCATTAAGGCATAACGAGACCCAGACTTCTCTTCTCGGAAAATAGCAATGATCTACAATATTTCATCTTTAACTTCAAATTCAATCCAAAAATGTAAGCGAAGGGCAATTAAAATTTACTTTTGATGAACCATGTGAAGGTGACCACATGTGTATGATGAGTAATTGACCTTGGTTATGTTAGTCGAGTTTGGTTTGAGTTGTTAGGAGTCGAGTCGTTGTGTGGTACGACGGACTCGGTCGTTTTGGTCAAACTTGGTTGTATTGGGTAAGGTTTGCATATTCTGATGATTAATCAGGTTTGGACTTCTTCAGTGGTAAGTATGATGGTAATTATGCTTTGATGTGTCGAGCGGTGCTATTTGATGTGTTTCTTGTCTGTGTGACTGCAGGACGTCGAGACGGAGTCGTGGTGAGACACGGGGGACTGGACTAGGCGCATGTGGCGTTGAGGTCAGAACAGTCAGGAGGTGTCGAAGACGACGTGGACTCGAGGTGGTTGCGAGGCGTGCGAGACAAGGAGCGCGGAAGCTTCCCGGAAGGTGCACGAGGGGCGAATCGGGAAATTTGCAAGGCTGCATAAGCGGGAGCGGGCTCTGTTGGATGTAGCGGGCGTAACGGAGCGGAGACCCGTTAGCCAAGCGCTATAAAAGGAGAGGAGGGGCTGCATGCCCACTCGAGCACTCCAAGGGTTTGATTGAGTCTAAAGAGTCTTTAGAGGGTTGTTTGGCTTTGGCTCTTTAGTTGTTGGGAGAGACAGAGTTTGTTAGTGTGCTCCCTCTGTCCTCTACGATGTCTTCTAGGTGGTAGAACAGAGAGTTGATCCCTCCTCCAATCATGTATGGGTGTGTTCTTGTGTGGGAGAGGGTGAGGATGAGTTGATGATCATGTAATCTCTTCTTATGTCCTAATGTCCAGGCGTATCGGGATGTCTCTGTATTCCTTTTGATATGGAATGAAGATCTGGAGTTTGGTTTCTCAGTTCGTAGTCCCTGTTCTTCGTTCCCTTGTTTGGCTTGATTCTTGAGTTTTTGAGTTTCTTGTTAATTGTTGTTGTGAAGTGCCAAAATGGGTTGCAATGACATGGGAGAAGCCTAAAAGCCATTTGGCTATTTAATCTCAAGAGCAAACTTGGCTTTAATCTCAGATTTTCAGATTTGGTCTCCTCTGTTCTTGGTCTCTCCTGATTTTCTAGTCTAGGGTTTGAGCTCGTTTTTGATTCCCTTCATGAGATGGCTCATGACTTGGCATCATGAGTTCTTTGGCTATTGCTAATCTTTCTGCAAAGTTTCATGGGCAATAGATCAAGGATTGGAGAGGAATTGGGTTTTTAGTGCAGCTCTAGCAAAGTTTCAGGTTTTTTTACCATAATCTGAATTTCTTGTGTTGGTGTCCATTTCGCTTGTTGTTTGAGGTCTCTAGGCTATTTGGATCATAGTCTGTTGCTTGAGGTCTGAAGAGAATCCAGGAATTCCATCTGTTTCTCTGGCTTCCCAAATCTGAGTATATACGGTCTCTTTGTGTCAAGCCTCTGCTGTTTGAAACAGGTTCATCAGAGTTTTTGGCCGCAGCTCCTTTTCAGTTCTTTTGTGCGGCAAAGCAGGCTGGCTGCGGCATGTATTCAATCCTTGTCTACAGCCGAACCACCTCATTAATTCATCTATAGTGTCTTGCTGCTTTTGGTTGAGTATTGCTAAGATTTAGTTAGGCTGCAGCAAGAATCCTTCTCAGTTTCGGCCAGCCAAGAGTTTCCTTTTATTCTCAAACTAGCAATCAGTCCATTCCCTCGTTGGGCAAATGCACATGAGAATTTTTTTCTTTTCCTGATCTTTGACAATTTTGCATGCAGATCAAATGACGTTATTTTCAGCTGAAATTTTTACTGGTTAATTTCTGATTTATGCTGAATTTTTTAGTATCGCATGCGTTCCAGATTTCAGCAAAATTAATTTTAATTTTCTGTGAGTTGCTCTGTTTTGCATCCTTTTGAAAAATTAGTGTTTGATTTCTCGGGGGCGATTGTTGAAGCGAGCGACATCCACCCCCCCTCTGTCGCCATTTCGGTCCTACAATTGGTATCAGAGCCGGTTAGCTCTAATTCATAGATCTTAACCGGTCTCAAGAGCCATGGTGACGGACAAGTACTCGACCAAGCCGCCCGTGTTCGATGGCATCGATTACCCCTTCTGGAAGAGCCGAATGGAGACATACATTCAGGCCCAGGGGTATGCCATCTGGCGGAAGGTCAAGGTACGATTTGCTGTTCCTGCCGATGAGAACATCAATGCCGAGAACATGGCTGATGTTGAGGCGAATGCAAAGACAAGGAACATCATCATTCAGGGTTTGAGTCGTAGCGAGTTTGACCGCATCTCTCATCTTCCGTCCGCCTTCGATATCTGGGAGACCCTCGATGCATACCATGAGGGCACCACCCAGATTAAGACGGTGAGACAGGACCAGTTCAAGCGAGATTACAACAAGTTTGAAATGCTCGCTGGCGAGTCTCTTGATGAGTGCTTTGCGCGTTTCCACAAGATTTTGTGCAATCTCGAGCCGTCGGTCTCACATACTCCGACTCGGACAACGCCACAAATGCTTGCTGCACTCGACCTTCGCGCTTTGGGAGATGAAGGTGACTACCATCAAGGACACCACGGACCTCTCGACTTTGACGCTTGACGCTGCTGTACTCGCGCCTCAAGACGCACGAGATTGACATTGTCTCTCGTGAAGTCGAAGTCTCGATCGATGGCTTTAGTCACCGATCCCACCTTGGCTTCGGTCGCTCTTCTGATTCTTCGTGCGGTTTCTCCCTTGCTGCTCTCTGTGACATAATCGATGATCGCTAAAGCACTCGCGGATGAGCAAATGGCCCTCCTTGCTCAAGATTCTCCCATGCTTACAAGGAGGAGGGACGAAAGAGAGGAGGACTGTTATTTGCTTTGAGTGTGGTGACCCCAACCACATTCGAGCAAACTGCCCCAAGCTGGAGAAGGGCAAGAACGACTACGGCGGTTCGGGCAAGAATGACTACACCGACAAGAACCGCAACAAGAAGACTCCAGCTCAGACGCCGGGAAAGAAGAAGTTCCGCAACTTTGGCAAAGCCAAGAAGCTCTTCCACGCGTCCTCACCGCCGGACGACCTCGACCTCGGCCGAGGTGGAGGGATGGAGCGACGACGACGGGACGGGAGATCAAGAGCCCAAGGATGGTGGCGACGACTTCTCCGTCATGTGCTTCATGGCCCTCGAGGGCGAACTCAGCGACAACGAGCTGTACTCCGACTTGGACGAGGTATGCCCCACCTATGACCAGCTTAATCATGCGTTTCTTAAGCTAGGTGGTTTTCATGCTAGAGCTAGGGCTAGGTGTTCTGAGTTAGAGAAGGAAGTAGATAGATTATCACGGGAGCTTACTTCACTTACATCTGCTCCCTCCTGTGATGATTGTGATACATGCTCTGCTTTGCTGAGTGATATGGATAAATTAAGGACCTTGCATGATAGTGTGTCCTCCGAGCTTGATATTGTTAAGGTGGAGAATGTTAGTCTGCTTGCTGAGTTAGAGTTGAGTAGGTTGGCTGTTACCCTACTTACTACTGATGAGACTACTTCTCCCACCTCATGTGAGGTTAAGGACATTGCCGCTAGAGGACCTTATACCATGCTCCTTGATCTGCCTGGGTCATGTGAAAATTGCAATAACTTGAAGTTGAATCTAAAGAAGGCAGATCATAAAATTTCTGAGTTGTATGCATGGTTGTGTGAGCCAGTCGCTTCATGCTCGAACTGTCCTAAATTAACTGCTGAATTTGAATCTGTTTCCAAACAGTTTCAAGAAATGATTGACAACAACAACAAATTGGCTCAGTTTGCGACTAAGGATCCTGTTAGCTCACCATGCATTAGTTGTGATAAACTAAAACTGGAACTCGTTGCTTTGAATGAACAATGTGTGAAGCTAACTAAGGATAAACTAGAGAAGCCATCATCTTGTTGTGATGTGTGTGCTGGTGTGGGGGAGAAGCCCCAGGGTAAGATGGAGACGCCTAGCGACGTAAACCAACTGGCTAGTAGTAGGACTGTCCCTTCAGGGTCGGCTGTGCGTGCACAAGCCATTCTCTCCTCTACTGTTGGTTCTTCTTCTGCTCCCTTACCCTCTGCTGTCTCTTCTTCCCCCTGCTCTTCTTGCACCTCTCTCTTTCGGGAGTGTCAGTATCTTATGAACACTCTCGAGAGATTTGTAGGTGGCAAGAAGAAACTTAATCTTATTCTAGACCAATCCAAGATTTGCAAGTTCAATCAAGGTCTAGGATACGATTTCTATGAGGATATGAGTAAGCATCCACCTGCTATTCTCCGACCCATCTCAGGAGGTGTGATCGAGGTTGAGCCCAGATCTGACGAGGTGAAATTCAAATCAGCGGGCTTTGTCCAAGGGATCTCTGACAGCAAGGTGATTCCACCTGGTGCTTCGGCCTCTCAGAAGGCGAACCCTCTTCGTGCTACTTCCACCTCTCAGAAGGTGAAGTACCACTGCACCTTCTGTCAGAAGGATGGGCACTCGATCGAGAGATGTTTCAGGCGTGCCAGGATTGCGCGTAGAGACCGTGCAGAGGCACTTAGGCGTATTCAGGGTCAGCCCCAGATCCTGAGTGCACCTGAGACTAGCACGAGGTCCAGGTTTGCTTCTGACGGGTTTGGGCAGCATCGAGGACTTGGTTTTTCTGAGTCTTCTGATTTTCGTCCTCGTGCTGCTCCGGGTCGTGACTTCCGCCGTCCTGAGGGTACATCTCGTTTCCCCCATCGAGATAGTTACCCACGGCATGATCAGCGTGTTGTTGGGACTCCAACTCGCTTCCCCGCAGCAGTCGGACCCAGCAACAGCTCCAGGTCTACTCATAGACCATCTGCTTCTTTGAGTCACGGAGAGCGT
Organism: Dendrocalamus sinicus; assembly: GCA_036346575.1. Taxonomy (NCBI): domain Eukaryota; kingdom Viridiplantae; phylum Streptophyta; class Magnoliopsida; order Poales; family Poaceae; genus Dendrocalamus; species Dendrocalamus sinicus. The sequence continues at coordinate 576,229 of JAYEVI010000179.1, read as the reverse complement.
AGGGTAGATAGAGGTCAGTCGTGTTTGACTACTTCATCTGCTCCACGTGTTACTCAGTATTGGGTGCCAAAATCACTCTTGATTTACCCCATTACTGAGCCTTTACTCTCTGTTTGACTCAGGTTCGCCGGGTAGGGAAGGAGAAGGTTTGGCTTGTAGACTCCGGTTGTTCTCGTCATATGACTGGAGACTCCCGTTGGTTTTCCTCCCTAGCCTGTGCTCCAGGTGATGAGATGATCACCTTCGGAGATGCTTCATCTGGGCGCGTCATCGCCAAAGGTACAGTGTGCGTTAATGATTCATTTCTTTTGAAGGATGTTGCTTTGGTTAGTAAGCTGCGTTATAATTTGCTTTCGGTTTCTCAGCTTACCGATGACGGTTATGAGGTGAGCTTTAAGAAAAATGCTTGCAAAATTCTTGATCCTTCGGGTAGTCTAGTTTGCGGGATTTCACGTTATGGGAGGATCTTTCGTGCTGATTTTTCTGAATCTTCTGGTGATCCTCTCCGCTGTTTAGTTGCCTCAGAGTCCCGTGATTTGACCTTCTGGCATAGGAGACTTGGTCATATTGGATTTGACCATTTGACCCGAATTAGCGGCCACGACCTCATTCGTGGTCTGCCAAAGCTCAAAATGGTCAAAGACCTTGTTTGCGCTCCATGCCAGCACGGCAAGATGGTTGCCGCTTCACATCCTCCGGTCACTATGACCATGACTGATGCACCGGGACAGCTGCTCCATATGGACACTATTGGACCAGCTCGAGTGCAGTCAGCCGGAGGGAAGTGGTATGTTCTTGTTGTGGTCGATGACTATTCGAGATTTTCTTGGGTGTTTTTCTTAGCCTCACAGGATGAGACATTTTCACATTTTCGAGGTCTTTTCGGTAGGCTTTCTGTTGAGCTCCCGGGTGCCTTACGAGCGATCCGCAGTGACAATAGCACGGAGTTCAAGAATTCCTACTGAGAGTTTCGTGGTGAGGCAGTGTAGAGCACCGCCTCTGCGTCTCGCACGTCCCACAACAAAATGGTGTTGTGGAGAGGAAGAACCGTACCTTAGTCGAGATGGCCAGGACGATGCTCGACGAGTACTCTACACCGCGGAAGTTTTGGGCTGAGGCTATAGCCACCGTGTGCCATGTCTCAAATCGAGTCTTTCTTAGGGCACACTTGCATCACACTTCGTATGAGTTGAGATACGGGCGAAAGCCCAGTGTTTCTCATTTTCGCGTATTTGGTTGCAAGTGCTTTATTCTGAAGTCCGGGAACCTAGACAAGTTCGAGTCACGTTCTTGTGATGGTATCTTTCTAGGTTACTCGCATTCTTTGCGGGCTTATCGGGTTTGGAACTGCGAGTCTAGTAAAATGGTAGAGACTGTGAGGTGACCTTGACGAGGCGGTCAGGGACTAGGCCCGATATCTCAAGTTCTTTAGAGCAGTCCGAGCCCATCTTTGTGGATGATGAGGACGATGGAGATGAGAGTTGTCTACCCGATCCAGTCCCTCATCCACCCCTTGAGGTGCCTTCTTCCACCGCACCTCCAGGTGATCAGCCCATGCCTTCTGCTTCCTCGGGAGCTAGTGGCTCTGTTCCTACCTCTTCAGCTCATGAGGTAGAGGCCACTTCTTCTTCTCATCCAGGACCTCCCCGACATATCCAGAAAAGACATCCTTCTGAGCAGATTATTGGAGACCTCTTTGAGCGAGTCACTCGCTCGAAGTCTGGCTTATCTCAATTCTGTCTCCATTCTGCTTTCATTGCCTCCTTTGAGCCCAAAGATGTTTCTCATGCTTTATCTGATGAGTCTTGGGTCAATGCCATGCATGAGGAGCTAGAAAACTTCGATAGAAACAAGGTCTGGTCGCTTGTCGAGCCCCCACGAGGTCACAATATCATTGGGACTAAGTGGGTGTTTAAGAACAAGCAGAGTGAGGATGGTGTGGTTATTCGAAACAAGGCTAGACTGGTAGCTCAAGGGTTCTCCAAGGTTGAGGGTCTAGATTTTGAGGAGACCTTTGCCCCTGTAGCTCGACTTGAGGCCATTAGAATCCTGCTTGCCTTTGCAGCTTCTAAGGGTTTCAAGCTTTACCAGATGGACGTCAAGAGTGCCTTCCTTAATGGAGTCATTGAGGAAGAAGTCTACGTCAGACAGCCTCCAGGTTTCGAAAACCCCAAATACCCAAACCATGTCTTCAAACTTTCCAAAGCATTGTATGGACTTAAGCAGGCCCCCAGAGCTTGATATGAGAGGCTTAAGTCCTACTTGTTGAGTCATGGGTTTGAAATGGGTAAAGTAGATAAGACCTTGTTTATCCGTAGGCCTGGCAATGACCTTTTGCTCGTCCAGATCTATGTCGATGACATTATCTTTGGCGGCTCTTCCCACGCTCTGGTTTCACAGTTCTCGGATGTCATGAGCACCGAGTTTGAGATGAGCATGATGGGCGAGTTGACCTTCTTTCTTGGCTTCCAAATCAAGCAGACTCGGGAGGGTACCTTCTTGCATCAAGGCAAGTACACTCATGACCTCCTGAAATGCTTCGGCATGAGTGATGGTAAGCGGTGTCAACTCCGATGGCTTCTCACCTATCTTGACCAGATGAGGATGGCGAGCGATTGATCGAAAAGTACGAAGTATGATCGGCTCCCTTCTTTACCTCATCGCCTCGAGACCGACATACACTTCTCGTGTCATGTGTGTGCTCGCTGAGCCTCTCTCGCGTATCTCACCGCCAGCGGTGAAGCGCATCTTCGTACCTTCGAGCTACCATTGACTATGGTATCTGGTACTCTTCCTCATCCTGTCTTTCCTTGAGAGCCTTCTCGGATGCAGACTTTGCCGGCTGTAGAATAGATAGGAAGAGCACTTCTGGCACCGCCAATTCATTGGCACTTCTCTCGTTCTGGTCTTCTAGGAAGCGATTCGGTGTTGAACAGTCCCACTGCAGAGGCGAGCACGTAGCTGCCGCCGATTCTTTGCGGCAGTGCTTTGGATGGTCTCGACCCTGCGGGACTATGGGTTGACTATCGACAGTGTTCCACTCTTTTGTGATAACACTTCTGCGATTAACATTGCTAAGAACCCAGTGCAGCACTCTCGGACCAAGCACATTGATATCCAATACCACTTCCTTAGAGACCATGTAGAGAAGGGTGATATAGTGCTCGCCAGGAGAGTGACCACCGGTTGGTGACATCTTCACCAAGCCTTTGGATAGTTCGAGGTTTTCAGCTCTGCGGGGAGAGCTTGGGGTGGTTTGTCCTTATGTACTGTAGTGAGGGGAGCTTCGGGCTTTATTGCTTCACTGTATTGATTATGCTTCTATCTCATTTCTGCTGCATTGCATTCGGGGTGCATTGGGTTAGTCCTTCTAGCATAGGTTATAGTGTTTCTCTAGTCTAGTTGCTTAGTTGTTTTCCTCTCATCTTATGACCTAGGGTGCTGCTCTGTTAGCCGCTTCTCTCTTCTCACTAGGTTGAGCCCACTCACTACTTTCAGGTTCTAGCAAGGGTCGGGCCACCCTTGGGTAGACAGGGTACGTGTTTGCTCTTTAGTGAGATTGATTACCGGTCTATCAGTCCTAGTGTCATATGGGGTAGATGAGAGTCAGTCTGAGCCATAGTTGCCTCTATATCTTATCTATGCTTTGAGGACTGCCTGTTTGTCATTTTCTTTGCCAGCTTCTCGATTTTATTGCTTAGGTTCAGGGAGAGTTCATTTGGGAGCTTCTGGAGCTTAATTGTGACTTAACTCAACTTGAACTAAAAGTTGCATCTCATATTGAGGGGGAGCTGGATTTTCTGCATTTTAGCATTCCGCATTGTATATAACTACATTGAGCCCTGAGTATTATCTTATTTTGACATGTTTACAATGCTGTACACCTTGCCATGATTTGTGCTGTATATGCTAGATTGATCATGACTTCATATGTGTAGACTAGCTTTTACCATGATAAGTTAATTAAAATTGCCCAACTTGAAGTAAAACTTGTCATGCTAGCATTTGAGTTTAGTCTTTCTGGAGCTATCCCTTTATGATTCATGCCATGTCAACTAGGCTTAGCTGAGCGTTGAATCTTTTATTGAGCCTTAGATTCAGCTATTTTAGTCTCTTGATGTAGCATGAGGTAGTACTACATGTTTACAAAGCAAAAAGATCTCTTTTGTGCGAAAAAACTGATTTCACCAATTCTTTCTCATGAGACGGCTTGCCATTGCACTAGGCATGAACTCAGGGGGAGTTTTGGATGACCTAGACTATCTTCTTAAGCTTATTGCTTGGAGTAGTCGCATAAGGCTTGAGATCTAGCACATAAACAAAATTTGGGTTGAAAACAACCATGAGCTTTAAAAAGACAATGATTTAATGTGCTCAATTTGCTTAATCTACAAAAAGAACCAAGTACTTGCGCCAATGACTCATTCTTGAGCATAGCACTCTAGTTGGTCTCAATATTAGATTCCTGGTTCCGCTTAGCTTAATTAACATGGCCGGCATCATCCTTGGATATCTCTAGTTAGACTTTACCTTTTGATGACTTGACATTCTCACTTAATGCACTATATTTCAAATTGTCATCTATGTGTTCTAGCTAGCTTATACATGTCATGTCATGATCTAGATAGCTTCTTATAGAGTTATGGCTTGGTGTATCTCATTATGGTCATTATGGATAATTCTCATGGCTCACAATGCTTAGAAATAATCAAACTTCAGTCATTTCATCCATCTTTGTGATCATATTCTCGCCTTTGCATTCTTGATGTGTTTATTGCCAAAAGGGGGAGAATAGAGTAGAAAAAGTCATTTGGGATCATTTTAGAGCTTTGGAGAACAATTTACTTTTTCAGTTGTTGCTCTAGTGTTCCTTCTGTCGACATGGTCATTAGCTTCACTTCCTTCTTTGGACCATGTTGGATTCTTCAAACTCAAACTCTACTTTGCGCTTTTTCGGGGTTTGTCAATATACTCATCAAGGGGGAGATTGATGAACCATGTGAAGGTGACCACATGTGTATGATGAGTAATTGACCTTGGTTATGTTAGTCGAGTTTGGTTTGAGTTGTTAGGAGTCGAGTCGTTGTGTGGTACGACGGACTCGGTCGTTTTGGTCAAACTTGGTTGTATTGGGTAAGGTTTGCATATTCTGATGATTCATCAGGTTTGGACTTCTTCAGTGGTAAGTATGATGGTAATTATGCTTTGATGTGTCGAGCGGTGCTATTTGATGTGTTTCTTATGCAGTGTGTCGCAGGGCGTCGAGACGGAGTCGTGGTGAGACACGGAGGATGGACTAGGCGCATGTGGCGTTGAGGTCAGAACAGTCAGGAGGTGTCGAAGACGACGTGGACTCGAGGTGGTTGCGAGGCGTGCGAGACAAGGAGCGGGGAAGCTTCCCGGAAGGTGCAGGAGGGGCGAATCGGGAAATTCGCAAGGCTGCATAAGCGGGAGCGGGCTCCGTTGGACGTAGCGGGCGTAGCAGGCGAGACCCGTTAGCCAAGCGCTATAAAAGGAGAGGAGGGCTGCATGCCCACTCGAGCACTCAAGGGTTTGATTGAGTCTAAAGAGTCTTTAGAGGGTTGTTTGGCTTTGACTCTTTAGTTGTTGGGAGAGACAGAGTTTGTTAGTGTGCTCCTCTGTCCTCTACGATGTCTTCTAGGTGGTAGAACAGAGAGTTGATCCCTCCTCCAATCATGTATGGGTGTGTTCTTGTGTGGGAGAGGGTGAGGATGAGTTGATGATCATGTAATCTCTTCTTATGTCCTAATGTCCAGGTGTATCGGGACGTCTCTGTATTCCTTTTGATATGGAATGAAGATCTGGAGTTTGGTTTCTCAGTTCGTAGTCCCTGTTCTTCGTTCCCTTGTTTGGCTTGATTCTTGAGTTTTTGAGTTTCTTGTTGATTGTTGTTGTGAAGTGCCAAAATGGGTTGCAATGACATGGAAGAAGCCTAAAAGCCATTTGGCTATTTAATCTCAAGAGCAAACTTGGCTTTAATCTCAGATTTTCAGATTTGGTCTCCTCTGTTCTTGGTCTCTCCTGATTTTCTAGTCTAGGGTTTGAGCTCGTTTTTGATTCCCTTCATGAGATGGCTCATGACTTGGCATCATGAGTTCTTTGGCTATTGCTAATCTTTCTGCATAGTTTCATGGGCAATAGATCAAGGATTGGAGAGGAATTGGGTTTTTAGTGCAGCTCTAGCAAAGTTTCAGGTTTTTTTACCATAATCTGAATTTCTTGTGTTGGTGTCCATTTCGCTTGTTGTTTGAGATCTCTAGGCTATTTGGATCATAGTCTGTTGCTTGAGGTCTGAAGAGAATCCAGGAATTCCCTCTGTTTCTCTGGCTTCCCAAATCTGAGTATTTACGGTCTCTTTGTGTCAAGCCTCTGCTGTTTGAAACAGGTTCATCAGAGTTTTTGGCCGCAGCTCCTTTTCAGTTCTTTTGTGCGGCAAAGCAGGCTGGCTGCGGCATGTATTCAATCCTTGTCTACAGCCGAACCACCTCATTAATTCATCTATAGTGTCTTGCTGCTTTTGGTTGAGTATTGCTAAGATTTAGTTAGGCTGCAGCAAGAATCCTTCTCAGTTTCGGCCAGCCAAGAGTTTCCTTTTATTCTCAAACTAGCAATCAGTCCATTCCCTCGTTGGGCAAATGCACATGAGAATTTTTTTCTTTTCCTGATATTTGACAATTTTGCATGCAGATCAAACGACGTTATTTTCAGCTGAAATTTTTACTGGTTAATCTCTGATTTATGCTGAATTTTTTAGTATCGCATGCGTTCCAGTTTTCAGCAAAATTAATTTTAATTTTCTGTGAGTTGCTCTGTTTTGCATCCTTTTGAAAAATTAGTGTTTGATTTCTCGGGGGCGATTGTTGAAGCGAGCGACATCCACCCCCTCTGTCGCCATTTTGATTCTACAACTTTACAGTGGATGAAAGTCAAGAACATATATCCTCCAACATTTGATTTGACCTCGTACAATGAATGCACCTGGTTCAAAATACAATACCCACCGATACAAAACCTCATTTGATTTGAGTAAGACGCCTTTAACTTGAATATAAACCGCTGAAATCTAAATTTAGAGCGCGCTTAAATCTAGTACTGAAAGAAGAGTACCTTTCCGCAATATATTTCAGGTCAGTAACAAACTCCTTCCCGCCGAACACCTCAAGCTGCCCATCGGAGCGGTCTACGGCCACTCTTGCCATTGCGCATAAGACATTTTTGTCCTTCTCAAGCACGACCTTGTGGTGCACCATGTCCACGGATCGCCACAGGTCAGGCACCTTGGCCGCCTCGAGCCACGAGTGACACACAAGGCCGGCGCCTATGAGAACCTTGGCTGCGCGCCGGCGAGAGGAGACACGAGAAGGAAGGCAACTGGTAAAATAGGTCGCTAGGGATCTAAGGAAGAGATGGCCGGAGGCGGCACCAGTTGGCAGGGCCCACAATGTCGACGGTGGTACCAATGATATGAGTAGGAGAGAGAGAAACAGTATCTGGGCATGGAACATGAAGAAGTAAGGTGAGTATGGACTAGAATGCGGCATGGTAAAACTAGAAACATTATCTAAGCTAAAAACTGAGACAACACAATCGACGATTGAACGATGACAACTGCACTGCCATAAGTCGAAGAGTATATCCCCACGAAAACTGCAGTTTAACATGCTCTCCAGTTGCATATCAGGGCTGTCAAAGCGAAGATTATGATTTTAGATGAATTTAGAAACTCGAGTCATTGGATTCGGAGTTTGAACGACGTACAACGAGTGATTGGAAGGAGTGATTGGAAGATCGAATGAATTGGAAAATCCAGGAAATGCAAAATGAATGAATATTCTTTGGAATCTTATTTTTACTAGACTTTAGGGAATTTTTTTATTATGGTAGGTGGGGCCTACTTGCCATTGACTCAGAATTTTGGGAATTTTCTAAGTGTATGATAGTGGGTCCCGCTGGTCATTGACCCAAGCAAAACATGACCTAGCCACCATGGAAAATAAGTGCTTTACTTAGGACTTGAACTTAATGACTAAGCTTCACATGACAAGGTCTTTACCACTGGGCTATGACACCACATGTCATAATGACACAAGGAAAGATATTTGAAGGAAGGAAGAGAGTGAGTTAACAGAGAAGAAAACAGCTAGAGAGCAGGGGAGGCGCATAGGGAGGGGCTGCGCGCCGTCGAGAGGAGGCGCGAGAAGCGAATGCAACTGGTAAAATAGGTCGCTTGGGATCTAAGAAAAAGATGGCCGGAGGCAGCGCCGGTTGGCGGGGCCCACAATGTCGGCGGTGGTAGCAATGATATGAGTAGGAGTGAGAAACAATATCTGGGCATGGAACGTGAAGAAGTAAGGTGAGTATGGACTAGAATGCGGCATGGTAAAACTAGAAAAATTATCTAAGCCAAAAACTGAGACAACACAATCGACGATTGAATGGTGACAATAGGGAAAAAAAGAAAAACTTGATATCTTCATGCTCGGTGAAGAAAAACTAAATCTACTTGGAGAATAGCTATACGGGAAGGTAGAACACGATATGACGTAGAAGGATTGAGAAGAACCTCACCAGATAGATGGAAACATGAAGTGTCTAGGCAGCTATGGCTCGATGTAGAAGGAGATAAATTTATGGTGGGTTTTAGGGGAAAGCGAGGGAAGTACCACGTAGAACACGATGAGACAAATCTTAGAGAGGTGATGGCATAGGCTGTCTCCTTGCCGATAAGCTGATGCATTATCGCGTCAAGCACCGCCTGATAGATGAGGGCCAAAGCTGCCTAGTCTACCTTGTCATCCACCTCTTTATCCTTCTCCTTCGGATCGACTACGCCCTAAACTCTCTGGGCGCGCATGTTCGCCTTCATCTTCATTGCCCACTCCGGGTAGTTGTCGATCGTCAGGAGAGGGTACTGGAGGAAGATTAGCTCACCCTGAGCCTTCGCCTTATCACCCATGCTTTAATACCACTTGTTGTATTTTTTTCCCTAACACCTTGCTCTCGGATCACTTTTGCCATAGCACTCCGCCGTCCGCTGCTATGTGTCTTCCGTAGACGTGTTGTACCGGCCGACGTGACTCAACAGCATGACCCGCCTGGTCGTCGTGCGATGCGCCCGACTTAACGCAAGTCTTTCACGTGCTGGAGCACCCAGCTCCCGTCGTGACCCGACGGCTCGTCTTGCGTGAACGCCAAAGGAGCAGCGCCTCTGCCCCTTGATCTTGTCTTTGCGAGAACCTGCTGGAGAGACAGCACCAAACCAAACGAAATAGCATAGAACACAATCGATCAAGTTCACTTTTCTAGTTGCAAGCGTACGTCTTCTTCTGTCCTCTTTATTTATCTTTCTCTTGACCACACCGGTCACCATGTTCCCACGTTACAAAGCTCTACATGGCTTTAAATAGTCTGCACACACGGCCTAACAAATGAACTCATACTCAAACACGGACACGGAGACTTGAATATGACCTTAACTCGTATACGTACACGGCAACATCACGTATATGTATACGGACTCTGACTCAGATTCATATAAACTAAACAAGATTACTTCTAACACCGAGTGTGTTGGTTAGTGGAACGAGTCATTCGGGTAGTGAGTCGTGGAGATCGTGCTAGAAGACTCGGGGAGTTCGTTAGCCTGGGTATGTGTTATCTGTGTGTATACATAGAAGAGAAAATAGAAAAGTTGAGGGGATTAACGCAGCGCAAGAACTCCTATGTGTTTTGAGTAGATTAAAGTTTTCGTATGTGTCTACGACTACCGCGTGTGTACGTCTGGTTCTACCTCTGGACCAACAGTCACGGACGCCTTCTCGCCATACAGGGATGGCACATGCCAGCAACCGGCCACCAGGTGCAGCCTGACGTCATCGTTGTCGATCATGCGGTTCTCGGCGAAGGAGAAGACCTTGAAGCCATGCTGCGATGGGAACAGGACACACGGGAGCACCGTCTCCACTTCCTCCATTCCTACCCCAGTGGGAATGTCACGGGTCCGAGCGCCGCCATCCCATCATCGTCCTCATCCGGCTCTTCAGTTGCCAGCGACGGTGAGGATGCCAATGCTAAAATCTAGGAATAGAAATTTAGCGTCAAGATACACGTAAACTAGACAGTCAGGGACCTTAGCAGCCTCCAACCATGAGCGGCACATGTACTAAGGACCGCACCCATCAAAATCTCATTGGCCCCGAGATTGGCAAAGACAAAGATTACGGAGGGTGCGTCGAGCGGTAGCTGTTGTTAAGAAACCTCGGCCTGGGCCGGCAGCCCAGGGCCCATGGTGGGCACCTCATTGTAGTCTATAAATAGAGAGCCATACCTCCTCATTATGTACACATGAATGAAAGCAATAAAGAAAGACCAGGAGTTCTCTCTATCTCTCTCTGTGTGTTCAATCTATTATTCTGTGATTCTGTGATTGATTCGTTCTTGTTCTTTACAGAGGAATCGCTCGGACTGGTCGCCAGCGACGGTTTCTCAATACGTTATCAGCACGACTTCGCTCTGGTGAACAAGGTAATCATCGAAGCACAGATTGAATTTCTAGATCGCTTTTGAATCTGTATTTTTCTTTCGCGTTCTAGATTGAATCTCTACGGTGCAAATCCGCCCTAATCTACCGCGAGCAGACTTGAAGTCGCCGGCACAATGTCGATCGGTAGATTGTGAAACGGGGTAGATGTTGATTGCACTGTAGATTAGAAACGATGCAAATCCGCCCCAATCTACCGCGAGCAGATCTGAAATCGCCGGCATAATGTCGATCGGTAGATTGCGAAACGGGGCAGATGTTGATTGCATCATAAATTGGAAACGAATATTTTGCATGGGTTTTTATTTGATTCTGCATGACCACTGTACGGAAAAATTTGGCATTGCTTCTTCTGTACTGCTCTGCACGGCATCACACAGAGAGAAAAAAAAGAAGGCACTGCGCCAGAATGCGCATCGCCGGCCGTGGAGCCCAAGGCGTCGCCGCGTCTGCATCTGCGCCGCCCGGCGAGTAGCTAGTGCCGCCGTCTGGAGCCACCTCGACGTCCGGCCGGCGCTTCCCGCATGAAGCCGCCGCCGCTCGGATCGGCCAGAGCCTGAAGCCGGCCGCCTGGTTGCCGCCACCGCATGGCCACGCGCCGCCACGTGCGCGCGCCGCCATCGCCACCGCTCGGCCTCCATGCCCACACGCGCTCTTCTCGGCCGACCGACGCCGCCTCCCACCGCGGCTGCGCCGCCGGCGCTCGTTCGGTCCGCCGTCGCCGACGCCAACCGCCTTGGCGCATCTGTCGATACCGACGCTCGCCCACGCCGCCCGGCGGCCTTTCCGCGCCGGCGGCCGTCGCCGTGCCGCCGCCCGATGCCGCCGTGCCTCCGTCGGCCGCGGCCGACCCCCCGCCGCGCGCAGCGCTGCGCGCCGACGCCATGCCGATTCCCCGTCGCCGCGGCGCCTTCCTCCAGCGTTCGGCCCGCGGCCGGCCGCTCCTCGCCTCGGCTTCGGTTCGCGGCGCAGCACGGCCGGCCGCCGCCCTCATCGCGTTCGTAGCCGTCGGTGTCTCACCGAAGCTTCGCCCGAATAGCGCGCCTACGCCCGCTCGGCTTCCGCACCGCATGTCGCGCGGCGCCGCCTCGGCTCCGCGTCGCCGCCCGCGATCGCTCCACCGAAACCACCGCGTCTTGGCCCCTCGCTTTGCGCCCGTGTCGGCGCCTCCACTCGCCGCATGCGCCACCGCCCGGCTTCGCGGTCGTCGCGCCTCGGCTTGCGATGCCCGATCCGCCGCCGCATGAAGCGCCGCGCCGCGGAGATGCGCCCGGCCACGCCGCTCGTCTTCCCACGGGCGTCGTCGGCGGCCCGATACGCGGCTCGCCTCCCGCGCGCCGGCGCCGCCTCGCGCCTTGTGCCCCATAGCCGCCGCCAAGTCGCCATGGGGTAGGGAAACCCTACCCCCCGAGTAGAGCCGATCGGGCATGGGCCAATGGGGCCGGGGAGGTCGGCTGGATAAGTGGGCTGGGGGGAGCGGATGGGCCGGCCGGTGGGGGGTTGTGACAAATATTGCAAAAAAGCCTCCGAAGTCATGTATATTACCGAAAGGCCCTAAAACTTGCGTTTAAGCCCCGAATTTTTGCATAAAAGGCTTCGTAGTTCCAAAAATTACGTATAAGCCCTCAAATTTACGAGTGGGTCCAGAATTTTGCAGAAAACCCCTCTGTAAATCAGGAAATTGCGCGAATTTTCCTCTGAACTGGAAATTTGCGTAGAAACCCCCAGAAATTGCAGAAATTGCTGAAATTTCATATTTTAGCATAAAAGGGCATCGGGAATCCGAATTTTGTATTATTTTTAGCATTTGAAGCTTATTTATTTATGCCATTATTGTTCTCTGTATTTTCTGTATTTATTTACTGTTTTGGTTAATTGTAATTACTGAAAATTGCTCTTAATCACTGAAAATTGCAGTAAAATTATAGAAAATGCATAGAAAATTCTGAAACATTGCGAGAACCTTTTGTACCATTTATTTACCCGCAGTGAATTATTCCGTGCATGTCTACTAGTAATAGACTTATACACATTTAGATGACTAGCATCACGAACTGGGAGTTCGAGGAGCTGGCCCAGCATGGCCAAAACTATCTGACGTAGGCATTCGATGTCGAGTTTGTGCTTGGAGCCAGGAAGCTCCGCGCGACTATTGGGATTGGCGGACTGAATGACGCCCAACCCACGCCTAAAGAGAATGATCAGGCACTTCATTTTCTCAAACACCACTTCTGCCTCACTCTCAAGAATGTGTACATGGTAGAGAAGAGCGCGCTAGCACTCTGGACCGCACCCAAGAAGCAGGTTCGAGAGGCTAAAGTACACCATTCTTCCTCAAGCAGAGTAGGAGTGGATCAGACTGAGGTTTGCCGACTTTAAGACGGTCGGGGAGTACAATTCTGCCTTGCACAGGATTTGTACTAGTGTTCAACTCTGTGGCAAGCAAATCACAGATGAGTAGAAGACCGAGAAAACCCTGTCCACCTTTCACCCCAATGCCGTACAATCCGCCCGCAACTATCGTCAAGACGGCTACAAGAAGTACGCCGAATTGATTGATATGATGCAGGTTGCGGAGGCTCATGACGAACTTCTCCGCAAGTATTACGTCACTCAGCCACAAGGTGCGAAAGCCCTTGATGAAGAGAAGGGGAAGGAAGGATAAGACCGCAGCCCAGAAAGGCGAATCAGATGCTCCACGAGAGAATAAGGCTAGCAAGCCAAAACGGGATGGCAAAGTGCAGCATGAAGCCCACTTCGCATCGGTTGAGGGGAAGAGTCCCGAGCAGCTACCTGCGCTAATGGAGGTTGAGACCATCCAAGCAGTAGCACCCCCTTTCGACCTAGAAGCAGCCACCGTCATGATTTCTCTTGAAGAGAATGTCACCCCGAGAGAATAACAAAAGAAGTCTGGTGCACAGAATGCATTTAGACTTTAATTGTCATTTATTTTGTGTGGAAGAATATGTTAGAATTTGCATGGATGGTACTTAAGAATCGTTATTTTCTCGTAATGGTTGGATGATATTTGAAGAATTCATTCATTTATTCAGTTTATAATAGCATGATATGTTCTGATATTGGTGTATTTTATTTATGTGCTGATTGCCTTCTCATGCATATTAAATACCCTATATTAGAACGCGTGTAGCGCCCTATGAAGGAAGTGTGCTTAGCCAGAAGCGGCACAACGCATACCATCTTAAGAGAGATTAAATTTTTTTCAGTCGATTCGTAAGAGCATTGGCAGCCTTACGACATTCGCCAGAAGCGATACATGTATAATTGGTTCAGGAAGAGCCACAATGGGCACAAATTTGGTCATTGAAGAAACCTTATTGTACCCAGAATCGTTTAGAACTCTCCTAAGTTTTAAGAATATCCGCGCAAATGGTTTCCACGTTGAGACTGAAAAAGAGTACGGTAAGGAATACCTGCTCATTATGAAGCGCGAAGAGAATGAAAAGAAAAAGTGTACTAGAAAAACTTCCTTCATTAGAAACTGGGTTATGTTATACCAACATTAAGGCGCCTGCAGCGTACACTGTCCTGAAGACAGTATTTAGAAGCTCTGAACTATTCGGTCTCTGGCATGACAGATTAGGCCACCCAGGTCTTAGGATGATGAGAAACATAATAAATAACTCGCATGGGCATAATATTAATGTGAAGAATTTCCCGAATCATGAAGATTTTGTGTCCCCTGCATGTGCCACCGAGAAACAAATAACTAGACCCTCCACTCTGAAAGTGAAGGATGAAGTCCCTGCATTCCTGGAACGCATCCAGGGAGACATTTGCGGTCCCATTAAGCCCATCTCAGGGTCATTTAAGTATTTTATGGTGCTCATTGATGCTTCCTTGAAGTTGTCATATGTGGGTTTTGTTGTCCACAAGAAACCACGCCTTTGCAATATTGATCTCGCGGATCATTTGTATCAGAAATGTGTTTCTGATCAAGTCCACCAGAATGGACAATGCCGGAGAATTTATTTCAAAGGCATTTGATGATTATTGCATGGCGATGGAAATTGCAGTTGAGCATTCGGTACCGCATGTCCATACCCAGAATGGTTTGGCAGAGGCTTTAATTAAGAGAATTAAATTTATTGCCCGATCATCTTGAAGAATTGTAATTTGCCAGCCACGTGTTGGGACACGCAGTCCTACATGTAGTGAATCTCATCAACCTTAGACCTTCGGCCTACAACATCCACTCACCTATGCAACTAGCGCAAGTGTCACCATCAAAAATTTCCCAACATTAGGGGGAGGAAATCAACCCCTTGATGATGAATGTCGGGAAATTACGTGGCAAGCCTGGGGAATCCATGCAGATGACCCGCGCACAATAGAAGTCCAGAAGACAAAATAGATTTGCAAGCATTAGCAAATCAGCTGCCTGATCACTTTAGTGATTTGAAGAGCGTGACTAAGTCGCATGTGCCTGCACGCACTGCACCGGAGCGGGTTGAAATACCAAAGAAAGCAGAAGGTATCCTAATCTCGTCCGAGGCCTCGGAGAAAAATAATAATAAGGACGAGAACTCGGTTCCTCGAATCCTTAATGCTTGGGGCGCTTTGGTGAAAAGGGTAAGAAGGATTTATCACACCATCATTGAAGTCCCCAAAATAAGAAGGAGCCGTTGAGACTGGCACAAGTATGACACCTCGAGAAGAGGGCATACGGATCTGAATATCCCGTCGGCATGGATGTGTGCGCACACATCGGGCCGAAAAAACTAAAGGGACTTGCCACCGCAATTGAAAGAAGCGTGCGCAAGGTGAAGCTCCAGAAGAAGCAATCGCTCCAGAAGTAGCAACTCATGAAGAAATAGCTATAAATTATGTGCACACGGGAGAGTCCCTGAATAGGACAACAGCTAATATCGATATCTACTTCGCAAAGAAAATTGCCTCCATTATCGATCTTGATCTCGAGCCTGCATCGCTCACTGAATGTAAGAAAAGATCAGATTGAGAAGATTGCAAGAAGGCAATAGCAACTGAATTGCTATCTCTGAACAAAAGAGTGGTGTTTGGGCCCGTATGCCGCACGCCTCCCCATGTGCACCCCGTAGGGCACAAGTGGGTATTTGTTCGAAAGAGGAATGAAAGAAATGAAGTAGTGAGATAGAAAGCAAGGCTAGTAGCCCAAGGTTTCACTCAACGTGCTGAAGTTGATTATGAAGAAACCTACTCCCTAGTCATGAGTGGAATTACCTTTAGATATTTGATCTCAATGGCAGTAAACTTGAACATAGAAATGAAATTGATGGATGTTGTGACTGCATACCTTTATGGTAACTTGGATTCGGACATATATATGAGAGTCCCTGAAGGAATACCTCTCCCGAACCAAGACAGAGCAAATAGAAATCATGCTGATGTGAAACTCAGAAAGTCACTGTATAGACTGTAGCAATCTGGAAGAATGTGGTATAATCGCTTGAGCGACTTTCTCTGCAAGAAAGGCTACACGAATAATGAAGACTGTCCTTGTGTTTTATACGGCGATCCCAGAATGGATTCTGTATAATCTTTGTATATGTAGATGATATGAACATCATCGGGACAGCAGAAGATATTGAAGAAGTAAGCTCCTATTTGGAGTCAGAATTTGAAATGAAAGATTTGGGTAAGATCAAGTTTTGCTTAGGCCTGCAGCTTGAGCATGTCCCTGAAGGAATCATGGTACATCAGTCTACCTACACCCAGAAGGTGCTTGAAAGGTTTGGCTTTGAGAAGGCATTCCCATCAAAAGTACTGATGATCGGGAGGTCTTTACAGTAAGAAAAAGATCCTTTCCGACCTAGAGAAGAGGGGGAGGAAGTCCTGGGACCGGAATTCCCATACTTGAGTGCAGTGGAAGCGCTCATGTACTTAGCAAACTGCACTAGGCCGGACATTGCATTTGCCGTGAACCTGTTAGCAAGGTACAGTGCAGAGCCCACCAAAAGGCATTGGCAGAGCATAAAGGACATATTCCGATACCTCCAAGGAAGTAAGGACCTTGGATTGTTTTACAAAAAGAATCAAGATCTGAACTTGATTGGCTATGCAGATCTTTGGGTATCATCGGACCATATACCGCTAAGTCACAAACAGGCTATGTATTTCTGTGTGGTGGAACTGTATTTCCTTGGAAATCGTCTAAGCAAAGCCTTATAGCTACTTCGACAAACCACTGAGAAATTATAGCACTGTATGAAGCCGCATGAGAGTGCGCTTGGTTCCGCTGAACGAATCACCACATCCAGCAGTCATGTGGAATGAACATTGTGCAAACCCCCACAATTATCCATGAAGATAATGCAGCTTGCGTTGCACTAGTACAGACAGGCTATGTAAGCATATCAACCCCAAGTTCCTCTATGCTCATGAATTGCAAAGATGGACAAGATTAAAATACTACACACCAAGTCATGTAGACTTGTTCACTAAGTCACTCCCCGCATCTAGCTTTGAAAGGTGCGTGCGTGGAATTGGAATGACGAGACTTAGAGAAGTGCAGAATTCAGGGGGAGAATTCTCACAAGCCCGCTAATAAATCTTGATCATGAAGATTAAGTACCCAAAAAATAAAGTCCTGCAGACCAAATGAATTTGGGTGAATTGTACTCTTTTTCCCTTGACGAGTTTTCCATGAAGTTTCTCGACCAAGGTTTTTAATGAGGCAATTCGTGCATCGCACCATCACGTGTATCATGTGCTCTTTCTCCAAATTTTTCCCACTGGGTTTTTATGGAGTTTTAGTGAGGCATGAACGTGTCAGATGAGTGCCCAAGGGGGAGTGTTAAGAAACCTGGGCCTGGGCCGGCAGCCCAGGGCCCATGGTGGGCACCTCATTGTAGTCTATAAATAGAGAGTCATACCTCCTCATTATGTACACATGAATGAAAGCAATAAAGAAAGACCAGGAGTTCTCTCTATCTCTCTCTGTGTGTTCAATCTATTATTCTGTGATTCCGTGATTGATTCGTTCTTGTTCTATACAGAGGAATCGCTCGGACTGGTCGCCAGCGACGGTTTCTCAATAGCTGTGACACAGGCAAGGGCTTTGGCTCCATCTCCATTCTTTGCGCAATCCGGCAACACCTGTAAATGGCGGTACATCACTGAGAAATCAACACTTTGAGGACAAATATAAGATTGATAGCACCTACAACTACGTGTGAGGGCTCGCATATAGCCGGTGAGGTAAATCTTAACATGAAACAAGGCACTGATGGCTAAATAGTAAGTGGGCCCGACCAGCCGATAATGAACAAACGGGCCTTACCGCTCATTTCACTTGACTTCTAGCTTATTTTTTATTATTCATAATTTTTGTCTTTTTCTGAACTTTTTGGTTTTTTTGAGCTTTTTTGCATTTTTTCTGTATTCGTTTACGTTCTCCATGATGAGCTAGTATATTTTTTCTATTTTTGAATTTTTTAAATTTAATTACGCCAAATAAGCCACCTTCAACTACAGTGAAATTTCAGTCGCTACAGTGCACTTTCAGTCATAAGCTATAGCTTTTCAGCCCAACTGAGCGGGGCTAAATAAGCGCTGGCGCAGATTCATAATAGCTGCAGCGTGTTGCTACACAGGTCACCAAGTCAGCAAATCAAAATCCCTTTGAAAAATAACCAGCAAAGAAAATGTTCATATATAGGGGGTATTTTGAAAGGCTTGAACTAATAAAAGTGAAGGGAAAAAAGATCTAATTCGTGCGTATTAAATAGAGCCGTTTAAGCATAAAACCTGCTTGACAAGTCCCTGTACATTTGTATTGAACATTCATAAGATCTTCCAACATTTGTACTGATCTCATTTTAACTAGCCTGATACAAAAGAGATAGACATAGTTAAGAGGTGGACTAGCTCTACGTTCACGGTCGTAGGTCGTAGGTCGCAAGTCACGAGTTACACGAGTACAAGGTGTAGGTGAGTTCAGCTTTAGTCCTTTTGATGACATATGTTACATATTTCTAGTAATGATAATAACTCTACCTTATAAATCACTCCTTTTCTATCAGCAGCGTGACACTAAATCGTGCCATTCTTTAGAGAATTCATGAATGTGGCCTTTACGCATGGCCCAATTTCTAAACGTATCATTATTTTTGTTGAAACCTGGTAGTATATTTATCTCTACTCTTAAAAGAATGAGTTCAAGGTGATGGTGAGTCCTACGCTCTCCCACCCTCTCACAGGAAAAAAACGTCGACATGTGGGGCCTCCCTCTGCTTCTCTCCTCCCCCAACACCGAATCTCGTGCGCAGCTTCTGCTCCTCCCCACCAAGACCTCCGCCTCACCTCCTCCCCACAGAATCCTCCGTCGAGACCTCCGTCCTAGTCTCCTCCCCACAGTCCTCCGCCGCTCCTCCCCACCGAGACCTCCGCCTCGCCTCCTCCCCACAGTCCTCCGCCCTCCTCACGACCGGGCACCTGCCTCCCCACCGAATCCCCAGTCGTCGGCGAACAGCGGCACAGTGGCGGCCGGCGGCGAGGGTGGCAAAGGTAGAGGGGCGCACGGGGGTTTTGGGGGAGAAGCGCGGGCGGTGGATGCGATGGCGCGGTGGCCGGAGAAGAGGAGAGGCGGCGCAAGGAAAAGGTCGGCCGAGAGAGGAGGAGACGGATGGCGGCGCTCCGCCGCCTCCTCCTCCCCCCACCCCGCGCCGCCGCCGCATCCTCCTCCTCCCCACCCCCGCGCCGCCGCATCCTCCTCCCCCCACCCCTCCGCTCCGTCGCCGCTGCCTCCTTCTCCCCACCCCGCGCCGCCGCCTCCTCCCCTCCCTCCCACCCCGCGCCACCATCGGCTCCTCCTCCCCCACTCCTCTGCTCCACCGCCTCCTGCCCCGCTCCTCCACTCCGCCGCCGCCTCCTCCTCCCCCACTCCTCTGCTCCACCGCCTCCTGCCCGCCTCCTCCACTCCGCCGCCTCCTCCTCCCACCCCACCCCGCGCCGCCGACGCCGCCGCCTCGCCGCCACCGCATCCTCCTCCTCCCCACCCCCGCGCTGCGCCGTCACCTCCGGCGAGCCGCTGCCGCCGCAGCTCGACGAGGCCTCCGGAACCCTACCGCTCCCGAGCCGTGCCCTGCTGCTTCCTTTAGGGATGGCGACCTCGGCGCTGCTCCGAGCTCTGAGGCAGCCCTCGTCGGAGGCCGCGCTGCGATTGGTGAGTACGATTATCTTAGGGGATTGATTGATCGTTAGCGGAGGAGGCGTGGAGAGTATAGTATGGCAGAAATATTGGAATTTTTTTGGGTGAAACCTATTTGTTTTGGCTTGTCTTAGTTGTTCATCGATGGTGGAGGCATGCGAAGAAATGGGCGGAATGAAAATTGTAGCTTAATGTGTACTGGAGAGTGGAGAGATATGGGAGAGTATTGGTGTGACTTGCGAGATAAAAATTGTGGTTTTTAGTGTATGTATTCATTTTGATTCGTTGTGATCTGTCATCCAATATTGCACGCGCGGAAGGTAGTGGAACGTGAGAAAATATTCTAGCTCTAATGTAGTCTGTTTGCTTTCTGTTAAATTGGTCGTGTTAGCCAAGAAAGGAGTTGTGGAATTGGAGCAAAATGTATACCTTTAATTGGTCTGTGTGATATTTTTATGTGATCATGAATGAAGAATATTGGGATGAACAACATGTAGCTTTAGATGAAGCGCATTTGCTACAATTCATGGTAGAGTATTGTAAGTTTGGAACAAGGCATAAGAGCCTGATGACTGTAATATTTGAGAATTCAACTATTTGTTTTGTTTGTATCTAGAGGATTACTAAGAGAGGACAACAATGGGAAATGCCGCAGCTTTATTTTGAGACAGCCAATGTGCCTGTTTTGTATGCTGTCTCAGAGCCACCACCATGGATTAAAATTGTTGGGCACATAAAATTACTTCTGAGAAAAAATTGTCATGCTTTCAACATAAAAAAGAGAGAGGAGCCTTTTGCTTGCTATATTTGTGTTGTATCTGCTTTGAGTTAAAGATCTGCATGTGGAATTGCATTTTACTGCTTTTACATTTTATTTGAAAAAGGAGCTTTCTTTTATGGTGGAATTTGATTAAGATTTCATACCAGTAAAATTTTCTATGGTTCTGCTCACTATGTTTATCTTACATATTGTTTCATAATTGGTGATCACTGTCTACATTGGCCATATGCAGAGACCTATAGTCCCAGTTGATCTATACAGATCAATACGTGATTCACAACTTGTTGGACTGTCAGGATACACAAAGGAGGTATAGCTATCTACTTCCAATAGTAACATGTTTCTTATCTTATTCCTGCATAAATTGATTGTGATGCTATTGAGAGTTATAAAGTGCTAATTAGGTTCTTGTCATTGATGGCGTATAGTATCTGCAGGTTTGGCTAATATTTACTTTAATTTTAGTAAGAATCTTTAAAATTTTCTGCTCCACGCTAGGTGAGATGATGATTAATTACACAATTTGTGTTTTTGTTACATAAGCGTCGGACTACAAGCATTGGCAATGCTTGAGCGTAGGAGGTGGTCGGCAAAATGCCTCTCAGCTATCCCAGGATCTAACAGCAAAGGTAAACGTTGCAATCTTACAACATTTCTAAAATACATAGGTGAAATCAGTTGAAAATAGATGGGATTTACTATATTGTATTAGTCTATTCCAGGTAAACAAAATGAAGCATAGACAGAACTCAGAAGGCAGTTTAAAGGTAAATTTTATCTCCCATTTTTTGATGGTTCAGTTTTATGTAATACGTCTGCATCTGATTTACCTTAACAACCATTTTCTTTTAACTGTTTGTGACCAGTGCTGTATGTTGTACCAGGTATTCTTGCCCTTTCTCCTATGCGCAAACCAATATGCAGTTGCTAATGGTTTGCTACATGCCTAACTTGCCATATTGAGTTAGAATTATAGCTTGATAGCTTTGCTTTGAGTTGTTTGGTCATGCAATTTCAGTTAAATGTAAATAAGTTGCAATTTAGGTAGCAGTTATGTTACCATTAAAGCATTTTGGTGCTTGCAGCCACTAATTTTTCAACTGTACTTTTCTTCACATGATTGTGCTTACGAGTTTTTAGGATCTTCTCTCTATATATTTTGCATTAGTCTGATACCCCTGCAGAACAATCGCCATGCTTATTGGTTATGTCTCCTTTTGCTATTCATGTTTTGTTCTTTTCTTGATCTATAACATTTTTGTACTATTAATTAGTCCAAGCTTGTTCCTTCTCTGTTTAGTTATGTACTTATGGGGTAAATCAGAGATTACGCCATCCTGATTAAACGTTGAATTTTTTTCAAATTGATAGTTTTAGTCATTGAAATACGTACTCATATTTATCCTAATAAATCTTTAATCTTCAGCATTTGTCAGCATATAGGATTTACCTTATCTCTCATTGGACAAAGGAGACAAAAGATGGTAGATGCAATCTTATAAGAAAGGAAATTTCATGGTCCAAAATGTTCATGGAACGGTTTTGGACCATGTTCGCTGATTTGACTACCCTATATGGCTACCACCATTATTTTTCATTATTTCCAACTGCAAAGGCATAATATCAGAAAGCTTGAATGCTTGATTATGAACTGGGTGAGCTTAGTTTTTCTGTACAATAGTAGATGCATGAAGTTGCCAGACGGTAAGAAATGCATTCTGAATTATCACTAAATCTAAATCCAGAATATTGCTTCTGGATTTAAGAGCCATCTATAATATGAATTGCTTGGTCGAAAGCATGAACTTAGCTGTTTCTCGATGACGCATATGGTGTTTCTCTTTGGTATAACTGCTTGTACTATTAACATTTATAAGTCAGCTGGATGCTTCAGTAGTAACAACATGCTCCTGTTGAGCAGCAGTTTGCAGACTGCATCTGTCATCTGCTAATAGTGATTTTTCTTGTCAATGAAGTAACTTCATTGAAATTATTCATCTGAAAATCCCGCGGAAGAATTTTCTGCTTGAGAGTTACAATTGATGCATCAGGCAAGATGATCAACATTGATGAAATGACTATACTGTGTAACATTGTAAAAGAAAAAAATGACTATACTGTGTAACATTGTAAAAGAAAAACAAGGCACATAGAGAGCATTCTATTGCTTCCATATCATAAACTAAAAAAACACTTGATTTATCATACAGCTGTTATGCTAATGCACCATTTTTTCTTGAGGCCTATTTAAGCTGCTCAAGAAACTATTTTGTTTTCAATTGACTGTTACTTGAAGCCTTCTGAGGGTTCAAATTCAATGTAGTATTTACATTTAACTCCCACAGTTCATTCATTCCTATATCCTTTGATGTTTCATTGGAGTGCTGGATCATATTAACCTCTCTTTGGCTCAAAAGCAACTCCCTTGCAAATGCATAAAGGGGAGCTTTTACTGTTAAAAGGAGCAATACTTAGCTTGTTTTCTTCAGTATCATGACCTTTTCCTGTCTCGCTGAATCAGGTTGAGAAGTGGAATGAGCAGAGGGAGAATGGGACATTTGCAGGGCCCCTCTAATCTTCTGTTTGAGTCTCCTCGGATCAGTCCATTGCTTTCATCAGTGCCATTGTTACCATCTGGTTTGAATTTATGTTTCTGTCTTGTATGCTTCCAGCAGTCGCTGCAAAACAGCAAGTGATGCTTTCCTTCATGTTTCGCTAATAATTGACCATGGTTTTTCAGACCAGTTTATTCACATTTTTATTCCAACTAGCGGAATGCCTGTGTGTAGCTACGAATTTTAAAAAAATTTATAACATATTTGTATGCATGTTCTAAAAAATTTTACCACCTGTTAGTTTGAAAATATATAGTATGAGCAACGCACGGGCATTCAGCTAGTACTATTATAAAAATGTGAGTTGATGGTTGGTTCATTCTCCCTCTACTCTTCTTAGCCATCTGATTTGATCTGGACCATTTATCTCTCCCCTACTCCTCTCTTTAGGATACAACCGCCCACCCACTCCACTTTCCCCATCTTCTCGCGCATTCTGGCCACCCTTCTAGTCTCGGTCAAATCTCAAAAAATTTAAAATGGGCTAATTTTTTTCGAAGTGTACTTTTCTTGAAGGGGGCTGAGATAACCAAAATTTGCCAAAATTCATGAAATTTTGCCTGAAATTGTTTTCCCTTGTTACAGAAATGAAATAGTAAAGAAAATAGAGTGTTGACATTAACGATAGATCTTCAATCTGATGTTCTAGATGGTTGCAAAAAGTATACGCAGGATTAGTCTCGATCTTGCCATGTAATAGCAACCGGTCATTGGTGCTGTCGCTGCTGTCAAGAGTGAGGCATCGCAGCTCGTGCATCGTCGCGATTCCGAGCGCCTCCCCGCTCGCGATTCCAAAAGCCTCCCGCTCATGAAGTGGCTAAAATATTTGCGTAGCTCGAGACGCTTCAGCTGCGCGCATGCTTTACCGGCGACTTCAAAAACGTCACCACCAACATTTTGACAGTCCCAGAGCACGAGATCCTCTAGCAGAGGAGACTTTCTTATTATGTCGGTGAATCCTTCGTTGGAGACGTCGTCGCACCATATAAGGCAAAGGCGCTTCAGAGAGGACGACCTGCAGGAATTGCACCTGGCTGTTAGTAATCGTTAAGTAGGTTTGATCTTCTATTATCTGTATATAACACAATCACACAGTTCCATATCTAACACAAAAATCTTGGTGGATTCTTTAAGAAAGCAGGAAATGCATTGGAAGGGTTGCTTATGAGAGATTCAATTCGTTGTTAGACTCCATGCATCAAAGATTAATCATGTTGATAAGATTTGTAGGTGAATTCAACCAAAGGCTCCAAATTTCGCCAAAATTTCACTTTCATCCTGAATTCAACACAATCAGTACTTTACTTTTTTGCAAGTAAACTAAAAATGATCTTACTATTCCTCTATGCCATAAGAATTGGCCGGCGGTGCAGTACAACTGCAATGATCAATCACAATATATATTGTCATAGCGCACTAAGGCATAACGAGACTGAAACTTCTCTTCTCGGCAAATAGCAATGATCTACAATACTTCATCTTTATCTTCAAATTCAATCCAAAATGTAGGGCAATTAAAATTTATTTTACAGTGGATGAAAGTCAAGATCATATATCCTCCAACATTTGATTTGACCTCGTACAATGAATGCACCTGGTTCAAAATACAATACCCACCGATACAAAACCTCATTTGATTTGAATAAGACGCTTTTAACTTGAATTTAGAGCGCGCTTAAATCTAGTACTGAAGGAAGAGTACCTTTCCGCAATATACTTGAGGAGCTCATCAGTAACAAACTCCTTCCCGCCGAACACCTCAAGCTGCCCATCGGAGCGGTCTACGGCCACTTTTGCCATTGCGCACAAGACATCTTGGTCTTTCTCAAGCACGACCTTGTGGCGCACCATAATCACGGATCGCCACAGGTCAGGCACCTTGGCCGCCTCGAGCCACGAGTGACACACAAGGCCGGCGCCCATGAGAACCTCGACGGCGCCGAGCTTGGCGAAGACCCAAACGAGCGCGTCGAGGGCAGCTCCGACCAGTCCACGGCGGCGGCAGCTTTGGCACAGCAGGTGTCCATTTCCGGGAACACCTGAAACTGAAAAGAACCATGTTACTATGGCCTACCAATGCATTATTCAGAGACCGAATCTGGTGAAGAGTGAAATCTTGCCTACCGGGCATTATTCAGATATAAGAATCGGTGAAAAATGAAAGCTTGATTGATATGTGCCTATATGATCCGTACCTTCGCCGGCAATCGCGGCGTCTCCCACCGGCGGCCGGGAGATGGAACGAAGCTCGGGATCCTTTTTCTTGAGACGGTTTGTAGAACGTGGGTGCCTTGGTGTTCTTGGACCCAATTTATAGAAGTTAAACGAAACCTTTCGTTTTCCGTGTTCAATCACGCAGGGATGCAAACCGACGTTGACTGAAGAAGACGGAAGGTTTGCGATTTGCGCCGGAAACTGTCGCTGAAGGGTCGTGCCATGCGGCCTCTCGCATTCTGGGCCACATCGCATGCAACTAGACGATAAAGATGCTGCATTTGAAAAGGAAGATAAAGATGATGTGGCACATGAAATGTACAAGCTAGGGTACTTTTAACTGACTTTAGGGCATCTGTAGTGTATATAGCTTGCTGGCTCTTAAGGTGGGTTCCGCATCATTCTGAGGCCACCGTCGGTTCTTAAGGTGGGTCCACTCGGCTGTAAAGAAGGGGGATGTGGCAGTTCGTAGTTGGAGAGAGAGAACAATAGATGTAAAGAAAATTGTATTTTAATGCTTGTGGCCATGTCTTTAACTTGAGGACTAGCCTCAAGCCTTTTTTGCTTATGGCCTGCTTAAGGTCACCCCTGTAATGTATAATGTCGACCTTAAGGTGGCTTATAACCCTCTATTTTCATACACTACAGATGCCCCACCTAGACTGTATATCAAATCATGGTGTGCTCTTAAAGGGTATCCACAACACTCCACCTAGACTGTATATCACATAAAATTTGGAATGATATGGAAAAAGATAGTGATGAGTAGAATAACGAAAAGTTACGGTGAAAGCAGGTGTGAAAATTTCATCTTGTTGACTAAATCATCATTACTATTATAAAAGAAAGAATTGGTGGTCGTATGTCCTTTCTCCTTCAACCGCCTTATTCTCAACTTCTCATCACTCTCCACTTTTTAACTGATTAGAGTAGCTCTCTTCTATAGCATGATTCTCTATATATCTAATAAATTTCGTTACAAGCACGAGTAGATGACTAGTCTCTACCAATATAAAAAAAGGAGTGTGTCCATGTCCACCTGTCTACATTATCTCTTCCAGGGCGCCGACTGATGGACCTAGCCTCTCAGTGAGTTTTGGCCATCTTGCGAGCTCCTCTTCCTTGCTCAAACTGCTATTGCGACTCATAAACCACATCTGTCTCCCGCTCCTCCAAACAACCACCGCCCCCAGGGGGTATTCGAAGTTAAAAAAATATTGTCCAATAGAAAACATAAAAGTCTACAATAGCGGAAATTAAAGTAAAAATGTTCATATTAGAGACAACGTCTCAAATAATATAAAGAAATTAAAAAGCACAAATTAACTCGACGATTCTTTGTGCCTTGGAACTGATTGAAAGATTACAATTAGTTCCACTAATATGCAATTCCACTTAGCTCCTATTGTCCCTTCTGAAACTATGTATATTTACTATTCACATTAGAACAGTGAAAACCGTCTTGAAACTTTGTTCGCACTTGTGAAATATTTGGTATTTGTTCACAGAATCACAGGTAAGAGGTGGAGAATATGTATTTCAATAATTCATAAGCAATAATTTGTCTGCTGCTAAGGATCTTATTTCATAGATTCACAGCAAAGTGCTTAGATGAAGGTATGACATGAAGCTCCATAGCTCACACCTATGAAATACTTGGCATATAGATATAGGCTACTCAGATTTAAAGATGTGGAGAACATGGATTTCAATTCATAAGGCATAACCACTAATTTAAAGATAACTGAGCCAAATACAGCAATTCACCACATCTAAACAAAATCTAAGCACCGAAAGTGAAACAAAGAAGAAATATATGCCAAATCCACATCCATTCAGTCATCCACGGATCTATCATCCACTTAGCTCGGAAGTACAAAACTACAAACTCTTGGGGCACACAAGTAGAGCAGATCTATCATCTACACATCTAGATTCTATAGCATGGGGGTCGCCGAGTTGGAGAGGACAAACCTACCTCAGTGCTGTAGGCCCTAGTGCGGCAGTGCCTACTTGGCTAGTGGCCACTCCGACCTCCAACGCTCCGGCCACCTGCGCAGCCTCCAGCCCCATTGCCGCCTACGCTACCTCCAGAAGACCAGAACTAGGGGCACGGACACCCACTGCTGCTAGGCGCTAGCCGAGTGCTGAGAAATGGAGAGACGATTAGACGCTAGATGACACGGTCTCACAACTGGGTATGAGCAGGATGATAGTGGGTCTAGGCCAGTGTCGATGGGAGGGGAAATGGACCAAAAGGATATGACATCAATTTAGGCTAACTGGGTGTGAACAAAATGAATTTAGCCCAACTACTAGTATATATATGTATTATACCTTGTATATAGTGATTTTTTTGCCAAAAATTTTGGATATTCAATTGAATACCCATGAATTGAGGTGGATCTGCCCATGACCGCCCCTCTTCCTAGGAACTTCCTCTCCCATTTCGCAACCCCTCAGTAGATCCCATACTCACCGTGATTTCCTATGAGCCTGCTGTCCATGCATCACCAACATAACATCTTGTGCATCCTCGGGGCACACAGTGCAACTCCTACTTGGGGGAGAAACCCTAGCTTGAGGCAAGATGGACCATCAGGGGTCGCTCAGCAACGCAACTGCAGAGCGACGGCGGTACATCGACAGATCATGAGCGGCGCCCTCCACACCAGGGAAATCAATTTCGAGCCGAAATTTTTTTTGAATTGCGACCGCCACGACGAAGGCGAGAGGAGGAGGAGGAGGACGGCATTACGCGTGGGGTTGGAAGGGTTAGGGTTTGGGGGGAGGAAGGTGCGGGATTGGCAGATAGTTTCTGGGCTTTTCAAGAGAACGTGGGGTTCCCGTGGGCTTTTCAAGGTCCAAATTTTGTACTGTGGGCTTTTCCTTTAAATTCGGACTATTTTATTTTTGAGAAAAACTACTGAAGGATGTACCGTTTGCAAAGCGTTTCCATGAGACAACATCCCACCGTCCGATCCAAAGTCCCCTCCACCACGTGCATAAAAGGCCACTCCTCTCTTTTCTATGTGCACCCAAAATCCCCAAATCCTCACCGCTGCCTCTCGTTTTCCCTCTCTCCTCACCGCTGCCTCTCGCTCTCCCTCCCTCCTCGCCGCCATTATCCCCACTCTCCTCCGCCGTCGGATCCGACGGCAGCGCTCTCGATCTGACGTCGAATGAGGAAAATCTGCCTCCCCAGCTACGGGTTTACCCTTTCCCCCGAGCATAGAAGGAGGTCAAGGGGAGGCGGTGGCTCGACGGTGGGCGGCAGTGAGGGCGATAGGTAGGGTAGGAGGACGGTGGGCAGTGGTAGCGGCAGCTGTGGCAGTTAGGTTGGGCGGGGCGGCACGATGGAGAGGAGTCGAGAGCTGCACGGCGAGGTGGCAATGGTGCCACCGGCCGCGAATGGTGATGGAGGGGGCGGGGGTGGTAGAGGAGACGCGTGGAGCTGCCCGGGATGGCGCGACGACAATGGCGTGGTGACGCCGGCCAGGGACGAGGAACAACCCAATACCATTAAAAGTACTCCAACGGTATACTGTTTGTCAGTTGCTCACTATAATTTATTTCCTTGATAGAGCCATCTATCCTTCCTCGATTTCTTTTCAGTCCCCCTCAAAGCTCCATATCGTGCGAAGATTTGCTTTCTCTAGTCTGTGCTAGCCGTTGGCACTGGCACTTGCTTAGCTTCCCCTGTTAAGTCCGATTCGTTTTTTTCCTTAATTTCCCGTGTGAGAGGAATACGGCATTTGATTGTTCGCGAGGGAATATCTCCTGATCAGGATTTGAGAAGCTTCGGAGATTTTGGACCTGTTTTTTGACCGTGTATGTGACTTTGGCTGCAACTGATAACTTTTGTTTGCGCTTTTTAAGGTTACAGCGACGGCAGAGACGCTAACATGAATAGCACATACTGTTTTGGGCTTGAAAATACATCAATAGAATCTACTTCGAAAAGCTACTCTGATTATTTCGACTCTCTAAAAAGAGAAATAGAGTTTTAAAGTTACACCTACATCATCCTTTTCCGGTAGGCACATAAGGGGATAAACATCATAGACACCTAGTATACACCAACACCCCCACGCAAAAACACCTTAATTCTGCCGCCTTCGTCAAGTTAATCTCATTAACTAGAAGTAGTAGTCTTTTACTGTCTGGTGTTCAAGAATTTTGGGGTTCAACTGCACTGCCATGAGTCGAAGAGTATATCCCCATGAAAACTGCAGTTTAACGTGCTCTCCGGTTGCATATCAGGGCTGTCAAAGCGGAGATTATGATTTTAGATGAATTTAGAAACTCGAGTTATTGGATTCGGAGTTTGAACGACGGACAACGAGTGATTGGAAGATCGAATGGATTGGAAAGCCCAGTAAATGCAAAACGAATGAATATTCTTTGGAATCTTATTTTTACTAGAATTTAGGGAATTTTTTTATTATGGTAGGTGGGGCCTACTTGCCATTGACTCAGAATTTTGGGAATTTTCTGAGTGTATGACAGTGGGTCCCGCTGGTCATTGACCCAAGCAAATCATGACCTAGCCACCATGGAGAATAATTGCTTTACTTAGGACTTGAACTTAATGACCAAGCTTGATTTGGTACATCTCTTGTACAAAAGAGCATTTTCACAGCTCTCTTGCTCGGATATATGGTGCTAGCGATAGAGGGCACGACCGATAACAACTAGATGTGTCACAGTGCATCAGGCCGCAGCTGCCGAGAGAGCATAATTTCCTGGTGAACAGGATACTCTCTGTTCACTGATAATAGCCCACTGATGAAAAAACGAGTACAACGACCACCACCATGGATGAATCAACCAACAAGATATCTAGTGATGTTTGTATTGACTTTTACTAATAGCTTTTAGCTGTGAATTATAAATTTTAGCCAAAGCTAAATAATGTTTGAAAGAAGTGACTTTTTTTTAAAAAAAAAAGACAAGTGGTGAAAAAGTGATGGAGAGATATGTGCGCGTGATGGAAGCAAAAAAAAGTAGAGTATGTAATGCACCCGTAACCTCATGCCTTATCTCAGGTACGAGACGATAGCGAGAGAAATAGAAAAACCACTTCGAGAAAGCAGATGTTCGTATTTGTTTTTGATTTTTTTAAACGGAAGTCAGAATCAGAAGCCAATACAAATATGATCTTAACGTTGGCTCTTCTCAACAAAGAAAAAAAAAAGAAAAGCCGATGTTACAAGTACATATGACGAACCGAGCCTTCCATGAGTCAAGATACAAACTTGCCAAGTTAATCCAAGCAAGGCCCTCACCATCCTTGTGTCCACCATGGCTGTTCAAATATTTACTACCATGCGAACGCTTTCTCGTTCCATCTAGTTAGTTCATGAGGGGACAGGTTTGAGTTCCTAATTGTAGGCCAACACTTCACCACTTCAGGTTTGCTATTCAAAATGCGGACATATACAGGTCTTGCCTCTGCCTTTTTCTGCTCTGTTCACAATGATCATCTTAGTAGGGATAGAAAAAGTAGCACGCAGAGGAAAGGTTCGAACTTCAAACACACTTTGAAATGTCATAGGCGTAGACCTTCATTATTAAAAAGTAAGATATTAGTTCC
Organism: Dendrocalamus sinicus; assembly: GCA_036346575.1. NCBI lineage: Eukaryota > Viridiplantae > Streptophyta > Magnoliopsida > Poales > Poaceae > Dendrocalamus > Dendrocalamus sinicus. The sequence continues at coordinate 545,311 of JAYEVI010000179.1, read as the reverse complement.
TATTTATTAAGCATATAATTATGGATATACTATTAGTTTCTATTTATTAGAGATATTACTAATATTAGACTCTGTCTGTTAGAGAGAGTCCATCTATATAATAGGGCTGCTACACACTATTGAAATCAAGTAAGAAATAACAAAGTTATTCTCATCTATAGTCTCTCTCCCTCTACGCTGATGCCGTCCGGCCATCTTCTCGGCGACTCATAACAATTTGGTGTCAGAGCCAACACCATGATTTCTGCTGCCGAGTTAACACGTGGCAAAATCATTGTTGGCTATGAAGAAATCATCGTTGGACTCAAGAACGTAGAAAGCATGTTGAAGAAGATGATGGCAGCAAAGGAGAAGGCATAACGGCAGCACGCGCTAATGACACAAGGGACAGGAGTAATGGTGGCCGTGCCATCGCAACGGCGATGCTACTGCTGCTCCTTTATCTAGAGCAAGCAGCATTGCGTCTTCAAGTGACGTCAACGTGGCATTTTCCAAGGTCAACACACCGGTTACAAGCTACATCCCGTGACTGTGGCAGCGCTGCTTGGAGAGGCGTAGGTGGCAGTGGGCAGTGTCGTGACGCTGCAGAAGCTAAAGAAGGCGGCGTTGGAAGGAGGACTCTAGAACACGCCATGGCATGTTCGGCAGGTGGAACATCGTGAGCAAGAGAAGGACGGCGGATGCCACGGCGTAGAAGACGGACGCCTCGAGCGCGATCACGTAGTGATTGGTGATCTAGCATAGTGAGGACTTTGGCAACAGCACCTCGCGCTCGGGAGTAGTCCCCACGTCAGCACTGCGGCGGCGGCGAACGACAAAGATGAGCGAGACGAGGAGGAAGACAACGTCGATGGCGCCAAGGAGCGTGCGCTGCAGGCAACACCACAGAAGTTGGAGAAGGCAAGGGACGTCTTGGCTGACCAGGTCTTGACGCTGAAGGAGCCAAAGCAGAAGGTGGCGACCGAGCAGATTTAAACACCGAAGAAGTCGGGGCAGCCACCGCGATGGAGGGCGCGCAACCGCAGCATGGCGTTCCAGTCAACGACGCTCATGCTGCGGCGGGTGGAGGACCCATTTGTGGCAGCGGTGGCGGTCGAGCAGATCTGGACACCGGAAAAGCCGGAGCAGCTGCCGCGATGGAGGGCGCACAACCACGGCATGGCGTTCCAGTCAACAGCACTTGTGTTGCGGCAAGCAGAGGACCCGTCTATGGCAGTGGTGGTGGCCAAGCAGATTTGGACACCGGAAAAGCAGGAGCAGTGACCGCGATAGAGGGTGCGCAACCGTGACATGGCATTCTCCATCAAGGTCCGGTTAGCGAAGCTCTGGCTGCAGCGGGCGGAGAAGGACTTGACTACGGAGGTGGTAGAGGCAGCCAAGGAGGACGACGTCGACGAAGATCAAGAGCTACTCCGCACCGTGGCATCTTGGAGCACCTGATATGATAGTGGCGCATGGAGGAGCTGGCGGCATGGCTCTCCGATGAGGGGAGGAGTGCGCCGGACTGGTGTGCACGCTGCCGCACAAGATCAGGAGGATGGAGGAGAAGGTCCTTGAGAGGTCCCAAAAGAAGCCCACGCACATCCCGAGTAGCTGGATCTTTGGTAGGCCCGTCAGTGTCAAGAAATCAACCGAGTAGCAGTAATAATATTTGCAATTAATGGGCCATTAGCGTCTGCAAGCGGTCCATTAATTAATTATTGAAGCTGTGGTTCCTGGTTCTGGTGTTTTACTTCAAACTAAACAAGATTCTACCCTGCGTACTAGTAATATTTGTACACATAATTGTCAAGTAAAATAACATGAGAAATCAGCTGTATGTTTCTTGGCACGTACAGAGTGCCAGCAGTTGATAAACCACGCTACCGTTCAAGATATTGCTACAGGATATTGGTAAGTAGTCAGAATAGGCACCGGTGGAGCTTCCCTATGCCCAGGCCCATTTGTCCGTCGGGCAGAGATTTGCCCTCACGATCGTACCCACAGACACTAGAGGAACATAATCACCAATATTAGGATTTTTTTTTGACGGAAAAGGCAGGAGATCTGCCGTTTATTGAAAGAGAGAGGAAGAAAGGATTACAATCCGAATTTCAGACCAAGAGCCTGAAAGGGTTACAAGCTAAAGGGGAAGAGCACAAAATCAAAAGGGGAACCCCAAACCAACCCAACAGAATTATTCGACCCCTACCTCCGCTCGAGCCGAAAAAACAGAAATAACATTCCTGCTATCAATTGCCGCTAGATTTGCCACTGAATCCACCGAGAGAAACGAGCTATTAAAAATTCTTCTGTTCCTCTCTCTCTCCAAACATTCCACCACATTTGCACTAGGGCCCCAATGCATCTCCTTCTGTTTGTTTTTGGCCTAATATTTGCAAAAGCTTTCCACCAACCCAAGAGGGTGTTGTAATTTTGTCCAGCTGGAGGATCTCTCAAGTTCAATATCTCTGTCACTTTGCCCCAAACAGCCACAGTAAAAGTGCAGTCTTTTGCTAGGTGACAGGTGTTTTCTCCCTGCATAAAACAGAGTGCACACGAAGGATTGCAAGGCCAATTCCTTTTGAGGAGATTATCAGCAGTTAAAATCTTCTGTTGCAGAAGTAACCAACCAAAAGATTTAGCTTTTTGCTCGGCGTAACCTTTCCACAAGTGGTTTAGAGATGGCTTTGGAATTAAACCACTAAACTGAATTGAGTACGCCGATCGTGCCGAATACTCTCCATTTGCTGTCCATCTCCAAAGAATGGAATCTTCCCTATCCTCCGGGGTGAAATGAATCAGTCTTCCGCTAGCCAAATCAGTTGCGAGAGCTGGATAGCATCCGAAATTGCCTCGAAACAGTTTAGCCAGAAATGTTGTCGCATGGCGTCTTGAACCGAAATCCTTTTTTTGCGACAGATTTTAAAAAGATCAGGGGCTGATAAATACAAGCTCTGATTGTCCAGCCACTTATCATTCCAGAAACTTGTCTTAGCTCCATTGCCCACCGAGATAGTCGTGCTTGCCGAGAAAAGAGATAAGTCCTCTCTGTTGCACGGCAGCTCCATGAAGGCCCAGGGCCGATTAGGATCTCTCCATTTTAGCCACAACCATCTTAGGCGAAGAGCTCGGGCAAATCTTTGCAAGTCAAGGATTCCCAAACCTCCTAGGGGGCGTGGTTTACAGACTGTGGGCCAATTAACTAGACAATGACCGCCATTGACATGTTCAGGTTCTTGACCTTTCCATAGAAAAGCTCTTCGAAAACGGTCTATTTTCTTTGTCAACCATTTGGGTGCAGGCAACACTGTCAGGTAGTAAGTGGGCAGCGATGAAAGAACATATTTTACCAGTGTTTCTCTTCCAGGCAAGGTTAAGAACTTTCCTTTCCACCTTGGCAATCTATTTCCAATCTTATCAATTAAGGGTTGGCAGTCAATTTTCCTCAATTTGCGCCAATGCAAAGGAAGACCGAGGTATCTACATGGAAAAGAGCAAATCCTAGCTTGGAAAGTTTGCCGAGCAGCATCAATAATCTCACTTGCGTATGCTATTGGATAAACTTCTGTTTTTTCAAAGTTTGTGAACAGTCCAGAGGCCCTCCCAAAGACCTTCAAGATTGCTTTGAAAGCTTCCAGATTAGGATTTTTACCCATGGGTTTGCGGGTAATTGGGCAAGATTGCCATCCCTGCCTGAAAGGGAGCTGTAACCTCGCGGCTCTGTTCTGACATCAACACCATACAAGCTACCAGTCCTTGAACCAAAGCACAAAAACAGAGCCATAATGGGTCCATACCAGGGCTATCAGAAGTCAGAACTGAGGTCCATGGAGTCGTCGAGAAGCTTCAGCGTCGTCATCGTACATGGCCGTCAACCTGAGGTGGCTAAGGCGGTCGGCGAAGAACTGCAAACACAACCAGTGCATCGCGAAAGCCGACGGAACAGAGTTGAGAGCTCCGGCTCCTAGAGCAGCATACAGAAACAACCCATCTCAGCCATAATCATTGCGTTTTAGCCATACATTTCATAGCGTCTTTAACGAAACTGCAAAATAAAATACTCCTAACACTTGTGAACTATATACGTCCACAATATCACTCGACGAACACTAAACATGGAATATACTGTCCAGCAATCTTCCAGCAAAAGGCGGAACCCCAGCAGATCCATTGCACCGGCAGAAGCAGCAAAGCAGTAATGCCCAGGGAGCACGAGCGCGCGGAGACTTCAGCAAAAAAGGCAAACATACAGGCACTTCCATCACAGCATGCAGAAGGAATTCACTTCAGGTGTGCACGGAAAGCCCTGAGAATCATCTTAGACTCTTCATCAAGCACGTCCTCATCAATCATAATAGAGGCCAAAAATGTAGCTGGAAGGATCACCGTAATCATCATAGTAGACCTCCGAGTCCACATCATAGTCAAAAACAAACCCCCTATAATCACCATAAAGGTCACCTTCATCGTCGGAGTCAAGACTGGAGTCGTATTCAGAAAGACAATAGTGGCCTTCACCGAGCGGTCCACCGCGGGGGATAAGCCGGAGTGTCTTGATCCTAGCACACTTAGATTGCAGGGCGTCGTCGACGACGATGTTTAAGCATCGACTTACGTGAAGAAGCTCCAGGTGGTGACAACTATCAAGGACGGCCGTCAGTTCTTCATTGGTGATGTCGCATCAGTCAAGAGTGAGGCATCGCAGCTCGTGCATCGTCGCGATTCCGAGCGCCCCCCCGCTCATGAAGTGGCTTTGCCGTAGCTCGAGACGCTTCAGCTGCGCGCATGATTTGCCGGTGACAAAAACGTCACCACCAACATTTGGACATTGCGATAGCACGAGATCCTCTAGCAGCGGAGACTTTCTTATTATGTCGGTGAATCCTTCGTTGGAGACGTCGTAGCAACATACAAGGCTAAGGCCCTTCAGAGAGGACGACCTGCAAGAATTGCACCCGGCTGTTAGTAATCACTAACTAGGAAACTATCTTTGTTTGAGGTAAAAACATTGATCTTCTATTATCTGTATAACTAACACAATCACACAGTTCCATATCTAACACAACAATCTTGGTGGATTCTTTAAGAAAACAGGAAATGCGTTGGAAGGATTGCTTATGAGAGATTCAATTCGTTGTTAGACTCCATGCATCAAAGATTAATCACGATGATAAGAATTAGAGGTGAATTCAACCGAAGGTTCCAAATTTCGCCAAAATTTCACTTTTACCCTGAATTCACTTTTTTTGCAAGTAAGGCCCTGTTTGGTACAGCTTCACCAACAGCTTCATGAGCTGTTGTGAGCTGTTTTTTGTCAAACACCCTTTTTGCAAACAGCTTCATGGATGAAGCTCCTTAAATCATGCTCTCACAAGGGAATGGGGTGGGGTGAAACTGAAAATAGTAGCTTTTCACAGCTCTCTCCCTCAGGCTCACAGTTCTAGGAACCCACTGCCCTTGTAATTGACAGAAATTACAGCACTTTGTCACTGGGTCCCCACGCCTGTTTCCTCTCCTCCCGTTCGCACTGATTTTAATTTTTTTATTTTTTTTATTTTTATTTTTTAATTCATACTCATTCAAATATATTATTTTTTAATTCATATGACCATATACAAATATACAACTTCAAATGTTAGAACAAGTCAGGTAGACAGGGGCATCTTGGACAATTGCCCTCTCTCAGCCATGCATGAAGCTGTTGGTGAAGCTGTTTTGCCAAATAGTTTTCCAAAACAGCTTTAGCTTCACCAAAGAAGCTGCTCGTGAAGCTGAAACAAAAAAAACAGCTTCACTAGTGAAGCTGAGCTGTGCCAAACGGGGCCTAAACAAAAAGAGATCTTACTATTCCTCTATGCCATAAGAATTGGCCGGCGGTGCGGTACAACTGCAATGATCAATTAAAATATATATTGTCAAAGCGCACTAAGGCATAACGAGACTCAGACTTCTGTTCTCGGCAAATAGCAATGATCTACAATATTTCGTCTTTGACTTCAAATTCAATCCAAAAATGTAAGCCAAGGGCAATTAAAATTTATTTTACAGTGGATGAAAGGCAAGAACATATATCCTCCAACATTTGATTTGACCTCGTACAATGAATGCACCTGGTTCAAAATACAAAACCCACCGATACAAAACCTCATTTGATTTGATTAAGACGCCTTTAACTTGAATATAAACAGCTGAAATCTAATTTAGAGCGCGCTTAAATCTAGTACTGAAAGAAGAGTACCTTTCCGCAATATACTTGAGGAGCTCATCAGTAACAAACTCGTTCCCGCCGAACACCTCAAGCTGCCCATCGGAGCGGTCTACGACCACTCTTGCCATTGCGCACAAGACATCTTTGTCTTTGTCAAGCACGTCCTTGTGGCGCACCATGTCCACGGATCGCCACAGGTCAGGCACCTTGGCCGCCTCGAGCCACGAGTGACACACAAGGCCGGCGCCCATGAGAACCTCGACGGCGCCGAGCTTGGCGAAGACCCAAACGAGCGCGTCTGTGGCAGCTCCGACCACCCCCGGTAGGCGGCAGATTTGGCACAGCGGTGTCCATTTCTGGGAACACCAAACGAAAAGAACCATATTACTATTGCCTACCAATGCATTATTCACGCACTGAATCTGGTGAAGAGTGAAATCTTGCCTACCATTGCATTATTCAGATATAAGAATCGTGAAGAATGAAAGCTTGATTGATATGTACCTATTCGATATAAGAACGTGGTGCCTTGGTATTCTTGGACCCAATTTATAGAAGTTAAACGAAACCTTTCGTTTTCCCTGTGTTCAATCACGCAGGAATGCAAACCGACGTTGGCTGAAGAAGACGGAAGGTTTGCGATTTGCGCCGGAAACTGTCAGGGTAATTAACTGAAGCGTCGTGCCATGCGGTCTCTCGCATTCTGGGCCACATCGCATGCAACTAGACGATAAAGATGCTGCATTTGAAAAGGAAGATAAAGATGATGTGGCACATGAGAGCAAGTACAATAATGGTTTTATAGCTAAGAGCATCTCCAATAGGTCTATAGCAGCTATCTACAAGAGAGTCCATGTCATCAACTGTCCTACGTGGAAGATATTAAATGAAGAAAGAGAACGCAGCTCTCTACAGCTCTAGAGATAGTCTATAGCACCAAACGAGGCAGCCTCCATAAATTCTGTGTGTGCATGTAAGCATCAAATAGCTATCCTTATAGATAGTTCTTTAGAATGCTAACTTTAGTGTGTACTATATAGATGATGTGGAAGTCTTATAGTTAGTTGCTAGCTATAAGAGCAGGTACAATAAGGCTTAGTCAGCAGGCTATAGCAAATATAATATCAACCAAATCTTACGTGGCAGAGAGAGAAAGGAAGAGAGAGAAGGAAGCTGGCTACTAAATTACAGCTAGCTATAGCACGTAAAAATATGCATTTCACTCTCTTACACGTGGGGCCAAATAGTTATTGTAATAGCTACCTTATTGTATGAACTATTTTTTTGAAGGCTATAGATGAAATGGATAAGTGTTATAGCCACTAGTTGGCTATACTATTGTACTTGCTCTAATCATTGGAGATGCCCTAAGCTAGTCAGTATTTTTGCTGATGTAGAGGAGAGAAGAGAGGAGAGAGATGAGAGCTTGGCTCTCATGCAAGCAACAAGCTGGTCACGGGAGCCTATGCAGTGCTTGGCCTAGATAATAAATGTATGTGAGGAGGAATAGGAAAGAGAATGTGAGACATGGTACTACATAATAATAAAAAAAATTTTGTAGACAAATTATTGTATAACTTGGCTCTTATAACTTGACTTATAGCCAAACACTTGGCTCTATTATTGGACTTGCTCTGAAATGTTTGACAAGCTAGGGTACTTTTAACTGACTTTAGTTGACAAGAGAGAAGCAATCAAATCATGGTGTGCTCTTTAGGGTATCCACAGCGCTCCACCTAGACTGTATATCACATAAAATTTGGAATGGTATGGAAAAAGAAAGTGATGGGTAGAATAACGAAAAGTTACGGTGAAAGCGGGTGTGAAAATTTCTTCTTGTTGAGTAAATCTCTACTAGTATAAAAAAAGGAGTTTGTCCATGTCCACCTCTCTGCATTATCTCTTCCAGGGCACCGACTGATGGACCTAGCCTCTCAGTGGGTTTTGGCCATCTTGCGAGCTCCTCTTCCTCGCTCAAACTGCTATTGCGACTCACAAACCACGTTTGTCTCCCGCTCCTCCAAACAACCACCGCGCCTCTTCCTAGGAACTTCCTCTCCCATTTCGCAACCCCTCATTAGTCAGTAGATCCCATACTGTGATTTCCTGTGAGCCTGTTGTCCATGCATCACCGACATAACATCTTGTGCATCCTCGGGGGACACAGCGCAACTCCTACTTGAGGAGAAACCCTAGCTTGAGGCAAAATGGACCATCAGGGGTCGCTCAGCAACGCAACTGCAAAGCGACGGCGGTACATCGACAGATGAGCGGCGCCCTCCACACCAGGGAAATCAATTTCAAGCCGAAATTCAAAAAATTTCGGGCTAAAATTCATAAAATTTTGGTTCTATCGGACCCCCATGAGAACAGGCCCACTCGGCTAAAATATTTTGGCCCGGTTTACAATTTTACGATCCAACACATCATGCATCCAACTACTGTTCTCGGTGAGCAGCAGGCGGCCTTCTTTTTTCTATTTGCACTTTATTCAACATTATGGCTATGTATGATTATGAGTTTCAATAATTGGATGTAAAATCTCTTACATAGTGAGTTGAAAAAAGACATTTATATGGAACAATCAGAAGATTTTGTCATTTCGAGAAAAGAGAATTTTACTTGCAAATTCAAGAGATATCTTTATGGTTTGAAGTAGTCACTTAGATAATGGTATAAGATATTTGACTTATTTATGATATTTCAGAGTTTTAAAAAGATCCAATTATGATAGATGTGTTTATTTCAAGATTGTTAATAATTTAGCTATTTATTTGCTCATATATGTTGATTGTTGCAAAACACAAGACCTAAATTTTAAAGTTGTAGGGACAATTAAGTACTGAATTTGAGGTGAAAGATCATCATTAGAGACAGACGGTTTGGTAAATTATACCTAAGTCAAAAATCATCGAAGACAGACGATTTCAATATACATAAGGGCAAACCGGTGAGTTGGTAAAAGAATGAGTTGGTGGTCGTACGTCCTTTCTTCTTCAACCGCTTCATTCTCAACTTCTCGTCACTCTCTACTTTTTAACTGATTAGAGTAGCTCTCTTCTATAACATGATTCTCTATATATCCAATGAATTTCGTTGCAACGCACGAGCAAGATGACTAGTCTCTACTAATATAAAAAAGGAGTTTGTCCATGTCCACCTCTATGCATTATCTCTTCCAGGGCGCCGACTGATGGACCTAGCTTCTCAGTGAGTTTTGGCCATCTTGCGAGCTCCTCTTCCTCGCTCAAACTGCTATTGCGACTCACAAACCACGTTTGTCTCCCCCTCCTCCAAACAACCACCGCCCCTCTTCCTAGGAACTTCCTCTCCCATTTCGTAACCCCTCAGTAGATCCCATACTCACTGTGATTTCCTATGAGCCTGTTGTCCATGCATCACCGACATAGCATCTTGTGTGCATCCTCGGGGCACACAGCGCAACTCCCACTTGGGGAGAAACCCTAGCTTGAGGCAAGATGGACCATCAGGGGTGGCTCAGCAACGCAACTGCAGAGCGACGGCGACACATCAACATATGAGCGGCGCCCTCCACACCAGGGAAATCAATTTCAAGCTGAAATTCACAAAATTTCGGGCTGAAATTAACAAAATTTCGGTTCTATCGGGCCCCACGAGAACATGCCCACTCGGCTAAATATTTTGGCCCGGTTTAAAATTTTTCGGTTCAACACATCATCCACCTACTGTTCTCGGTGAGCAGCAGGCGGCTTTCTTTCTTCTATTTGCACTTTACTCAACATAATGACTACATGATTATGAACTTCAACGATTGAATGTAAAATCTCTTACATTGTGAGTTGAAAGAAGACATTTATATGGAATAATCAGAAGGTTTTGTCATTTCGAGAAAAGAGAATTTTACTTGCAAATTCAAGAAATATCTTTATAGTTTGAAGCAGTCATTTAGATAATGGTATAAGATATTTGACTTATTTATGATATCTCAGGGTTTTAAAAGAGCCAATTATGATAGATGTGTTTATTTCAAGACTGTTAATGATTCAGCTATTTATTTACTCATATATGTTGATAATATGTTGATTGTTGTAAAAGATAAGACCTAAATTTTAAAGTTGTAGGGACAATTAAGTACTGAATTTAAGGTGAAAGATCTCAGTGCAATAAAGAAGATTCTTAGTATGGAAATCACCAGAAACAACGATTTGGCAAATTATACCTAAGTCAAAAATCATCAAAGACAAACGATTTCAACATACATAAGATCAAACCGGTGAGTACTTCCTTAGCTGTACATTTCAGACTTTTTTCAGTGTCATGTTTATAATCAAATGATGAAGTTGAGTATATATCTAGAATTTTATGCGTAGTTGGTTTTCTTATGTATATCATAGAATGTTATCGTCCTGGTTTATGTTAATCATTAAATATTGTTCTACGTGGCAACAGATCGAATCGGGTCGGTTGGTCCAATGAAAATCGTACCACTAAGATTGCGAGTTGCAACAGTGTAGAAACAAAAAGGAACGAGAAAGAAGCCCAAGAACCGATCGAGACTTGGATTCAGTTGGGGGAGAGAGATCAAGGCGATAGGCGGCGTACGGAATCCCGGGAGCCCGCCGCTCATCGCCGGCGCCCGCAGTGGCCGGGAGGAGGGGAGGAGCGGCTCGTTGTCCGGTCTCGTCGGTGGATGCGTGCATGGGACGGGGCCAGGCAGGCTGTGAGGTCACCCAGGGAGCACAACTTCTGGAAGCGGTGGAGTCGGCTCGGTCGAGTCGAGTCCGACCTGTGGAACACACCTGGCGCTGGGAGTTGGGAATACGCGCCGGACCGTGTGAAGGTGAGAGGACGGCTCTGCAGTTTGGGACTCACATCCTCTTCCTTCACACTTCGGTCACGTGATCACCGCGGGAATGCGTTCATTACCTCGAGGATGACACCGTAGCCATCTAAGATGGCACCGGCGGCGGTGTCTTTTAGGCAAAAGCCGCGAGGAGTATCTGGGTCTGTTTTTTTTTTTTTTTGCTGCGGTTTATGGCTTTTAGCTGAAATTTTTAAATTTTAACTATTTACGGTACAGATTACGGAGAGATCGATATCCACTTGCGATTTTGGCCGGTACAGATGTTGGGTTTTTAACGTGTACTACGTTTAACTTGTAGACCCCGTCTTGAGAAAATACTCCGTTTAAAAGTTAGGTACTGTAGCGGCTGCGAAAAGTCGACCGACTTGTTGCCTGTCGAACAGGCCCTCTGTGCGCGCACGTCAATTCGAACGGACAGTCGTCGACTGCAAATTTGCCAGATACACGAGCCTAAGCGTTTGGTATATGCGATTATCAACTATAATACTGGTTTATGTTACCTATAGATAGAATTAAAGATAGTTTTTATAATAAATTATTTTTTATATATCTATACAAACAGTTCTTCTATAATACAATATATCTTATTTTTATTGTAGTCGATTGTTGCATAAGAGATGACCTAATTCTTTATGCTTCCTCTTTCCTCTTCACATCATCTTTGTGTACTACATGATAAGGTTTACAAATACCTAATGTCACATTATTGTGCATGCTCTAAGTGGAGGGCCTGTTTGGCCGTCCATCATTTTTTATAGAGATGATTTGCGCGATTATTTTGTTAACCGGATTATTTTTTAAACTAGGAGAGAAATCACTGGTTTATTTTTTAAGCTAGAGAAGAAATACACCTTCGTAGCCCCTTGTATGCACGTCTGGCATCGCGTGTGGCTAGTTTGGACGCCTAGAGACACCGCAAACACTTGGCGCCAGTCGAACTAGCACGAAGAGGCCATCACAGACTGCGTTTTACCGGGTCAGGGCCCACTGGCAAGCAACCTTAGGGCGTTTTGTCTCCAGGGGCATCAGGCCACGTTGGTTTCGGTGCAAGAAGGGGCACACGATTTTGGCCTACATAAAGGTCATTTGTACAGTGATTCTATCGATCTGGGCCTTCGGCTTAGTTTTTAAGCAAGGGGTTTGGCATCGTACATGGCTAGTTCAGACATTTAGGGGCACCGAGGACACTTGGCACCAGTTGAACAAGCACAAAAGGGCCAATGTAGCTATATCGCCCCTGGTCGGGACCCGGTGACGATGTTTTTTGGGTCAGCCGACGTCGGGGTATTTTTGTCTCCATGATCACACCAGGATTATATTTGTTGTTGTTGTTACAACTTGCAAGGAAAACTCGTGTGATTTCGGGCATTGCAGGGGTGATTCATGTGGTTATTCGACCCGGTCGCTGACTTATTCCATAAGCCAGGGGTAAAATCTGGTCATGGCTCTGCGAATGCATGTTTGGCACTGAGGCCCTTTCAGTTGCCTATGGGGCACAGCGGACGTTCGGAGCTGGTCAGACCATCACAAAAGGGTTAGCACAGATTTGTCGCCAGTGTCAGGATGATGAGTGGCACTGGCACCTGCTTAGCTTCCCCTGTTACGTCCGATTCGTTTTTTCCCTTAATTTCCCGTGAGAGAGGAATACGACATTTGATTGTTCGCCAAGAAATATCTCCTGATCAGGATTTGAGAAGCTTCGGAGATTTTGGACCATGTATGTGACTTTTGCTGCAACTGATAACTTTTGTTTGCGTTTTTAAGATTATAGTGGCGGCGAAGATACTAACATAGATAGCACATGTTATTTTGGACTCGAAAAGATGTTTGTAGAATCCACTTCCAGAAGCTACTTTATTTGTTTCGATTTTCAGAGAAGCTAAAAGCTAAAAAGAAGATTAGAGTTTTAAAGTTACACCGGCAACATCCTTTTAAGGTAGGCACATAAGGGGATAAACATCACAGACACCTAGTATACACCAACACCCCCACGCAAAAAAACACCTTAATTCTGCCGCCTTCGTCAAGTTAATCTCATTAACGAGAAGTAGTAGTCTTTTACTGTCTGGTGTTCAAGAATTTTAGGGTTCAACTGCACTGCCTTGAGTCGAAGAGTATATCCCCACGAAAACTGCAGTTTAACATGCTCTCCGGTGCATATCAGGGCAGTCAAAGCGGAGATTACGATTTTAGATGAATTTAGAAACTCGAATCATTAGATTCGGAGTTCAAACCATGGACAACGAGTGATCAGAAGATCGAATAGATTGAAAAATCCAGAAAATGCAAAACGAATGAATATTCTTTGGAATTTTATTTTTACTAGAATTTTGGGATTTTTTTATTATGGTAGGTGGGGCCTGCTTGCCATTGACTCAGAATTTTGGGATTTTCTGAGTGTATGACTGTGGGTCCCGCCTGTCATTGACCCAACAAAACTTGAGCTAGCAAACCATGGAAAATAATTGCTTTACTTAGGACTTGAACTCAATGACCAAGCTTCACAAGACAAGGTCCTTACCACTGAACTATGATACCACATGTCATAAAACACACAAGGAAAGATATTTGAAGCAACGAAGAGAGTGAGTTAACAGAGAAGATAACAGCCAGAGAGCAGGGGAGGCGCACGGAGAGGGGCTGTGCACCGGCGAGAGGAGGCGCGAGAAGTGAAAGTAATTGGTAAAATGGGTTGCTAGGGACCTAAGGAAAAGATGGCTGGAGGCGACACCGGTTGGCGGGGCCCACAATGTCGGTGGTGGTAGCAATGACATGAGTAGGAGAGAGAAACAATATCTAGGCCTGGAATGTGAAGAAGGTGAGCATGGACTAGAACGTGGTATGATAAAACTAGGAAAATTATCGGCTAAGCGAAAAACTGAGACGACATAATCGACGATTCAACAGTGATGATAGGGAAAAAGGAAAAACTTGATATCTCCATACTCAGTAAAGGAAAACCAAATCTATTTGAAAAATAGCTATATGGGAAGATAGAACACGATATGACGCGGTAGGATTGAAAAGAACCTCACCAAATAGATGGAAACGTGAAGTGTCTAGGCAGCCATGGCTCGATGTCAGAGGAGATAAATTTATGGTGGGTTTCCAAGGAAAGCGAGGGAAGCACCGCGTAGAACACGATGAGACGAATCTAAGAGAGGTCACCAAATAGACTAAAGTTTATTGGAGGCGACAAATCGACGATGGGAAGTATTTTCAGCCTAGATTGGAAAAAATCGGTTCTGAGAGATTGGCTACACTAAAATCAAATAAAATTGGTGGAAGATTTGCTTGGATGCTGGAACACGATATGACGTGAACGGTTTCATAGAAAACTCACTAGAGAGAGAGATGACACAATCGTGTGGAATAGCCGGTGAACTCGCGATGATAACGGTGTTCTGGGCTTGGGAAGTTTACAAAAATGATACGGGGTTTGGAGTAGATCACCAAGGTCTCGTTTGAGGGCTCGGAAGAAAAAGAATCGGAAGAGGAATCGAAGATTTTTGTTTTCACTGAACTTTGGAAACGGACTGAGGAAAAAAAAACGGATGAACGTTTGTGAATTGATTGCTTGCTTTATGAGGACACAGTTTTTTTTTTTAATTTTGGCAAGACATTGACATGGGGTCTGGTTCAGGTGTTGACATGGAAGGGAGACGCAGAGTTTTGCGTTCAGTCGGCTGCTCGCATTGACCAAGCCTTAAGGCATAAAAAGGAAAGGAGGGAGATAAAGACAAGAAAGAAGAAAGGCAACCTGGTAGCCCATTCAATGAAATCATGAGGTTAAGCGAGCTTTGGGCTAGGCGATGGGTGGTCAATTTCAGAATTTTCTTTTAGAACTACACAAAAACTCCAAATAAAATTAAGATATTTTTAAATAATTAATTTATAATTATTTTTTTAAAAAACCGAATTTTAGGATATTACATCACCCTTTTGTTTAAGTGTGATATAATTCGTTGATAAAAGTGATATGTGGTAAATTGATGGAAGGTTACATTCATGACATAATCTAAGCATACGAGCTAGGGCGGTGAGCAAGTCAAATAGATATTAGAAAGCTATTTAACTATTTCATAGTGTTTTTGAGCAATACCTAAAGAGGTAGGCACTTTGATGGGATAGAGGAAAAGAGTTACTTCGATAGGCACCTCCACATGATGAAAGAAAAGATCTATTTCAATAGACATCTTCATAGGATGGAGATAGAGAGTGAACATTAACAGGTGTTCTTTCCGTTATAACAGTATGAGCTACAGAAAGAATGTTAAACTGCAGTTTTTGTAGTCAACAGTTGAGTCGTGCGTGGCGCTGAGCCAAGAGCAGCGCACCTGGCTGGACCCATTAGGATCTCAATGTGGTCGAGATTGCGGAGGACAGCCAAGATCACATTCGGAGGCAGCTCAGCCCAGTTCCTCGCCTCCTCCGTCGTTGCCATCAGCGTTGTCGAATTGCGACCGCTGCAACGACGGCGAGAGGAAGAGGAGGATATTCCTGTGCGTTTCAACAGAACGTGGGGGTTCCCGTGGGCTTTTCAAGGTCCAAATCTTGTACTATGGGCTTTTTCTTTAAATTTGGACTATTTTATCTCTATGCATATTATCTTCTGCTCAGACTGGAACAAGGAAACCTTGAATTTCCAAGGATTTGAATTAGGGTGTGTTTAGCTCATAGCCAATTTTACCATAACTAGGGTTAAGAAAAAAATGTAGCTTACCACAGGAAATGAATCTAATAAAATGGCAGCCGCAAGTTTTGCAAAGTTAGTCAAGAAACTGAGTCTACGACAAGTGTGAGTCAAAGAGCTAAGGATGTGTGGCAAGCTGCAGTTGTCGCGATGGACCAAACACATGCCTAAGAAAATGTGGTGCGGCTAAAGTTAGGCATCAAACCAAATACCCCTTAGGTTTAGTTCCGAAGTGTTGTAGCTTTTGATTGAAATGATATAGCGGATTTAGCTTTTTCTGAGATATTCAATTAATGGAAAGTGGAGAAACAATAGAAAAAAAAATGAAAAACACCGTTATATCTTTACGGATATGAAAACAAAAAAAAAGAAGAAAAAAACATATTAAAAAGCTAATGTGTTCCAAATAGTTTTTAGCTTCTAGTAATCAGACAAAGGCCGAAGCCATCGCTGTTCGTTTGAAACGGGACCTTAGAGCATCTCCAACAAATCTTCTAAAGTACTCCTATCCTCTATATTTTAGAAGAAGAGATAAAAAAAGAGCTCCAACAGATACTCTAAATGGTCCCTAAAAATATAGAGGAGGCTATCCATGATTTTTAGTCCCCCAAATATGGGGGACGCATACCGTCCCCGAAATCCTTCGACGGTTTTCTGGCGCGCTACATCGGACATGCCGTCCGCCGTCTTCACGCCGCCCGGCGCTCGCTCCGTCTGCCTCTTCGCGCGCGCCCGTCCCGCCGACGCCACGCCCGCCCAGCGCCCGCTCCGTCCGCCCCCTCGCGCCCGCTCCGTCCCGCCTCCCGGCGCCCGCCCTCGCACTGCGCCGCCCGCCTCCCGAACGCCTGCGCCGTCCGCCTCCCGAGCGCCCGCTACGTCCGCCTCCCTCGCGCCTGCCCTCGCACCCGCGCCGTCCGCCGCCCGAGCGCCGGCTCCCCTGTTCACACCGCCGCCTCGATTCGCAGATATTCTTGGTGAGTCCTATGTTCTTGCACTCTCAAGGTTCCAGCTGATTTCTCTGTGGTCTCAAGGTTTCTCTGATTTCTCTGATTTCTCAAAAGCTACCAATTCCATGAGCTCCATTTCCTCACAGCCTGATGACAAAATAGTGTCCAAATGGAGGCTAGGCGATGAAGAACTATTGTCAATTCTCTATGTACTGGACATATGCTGTGATTTAGTCTCTGGTGTGAAGTTCCTTGTATGGTTGCTCGCAAAAATTCGTGGTGGAATGGCTACCTCAGCTCAAATCGGGAGGAGTGCTACGCATACAAAAAACATAGAAAACCAAGTTTGTCAGGTCGGAGAGGGACTTGTGTTCTCATCCTTGCTTAGGTACGTTGCTCCTAATGTTGATCTGATTTTCAAAAAGATTTCATACAATGATTTTTTATTTAAATAAATGGGAAGCAGGTAACTGATGAAGGAATTAAAGAAAGAAGATAATGCTATTTTCAATTTCACTGTGGGATAATATTTCTACCTTTTGTTTTCTTATTTTTGCATGTATGCTTCAATGTAAAATATGGTGCATATTGTGGTATGACTTCACTTGTGCCTGACAATAGTGCTTACAACAAACCATAAGTCATTCAATGCTCATGCTTATGAAATTTCTTCTCATGGATGCCAGAAGCATCTCCGAAGTCTGACATGCGAAGTTTGTTCATAATTCATCATCGCAGTGACACCAAAATCAGAAGACAAAATCTGGTGAAGGTAAATTTCTTGATGAAAGATGTGGGAAGGGTATTTAGTGGGTATTTTTATTTGAGCAAAAGATCATTATTAAGTCTAAACTTCATATTAAAATGTCATGAACAGATTTTTACCCCAAGTTTTGATACATTACCTGTTTCATATATTCCAAGTTATGATAATTTGGTTCTAAACTTCTTGACTTGACATAAAAGTTGATGGTTAAGTCAGCATCATATTACACAGTCAATCTATGCCGCCTTCTATGTGGAATCCATCAATTTAATGAGGAAATAGTCTTAATTTTGAACAGTATTTCTGCCACAGCTGTGGAAATGACATGAATAAACAAAACTATGTTTTACAATCTCAAGATCATGAACTCAGATTGTTTCCAATCTAAGGTGTTGACTCTTATGGTGTGGAACTGCAACTGAGTTTCCACTACTGCCAATCTATCTAAAGTCTAGCAACACCTGCTAAATGCACAAGATTATCCCTTGATGCAGACTATGCCACAAAGAAGGTAAAGACTGATCTACATTTCTGTACCGCACTGGTCAAAATAGATCTAACGCCATTCTAAGATAACTAAGATATCATAAGACAAGCTCGCATTCTCTAATTTAAATTTAGTAACACTTGTCTGGATGTATATGCTTCTGGAAAAAAAACACAACTTTTCTATGAAAGTGTAGTTATATATCAGCAGTTGCATGCCCCAATGTGTGCTACCTTCAAGAGATTACATAACATCTCAAATTCTGTACTAGACACATTGTCCAAATTTCAATAATTCAGCACCAATTGGCAACATCCTCAAAGTATTAGATTTATTATGGTTGACAAGAAAATTCTGTACCATGTCAACTTGTTAATATAACTGTGATGATCGTTGAAATATGTAATGTCCAAATCAAGAAATCACATGCTAAAACCACGGCCTTTTCAAGCCCTGCAGCATCCACGCCTGCATCTACTCCTCTGCCACATGAAGATGAGAGCGGGGATGCAAATCCGGGTTATGCCAGAACTTCACTTGAAAGACCTTTAGGGAGAAAGAAAGAGAAAGAAAAGCTTCGTCAAAAAGGTGAACGTTTTTTTTATGATTCCTTAGATCATCTATGGGCTAAAAAGAGAGAGGATGATGCAGAGAAGGAACTGAAGAAAGAAGAGAGGTTCAAACAAGCATTCGCGTTGGAAGAAGAGAGAATTGAGCTTGAGAAAAATAAGTTCGAGTTTAAGAAGATGATGGAAGAAGAGAGAATTATGAGGATTGATACTAGTGGCATGGATAGTCCTCAAAGAAAGTACTACAAGGGGCTTCAAGAGCGTATTCAACGTGATAGTGCTAGTTAATTCTTTAGGGGATAGTACTAGTTAGTTGTCATAGTACTAGTTAGTTGTCATGAATTCAAGTTTGTTTTTTTCAACAACAGTGAGTGGAGAATCCTCCATTTCAACTTATACATATTTGTTACGCTTTTCAATAAGATTTTATTGATAACTTGCTGATGTTTCCCCCTGCTTGGCACTGAAAGTGCTGTAGAATACATTTCATCCAGTGTTGCTAGTAATCAGTATGTCTGTAATGAAATGTATTTATTTGAATTTCAGATGAAAAATTTGTCCTACACCATGATGATCGTGGTCTCTTGTCAATGGCAAATGCTGGACCTGACGCCAATGGCTCCCAGTTCTTCATTACTTTCACACGTCACGTAATCATGTTTAAAATCTCCAAAATCATGTGCAAAGCACTCATCTCATGATCTAGTTTTTTTCTCACGTCACGTAATGCTTCTCCATGGTTTTTTTCCAGTCGGTCCCCCCGTGATTTCTCGTCGCCATCACGTATTTATACGGCGACGGCAGTACACACACGCGTCGGGGGAGGAGATGAGAAGATTGGTTGGTAGTTTTTGTGGACCCAGATTTTAATTTAGGGAACCATATTTAGGGGACTTGTTGGAGGTTACATATTTTTAGTCTTCTATTTTCTAGATTGTGTCCTCTAAAAAGTGATTTAGGGGATGAGATTTAGAGAACATTGTTGGAGATGCTCTTAGACCGTGGAAAAACTCCCGTTTACTAATGGCACTCAGTCTAGCCCTGTTAGTCCGATAGCCTTGTTGGGTCAGCCTCGGGTAGGGAAAAAGTCAAAAGTGCTAAGAGGAAAAAATGTACTATGGCCTTAGGCCCACATCAATGCGGCAGCCCAGTAGCCTTAACAGGGCCGGGCTTGGGTAGCGTTTGTTGTCCACGGTGAGTCGGGCTCTGGCCTGAAAAACGCTTAGGCCCTGTTTGGAACACAGGAATTTCGCAGGAATTTTACAGGAAACAGTTCAATTCCCGCAGGAATCGGAGGAAAATCCCGCATTCCAAACAGGGCCTTAGGTTTAATTTGAACTTTATAGGAAAATTTCCTAAAAAAAAGTTTGGGACAAAAGAATTACTCCTAAGAATACCTTTCAAATTCCTATGGAGCGAGAAATGGGCCATCCACACGAATTTTAGTGGGAAATGAAACATGAGGTATTAACTTATGTGTTGCTTCTATTGTTCTTGTGTATGACATCCATACGGGTTTTCTCGTAGCTTTCTTACGTTGAGCACACAAATCAGCACGAGTGAATCATGCAAACTTGAGAAAAAACGAAAAGGGTGCAAGATCTGCACAATTCCATCACAGCATGCAGACGGAGTCCTGGCTCTTGAGAAGCTAGCATTTTCAGGCAGCAACATGTACACAACTACACAAACTCCTAATCGAGGAGGATTAATTCTGCCATTTTTTAGGACGATGAGGATGAGCGAGACGAGGAGGAAGACAAGGTCGACGGCGCCGAGGAGCGTGCGCTGCAGGCGACACCACAGAAGCTGGAGAAGGCGGGGGATGTCTTGGCTGACCAGGTCTTGACGCCGGAGGAGCCGAAGCAGAAGGTAGCGATTGAGTAGATCTGAACGCCGAAGAAGCCAGGGCAGTCGTCGCGACGGAGGGCGCACAACTACGGCATGGCGTTCCAGTCAACGGCGCTCGTGCTGCGGCGTGCGAAGGACCCGTCTACGACAGTGGTGGCGGTCGAGCAGATCTGGACACCGGAAAAGCCAGAGTAGCCGCCGCGATGGAGGACGTGCAACCGCAGCATGGTGTTCCAGTCAACAACGTTCGTGCTGCGGCTGGCGGAGGACCCGTCTATGGCAGTGGTGGCGATCGAGCAGATGTAAACGTCGAAGAAGCCGGGGCAGCCGCCGCGACAGAGGGCGCGCAACCGCGACATAGCGTTCTCCATCAAGAAGGCCCGGTCAACGGTGCTTGGGTTGCGGTGGGCGGAGAAGGACCCGACTACAGAGGCGGTGGAGGCGGCTGAGGAGGAGGATGACGCTGACGAAGATCAAGAGCTACTCCGCACCACGGCATCCTGGAGCACTTGATACGACAGTGGTGCATGGAGGAACTGGCGACGGGGCTCTCTGGCGAGGGGAGGCGCGCGTCAGACTAGGTGTGCGTGCTGCCTTAAAAGATCTGGAGGATGGAGGAGAAGGTCTTGAGAGGGCCCAAAAGAAGCCCACGCGCATCCCGATTAGCTGGATCTTTGGTAGGCCCATCAGTGTCATGCTGGCCTAGCTAAATCTACCGAGTAGCAGTAATAATATTTGCAATTAATGGACCATTAGCGTCTGCAAGTGGTCCATTAATTAATTATTGAAGCTGTGGTTCCTAGTTCTGGTGTTCTACTTCAAACTGAATAAGATTCTACCCTGCGTACTAGTAATATTTGTACACATAATTGTCAAGTAAAATAACATGAGAAATCAGCTGTATGTTTCTTGGCACATACAGAGTGCCAGCAGTTGATAAACCACGCTACCGTTCAAGATATTGCTACAAGATGTTGGTAGTTAGTCAGAATAGGCACCGGTGGAGCTTCCCTATGCCCAGGCCCATTTCATTTGTCCGTCGGGCAGAGATTTGCCCCGGAACGTACCCACAGACACTAAAGGAGGAACATACCCACCTATATTAGGATTTTTACCCATGGGTTTGCGGGTTATTGGGCAAGATTGCCATCCATGCCTGAAAGGGAGTTGTAACCTCGCAGCTCTGTTCTGACATCAACACCATACAAGCTACCAGTCCTTGAACCAAAGCACAAAAACGGAGCCATACCAGGGCTATCAGAAGCTTCAGCGCCGTCAACCTGCGGTGGCTAAGGCGGTCGGCGAAGAACTGCAGCAAACACAGCCAGTGCATCGACGGAGCAGAGTTGAGAGCTCCGGCTCCTAGAGCAGCATTGCGCATGCATATAGAAACAGCAGGTGCCCATCTCGGATGTAATAATTGTCCAAACAAGTTGAGTACTTAACATTGCGTTTTAGCCATACACACCTTTTAGCGTCTTTAACGAAACTGCAAAATAAAATAATCCTAACACTTGTGAACTATATACGTCCACAATATCACTCGACGAACACTAAAGGCGGTACCCCAGCAGATCCATTGCACCGGCAGAAGCAGCAAAGCCTAGCAATGCCCAGGGAGCACGACTGCACGAGTGCGCGGAGACTTCAGCAAAAAAGGCAAACATATAGGCACTTCCATCACAGCATGCAGAAGGAATTCATCAAGCACGTCCTCATAGAGACATAGACGCCAAAAATGTAGCTGGAAGGATCACCGTAATCATCATCGCAGACCTCCGAGTCCACATCACAGTCAAAATCACCATAAAGGTCAAATTCATTGTCGGAGTCAAGACTGGAGTCGTATTCAGAAAGACAATAGCCGCCGTCACGGAGCGGTCCACCGAAGGGGATAAGCCGGAGTGTCTTGATCCTAGCAAGGGCGTCGACGACGACGATCATGAAGCATCGACTTACGTGAAGATGCTCCAGGTGGTGACAACTATCAAGGACGGCCGTCAGTTCTTCACGGGTGATATCGCAGCAGTCAAGAGTGAGGCATCGCAGCTGGTGCATTGTCGCGATTCCGAGCGCCCCCCGGCTCATGAAATAGCTAAAATATTTGCGTAGCTCGAGACGCTTCAGCTGCGCGCATGCTTTGCCGGTGACTTCAAAAACGTCACCACCAACGTTTGGACATTGCGAGAGCACGAGATCCTCTAGTAGAGGAGACTTTCTTATCACGTCGGTGAATCCTTCGTTGGAGACGTCGTGGCACCATACAAGGCTAAGGCCCTTCAGAGAGGACGACCTGCAAGAATTGCACCTGGCTGTTAGTAATCACTAAGTAGGAAACTATATTTGTTTGAGGTAAACACGTTGATCTGTTGATCTTCTATTATATAACTAACACAACCACACAGTTCGATATCGAACACAACAATCTAGGTAGATTCCTTAAGAAAACAGGAAATGCATTGGAAGGGTTGCTTATGAGAAATTCAATTCGTTGTTAGACTCCATGCATCAAAGATTAATCACGGTGATAAGAATTGGAGGTGAATTCAACGAGGGTTCCAAATTTCGCCAAAATTTCACCCTGAATTCAACACAATCAGTACTTTACTTTTTTTCAAGTAAACTAAAAAAGATCTTACTACTCTAAAAAAGATCTTACTATTCCTTACGCTATAAGAATTGGCCAGCGGTGCAGTACAACTGAAATGACCAACCGGCAAATAGCAATGATCTACACTATTTCGTCTTTAACTTCAAAGTCAATCCAAAAATGTAAGCAAAGGGCAATTAAAATTTATTGTACAGTAGATGAAAGTCCAGAACATACATCCCCCAACATTTGACCTCGTACAATGAATGCACCTGGTTCAAAATACAATACCTGCCGATACAAAACCTCATTTGATCTGAGTAAGATGCCTTTCATTTGAATATAAGACAGCCGAAATCTAATTTAGAGCGCGCTTAAATCTAGTACTGAAAGAAGAGTACCTTTCCGCAATATACTTGAGGAGCTCATCAGTAACAAACTCGTTCCCGTCGAACACCTCAAGATGCCTTTCATTTTATTGTCTACGGCCACTTTTGCCATTGCGCACAAGACATCTTTGTCTTTCTCAATCACGACCTTGTGGCGCAGACCTTGTGGCGCACCATGTCCACGGATCGCCACAGGTCAGGCACCTTGGCCGCCTCGAGCCACGAATGACACACAAGGCCGGTGATAGATAAGTCTTGTGTTGACTGCACATGGTGTACATGGTGCTACTTTTTGCTTTTTGCTTTAGCATCTAGGACTTGCTTTTTTGCTTTAGCATCTAGAACTTGCTTTTGCTTTAGCATCTAGGACTCGCTTTTTGCTTTAGCAGCTTTTTTCCTTTAGCATCTTGGATTAGCTTTAGGATAGCATCTTGGCATATGCTTGGCTGACTAGCAGCCTATAAATATGTATCTCCAACCCCTCAGGTTGGCATGGCATTGTGTGAGCAATAAACAAAGAAGAAAATTGCCCCATCTCCTAGTGTCATCCTCTCCATGAGAGTAAGGATCTTGCTATCACCAACAGCAAGACTCCAGCGAGTAACAAGTGGTATCAGAGCCTTAGTATCCTGTAGCCTGAGCATCTCGTGCTCATCTCCTTCTCCGGCCTCACAGCAGCCCCAGCCGGTAGCAGCAGCAGCTCCGGCTGTCCCCGCTCACTCCTCTCCGAGACGGGTAGCACTCGTCGAGCGGCCCTCTCTCACGCAACAGCCCCTCGATACGCGCCATGTCCGCGAGGCATCTCGGCGCTTCGGCCGCCTCGAGCACGCTGGGCGTCGTGAGACGGCCGAGCCGCCGCGCAGCGGCAGCGGAGCGGCAGCGGCGGCAGAGACGCCGCGGCGCGGAAAGGGCGTCAAGGCGGCGGCGGAGCCGCAGCAGCCGAGCGGAGGTGGAAGCGGCGGCGGTCGGATACGCGTCGCGGCAGCAGCAGTCAAGGCTCTGCGGCGGCGCAGCGGCAACTCGGCTCTGTTGATGACAGCGCCGGCGCGACCTCAGCCGCCTGGAGATGGAGCGCGCAAGGGCGAACGGCGCAATGGGCAGCCGCGCCGCGCCACGCAGCGGCGGCGGCCGCATAGCAGCGGAGACGCGCGCGCCGGCGCTCTGAAGGAGGCGCACACGCGGTGGCGCTCTCGGAGGAGGCACGACGGCGGCGGCGCGACGGGTCGGCGGAGAGCGCGGCCCTCACAGCAACGCGACTCTCTCCCGGTTCGTACCATGGTCACCACAGTACGGTGTCATCGAGGGCGTCGGCCCGGCGGCGGTGGCCTACCCTCACCAAGACCAACTATGTCGAGTGGGCTGCGGTGATGAGGGTAAAGCTCGGTGCGGCATATGTGGGATGCAGATCCAAGACGGCGACGCGTCGACTACGACCGGATCGACGGGCGCTGGATGCTCTCATCGCTGCGATCCCGCCGAGATGCGATCGCTACCAACAAGCGGATGCTAAAGAGGCTCGGGGCGCCATCGCTGCAGATGCATCGGCGGCGACCGCGCCCGCAAGTCTACACTGTAGGCACTACGCACGGAGTGGGAGCACCTGGCCTTCAAGCCAGGTGAGGACGTTGATGACTTTGCTCTCGTCTCAACACTCTGTTGCACAAGTTGGTGCATTGGCGACACCTACGGCGAGAGAGAGTGTGAGAAGCTCTTCCGCTGCGTCCCGAGAAGTACAAGCGGATGGCTCGCTCGATCGGGTCTCTGCTGGACCTCTCACGATGACCATCGAGGAAGCGTTGGGTCGCCTCAAGGTCGTCGACATCGATGAGCCACAGCGCCCCTCGGGACAGTCACCATTGGCGGGAAGCTCCTCCTCACTCGGGAGCAGTGGGTTGCCGGCCAAGGTGACAGGAAGAAGGGGGAGCCTTCTTCCACGACAGGCGGCCGCAAGAGTGGCAAGCGCGGCAAGCCGCGCAAAGACGCCCAGGGCGGCGATGCTAGCAAGCAAAAGCCGGCACGAGACGACTCTTGCCAAAACTGCGGCAAGCTTGGTCATTGGGCCAAGGATTGTCGACAGCCACGATGCGGCCAGGCCCACGTCGCGCAAGTGGAGGAGGAGGAGCAGCCGGTCCTGTTCATTGCTCATGCGAGCATCGAACTACCTCCAACGGCACCGGCCGCAGTGGCTCTCCTCCACCTTGACGAGCCAAAAGCACACGCCCTCCTCGGTGACAGTTCCGGCAATGACAAGACCGACGGTGGTGCCTCGACACGGCGCCACCCACCACATGACCGGCGGCGGGAGTTCTTCTCCGAGCTCGACTCGAGCGTTCGAGGCACCGTCAAGTTCGGCGACGCCCGCCGTGGAGATCAAGGCGTCGGATCTGTCGTCTTAAATCGCCAAGATTGGCGAGCACCGGCCGCTCACCGGCGTCTACTACATCCCGATCTACGAACTCCATCATCGGCTTGGGACACTGGATGAGAACGGCTCGCGTGTCGAGATCGAGCACGGGTGCTGCGGTTTGGGATCTTCGACGCCGCCTTCTTGCCAAGGTAACCGAGGCGCCGTCGACTCTACACTCTTCACGCAGGTGGCACAACCCTCTCGTCTCGCAGCTCGTTGGGGCGACGAGGCGTGGCAGTGGCACGAGCGCTTTGGGCACCTTCACTTCGAGGCCCTGAAGCGGCTCAGTGCCACGGAAATGGTGCGAGGCCTGCCGTGCCTTGACCATATGGAGCAGCTCTGCGACGTCTGCGTGTTGACGAAGCAGAGGCGACTCCCCTTTCCCCAGCAGGCGAGTTTCCGAGCCAAGGAGAGGCTCGAGCTCGTGCATGGGGACTTGTGTGGCCCGGTGACACCGGCCACACCGGGAGGACGACGCTACTTCCTGCTGCTCGTCGACGACCTCTCCCGCTACATGTGGGTGATGGTCCTCGGCAGCAAGGGAGAGGCTGCGGACGCCATCAGGCGCACGCAGCTGCTGCAGCGCGAGTGCGGCTGCAGCTACGCGTCTTGCGCCTGACGCACAACGGCGCGGTGCGGCGGCTGAATTCGCGTCGTCTTCGCACCGATGAGGGCATTCAGCGCCACTACTCCGCGCCGTACAGCCCGCAGCGAACGGCGTCGTCGGCGAGCGCGCAACCGAGACGGTTGTGGGATGGCTCGGGCCCTCCTCAAGCGAGCGAGATGTCGGCTGTCTTCGGGAGAGGCGGTGGTGACGGCCGTCTACATCCTCAACCGCCGCCTACCAAGGCGCTCGGCGCGGACGCCGTACTAGGCTTGGTATGGCGCAAGCCGGCGGTCTCCCACTTGCGGTCTTCGGCTCCTCGCGTTCGCCAAGGAGCTTGGCCACATCGGTAAGCTCGGCGGCGGAGCACTCGGGAGTGTTCGCCGGCTACGCGGAGGGCTCGAAGGCCTCATGCATCCTCGACCACGACACGCAGCGCGTCCCGCATCTCGCGTGATGTTGTGTTCGACGGCGGCGAGGTTGGGCGTGGGACAAGGCGGTGGGCGACGGTTCGACTTCGACTCGGGGACTTTGTTGTCGACTCGTCCACCGAGAGGCGGGAGCTAGCGGCTCGTCTTCCCGAGCTCGCCCACCTCGACACCTTGCTCGCCACCGGCTCGGCGAGTGCTCCACCACCTGGCACGGCCACGCCCCACTCTTCACCACCGGCCACTCCACGCCTCCCGCACCGGCTCACCACTCTCACCGCACCGCGGCCACACCACCGGATCGCCCCAACAGCCGGTCCACAACGAGCAGCGCATGGTGGAGTTCGCTACTCATTGTCTCACGACGAGGACCGCGTCGACGCCTACCACGACGACGAGCCTCTGCGCTATCGTACCATGGACAACATCCTCGATGAGCGCCGCCCTCGGATCGGCGCGCGGCCGCGACTTCGAGGCGGGCGCACGTGGCGTCGACGGCGGCGAGCCCCGCCTTCGCTGAGGTGGAGGGAGACGCGGCGTGGCGTGTCGCGATGAAGCAGAGATGGACGCCGCCGAGCGGAACCGGGCGTGGGAGCCGGCGGATCTTCCTGCCGGTCACCGCGCGATCACCCTTAAGTGGGTGTTCAAGCTGAAGCGGGATGAAGCCGGCGCCATCGTCAAGCACAAGGCTCGCTTGGTGGCACGAGGCTTCGTGCAGCAGAGAGGGTCGACCGATGGCGCCGCACCGTCGTACGGATGGAGTCCGTGCGACTCCTCCTTGCGCTAGCTGCCCTGGAAGGCTGGCGTGTTCATCACATGGATGTCAAGTCGGCATTTCTTAATGGCGACTTGAAGGAGGAGGTCTCACGCATCACCACCGGGATTTGCGATCCCGGCAAGGAGGGCAGGTGCTCGCTGCGCAAGGCCCTCTATGGCTTGCGACAGCACCGAGGCGTGGAACGCCAAGTTGGACTCACGCTAAAGGGATGGGCTTGAGCAAAGTCCGCACGAGGCGGCCATCTACCGGTGGGGCGGTGGAGAAAATGCCTGGCGGTGGGTGTCTACATCGACGACTTGGTGATCACGGCACCAAGGATGCGGAGGTGGCGGCATTCAAGGAAGAGATGAAGGCCACCTTCCGATGAGTGACACGGGCCTCTCTCCTTCTACTTAGGGATCGAGGTGCACCAGATGATTCCGGATCACGCCGACGCATCGCCTCGCCAAGCGCGTCGTTGAGCTAGCTGGGCTCACCGATCGCAACCAGCTCTCACTCCAATGGAGGAGAGGCTGAAGCCGAGCCGCGACAACACGACGGAGGAGGTGGGCGCCACGCAGCATCGACGCCTTGTGGGGAGCCTTCGCTACCTCGCCCACACACGACCGGACTTGGCATTCTCCGTCGGCTCGTTAGTCGGTTTATGCAACGACCGACGACGAGCATCAGCAGGCGTGAAGAGGATCATCCGATCGTTGCGGGACTCTTGACCATGGCCTCCATTACCCGAGGTGTCTGGCGGCACGCCGTCGAATAGCGGCGGTGACCACGCGGCGACATCGACACCAGAAGAGCACAAGCGGATTCTCTTCTTCCTCGGCAAGTGTCTCGCTCATCGATCGATCAAGCAGCGGTGGTGGCCCTGTCCAGGTGTGAGGCCGAGTACATAGCGGCTTCCACCGCTCGACTCAGCACTCGCTCGCTCGATCGCTTGGTGATCTCCTCGGCGGGACACGGCGGTGGAGCTCAGGGTGGACAGCAAGACCGCTCTAGCCCTGGCAAAGAACCCCGTTTTTCATGAACGGAGCAAGCACATCCGGGTGAAGTACCATTTCATCCGAGGCGCTTGGATGAAGGAAGCATCAAGGCAAGCTACATCAACACCACGGATCGCTTGCGGATCTCGCTCACCAAGCCTCTTGGAAGGATCAAGTTCCTTGAGCTCTGCTCCAAGATCAGGATGGTTCAACCCTCCCACAAGACGACGCACAAGACTTAGGGGGAGAATGATAGATAAGTCTTGTGTTGACTGCACATGGTGTACATGGTGCTACTTTTTGCTTTTTTGCTTTAGCATCTAGGACTTGCTTTTTTGCTTTAGCATCTAGGACTTGCTTTTGCTCTAGCAGCTTTTGCTTTAGCATCTAGGACTCGCTTTTTGCTTTAGCAGCTTTTTCCTTTAGCATCTTGGATTAGCTTTAGGATAGCATCTTGGCATATGCTTGGCTGACTAGCAGCCTATAAATATGTATCTCCAACCCCTCAGGTTGGCATGGCATTGTGTGAGCAATAAACAAAGAAGAAAATTGCCCCATCTCCTAGTGTCATCCTCTCCATGAGAGTAAGGATCTTGCTATCACCAACAGCAAGACTCCAGCGAGTAACAGCCGGCGCCCATGAGAACCTCGACGGCGCCGAGCTTGGCGAAGACCCAAACGAGCGCGTCCAGGGGCAGCTCCGACCAGTCCACAGCGGTGGCAGCTTTTTGCACGAGCGGTGTCCATTTCCGGGAACACAGGCGAAAAGAATCATATTCCTATTGCCTACCAATGCATTATTCGAGACCGAATCCGGTGAAGAGTGAAATCTTGCCTACATGCATTATTCGGATATAAGAATCCGGTGAAGAATGAAAGCTTGATTGATATGTACCTATTTGATCCAGACCTTCGCCCGCAATCGCGGCGGGAGATGGAATCAAGCTCTGGGATCCTTTTGTAGAACGTGGGTGACTTGGTGTTCTTGGACCCAATTTATAGAAGTTAAACGAAACCTTTCTTTTTCCCTGTGTTCAATCAGCAGGGATGCAAACCGACATTGACTGAAGAAGATGGAAGGTTTGCGATTTGTGCCAGAAACTGTCGGGGTAATTAGCTGCCATGTGGCCTCTCGCGTTCTGGGCCACATCGCGTGCAACTAGACGATATAGATGCTGCATTTGAAAAGGAAGATAAAGATGATGTGGCACATGAAATGTTTGACAAGCTAGGGTACTTTTAACTGACTTTAGTTAACAAGAGAGAAGTAATCAAATGATGGTGTGCTCTTAAAGGTATCCACAGCGCTCCACAAATAAATCTGCCATTCAAAATAATACAGAGGCATGGTGTAGAAAAAAAAAGCAACTACCATCCATTCTTGCTTCAATATCATTATGTAGATGCAATCGCACCGTCCCTTAACAGAACATTTAGAGGTAAATATAATGGGGGTAAAAGATTAAGGGATTTTAGAGGATGGTCACATATCATCTTCAGTTCAGAACTTAAAAAGGTTTAGTGGGAATTCACATAATTGTTAGATTAGGCATGACATACATTTCAGTGGTAATAATTGGCTCGAGTCTGCAACTGTTGGTGGCAACAGCAGCATACATCCTGCAATTTGGCATATGAATTCAGTTGAGTTCATTTTGTTTCATACAATAACAACAGCAGTAAAGCCTTTTGTCCCAAATAAGTTAACTTTTGAGGAATTTTTTTTGTTACACAGTACATCAGACGCTTGGCACCATTTCACCGATCTCGCTCGTATCCTGTGGCTCATATCTTCATCAATCCCACCGTTCCACTATAGCATCAATCCAAAATAATGAAATGTGTCCTTCCTAAGTACTACTTGTCTGTCCAGCCTAACATCTCCATCATTTGCCCTGACACAGCTAAAATCACATCTCATATACTCAGTTTTAGTTCTACTAAGCCTAAAACCCTTCAATTCTAAGATCTTCCTCCACAGCTCTAGATTCCTATCAACACCTATTTTGCTCTCATCAACTAGTATCACATCATCAACATCTTCATACATGTCCTTAATCAGGATAATATATTTTGTTGGGACTTTTTTCTATGAAGGCCTACCACATGATCTTCCTTGGCACTTTGTCATAGGCTTTGTCTAAGTCAATAAACACCATGTGAAGGTCATTCTTTTGTTTCCTATATCTCTCCATCAACTGTCGTAGCAAGAAAATCGCCTCTATGCTCGACTTTCTAGGCATAAATTCAAATTGGTTTGTCGTCACAGGACATGAAGCAAGACTTGTCAGAGAACTCGAAGCAGGACTCGTAGAAGGTTTGTGTATGGTCGTAGACTGAGAGACCATGTGGAGGTATCCCATATTCGTGATGAGTAATTGACGGTTGGTTTAGAGAGTTTGAGTTTGTTTTGGGTATTCTAGGATTGAGTACCTTTTACTTATGCTATTGTTGATATGCTGTTTCATGCGGTGCTATGTGACATTTGCTTGTGCTGTGGATCTGCAGGACTTCGGAGCTAGGTCATGGTGAGGCGAGGAGGACCGGGACTAGGCACAGGAGGTGTTGAGGTCCAGACGGTCGGTGATGACGAAGATGATCGAGACAGATGAGGTGGTTGCGACTCAGGAGACGAGGAACTGGAGCTGGAGCTACCGGTTGTGGACACGACGGACGACGACTAGCGAACCGGGACTAGGCTCAGGGAGGAGTCGGAGGTCCAGACGGTTGAAGGTCGGTTGCGGTCGTGTGCGACGGAACAGGCCAGGACTAGACTCAGGTGGAGTCGGAGGTCTCGGTCGGTGTCGGGTGGACGCAACAGGCAGCGTCGGGTGGACGCGACTAGGCTCAGGGAGGAGTCGGAGGTCTAGACGGTCAGGATGCCGGGTGCGGTCGTGTGCAGCGGAACGGACCTGGACTAGACTTAGGGAGGAGTCGAGGTCCAGTCGGACAGGATACTGGTTGCGGGAAGCTTCCGGGAAGGCGCTTGAGGGGCAAATAGGAGATTTGACTCAAGCAATGAGAGGAGGGGCTGGTTTTCCCTCCAAATCCTGGTCATGTTGACTTTGACCCTTGCCTCTTGTGTGTATGGAGCAAGGGAGTGGATAGTGTATGCCACTTCTTGTATTTCTTCTTTGGGGAGAGCTCTTGCCTTCAAAATGTGGAGAGGGAGGCAGCAGGGAGGAGTTCAGCCAAGTGAGAAAGAAAGGGAGTGAGTTCTGGAGAGAGCTTCCAGGGTGTGTTTCTCGTGTGCATGTAAGCATGTAGTGATTTTTTCCTCTCAAGCATGTAGTGAGTGGAAACCATGTGTAATCGTTCCTCTGTATGAAGCATTCATGGTTATGAATCTATATGAGAACTCTTGTCATGGAGATGGACTGAGTTTTTGCTTCTCTGCAGCTTTCTACTTTAGTTTGATTTCTTCCAGTTCTTCTGTCTTTGAGCTTGAACTTAATTGAGAAGATTCAAGATGAGTTGCTATGAATTGGGAGAACCCTCAAAGCCCTTTGGCTAGCTATTCCTGAGAGCAATCATCTTTCTCATGTTGATTTTCCTTCAAGAACCGAGATGGAGCATTTACTCTGTTTTTCCCTGTAGCTAGGGTTTGTAGACAGAGGTAGTTTGATTTTCTTGATTTCCCTCTTCAAGTTGGTTTCAGATTGGTGCTACCCTGCTAAGACATCATGTGTTGTTGAATTGCAAAAGATCATGGGCAAAGAATCTGAAAAAGTCAAGATATTTGATTTTCAGTCTCACTCTTGTTTGGGTTTTTCAAGTTTATGTTCAGATTCCATTTCAGTGACCTTTTGGTATGAATTTACTCTTCTCTGGAGTCTCTATGTTGTTTAGCATGTAGTCCTAGTAGTTTGTCCGAGGAAGAGCAGAATATTTTAGTGCTTCATTTGTTTCTCTGAAATCTACAGTAATTTCTGTTCTATTTTCAGTCTGCAGCGATATTTTTCTGCTCTGTTTTCCGAAGGCTAGGGTTTCTCCGGTCAAACCGCTCAGTGGTAGGCGGTCAGACCGGACCTGTGCCGGCGGTCAGACCAGTCATAGTGTGGCGGTCAGACCGGCGGCCAGGGTGCAGTCTGACCGGCCCATGACCTGCAGTCTGACCGGCCGGCTGTCTTGTGCTTGCTGATTTTCTTCGGCTCTTTGTTTTCTGTTCTGTCTTGTCTCAGTTTGTTTGCCTTGCCTCTTCTTTTATTAATTTGATCTTCTAGAGAGCTTGAGCCTTCCTGTTCATAGCTTTTTGTAGCTATCGGAGAGGAGACTCGCATGTGGATGCTTGGGGGCATATTTTAAAGAGGCACCATTCACCCGCCCTCTATTGCCATTTTCGATCCTACAATTGGTATCAGAGCTGGTTAGCTCTTCTTGATAGATCTTTAACCGGTCTGTGAGCCATGACAATGGATAAGTATTCCACCAAGCCCCCGATCTTCGATGGGATCAACTATCCCTTTTGGAAGAGTCGGATGGAGACCTACATACGGGCTTAGGGCTATGCGATTTGGCGCAAGGTCAAAACACACTTTGTTGTTCCTGCCGATGAGAACATCAATGTGGCGAATATGCCTGATGTTGAGGAAAATGCTAAGGGAAGGAACATCATCATCCAAGGTTTGAGCCGAAATGAATTTGATCGCATTTCTCATCTTACGTCGGCCTTCGATATTTGGGTGACCCTCGATGCTTACCATGAGGGCACCACCCAAATAAAGACGGTTCGACAGGACCAGTTCAAGCGAGATTACAACAAGTTTGAAATGCTCACTGGCGAGTCCCTTGATAAGTGCTTTGTGAGGTTCAACAAGATTTTGAGCAACCTCCGAGCGGTCGGTCTCACATACCCCGACTCGGACAACGCTCGTCAAATGCTTTCGGCTTTGTATTTGTGTGTTTGGGAGATGAAAGTGACCACCATCAAGGACACAACAGATCTTTCGACTTTTACTCTTGATGCATTGTATTCACGCCTCAAGACTCACGAGATTGATATTGTTTCTCGCAAGTCGAAGTCTCAGTCGATGGCTTTGGTCACCGATCCCAGTCCTGCTTCTGGTTCTTCTGCTTACACTCTCTCGGGGTTCTCTCTTGCTGCTCTGTGTGAAATTAATGATGATCATCTAGAGCAGCTTCCAGAGAACCAACTAGCCCTCTTAGTCAGAAAGTTTTCTCATGCATACAAGAGGGTTAGGGAGAGAAAGAGAGAAGGAGGTCATGTGATTTGCTTTGAGTGTGGTGGCCCCAATCACATTCGAGCAAACTGCCCCAAGCTGGAGGGCAATAACGACTACGACGGTTCAAGCAAGAACGTCTATACTGACAAGAACCGAACAAGAAGCCTCCAACAAAGAGAAGAAGTTTCGCAACCTTGGCAAAGCCAAGAAGTTCTTCCATCGCGTCCTCACTGCCTTCAATGACCTCGACCTCAGCGAGGTGGAGGGGTGGAGTGATGACGATGGCAAGGACGATCAAGACCTCAAGGATGGCGAGGACTTCAGCGGCATGTGCTTCATGGCCCTTGAGGCCGACATTAGCGACAGCGAGCTTTACTCCGACTCCGACGAGGTATACCCCTCCTATGACCAGCTTAATGATGCTTTTCTTAAGCTAGGTAAATTTTATACTAGGTCTAGAGCTAGGTGTAGCGAGTTGGAGAAGGAAGTAGATAGATTGTCACGGGAGCTTACTTCACTTATATCTGCTCCCTCCCGTGACGACTGTGACACATGCTCTGCTTTGCTAGGTGACATGGAGAAATTAAGAACCTCTCATGATAGTCTGTCTTCTGAGCTTGACATGCTTAAGGTGGATAATGTTAGTCTTTTAGATAAACTAGAGATGAGTAGGACTGTTACTCTTTCATCTACTGTTGAGACTACATCTTGCACCTCATGTGAAAATAAGGACAATGCATTTAGAATCTTTATACCATGCTTCTCGATCTGCCTGAATCTTGTGAAAGCTGCATTAATTTGAAGGTGAACTTAAAAAGGGCAGATCATAAAATTGCTAAACTACAATGTTCATTACTTAAGCCTATTGTTTCTTGCATCAACTGTCCTAAATTAACTGCTGAACTTAAATATGTTTCTAAGCAATTTCAAGAAGTAGTTGATTATAATAAGAAAATGGCTCAGTATGCTTCTAAGGACCCTGTTAGCTCACTATGTAATAATTGCGAAAAACTAAAATCTGAGTTGATTGCTTTAGATGATAAATGTGTGAAGCTAACTAAGGATCTACTAGAAAAATCACCATCTGCTTGTGATGTGTGTGCTTGTATGGGGAAGAAGCATGAGGGTTTGGTAGAGACGCCTAGCGACATGAACCAAATGGCTAGCAGTAGGACTGTCTCTTCTGAGGCGGCTGTGCGTGCACATGCCATTCGTTCCTCTGTTGTTAGTTCTTCTTCTACTTCCTTACCTTCTGCTGTCTCTTCTTCCCCTGCTCTTCTTGCACCTCTCTCTTTCGGGAGTGTCAGTATCTTATGAACACTCTCGAGAGATTTGTAGGAGGCAAGAAGAAGCTAAATCTTATTCTAGACCAATATAAGATTTGCAAATTCAATCAAGGTCTAGGATACGATTTTTCTGAGGATGTTAGAGAGCATTCACCTGCTATTCTTAGACCCATAGCAGCAGGTGTGATCGAGATTGAGCCCAGAACTAAGAAAGTTCAATTCAAGTCAGCGAGCTTTGTCCAAGGGATCTCTGACAGTAAGGTGGTTTCACCTGTTGCTTCGACTTCTTAGAAGGCGAAGCCTCATCATGCTACTTCTACCTCTCAGAAGGTGAAGTACCATTGTACCTTCTATAAGAAGGATGGACACTCGGTCGAGCGATGCTTCAGGCACGCCAAGATCACACGTAGAGACCGTGTTGAGGCTCTTAGGGTATTCAGGGTCAGCCTCAGACCTTGAGTGCACCTAAGACCAACACGAGGTCTAGGACTGTTCAGCTTGATGGGTTTGGGCAGCATCGAGGACTTGGTTTTACTGAGTTTTCTGGTTTTCGTCCTCGATATGCCCCTGGTCATGACTTCCGCCGTTCTGAGGGTAGATATCGTGTCCCCCGTCAAGATGGCTACCCGCGGCGTGATCATCGTGTTGTTGGTGCTCCGATTCGCTCTCCCATAGCGATCGGACCCAGCAACAACCAGTCTGCACATAGATCTTACGCTTCTTTGAGCGGCGAGGCGTAGGGTAGTTAGAAGTCGATCGTGTGTGGCTACTTCTTACGCTCGGCGTGTGACTCGATGTTGGGTTTGAAATCTCTTTGATTTATCGATCACGAGCCTTTACTCCTGTTTGACTCGGGTTCGCGGGTGGGAAGGAGAGGTTTGGCTCGTGGACTCGGTTGTTATCATCATATGGCCGGAGATTCTCGTTGGTTCTCTTCCTAGCCCGTGCTCGGTGATGAGACTATCACCTTTGGAGCGCCGTCTGCAGGCGCGTCATCGCTAAAGTGCATGCGCATTAATGATTCATTTATTTTGAAAGATGTTGCCTTAGTGAGTAAGTTGCAGTATAATTTGCTTTCAGTTTCTCAGCTTACCGATGATGGTTTCGAGGTGAGATTCAAGAATAATGCTTGCAAAATTCTCTATTCTTCGGGTAGTCTGGTTTGCAGGATTTCTCGTTATGGGAGGATCTTTCGTGCTAATTTTGTTGAGTCTTCTGGTGATCCCCTCAGGTGTTTAGTTGCTTCTGAGTCCCGTGACCTTACTTTCTGGCATAGGAGACTTGGTCATATTGGATTTGACCATTTGACTCGAGTTAGCGGCCACAACCTCATTCGTGGTCTGCCGAAACTCAAGATGGTCAAAGATCTAGTTTGTGCTCCATGCCAGCACGGCAATATGGTTGCCGCTTCTCATCCTACGGTCACAGTGACTATGACCGATGCACCAGGACAGCTGCTCCATATGGACACAGTTGGACCAGCTCGAGTGCAGTCAACAGGAGTGAAGTGGTTTGTTCTTGTCGTGGTCGATGACTTCTCGAGGTTTTCTTGGGTGTTTTTCTTAGCCTCGAAGGATGAGACATTTACCCATTTTTGGGGTTTGTTTAGTAGGCTTTGTTGAGCTCCGGTGCCTTCACGAGCGATCCATGATGATAATGGCACGGAGTTCAAGAATTCCTACTTTGAGAGGTTTTGCGGTGAGATAGGTGTAGAGCACTAATTCTCTTCTCCAAACGTCCCTCAGCAAAATGGCGTTGTGGAGAGAAAGAACCGTACCATGGTCGAGATGGACAGGACGATGCTTGATGAGTACTCTACACCGAGGAAGTTTTGGGCTGAGGCTATAGCCACCGTGTGCCATGTTTCGAATAGAGTTTTTCTCAGGGCACACTTGCATCGCACCTCTTATGAGTTGAGATATGGGCGAAAGCCCAGCGTCTCGCATTTTCATGTGTTTGGTTACAAGTGCTTCATTCTGAAGTCTGGGAATCTAGATAAGTTTGAGTCACGTTCTTGTGATGGCATTTTTCTAGGTTACTCGACTTCTTCGCGGGCTTATAGGGTCTAGAACTGCGAAACTAGTAAATGGTAGAGACCTGCGAGGTGACCTTCGATGAGGCTAGTCCGGGGACTAGGCCCGATATCTCAGGTTCTTTAGAGTAGTTCGAGACCATCTTTGTGGATGATGAGGAGGATGGATATGAGGATTGTTTACCCAATATTCCAGTTCCTCCTCCCCTTGAGGTACCTGCTTCCACCACTGCACCTCGAGGAGATCAGCCCATGCCTTCTGCTTCTTCTGGAGCTTGTAGCTCTGTTCCTATCTCATCAGCTCATGAGGTAGAGTTCACTTCTTCATCTCATCCAGGACCTCCCCGAAATATCCAAAAAGACCATTCTTCCAAGCAGATGATTGGAGACCTTTTTGAGCGAGTCACACGCTCAAAGTCTGGCATGTCTTATTTCTGTCTCTATTCTGCCTTTGTTGCCACCTTTGAGCCCAAGGATATTTGTCATGATCTTTCCGATGAGTCTTGGGTCAATGCCATGCATGAGAAGTTGGAAAACTTCGAAAGAAACAAGGTCTGGTCGCTTGTTGAGCCCCCTAGAGGTCATAATGTCATTGGTACTAAGTGGGTGTTCAAAAACAAGCAGAGTGAGGATGGGGTAGTCATTCGAAATAAGGCTAGACTGATAGCTCGGGGTTTCTCCCTGGTTGAGGGATTAGATTTTGAGGAGACCTTTGCCCTTGTAGCTAGGCTTGAGGCCATTAGAATCCTGCTTGCTTTTGCAGCTTCTAAGGGTTTCAAGCTTTACCAGATGGATGTCAAGAGTGCCTTCCTTAATGGGTTTATTGAGGAAGAAGTCTATGTTAGACAGCGTCCAGGTTTCGAGAACCCCAAATACCCAAACCATGTCTATAAGCTTTCCAAAGCCTTGTATGGACTTAAGCAGGCCCCCAGAGCTTGGTATGAGAGGCTTATGTCCTATCTGTTGAGTTATGGTTTTGAGATGGGTAAGGTGACAAGACCTTGTTCATTCGTAGGCATGGCAATGACCTTCTGCTCGTCCAGTTTTATGTGGATGATATTATCTTTGGCGGCTCTCCTCATGCTCTTGTTTCACATTTCTCGGATGTCATGAGCACCGAGTTTGAGATGAGCATGATAGGCGAGTTGACCTTCTTCCTTGGCTTCCAGATCAAGCACTCGGGAGGGTACTTTCTTGCATCGGGGCAAGTATACTCGTGACCTCTGAGGCAGCTTTGACATGAGTGATGGTAGCGGTGTCAACTCCATGGCTTCTCTGACTTCTCTTGACCCGGATGAGGATGGCGAGCAGTTGACCAAAAAGTCTGAAGCATGATTGGCTCCCTATTGTACCTCACTTGCCTCGAGACCGGACATACACTTCTCGTGTGTCTATGTGCTCGATTTCAAGCTTCTCCTCACGTATCTCACCGCCAAGCGGTGAGCGCGATTCTTCGATACCTTGAGCTACCATTGACTATGGTATCTGGTACTCTTCCTCTTCTGTCTTTCCCTTAGAGCCTACTCGGACGCAGAACTTTCTTGTTGTAGGATAGATAGGAAGAGCACTTCAGCACTGCCAATTCATTGGCACTTCTCTTGTCTCTTGGTCATCTAGGAAGATCGGGTGTTGCACAATCTATCCACGGAGGTGAGTGCGTTCTTTGCGGCCAGTACTTTGGATGGCCCGACCTGCGGGACTTTGGGTTAGTTATAGACAGTGTTCCACTCTTTTGTGATAACACTTCTGCTATTAACATTGCTAAGAACCCAGTGCAGCACTCTCGGACCAAGCATATTGATATTAGATATCACTTCCTTAGAGACCATGTGGAGAAGGGTGACATAGTGCTCCAGTTTGTAGAGAGTGACCACCAGTTGGCTGATATCTTCACCAAGCCTTTGGATAGCTCTAGGTTTTCAGCCTTGTGGGGAGAGCTTGGGGGTGGTTTGTCCTTATGGACTGTAGTGAGGGGGAGCTTTGTGCTTTATTGCTTTATCCTATATATTATGCTCCTGTTCTCATTTTGTTGCATTGCATCGGGGTGCATTCGGGTTAGTCCTTCTAGCATAGATTAGAGTGTATCTCTTGTCTAGTTGCTTAGATTTCTTCCTCTCATTTTGTGATCTAGGATGCTGTTTATTAGCTGTCTCTCTTCTCACTAGGTTGAGCTCACTCACTTCTTATAGGTTCTAGCAAGGGTTGGGCCACCCTTGGGTAGACAGGGAACATGTTTGCTCCTTAGTGTGTTAGATGAGAAGTTGATAGTCCTAGTGTCATATGGGGTAGATGAGAGTCAGTCTGAGTCATAGTATCCTCCATATCTTCTCTATGCTTTAAGGACTGCCTTTTCTGTTTCTCTTCCCAGCTTCTCGTTTTTATCGCTTTGGTTCAGCGGGAGTTCATTTGGGAGCTTCTGGAGCTTAATATTGACATAACTCAACTTGAACTAAAAGTGCATCACATGTTGAGGGGGAGCTGGATTTTCTTGCATTTCAGCATTCTGCATTGTAATATAACTTAATGGAGCCTTAATTATTATCCATAGATGACATGTTTACAATGCTTTACATCTTGCCATGATTTATGCTTAATTGCTAGATTTATCATTACTTTATATGTGTCGTCAAGCCTTTGCCATTGATAAGTTAATTAAAATTGCACAACTTGAATTAAGACATGTCATGTTAGCTCTTGAGACTAGTCTGTCTTTAGTTATCCTTTTATGATTCATGCCATGTCAAATAGGCTAAGTTGAGCTTTGAATCTTTATTGAGCTTTAGATTGAGCCATGCTAGTTTCTTGATAAATCATGAGTTAGTACAACTGTTTAAAAAGCAAAAAGATCTCTTTATGTGCGAAAAAACTGATCTCACCAATTCTTTATCATGAAACTGCTTGCCATTGCACCAGGCATGAACTTAGGGGGAGTTTTGGATGACCAAGATCATATCCTTAAGCTTATTGCTTGGAGTGGTCGCATAAGGCTTGAGATCTAGCACATGACTCAAATTTTGGTTGGAAACAGCCGTGAGTTTCAATAGAAAAATGTCAATTGTGCTAAGTTTGCTTCAATACCAAAAAGAACTAAGTACTAGAACAAATGATTCATTCTTGAACTTGTAGCACTCTAAATTGACTCAATTCTAGGTTCTTGGTTCCACTTAGACTATTGACATGACTTGTATCATCCTTGGATACCTCTAGCTAGACTTTGATCTTGAATAGCTTGACATGCTAATAAATTCATCTAAAATTCAGATTAGTACTTATGTGGCTTGGCTTGATTATGCATATTTTGTTATGATCTTGATATCATTCATATGAGTTATGGCTTGGTGTAATACTTAATGGTCATTTTGGATAATCTTCATGGCTCTAATTGCTTAGCATTGAATAAAATTCAGCCGCACCATGCTTTATTTTCCTCCAAGTAACTTGATGATTTTATTGTCAAAAGGGGGAGAATATGGGAGAAAAAGCCACTTTTGGGAGCTTTTGGAGCCTTGAGAAAAACTTGCTCTTTCTTTTGCTCCTTTTGTCAACATGGTCATTAGCATCATTCTCTTTCTCTTGGACCATGTATGACCTTCAAACAAACTCAATCTTATGCTTTTTCTGTGTTTGTCAATATACTCATCAAGGGGGAGATTGAGAGACCATGTGGAGGTATCCCCATGTTGGTGATGAGTAATTAACGGTTGGTTTAGAAAGTTTGAGTTTGTTTTGGGTATTCTAGGGTTGAGTACCTTTTACTTATGCTATTGTTGATATGCTGTTTCATGCGGTGCTATGTGACGGTTTGTTTGTCTGTGTGACTGCAGGACTTTGGAGCTAGGTCATGGTGAGGCGAGGAGGACCGGGACTAGGCACAGGAGGTGTTGAGTTCCAGACGGTCGGTCATGATGAAGATGATCGAGGTGGTGAGGTGGTTGCGAGTCGGAGATGAGGAAGCGGGCTGGAGCTACGGTTGTGGACCGCGACGGACGGCGACTAGCGAGCAGGACTAGGCTCAGGAGAGTCGGAGGTCGAGCGGTTGAAGGTCGGTTGCGGTCATGTGCGACGGAACAGGTCAGGACTAGACTCAGGTGGAGTCGGAGGTCTCGGTCGATGTCGGGTGGACGCGACGGGCAACGGCAAGTGGGCCGGGACTAGGCTCAGGGAGGAGTCGGAGGTCTAGACGGTCGGGGATGCGGGTGCGGTCGTGTGCAGCAGACGGACTGGACTAGACTCGAGGAGGAGTCGAGGTCGATCGGACGAGGATCTTGGTTGCGGGAAGCTTACGGGAAGGCGCTTGAGGGGCAAATAGGAGATTTGACTCAAGCAATGAGAGGAGGGGCTGGTTTTCCCTCCAAATCCTGGTCATGTTGACTTTGATCCTTGCCTCTTGTGTGTATGGAGCAAGGGAGTGGATAGTGTATGCCACTTCTTGTATTTCTTCTTTGGGGAGAGCTCTTGCCTTCAAAATGTGGAGAGGGAGGCAACAGGGAGGAGTTCAGCCAAGTGAGAAAGAAAGGGAGTGAGTTCTGGAGAGAGCTTCCAGGGTGTGTTTCTTGTGTGCATGTAAGCATGTAGTGATTTTTTCCTCTCAAGCATGTAGTGAGTGGAAACCATGTGTAATCGTTCCTCTGTATGAAGCATTCATGGTTATGAATCTATATGAGAACTCTTGTCATGGAGATGGGTGAGTTTTGCTTCTCTGCGACTTTCTACTTTAGTTTGATTTCTTCGGTTCTTGTCTTTGAGCTTGAACTTAATTGAGAAGATTCAAGATGAGTTGCTATGAATTGGGAGAACCCTCAAAGCCCTTTGGCTAGCTATTCCTGAGCAATCATCTTTCTCATGTTGATTTTCCTTCAAGAACCGAGATGGAGCATTTACTCTGTTTTTCCCTGTAGCTAGGGTTTGGAGACAGAGGTAGTTTGATTTTCTTGATTTCCCTCTTCAAGTTGGTTTCAGATTGGTGCTACCCTGCTAAGACATCATGTGTTGTTGAATTGCAAAAGATCATGGGCAAAGAATCTGAAAAAGTCAAGATATTTGATTTTCAGTCTCACTCTTGTTTGGGTTTTTCAAGTTTATGTTCAGATTCCATTTGAGTGACCTTTTGGTATGAATTTACTCTTCTCTGGAGTCTCTATGTTGTTTAGCATGTAGTCCTAGTAGTTTGTCCGAGGAAGAGCAGAATATTTTAGTGCTTCATTTGTTTCTCTGAAATCTCTGATAATTTACATTCTATTTTCAGTCTGCGGCGATATTTTACGCTCTGTTTTCCGAAGCTAGGGTTTCTCGGTCAAGCCGCTTCGGTGGTAAGTGATCGGCCGGACTGTGCGCCGTGTCGGACCAGTCATAGTGGGGCGGTCAAACCGGTCCGATGGAAGCGTCGGGCCGGCGGCGAGGTGTGGTCGGCCGGCCGGTTGTCTTGTGCTTGCTGATTTTCTTCGTCTCTTTGTTTTCTACTCTACCTTGTCTCAGTTTGTTTGCCTTGCCTCTTATTTTATTAATTTGATCTTCCAGAGAGCTTGAGCCTTCCTGTTCATAGCTTTTCATAGTTATCGGAGAGGAGACTCGCAT
The DNA here is from genome assembly GCA_036346575.1 of Dendrocalamus sinicus. Classification (NCBI taxonomy): domain Eukaryota; kingdom Viridiplantae; phylum Streptophyta; class Magnoliopsida; order Poales; family Poaceae; genus Dendrocalamus; species Dendrocalamus sinicus. The sequence goes on along the minus strand of JAYEVI010000179.1, from coordinate 502,714 downwards.
GTGGATACTTGGGGGCATATTTTAAAGAGGCACCATTCACCCCCCTCTGTTGCTATTTTCGATCCTACATAGACCGAGCTAGGTAGCAATTATTCTGCATATAACTGGTCGTATCCACTAAATTTGGCCCAAAATTGTTTTCCCTTGTTACAGCAATGAAATCTCTACTATTTAAAAATGTGAGTTGGTGGTCGTCGGTCCATTCTCCCTCCTCTCTTCTCAGCCGTTCGATCAAAGATGAGCTGTCCATATCCGCATGTAGATAGTTCTTCCGTTCCTCGTAGAAAAGGTCAGGCCTACATGTGATGTGAGCCGCACTCCTCCTCTTCTCTTCCCCTGCATCCTCCGCCTCTCGCAACCACTCCACCTCCTGCAATCACCGCCTCCTCTCCCCCAAACCCTCGTGCTATGCCTTCTCCTCCTCCTCCTCAATGTCACCACCAATTCCTTCCCCGCGCGGCAACGTCCGATTGCAGTCCCCCAACCTCCCCAACAGCGTCGCATCCCCCGGTCGCCGCCTCCCCAATGCATTCGCTCACCGCCTCCTCTCCTCATCTGCCCATCGCTGCCTCCCCACCTCCACCTCTCGCAACCGCCGCCTTCTTCTCTCCCCCGAACCCTCATGCCGCGCCTCCTCCTCCTCGGCGCCATCACCAATTCCTTTCCCATACGACAACGTCTGGTCACAGTCCCCAACTTCCCCCAGCATCACCGCATCTCCCCCTCACCACCTCCCCAATGCATTCGTTCACCGCCTTTTCTCCCTATCTGCCCGCTAAAGCATCCCCACCTCCACATCCCACAACCACCGTCTCCTTCTCTCCCCCGAACCCTCGTGCCGCACCTCCTCCTCCTCCTTGATGCCGCCACCAATTCCATCTCCCATCGCCCCTCCAACCAGCAGCACGACGCTCAGCAACAGTAGCCGGTGGATTGGAGAGAAGGGTGCTCAGCGATAACGGCCAGTGGATTAGAGAGAAGGACGCTTGACAATGGTGGCGACAGCTTCCTCTTCCTATGCCCGCCCACATGGCTCTCCCCCGCTACCACCGTCCAGTGGTCGCTCACTCGGTGAGCCTCTCTACCTCCTCCTACTCTTCGCTCGGAGTCCGTCACGCTGTCTAGCGATTTTGGTCTCCCAAGCTGGTTGTCGAAGTCAGTGCCGTGGTCAAAGGGGGCTATGGTCGAGGGGCCGTGGTCGAAGTCAAAGCCGTGATCAAATGGGGTCGTGGTCGAAGTCAAAGATCAGTAGTCAAAGTCGAAGGGGCGGTGGTCGAAGTCAAAGTGACGTGGCCGAAGTAAGGCCATGGTCAAAGTCGAAGGGTCGTGGTCGAAGTTCAAGCCATGGTCGAAGGGGACAGTGGTCGAAGTCAAAGGACCGTGGACGAAGTCGGTCCGCAGTTGAAGTCAAAGGGCCATGGTCGAAGTTAGACCGTGGTCGAAGTCCAAACCGTGGTCGAAGGGGATAGTGGCCGAAAGGGCAGTGGTCGAAGTCCAAGCCGTTGTTAAAGGGGACAATGGTCGAAGAGAGCAGTGGTCGAAGTTGAAGGGCCGTGGACGAAGTCAGTTCGTAGTCGAAGTCAAAGGGCCGTGGTCGACGTCGGTGACATGGTCGAAGAGGGCCGTGGTTGAGGGGCCATGGCCGAAATCGAAGATCCGTGGTTGAAGTCAAAGCCGTGGTCGAAGGAGGCAGTGGTAGAAGGGGGAAGTGGTCGACATCGAAGGGCCGTGGTCATCGAAGGGCCGTGGTCGAAGGGGACAGTGGTCGAAGTCGAAGCCGTACTTGATGTCAAAGGGTCGTGGTCGATGTCGAAGGGGACGGTGGTCAAAGGGGGAAGTGGTCGACGTCGAAGGGCCGTGGTCGAAGAAGACAGTGATCGAAGAGGGCAGCGGTCGAAGTCGAAGATCCGTGGTCAAAGTTGAAGCGGTGGTTGAAGGGGGCCATAGTCGAAGGGAAAGTGGTCGACGTCGAAGGGCCATGGTCGAAGGGGGAAGTGGTGTGCTCGAGGGCTTTTGATTTACTTGACGGATTTAAAAACTTTTAGAACATATTTGCATGCACCCATGAATTTTAAAACATGTAGTATAATAAATTTTAAAAATCCGTAGCAACGCACGGACATTCAACTAGTAGTAAAGAAAATAATGTTGACATTAACGATAGATCTTCAATTTGATGTTCTAGATGGTTGCAAAAGGTATACACAGGATTAGTCTCGATCTTGCCGTGTAATAGCAACCGATGATAAGGCACCACATTAATGGAATTAGAAGAAAATTTAGGAGAATATGTTTTCTTATTGCTAGAAAAGAAACAAAAGTTATTGATTATCTCTCGTACTTAAAAAGAAGAGAGTTGGCTCGGCTATTGTTTATTCACCCATCCTCCTTCCTCACAAGCTAACATGTGGGCCTCCAGTAATAGACGTGCGTTTTTAGAAACTAATATCTCAACATAATATAGTTTGTTAGCTATTGGAAAGATTGAAGTTGATCAGTCAACGTAATCTACCCTACTCTATAATTCACCAAAATTTTCTTTACTAAATCCACCCCTTTAACCACCCCCACAGTCATGCCTAATCTAAATCCACCCAGATTTGTGTACCAAAGTAATCCAACTTCATAGAAATGAATGGCCTAGATCTCTCCTCAAGCCTTCTTCTCTTACTCATTGAAGATCCTAAGGTCAATATTATTTGGATCATGCACATCATTGAACATGCCTCGCGAAGCAGTGGCTGCCGGGCCCCGCGCCCAGCGCGAATCCGCGCCTCCCACTTCTCTCCCGTTCTCCCCCGTCTCCGCGTCGGCCCTAATTTCTCCGTGCCGCCTCCTCCCCTCCATCCTCCGCCCTCGCCTCCTCCCCTCCCTCATCCCCTGCGCTCCGCCCCAAACCCTAGCCTCCCACCCAGATCGCCGCCTTCGTGCTCGCCTCGTCTTCACGCTCTCGGATGGATCCCGCGATGGTGTGTTAATCGCGCATCGTCGTCGTCCTCTTCCCCTCGACTACTTTTCGCTTTCGTATCCACCATCCCAAGTACCCCAACCCTAGATCCGAATCCAAGATCCCTACTCCCGCCTTTGCTCTTGATTTCTCTCTTTGCAACGCCTCGCTCTGAATCCCGGTTCTTGCCGCCTCCTCCGTCTCTGTGATCTTGAGAGGTGAGTTCTTTGCGGTTGATGATGCCGTCTTCTCCGTCCCACCCGCTGCCGTTCGGCGGAATGGCGTAGTGGGACGCGCTCGTTGGCGCCGCTCGCGAGCTTGGCGGCGGGGAGCCTCTGCGCGCCACGCGCCCCGCCGCCCTCAGCGCCGCCGCGCGCCGCGGAGACCTTCACGGCCCGGCCCATGGGACGCGCGCGCGCGTGGAGATCCGCCTCGACCGCGCAACCCTCGCCAATGGCTCGTTGAAGGTTCGTGCTGAGTTTTTTCTCTACCTTGCTGCGCCATGCGTATCAAATCTGATCAGCATAATTATGCTTATGTTTGGTGAAAGAGGTTGCTCTTGCAACAAGGAAAGAAATGCGAGGTGTCTTTTGCTTTTGTATACCAGGATAAGAATGGTCGTTTGTTGTCAAGCAGTAAGAGCATATTTCCATTCATTTGGTAGAGCATATTTCCATTGTGACTATCTGCGATGGCGATTTTTTCTTCATTGCAATTTACATATGGCAAGCAAATCAGTTATTGTGCTGGATATGTGGACCAATGATCATGGTCAACCTTCTAAGGAATGCATTAGTAATATGCAAGCATGCTGAAATGCAGATCCCTTGGCCTAATCCGATACCACCACATTCTTGCAGATTAAATAAGCGTAACAACATATATCAATCTCTAATCTTTAAGTCTTAATTAATAATTAATAGCACTAACCTATTTACCATGGTTGAAAGGGCACGCAATTCATATGTTATGTAGTTATTGAACATGCTAACATGTCATACAAGTTTAAAAATTGGCAACTTACACAACTTAGATATCATTGCTCGAGGTGTTACATTGGTGTTGGACATAAGCGTGGGATTAATTTCAGCGAAGTACTTAGCTGCCCTTGTTGAGTTTGCCACCTTTGGCTGAAAGTAACACTTGATGGATGGGTGCTATTATTATAAGCCTTTGGATTCTCTATTTTGATTTTGAAGTTACTGCTGCTATTCCTAATCCTTCCCGAAAGCATGATAGTAGGCATGTAGCACTTGGAAGTCAGATAAATTTTATGTGGGTGATCTTAAAATAAATAATGAACCTTATGTTGTCCAGCTTATCTTTTGTAACAATTCTGAACAATGTCTTTTTAGTACATATACATACTCTGATTGTTAAAGAAATACTCGATGTCTGCAAAAACGATTACAGTGGTTTATTTGCAGGTTGGTGGCCATCACCAAAATGAAGAGTTTTCTGTGAGAGGAAGGAGCCAAAGATGAAGTTCAGATTTACACATGGAAGGATGCCACACTCCGCTAGCTCATGATCTTGTAATTTTTACATATTTTACTACGCTTATGTCATCTTAAGGGAAAATTGATTTATACTACTGAGAAAGTGGAAATTCACAAAATACCCTTTGGGTGTGACAATGATAAGTGAAGATTGGGCCTACATGTCAAAGACATGCTAAGTGGTGTTTGCACTTTTCAAAGTACTATGGATGAAAATCGATCAGCATAATTATGCTTATGTTTGGTGAAAGAGGTTGCTCTTGCGCAAGGAAAAGAAATCGAGGTGTCTTTTGCTTTTGTATACACGATTGTAGCTTAACCTTTGCTTGACTTTTGGGAGCTGTTGGCTAAATTATGCTATATGAATCAAAAGGGTGTAAATGTGAGGAGTATAAAGGAAAGGTAAAACATGGGTTTTGCTTCTAAACATGTGTCGAGAGAACTTGTGAAGTACTGGTGCGATTATTTTGATTGGCATATGCCATTTAGAGGTTTGTTAATTAGAGCTTCAACCATGGCTTTCATGTAAGTGGGAATGCTTGCATGCTACTAATCGAATAATGTCCTTTACTTCTATTATCTAAATATTGGAACCCGAGGTATTTAATTTTTTTGTTCTATGGGGTCAATTGAGTAAACATGAGATTAGTTTGTTTTATGTAGTAGTTATGTTTTTACGCCTCTAGACACGATTCTTGTGATATAAGGTTAGGCGATATGTCATCCTTTCTCTCTTTCTTGAAGGAAGGGCTTATCCATCGCATCTTGTTGTGACTTTAGTGTCGATCGTCTGATGTGGAGCATGATCGCGAGAGAAGGCGTCTTGTGAAGGAAAAGGCAGAAGGTGGAAAGGGACAGAAGAGATTATGAGAGAGATGAGAAGGATGGTGAACATGACGATGAGAGGCTGGATGTTGGACAGCGTAGCGCAAACCATTTCCAAGGAAGACGGAGGACCCTACAGGTCTTGAGACACACCAAGGAGGGCCACGAGAATCATGAAATACATAGCATATCTGCTTCATCTTACGATAATATGGATGCGTTGAAGAGTAAGTCTCTTAGAATATCGATTAATAATTATATTTTATTTCTGCTCATGGCATATTTGCATCTTTACATCCCCTTCTTGCTATTCTTAAAAATGAAATTTGGATCTGCATGACCTTAGAACACGTGCCCCACAGATATGCCATATATTAAATGCACTGTGCATAACTCCATTTGATGTAGTCTTGTCATGGCATGCTAATTGTTAAATATCAATGCACATACATGTTTGCATAGTGCTTCTATTTGGTTGAATTTAGCTGATCTCTTTTGTATGCAGAGAACTTGTTTGTCTTCCACTTATCGATTACTTATATCCACATGTTTCATCGCAACATCAGTGTATACACACAGGAGTTCCATTTACTGCGTGAAAGTGAAGGAGAAGTTGGAACATGATGCTTACCGGAGTTTTGAAATGTCTTCACATATCTGACGGGAGATTATTACAAGGAGTGAATTGAAGAACTTGGTGGGTTTCTTATAGATTTATGCTAATTCAGTATTTTAACTTGCGTTGCTTTGCTCACGATGCTTGAGAATCTTTTGGTTACTGTGTGGTTTTACCTAATGATATGTGAATCATTAATATCCTTGCTGATTCAGGTGAAATATACTCTGACCACCACGGATCTTATGGATGGGTTTAATGAATTCTTGGAGCATTGCGAAAATATAGGTAGGTCGCATACTTAATATATATGGATTCATCTTGCAAGATTACATTCACTTATTTTTTATTTGATGTTTTTATCTCTGAAAGATTTTTGGTCCTCTCTGCAGATGGTTTTAATTGAGTCTTCAATAAAAGTAAGTTGTGACTAGCATCAAACTTTCTACCCCCAACACACACACTTAGATTTCTTGTTAACCTAATTATACGGAATGAAGGCAAAGTGAATGGCTTATTAAAGCGAGGACAAAGAAAGAAATAAAGAGCATGAGAGGAGGATAGGGACGGAGATCGGGAAAAGGAACAAGCTAGCCACAAACATACGCATTGCCTAGCAAAGAAAAGTATAACCTATGCAAACCAATATCAGAGCTCGATCTCTCAAGCTATCGTGATGCACTCCAAGTTATCGCCTTCTACCAAAAATGTAAGCTAATTTATTTCTTGTAGTTCTTTTGATGCTTGTGTTTCATGTAACATCTGGTTTAATCGTGTTTTGATTATACAATGCCTCCTGCAAACAACGGGGTGATCTTGGAGCCTTTGTGCTACGATCACTGGGTATCGATGACATCGGAAGTGAAGACTATTCATTTAAGCACATGCGAAAGAATCGATATGAAGAAAGTTTATTTAGATCGAAGATGACAGTGCTGATTTATCTTTGTAACACAGATAACATTCACTGCGGTTTCATAGTAGTTGTACATATGATGCACTTCTAGAGTAGGCTTAGACTATTCACACTAACTAAAAGATAATTAAAGAAGATGATCATGCTTTGAGAAAGAACTTTTTAGTAGGCTGCTTTTTCTTGGTTTAGTCAAACTGTGGTACCTGATAAGATCACATTGCACCAAACATTTTCGTTGTTGAACCACTCTAAATCTTCATTGAATGTTTCAACGATGTGCTTTTCTGCATTTTCCCCTTGCCTTTTTAAAGAGAAGCTCATTACCTTGATCTTTGAGCAAGTGTGTACTAAATGCCTCTTGGAAATTATTAATAAGTAATGAATGTTAGTAAAAACTGAGCCAAGTCACGAAAAACTTCTTTGCTGTTTGTTGATAGCTGATTCTCGAAAAGATTAGATTGTTCTCTCATATTCAATGCTTGTAATCAAATCGGAAACCAATTTTCCTGAATAAGCGGTCAAGATTAAATGGGCATTTGTACTAAGCCGTGCTCTGTTATGCATGCATGCGGTCTTGAGTATTTTAACACGATTAATTATTGGGAGATCGGGTTTGCAATGTTATTTGTTTCCAGTTGTTTCCACCCGCTTTTGAGCGGCGCCTCCTAGGGTTTGCTTGCTCCGTCCCCAAACCCTACCATCCGATTGCTCACGATTCAGAGGTAATCTACCGCCCCTCGCGCCTCTCACGACCGCGCCCTAGGGTTTTGCTGGTTTCGCGTGGTTGCTCGGATTCGGTGGTTTCCTTGAGTGGCTGCGGCTGGTGGCATGGCGGGATGCCGGAGGACAACCAGCACGCCATGAGCAGTGCGAGGAGGAAGAGGAGGTGGAGGAAGTGGAGGAGGTCGGCGAGGAGGAGCCACCGGGAGGCGGGGAGGCGAGATGGGGCGATGGCGTTGGCTATGGTGACACCGGCGGGGAGGATGGGAGGGCCACGGCGGCGGTGACTCGTCGGGGTAGCGATTTGGGTGTAAGGTTTTTGTTTGCTTTTGGGTTGGAAGAAGGTTGGGTGATACATACTTGTGGTTTTGCGGGAAGATTTTTAGTCGGGCGTTGCTTGGGAGACGGCTGAAGGTGAAAGAGGATTCTTGCTTTGTTTTCACGATAATTTCCGTTGTCTAGGATGATGTTACGTTAGTTCAAGCGTCAAACTAAATATTGCGGTTGTTGTGAGATTGGATGCGGCTTGTTGATAGAAAGTGTTACAAAAGGAAAATGGTGAAACATGCCATAGCATCAATATAGCGATGGGTCCAACATAGCGGGGATCTAATATATGGCATTTTATACATTGTGGCAGTGTTTTGTTGTTGAATGCACTTTTGTAACAATTTATATGACCTTTTGACGATGAGTAAATGTTAAGGCATCCAGAAGTGAGCAAGTCCTATTGTGTTGTTTCATGATTTTGGATAAGATAGATTGATCTTATTCATGTGTTTTGTGGTTGTTTCTGCTTGTGAGTGTGGTAATTTTGTACGTTACGTGACTTATTGTTGTAATGGGTAAGGATGGTATATGTGTGCAACTGTGCATCCATGTTTTTTTTGTCAATCTTGTGTAATCTTTAACTTCTCCTAATGGGAACAAGATTATGTTCAAGATAAAATTTTGGGGACATTAAGCAGAAGAACAACATATATGCACATCAGGGTACTTGTATGTTGTATCTTTCTGCATCATTGAGTTCTGTCGAAAGGGTCATATCAGAGGGAAGAATGTGTGATCTTGGTGGGAAGCAGGTCAGAACCTTCTTTTCTTGTTTGTGAACTTTCATGGCGATTCTGAGACTTTGATTAACATGCCGGCAATCGTCATTTACATACCTTCTATTTCTATAGAAACATTTAATAACATAGAAGGAAAATAGAATTAAACTAAGAAATGCTAATATGCTTCATACAAAAATATTTGGTTATACAATATTTGAGACGTGAATCTTAATGAATCTGATTGTTCATTTTATTTTTTACAAATTTTATCTTGTTTTATATTTTACCGTAGCGTTAGCACGGGCACACTACTAGTATAGTTAGTTAGCTATTTCAAAGATTGAAATTGCACTCTTGTCACCTTCGCATCACGTGTATGGCAGAACTATCTGATGGACTCGGAAGAGGCCGGGTCAAGGCCAAGGGGCAGCCAGACCTTGTAATCCGATCGGGATCCCTGCGGTTGATCAACGACCGCATGTCGAAGCGCATGCGGTTGGGGCTGTCAATTTCATAGCCAGCGGTTCGGATTTTTCTTCTCGATATCTTGACTTTGCTACGATTGCATGAGCGGTGACTCGTCGAGCCTAGTCCAGAGATTCGAATCCGGCGGCGGTGCGGTTGCAGTTGCACTCACCATAGCACTAGAGGAATTTCACTAAGGCTTGATTTGGTACATCTGTAATACCGCTAAATATGCAAAGGGTAAATAAAAGGAAAGAGAGTAATTTTGCCGTCAGACCCATCAGCTTTTAGAGTGCCGAATCAGTAATGCTCGCCGAGGTTCCCAAATCATTCAAGGACGGTCGGCACCGTCTAGAGAGCCGGATAACAGTAGCACTCCCAGAGGTTCCTAGACCGCCCAAGGATAATCGACACTGTCTCGCGTTTGGGTTTTCATCATCCGGCGAGAAATTCTACCTTACCTTTTTTACCAACTTACCTGCTGCGGTAGAAAAACCCCTAAAGATCAGTGCAAAGTCCTTTGGACCAAAGTGCCCATGGGTAGACAGCCATAAGAGAAAAGAATGAGGGTAAAGGGGCAGCCTGGTCATTGCTCAAGGCTAGGAGAGCCTCACGGCCATGCCCCATAAGTTAGCCCCACAAGCCTTATTTCTCTTCTCTAAGCCAAAAGCAAATCGAGCCTGCTTTTCCATTTCTCATTCCTTCTCTTCCTCAACCGAGAGCAGCCACAGAGAGTGAGCCCCAAACCCAAGCATGTTCACATCCCCAAAACTACCACATAGAGTAGGAGAGGAGGAGGAAGCCCGAAGGAGGAGCAAGGGAGCGGCCGGCCATGTCGGCAAGAGGAGGAATCACCCGAACATCCCAACCTCGTCCTCGCCCATTCTTTTTCTAGCTAGGCAATCAAGTAAGCCCTTACCTTCCATCTTTGCTTCGGCGCCATAGCACAACACATGCAAGAGGTAAAACACTTAGAGAAGGGGAGGGCAAACCGCAGGGCGTCGGCACCGCACCGGTGACCGGCGGCACCATTGGGGCCGAGGCCGAGTGCCGACCGGTGCTCACACGAGGACCGGCGGCCTGGGGCCGGGGAGCCGAAGCTAGGGCGACGGTTGATGGAGTCGGGTGGTGGCGCCGCGGCGAGGAAGCCCAGGTGGAGGCGGTGGCGGCGTTGGCCGTCTTGGCCGGCGCGGCGCCGGCGCCCCACCACCACGCGCGCACAAGGGGTGGCGGCGGATCCGGTCTGGGTCGGCCGGATCCGAGGCGAGGAAGAAGGGGGAAGGCAGGGGGCGAGCAGGGAGGCTGGCCGGCGGTGAGCCCGAGGCCGGTGAGCCGAATCCGCCCGCGCACCGTCGCGCCGCTCGGAGAGGCACCCGTGTGCGGTCGTGCATGGGGGAGAGAGAGTGAGGGTAGGAGAGGAGGGGGGCAGCGGGAGAGCCGCCGGCGACGCCGCGCTGCCTCGGGCAGAGAAGGTGAGGAGGAGGCCGTTCGGCCGGTTAGAAGGAGGAGAGAGAGAGAGGGTTGGCATGGGGAAGGGGATAAGGCCGGTTCGGCCGTAGGAGGTGAAGAGAAAAGAAAAGAAAAGGGAAGGGAGAGAAGAAAGAAAGGAAAGAAGAAAAGAAAGAAAAGAAAAAGAAGAGAAAAGAAGAGGAAAGAAAAAAAGAAGAGAAGAAAAGAAAAGAGGAGAAAGAAAGAAAATAAAATGGGGGTTGGTACCGGCGGGTCCTTAACCCCGTGCATTCTGTGAATCGAATCGGTAGCGTAGAATGAATCGTTTGTTAAGCTTAAGCTCGATTTTGATTCGATGCATTGAGTCAGGTTGACATGTGCACAGGTGGAGGTCCTGGGTCGAAGCCGTCCATGCATCGTCCCCGAGACTAGCCAGGCAAGTGCATTGTAAAGCGGTGAATTCGGGTAGTGATTTCTGTTAAATGAATGATGATGCCTTGCTTACCATGTTGGGGGTAAGTTTACCATTTCCGGGTGCATGATGAGAAATGATGAATGAACGTTGAGACAGGGCATGTTGATATGCATAAATGGAGAAGTTGCATTGCATGCATGTCATGAAAAGAGATAGTATTGGTCCACGTTGAGTGGGCGCTCTGGAGTGGAGTTTGAGGTCCCAGTATGAGAATGACAGACTCTTGGTCCCGTATGAAAAAGGGCGGGCTTGTGATCCCGCATGGAAACAAGCGGGCTCAGGTGGCATCGTCGGCAGGTGCTCGCTCTGCTATCTGCAGTATAGGCTAAAGAGTTAAGAAAGAAGTGCATGTGCATATGCATGACGAATGGTTCATCGGAACTTGAAATGGTTAAATGGGAAAGTGGTTAATAAAACTGGAATGATTATGGTCTAATGAATGAACCTGTTATTTGCTGTTTTGCTTTGTACTTGCTAAGTCGGTGGACTCACCCTTGCTTCGTTGTTGTTTTTAGGTGACCATTGAGGACGTCATGCACGGGCGGGAGTAGCACATGAATAACTGGTATGAACCAACATCACTTTTGTATCACCTTTGTCAGTGTATTTTAACTTTTACTAGGCTAGTGTAATCGCTAAAAACGCTATGATGTATCTGAACGTAGCAATATAAATAAATTTAGTGTTGGCTTAAATTCTTCTAGTGATGATGAAATGGTAAGATTATGCAATGGTGGCAACATTCTGGCCTAGAGGATGAGCGGGGTGTTACAACATCTCTGGTACAGAAGAGCATTTTCACAGCTCTCTTGCTCGGATATATGGTGCTAGCGATAGAGGGACGACCGATAATAAGTCTGCTGTACAATATATAAGCGAATACTGTTCATATTGACTCAGATAATACACTTTAATCTCCCTTTATATATAGACTACTAATAATGATGTAAATGCGCAACTAGATGTGTCCACGAGTGCATCGGCGCGGTGCAGAGAGCATAATTTCGGTGAGCGAGGAGGTAGAGTCACGGGATCCGGCTCCGTGGCGTCGGAGACGCTAGCTCCAGCCGTCGCCATGCCGGAGACGCAGCCTCCATTCGAGGCCATCCCGGCGCCGGAGGCGAGCTCGGTCGTTAGCCACTCTGACGCCGAGGCGCGACCTTGGCCCCTTGCCTCCACCGTAATATCGGAGACGCTCTCCGCGGGGGCGCACGGGGCCGGCCTTTCGCCGACGGCGGTCCCTTTACCTACAGATGCTGCGGCCTCGAGGATCGCTGTCGGGGTGGCCCCCGAACCGGAGCCATCGCCGCTGGTGGCGGCGAAGCGGCCGTGTCTGCGGCCGGAGTTCCACCGAACGTCGAGGGGGTTCACCGTGCTAACTGGGATCAGGAGCTTGTGGGAGGCGAAGACGTGCGCCGAAGTTCCTTTGGCACGTTCGCCCATCGCTCCTCGTGCTGCCCTGTCTCCGATATGGGAGCGGTCAGCACCGGCCCTGGAAGCCGGGGCCCCCCTTGCTGACGAGGCAATGCTCACCGCAACCCTACCTGGGACTAGGGAAGCGAGCCTTCGAAGCCCTCCTCCTGCCAGCGAAGGTAAGACGACGTGGTTTGCCTTTTTACCTTTTGCTGCGGCGCTCACCCGTGTTCCTTCATGTAGCCTTGCTTATTCCGGAGGAGTCTTCGACGAGACGTGGGGGACCCGGCGCAAGTGGTACAATCTCCGCACGCCCGGACCCGGCAGACTTCGTTCCTTCGCCGGAGACCCTAAAGGCATGGCGCGGGATCGTAGAGGACGCGGCTGGCACCGTCGGCCATGAAGCGCTGTCGTCATACGAGGCTGGCCGCCTTGGGGACGCCTTTGAGGTGTCGGGAGTGCGGGTGGGTGCTTGCATACACAACAAGGGCTAGCCCTGCTAAGTTCGCTAAATTTTTTTTTTGTCGTTCTGCAGACACTCGTGCTGGGGCAAGCCTTACAGGCGGCCCATGCTCGCGCATAAGCGGCTGGAGGAGAAGGCCGGGCGGCGAGAGGTTCTGCGGCCGTGGAGACCGCGCCACCCAAGCCCGCGTTCGCGGTAGAAGCGGAATGCGCCCGAAGTGAGCGCGACGCCAAAGGCTTGTTGCGTCGGCGCGGGAGTCGGCCGCGGAGGTGGTGCGAGCAGAGTTCGCTGCGGAGCGGGACGGACTTCTGCAGCTGGTCGCCTCGCTAGAGAAGGAAAAGGGCGAACTTGCCTTGACCCTAGCGGGCGCGGCGCCACGCTTCGGCGAGGCCTCGGCGATGCTCGGGATGTAATCTTTGTGCGAGGGCCCCGCCTTCGCCCGTGGTATCGTCCCCACCGGCTGCCGATTGCGGTTTCGTACCTGCGTCTGAACTTCGCGAGTCCGTGTCGCCTTTAAATGGCTCGGCGGCGGCAGGAACTTGAAGTCTTGAGCCACTCCGCTGCTGTAGCCCGGTGAGTGGGGACTCGGATCTGCGTCGCGCGCGGCATGCGGTGGATGTAGGGGCGTCGCGGCTGTCCGCCCTCTCCGGGGTAGGTTCTGGCGCGGCCGCCGGTGCAGGCTGCTGGCTCCGAGCCTCTTGCATATTGCGGACAGCTCTGCGGAGGTCTCCGAGCTCCCGCTGGAATGCGTTGAGAGCCGCTAGCAGAGCGCCTTCGACCGCTGACGTGGGTGGAGTCTCCGGCGCATTCAGTGGACGGGTTGGCGCGGGGACTACCGCCTCGCGGAATCCCGAGCCGCCGGTTACGCCGTCGCGGCTATCTTCAGCTACCCGATCCGCACCTGTTGCGACGAAGGTAGGGGCAAAAGTCGTCGCAGCTCCGGTGGCGGGGTCGGTCGTCGTGGCTCCGGTGGTGGGGTCGGTCGTCGCGGCTCCGGTGGCGGGGTCGGTCGTTGCGGCTCCGGTGGTGGGGTCGGTCGTCGCGGCTCCGGTGGTGGGGTCGATGCGTCGTCGTTCTGCTGACGCCGCGCTGCGCCTCCGCGGCGCTTGTCGAGGCCGAATCTTGACAGCGCCGCTCCGATCCGACCGTCTTCTTTCCCTTTGCCGCCGTTGATGAAGCTTTTTTCGGTGCCATCTTCCTTCGGTCTCCAGGCTTGCTCCCGTCGCTCCCCACGGACGGCGCCAACTGTTGTGGTTACAGACCAAACAGAGAGAGAGATGGTAGTGGAGAGTTAGGAGTGTTCTGTCTCCTCCTCCTCCATACGGGTGTATATATATTCATATGGGGGGTGTCTTTACAATAATGCCCTTACAACTGTGTATCCCTCCTCAGGGGTATTTAGGTCATTACATGTGTTCCACTCTGGTCTTACGACCTTCTAACAGGCCTGCTGGGTTTAGGTGGGGGCCACCCCTACAACACCCTTGACGGGGATGTACTGATGTAAGGGCACAATTGTAAAAGCATACCCCATGTGAATATATATATAAAGGGAAGACTATGGGAGAGGAGGCGGGACTTTCCCCGACTCTCACTACCATCTCTCTGCTTGTCTGTAACCTAACGGTTGGCGCCATCGTCGGGGGACAAGAAGCAAGCTCGAGTCCAAGAAGGATGGCATCGAAAGAATTCGTCGACGACGCGAAGGGAAGAAGCTGGCGCGACGTCGGCGCTCGTGCGGCGACGGCGAACACCGCCACCGCGCGGCGGCGGCGGCGACCCGCCATCGCGCGGCGGCGGCATCGACCCGCCACCGCGCGGCGGCGGCCGACCCGCCACTCTGCGATGGCGGCCGACCCGCCTCCCTCACCGCAACGCTCGCCGGCAGTGCGGACCGGGCGGTTGGAGGTGGTCACGATGGAGCAACTGGCAGCTCGGGAGCCCGCGAGGCGATCGTCACCGCGCCAACCCGTCCGCTGGGTGCGCCGGCGGCCCCGCCCGCACCTGCGATGGAAGGCGCCCTGCTGGCGGCCCTCGACGCATTCCGGCGGGAGCTGGGAAGTCTTCGCGGAGCTGTCCGAGACATGCAAGAGGCTCGGAGCCAGCAGGCCGCGCCGGTGGTTGAGCCAGAGCCCACGCCGGAAAGGGCGAACAACCGCGGCGCCCCCACTTCCAGCCGCGCGTCGCTGCAACGCATCGATCCGGAGTCTCCGCTCTCGGCAGGACTACAGCAGGCGGCGTGGCCCGAAGATTTCAAGTTCCCCAGTGTCATCGAGCCGTACAGAGGTGATACGGACCCCCGTGGGTTCGTGCGCGTCTACGAAACCGCGATCGAGGCCGCGGGCGGAGACGACACCACGAAGACGAAGGGACTCCCCCTTGCGTTGCAAGGAGTGGCGCTTTCTTGGTTTTTTACCATAAAGCCGAACTCCATCTACGCGTGGGAGTAGATCCGTGACCGCCTTCACAACAACTTTCAAGGGAACTATGTTGAGCGGGTCGACGCGGACCAACTCTTCGCCGTGAAGCAGAAACCTTCGGAGAGGCTCCGGGACTATTTCAAACGCTTCGCGAAGGTACGAAGCCAGGTCAGGAACGTTAATGAGACAACCATCATCAACGTGGCCATGCAGGGCCTTTGTCCGGGCCCCATGGCTGAATATAACGCGCGGAAGCCTATCAAGACAGTCGCCAAGCTCTTCAACAAAACGGAGGAGTATGCGCGGGCGGAGGAGGATATGCGGAGACGCAACATCGCCACCCCCGACCTCGCCCAAGTGAAGCGCTCGTCACACGAGGGCGGGCGAGATGATTCCGAGCAAGGCGTGCAGAATCCCGGGAAGACACTTCTGGAGGTAACGATACTGGGGACCAGGAAGGCTCTTCAAGGAGCAGGCGCAAGCCCTGATGTCACCAGCGCAGGCCACAAAAGGCTCGCCATGTCCCCGCCATCGAGAACGCCCTTCGAGGATCTGCCCCCACCCCGATGGGAGGGGGCCGGGGCTGGGAGGGCGGATTCGACCGCGACGAGCGACCTCGCGTGGAGCAGGAACTTCTAGATTAAGGCAAGTGGTGCGAGGTGCATGGTTACGGTGATCACCACACGAAGGCATGCACCGCGGTCATGGAGCTCCGGCGGGTGGTGGCCGAGTCTCGAGCTTCGTCCCTTCGGCCCCCTGCCGAAGCCCATGTATGGCACCCAAGCGCCAGCCCCCCGCGAGTCTCCGCCGTCGAGGACACCCCGTTCTCCCTGACATACGCCTCGCGGTCGGTAATCAAATCCCAAGTTCTCGCCGACTTCCTCGCAGAGTGGACTCCGTCGGCTCAACTCGACCAGAAGCACGATGACCCCGTCTGGACGCTCACCATCGACGAAGCCTATGGCGTTGCGGGCGCGGGTGTAGGCGCAGTGATTGTTACGCTGAAGGCGGCGCCTACTATACTCGGCGCGCCTCGCGTTCGACCACCAACAACACGGCCGAGCACGAGGCGCTCTTGGCGACAAAGCTCAGCGGTTGGTGCGCGGCGGTGCTTGTCGCCGCGGACTCGCGTCAGTGGCGAGCCATGTAGACAAGTCATATCAAGCCAAGGACCGGGTGGCCAAATACCTCGCGGCCGTAGAGCAAGGGAAAGGCATTTCTTAGGCGTCACGGTCAAGGCCATCCCTCGCGCGGAAAATGAAGCGGCCGCGCCCTTGCGAAGGCCGACCAACACACCGCCTCGGCGGGCGTTTTACGAGTGTTACCTGGCGACCATCGCGCGGAGACAACGGGGCGCGCCCTCGTGCACCACATCGTCCAGCGAGGCGGCGGCGAAACCCATCTTCAATTTCTGCGGGCATCGCCGAACAGAGGACCCGCAGAGCTCGTCGCAACACCGTGCAAGATCCTTCCAGTGTTTGAAGAATACTCTACAAGAAGGGGGTTTGTGCACCACTTCTGCGCTGCCTCCCAAGCGAAGAGGGGAAGAAGCTCCTTGAAGAGATCCATGCGGGTGTGTGTGGATCTCACCTAGCGCCAAGGTCATTGGTCGGCAAGGCGTTCAGGCAAGGCTTTTATTGGCGGCCGCCATCCACGCGCCCGAGGACCTCGTGCGTCGATGTCGAAGTGCCGATGGATGGGCGTATCATCCACGAGGCCTTCGGCGAACCTCAACCATATTCCCGGTGTGGCCTGCAGCGCGGCCGGGGTGTCGACATAATAGGACCACTTCCCGAGCCCTAGGGACTGCGGTTCGTGGTAGTCGCTGGAATATTTTCCCGGATGGCGAGCGGTAGCCTGGCCAAAATAACCTCAGCGGCCATGCGGCGCTTCCTGCGAGAACATCATCGCCGCCCGGCGGGCGAGGAGCTCACCGTCGACAACGGCACGCAATCGGCGCCACCTGTTCAAAGAGTTACGTGATGGCATGGGCATCACCGCCGGTTCGCCTCGGTTGGGCACCCGGTCCAACGGAGCGGTTGAGAAGGTGAGCGGCGCCATCTCATCACCGTCAAAAAGCGCTGGTGAGTGCCGAAGGGCAAGTGGCGGCGAGCTTCCAGCGTCCTCTGGTCGCCGCTGCGCGGTGACACGCCCGACGGGGTTCACGCCTTTCAAGCTCCTTTTCAGAGACAAGGCAGTGACGCCTGAAGAAATCAAGGCTGGCTCGCGGAGGGTCCTCATCCATGCGCCCGACGAAGAGCGCCGTGTCTCCTTGGACCTCCTCGACGGGGTGTGGGCGAGTGCAACTCAGCATGTCGAGAAGTACGCGTGGTAGACAGTGCGTACTCGGGACCGTTCTGTATATCCACGAACGTTCAAGCCTGGGGATCTCGTCCTCAGAGTGGCACTCCATGCAGAGACCGCTGGCAAGCTGGAGTCCAAGTGGGAATGTCCGTACATCGTGGTGGAAGCATTACAGAAGGGAGCATACCGCCTCGCTACGCTCGAGGGACAAGCTCTCTGCCACACATGGAACGCGGACAGGTTGCGGTGATATTACGCCTAGAAGCAAGAACGACAATTATAGCGACACCAGCCGTTTATTGTACGATGCTCGCCCGCGCAAACGGGAGTTCAATAAAGCTTGCTGTTCCTAAAGAATGTCAGCGTCTGGCCGCAATATGCAGCAGATCACCCTCCGCACGCGCCAGTCTACGGACTCTAAATTAAGTCGTGGCGTCGAGTCCGCCTCGCACGCGCCGATCACGGACTCTAAATTAAGTCGTGGCGTCGAGTCGCCTCGCGCGCGCGCCGATCTCACGGACTCTAAATTAAGTCGTAACGTCGAGTCCGCCTCCACGCGCTAGCCAACGGACTCTAAATCAAGTCGTGGCGTCGAGGTCGCCTCACGACGCGCGATCTCGGACTCTAAATTAAGTCGTGGCGTCGAGGTCCGCCTCCGCGCGCCGATCTCTGGACTCTAAATCAAGTCGTAGCGTCGAGTCCGGCTCGCCGCGCGCCGATCTGAACTCTAAATTAAGTCTGAGAGACCATGTGGTCGTGCTCCATGAGAGTGATGAGTAATTGACAAGGGTTTAGGACAGTTGAGTTTGGTTTGAGTGGTTCGGAGTCGAGTCGTTGCGTGGGCAATCGGGCTCGATCGGACTTTGGTCAAACACGGTCATTTGGGCTTAGGATGCATATTCTAATGTTTTGACAGGTTTGGTCTTCGGCAATGGTAAGTGTAATGGTATGTATGCTTTCATGTGTCGAGCGGTGCTATTTGACGTGGTTTCTTGTGCGTGTGTGCGCGGGGCGTCGAGTGGAGTCGTGGCTAGACACGGAGGACGGACTAGGCGCGGTGGCGCCGAGGTGAAGCGGTCGGGATGTGTCGAAGGCAGCGTGGACTCGAGGTGGAGTCGTGGCGAGCACGGTGAGCCGGACTAAGCGCGGTGGCGTTGAGGTCGAGCGGTCGAGGTGTGCCGAAGACGGCGAAGCTGCGAGGCTTGCAAGGCAAGAAAGGAGGAAGCTTCCTGGAAGGTGCGCGAGGGGCGTTTCGGTAAAAACGCAAAGCTGCACTAAAGGAAGCGGGTTTGGATAAAGAATCGAGTAGGTGGTGACCTAATGGGTAAAGCATGTGCAAACCCATTAGTGAAGGCTATAAATAGAGAGGTGCTCTCTAGTGCTGAAATTGAGAGAGTGAGTGTAAAAGTTAGGGTTCCATTTGGGTCTCTCCATGTGTGTATGTGTGTGTTCCTCCCAAGAAGCATGTGTAGCTCTTGGTGTTCTTGAGGATTGAGAGGGAGAGGATGGATTGAGAATTCTTGTAATCATTCCTCCGAATGTCCATGCGTATGGGGACGTAGTTCTTTGTATCTCGTGTTTCTTGGAATGGAAATCTGAAGGTTAATCTTGTGTTTGAGCTCTTTGTTATTAAGTTCTTTGCCTTGTTCTTGTTTTCCTTTCATCCTTGAATGTAGATGGTGGGTTAAATCTTGCCCAGGATATGAAATCCCATGTGAGGTTGTTGTTTCTTGATCTAGCAATTATTTGGCCGAAGCATTCTTAGCTCCCAGTGTTTGTGCTCTGTTTCTTCCCTCTTGGTCCTTTTGGCAAAGAAGTAGTACTCTTTGGGCTTAGTACTAATCGGCAGCCAAGGTTCTTGTGGACAGCATGCAAACTCTCATTTTTTGTGCTATCTTCATCCTTGCTGCATGCAGTTCAAATGAACTCGTTTTCAGCTGTAATTTCTGCTGGTTATTTGCTGATCTAGGCTTATTGTTTCAGTGCTACATGCAGTCCAAATTTCGTTTGGCAAGCCATTTTCTTTAATCTCCTTTTGATCAGTGTTCTAGCGCAGCTTGCAGTGAACAACTGCTGAATTCTTGCTTTACTTCAGTTCGGGTGGCAGCACTTTAATCCTTCTCTTGTGCTGATCGGCATGCAGTAAAATAGGGGCTCTTTAGTTGGTTTCCTCTCAGCTTTGGACAGCAAGCATTCAGCAGCAAGTACTGTCCGAACAGCAGCATATTGAGTGCAGTTTTTGCATTCCCACTAGTCCTTTTCTTTGCCATTCTGCATGCTGAGAAGGACAGCCTTTAGTCCATCTTTTTGTCTCTTTGATTGTAGTCTTTTGTGCCCTCTTTAGCCTTTAGTGGAAGGGATTTGCAGCAGTAAATTTATTTGATTATTTCTCAGTTGATTTGCAGTCCTTTGTCAGTGTGTTGTGTGATCTTCCGGAGAAGAAATTGCTGTGGTTACTTGGGGGCGATTTTATTTTTAGAAAGCGACATTCACCCCCCTCTGTCGCCATTTCGGTCCAACAAAGTC
This sequence comes from Dendrocalamus sinicus, assembly GCA_036346575.1. Lineage (NCBI taxonomy): Eukaryota > Viridiplantae > Streptophyta > Magnoliopsida > Poales > Poaceae > Dendrocalamus > Dendrocalamus sinicus. The sequence goes on along the minus strand of JAYEVI010000179.1, from coordinate 482,624 downwards.
GTAGCGTCGAGGTCCGCCTTTGCACGCCCGCCTCGGACTCTAAATCAAGTCGTAGCGTCGAGTCCGCCTCCGCCGCGCCGATCTCGGACTCTAAATTAAGTCGTAGCCTCGAGTCGCCTCGCATGCGCGATCTCGGACTCTAAATCAAGTCGTAGCATCGAGTCGCCTCGCCGCGCGCCGATCTACGGACTCTAAATCAAGTCGTGGCGTCGAGTGCGCCTCGCCGCGCGCCCGATCTGAACTCTAAATTAAGTCATAGCGTCGAGGTCCGCCTCCGCACGCACCAGTCTACGGACTCTAAATTAAGTCGTAGCGTCGAGGTCCGCCTCCGCACGCGCCGCGTGAATTCCGCGCACGCACATTCGTTGTTCCTGTGCGTACTCCTCGGGGTATAGATACGATGTGGATGTCGATCTCATGCACTCGTACAAAAACACCGCCCAAAATACAGGTTACAGCAGTAAGAACAAGTGATGCGTTGGTTCATCGCAAAAGTGTGGGGGTAAATGGCTACAAGCATGAGAGCACAAATACAAAACCCCCCTACCCGCGGCATGACCAACCGCTCAGCCTTCGCGCGATGCTGACGGGCCAGTGCCGTCATCCTGGCGCCGGGGAACTCCTTCGAGCCAGCGGAGGAGGTCCCCTCCCCCATGCAGCGTGTGCTGCACTGCAACCTTCGCCGCATCTCCTCCCCGACACGACCTCAGATCCGTCGATGGAAGTTCTGGAGGCCAGGGTCGATGGACCGAATAGCGTCCGACATCGCTCCCGGCCAGCCAGGCAGATCCAGATGAGGGTTCGCCAGCTCATGGATGTGTCTACACCCACGAGTGTGAAGCATGGCGAGGGAAAGGCACGCGCCAAGAAAGCCGCGATGCTCGCGAAGGTTTTAGCGCTGCGGAGAGCGCGCCGCTCCCTCCTCGATCAACGGCGTCTCCATCGAGTCCTCCGGCCGTGGTGGCGTCCGGCACGTCGACGCATAGATCTCGGAGGGCCCGGTTCAGAGACTCCATTGCACCCCACGCCGACGCGGACGCATCGTCCAGGGCGCGGCTCCTCTCTGCAAGAGATTCAGCCAGCTGGGCCTTCTCCTCCTCTAGAGCGGTGATCTGCTGCAAGAAGGAGGCGCGTTCCTCTACCGCGGTGCGTTTGACTTCCTCGGCCTCGAGTCGCATGGCCGCCACGACGCCCTCCAGTGCGCGAAGCTGTTCGTCCTTAGCCATGTGAGCATCATCCGCGTCATGAAGGTTGGCCTCTAGGGCCCTTCGCTCCCGGACACGAGCCTCATCAAGGGCTTGGCTGATGGCAAGCGTCTGGCAACAACAATGAGTCAGCAAGTGCCCAGTAGTACCCTAGAAGCCGAAGCACACATACTTACCCTTATCTCCGAGGCCTGCAGCGCGAGCGCCAGGAGGTCTCCCTCGCACGACGATAGCGTCTGTCGGTCAAGGCCATTGTTGGCGCACTCTGCGGCTGCCTTGAGGACACGAAGTATCTCCAGGCGTGGGAGGAAGTCCGAGAGAACGGGCTCCGGCCCCACCGCATTAGGAGCCGCGGAGGCTTCGGCCACTTCAGCGGCGATAGACGCCTGTGGGGCACTCTGCACAAGGTTTTGGACTTCGCGCACACCCCCGTTGCTCGATCCTTCACCGCGTCCGGGAGACCTCATCTCGCCTGATGTCGACGGAATGAGCGAGCAGATCGGAGAGAGTTTCGCGAAGTCGTGCGAAGAAAAGGAGTCACGCCTACCTTCTGCGCCCCTCATCACGATAGGAGGTGGTGCCGGTTCGACCGCCAAATAGGGTGCGGGCGCCTCGGTGGTCGACTGCGAGGCCCCCTCGGCCGCGTCAGACGCCATAATCCCGCGAAAGGAGCCTGCAACGCCGTATCAGCCCCTCGGAGGTGGCGGGGACTGGGTCCGAGGGCGTTTCGCCTGCGGCAGTGCAGGTGATTCATCTGCGGCGCTGCTAGCCGCAGTTCCTGTCACGCCTACGGTCTCTGCATACGGCAGCCGCGGAGCGGGCCCGGCGTCGCGAAGACAATGCCCCCGCGTGGCTGTCACCGTCGCGATGGCCCGGAGCCTCTGCGGGAGTCTCCGTCGGGACGTCGCGCCGAACGCGCAATGCCCGAGAACCTCGCCGCGCGCGGTTTACCCGCCCTTGCTTAGCCGCTTTGATCGCAGCTTCGCGAAGCTTGTGCTCCTTGAGCGTGTACGGGCCGAGGAGCACCGCAACCGCGTGCTCCGCGTCTTCTAGCCGACCCACTACGCAGAAGATAACAAGTCAATCAGGCGGGGACCACGCAGAGGCAAGGGGATGCAAACCAACGTGCTGGACGACTTACAAGGAGCGGAGGGCGGAAGCAGGCAAGACACTGATGGGCTGACTCCGTCCTCGCGGTTGTCGCCCCGTCCAGCGTACTTCCACCGGGCGGAAAGTGGCGCCACCCCATACATCGTAAACTCCTCGGCCAGGTCGCGCATACTTAACCGACGAGCGACACCGGCAAGACTCCATAGCCTTCGCGCGTCGTCAGCCTCTGGCTCCACGCTCGGCGAACTGTTGAACGAGATTGGCCTGCCTCGGCATAGCAGGCCGCTCTTGCTGGTCACGATATAATAAAACCACTGCCGCGTCCAGCCGGACTCCTACTTCCCCAAGGAGGCTGGCGCGGGGAACAGCGTCGTACATGACGCCTGTAGCACGAAATCCACGCTGCCAAAGTTGGACACCGCCCCATCAACTTTCTTGGGTCGGCAGCATGCATCATGCAGGGTGGCGAACAAGCTCGCGCTGGGACGCCGTCCCTCTGTCCGCGCCGCCCACGTAAAGACGGCCAGGCGGATTATTGCGTTTGGCGTCAGCTGGGCTAACTCCAACCCGTAGGCCCACAGGACTTCACCCACAAACATCGTGGACGGCATTCGAAGGCCGGCGTCGAAGAATGCGACAAAAACGATCGCCTCCATTTCCCGGGGCTTCGGCTCCGCCTTGTCACGACGGGGTAGGCGAGCCCCATCACGCTCCTCGATCTTCCCCTCCCGCACAAGCGCAACGTCTCTTGATTCTGCTCTCCTCCCGGCACACGGAGCGGCGGCCGAGTGTTCCATGGCATCCTACCGCCTGTCGGCGTTTGAACGCCCCCGCAGCACCAGCTCGTACTCCCCAGAAGGGCAGGACAGCTCGTCCCGGCCAGACAAGGAGCCGCCGCTGGGATGGCGGGAGGCATCGTCGTGGCCGGCCATTGCTTTCTAAGGCTAGGGCAAAAGGAACAAAGGCCAGAGCAAGTCGCGCTCCTATCAGCAAGGAACGAGCAGAGCTAGGCGAAAGGAGAGACAACACGCCCCCACCACGAGGGCACTTTATAAAGCCCGCTCGCGTCCTCCCCGGGCAACAGCGCAGCCAAATTAAACCCACAGCGGTTTGACTACCACGACTTGGAAGAAAGAACCGTCGGCACTGGAAAGCGTGCACGTAGGTGGCGAGCAGCGCTGCAACGCCAAAGCGCGCGCGCGCGCGTCCCCTTCCCTAGGGAAGAGGCGAACGGCCGCGGTCACGCAACCGCTCACGTCCCACGACGCACCAATTACAAGACGCCGCGTGCCCCACCCACGGAAGGCGGGCGCGACGACACGACGGCCCCACAGCCAGGCGCGTCGGCATGATTCCAGCCGTCATTAAAAGCACACTACTCCACTGTCGCCCGTTCGAAGGGTAGGGGATGGAGCGCGCGCCTACTTCGACTGGCGCCAGCTCTGCTGCCACCCGTTCGAAGGGGTGGGGACGGAGCGCGCGCGCCTACTTCGACTAGGTGCTAGCTCCACTGCCACCCATTCGGAGGGTAGGGGACGGAGCGCGCCTACCGGGTGGCGCCGGCTCGCGCCACCGTTCGAAGGGTAGGGGCGGGCGCGCGCCTACTTCGGCCCGGCGCCCGCTCATGCCACCCGTTAAGAGAGGACCAACTCTCTCTTAACTCTCCACTACCATCTCTCTCTCTGTTTGGTCTGTAACCACAACAAACACATCCCGTAAAATCTGAATCTGAATAACCAATAACTTCAAGGTTATCAGAAAACTTATATGTGAGCATGAAATGCTTAGTAGCTTGCATATAACGCAAAGCTTTCTTAACGGCCTTCCAGTGGTTCGGTCCTGGATTTGACTGATATCTGCCAAGCATCTCGGTTACAAAAGCTAAATCAGGGCGTGTACATACTTGAGCATACATAATGCTTCCGACAGCTGAAGCATAAGGAACCGACTTCATTTGATCAGTTTCATATTAGTTCCTTAGACATTGAAATGTCTCAAACTTATCGCCCTTAACAATAGGAATAGGCGAGCCAGAGCACTTATGCATATTATATCTCTTCAGTACTCTGTCAATATATGCCTTCTGAGATAAACCTAATATTCCTTTGGACCTATCTCGGTGAATTTCAATGCCAAAAATATAAGAGGCATCACCAAGATCCTTCATATCAAAATTAGATGAAAGAAATCTCTTGGTCTCAAACAGCATATCCTTATCGCTGCTGGCCAATAAGATATCATCCACATAAAGTACTAAGATAGTGAATTTACTCCCCTTGAACTTAACATATATGCAGTTATCAACTTCATTTTCCTTAAAACCAAAACTCCTTATGATCTTATCGAGTTTGAGGTACCACTACCTCGACGCTTATTTTAAGCCATAAATGGATTTCTTAAGTCGACATCTCATATGCTCCTTGCCTTCCACAACAAAACCTTTCGGTTGAGCCATGTAAACATTCTCTTGCAAGTCGCCATTAAGAAATGTCGTCTTAACATCCATCTGATGCAGCTCTAAATCATAATGAGCTACAAGTGCCATAACAATTTTGAATGAATCCTTAGTTGAGACAGGATAAAAGGTGTCATTATAGTTAATCCCCTCTCTTTGTGAAAAGCCTTTTGCTACGAGCCTTGCTTTGAACCTTTCGATATTTCCCTTAGAGTCATGCTTGGTTTTGTAGAACCATTTACAGCCTACTGTTTTGACTCCATCAGGAATTTCTACTAAGTCCAATACATCATTAATGCTCATAGACTTTAGTTCATCCTCCATGGCTTCAAGCCATTTAGAAGAATGTTCACTCATTATGGCCTCCTTATAAGAGGTGGGATCATCTACCTTCCCTATATCATTAATATCCTCATTCATATAGACAACATAATCATTTGGGATGGCAGATCTTCTCTCCTATTGTGATCTTCTAATAGGTTTATTAGTCATTTCAGGAGACTGCTGAGCCTCATCATTAGGTGTAACATTAGGAATTTCAGAGACCTCAACAGTGGGTGCAACAACAGTATTCTCTACTGGAGGTGCAACCTCCTGAGGCACAGGAATAAAGGTCTCTGGGATGAGCGGTGAAGGAACATAAACCCGCTTCTCCTCAAGATCTATTTTCCTGGGCTTAGGTCCTCGTTATTTTCTAAGAACACAGCATGCCTTGTTTCTACAAACTTAGTTATCCTATCAGGACAATAAAAATGATACTCTTTGGATCTCTCAGGGTACCCAATAAAATAGCAACTTACTGTCTTAGGGTCTAATTTCCCAATGTGTGGATTAAATAACTTAGCTTCAGCACGACAACCCCACACTTGTAAATATTTCATACTCGGTTTCCTCCCAGTCCATAATTCGTAAGGTGTTTTAGGTACTGATATCCATAAGTGTACAGTTGCATCTTTCAGCCATCCCATTCTGCTGAGGTTTACCCAGCATAGAATACTAGGCAACGATGCCATTTTCCTGAAGGAACGTAGCGAAAGGGCTAGGAATTTGCCCATAAGAGGCATGTCTTCCATAATATTCTCTCCCACGATCCGATCTTACCACTTTAATTCTTAGGTTGTGCTGATTTTCAACTTCAGTCTTAAATATCTTAAATTTGTCAAGTGATTCAGATCGGTCTTTAATGGGAAAGATATAACCATAACGGGAGAAACATGAATGAATGTGATGAATGTATCAAAACCATCCACTGATGTCACAGGAAAAGGACCACAAATATCAGTATGAATTAATTCTAAGAGTCCTGTGCTGTGAATGGCTCCCTTCTTTATTTGCTTAATATATTTTCCTTTAATGCAATCAATGCAGTAGTCTGAGTCAGAGAAATCTAATGGGTGGAAAAATTTCTTCTTTAATGAGACGCTCTATTCCCCCCTCAAAATGTGGCCTAAATGACAGTGCCACAGTTTCAAAGAAGTCTCATCATTCTTTTTACGCTTAGCATCACAGACATTCAAAGATACAGGAGATTCATTAAGGGAAAGCATATAGAGCTTGTCTTGTCTAAAGGCAAGACCAACATCATTTGAATCAAACTTAATAATGCATTTATTGTCACCAAAAATACATTTAAAACCTTCATCGTCCAATAAAAAAACTGAAATCAAATTCCTCCTAATGGAAGGAACATATACTATATTATTGAGACGAAGCATGAAACCGCTATCTAAGACTAACGAAACAGATCCAACTGATTCTACTTCGGCTTCCTTTCCATCCGCGACTCTAAGACTTCGCTCCCCCTTTCTTAGTGTTTCGTAGTAAGGAATCCCTATAAAGTGTTGGTAACGTGCACAGTTGCACCTGAGTCAATGCACCAAGAATTAAGAGAAAAATCAGCATAAAGAGTTTCATCAATGAAAGTTATTGTATCATTACCCCTTTTGGCAAGCCACTTTAGAAAACCTACACAATCTTTCTGGAAATGCCCTGGCTGCTTACAGAAGTGATATTCCCCCCTTTAGATGCTCCAGTGGGAGCAACATGAGGCTTAGGTGCATTGTGCACTTTAGGCCCCGACTTGTCTGAATTAGGGGAGAACTACAGCTTTTCTTAGATTTGAAGTCCCCTTGGAACTTCCTTTTGTTAGATCCACCAACTTGAAGAGCAAAATTCTTCTTTTCTGTCCTTATTCTTTCTTCCTCCTGGACACACATGGCGATCAAATCGCTCATGCTCCATTTTTCTTTTTGAGTATTATAATTAATCTTAAAAGTTGTGTACTTAGAAGGAAGAGAAGTCATAATAAAATGGATTAGGAAACCATCACATATCTCCATGTATATGCCCTTGAGTTTTTCTGCCATATCGGTCATCATCATGATATGCTCTCTTATGCTGCCGAACCCATCATATTTAGTGGTTAAGAGCCTCTGAATCAAAGTATTGGCACAAACTTTAGTGGAGCCTTTCAATTTCTCCTCGATTGAAGCCAAGTACTCCTTAGCATTTTTGGAATCAGGAATTGCTCCCCTAATCCCGACTGAAATAGAGGTCTTCATAATCATTAGTGATAAGTGGTTAGACCGCTCCCATTTTTCAGCATTAGCTTCATAAATTTTCTTTTTCTCATCATAATTCTCCTCACCTTCGGTGGGGGGAACGGGAACGGCTACCCTTAAAACATAATCAAGGTCCAAAACTCTAAGGACAACATGAATTCTTTCTTTCCATGTGGGAAAATTGCTCCCCGTGAGCTGCTCAATGTTATCAATTGTGGCGGCAACGTTTGATGCATTAATTGCTGAATATCAAAATACAGGGCAAAAATTAGAAATATCATAAAGATATATTGCATGCAATTAACCCTACGTTGGTCTGATTAATAACATGCAAAATTACAATTCTAATTCATATCACCGTTGGGCAAAAAATGAAAAAGAACTTAATAATTTTATATGGCGACACATGATTGCAAACAACGTTGGTCAGAATGTAATCATATGCATACATTATAACAAAATTAAGCATAAAATCTCTAATTAAAATATCTCGTTGGTTCAATTTTAATCACAATATGGTAATGATACATCATAATTTGGGCCACTAGAAAATAATTAAAAAAACAGTGCATAAAAGAAAGATGGACTTAAGCATAAGAAAATGCACTGGAAAAGAAAAAACATCATTTCAGCCAGCCCCAAAAGAAAACCAGCCCAAAACAATGCTCACGGCCCAAAAATCCGCGTGGCCTAAAACACTCCCGCACGGGCCAAAAAATCCTGGTGCGGCCCACCATTCACGCGCCCGGCTGGAAAACGCGCACAGCGTGCAGCCTGAAATGCCCGTACGGGCCAAAAACAACAGTGTGGCCCGGGTAAAAACGCACACGGCCCATTAATCCCACTGTGCGTAGCGCCGTCGGATCTTCATCAAATGGCTGGGAAACGTGCCAGCCCAAAAGATTCCTCGGCCCGAAAATGACCGCCACACGATCACATCCGACGGCCGAAAATGCCTCGCACGTGACTTAAAAACTGAAAACCCTAACCCTAACAATCATTCACCCATCTCCACCCAAAAAACACGGACGGCGAGCGCACGGCACCGGCGACGCCCAAGCAGAGCACGGCGCGACGGCGGCAGCGCGCTCACGAAGCGGCGGCGTCATGGTGTCGGCGGCGGCGCCCGCATGGAACAAGGCGGCATCGGTGGCAGAGGCGACGGCCCCGCAGCTGACGGTAGCAGCGCCCGAAAACCTTAATTTTTTTGTTTGCCGTCGATCTAAAAAACATTCGAGTGATTTGGGTTTTTAGGGTTCGGATGGAGGGATTTTAGGTATTTTTCATTAGGGTTTTTGCAAAATTTATTGAATCACCTCCTTCTAATTTCTAAAACCGAGCCTTAAACATTAATCTTAAATCCAAACCTCTAGATCCGAGTTCGGGGAATTTAATTTAGGGTTCTAGACAAGCCTAGGTTGCTCTGATACCAAATGTCAACATAATCTAAGTCTAAACATAAGCATTAGGTTTTGATCCTAGGCTCAAACAAGAACACCTAACTAAAACTTAGAGCGGAAGCTTAGTTACATGCCCGAACTTGAGGAGGCCATGGGAATGTGGTCGTTGGCGCGGTGAAGTTGTGGTGGCCGACGGCGTGAAGGAGGTCGGCCGGCTGTTTATATTGATTCAGATAATACGCATCAATCTCCCTTTATATATATAGACTACTAGTAACAGTGTCGTGCGCAACTAGATGTGTCACAGTGCATCAGGCCGCAGCTGCCGAGAGAGCATAATTTCCAGGTGAACAGGATTCTCTCTGTTCACTGATAATAGCCCACTAATGAAAAAGCGAGTACAACGACCACCACCATGGATGGATCAACCAAAAAGAGATCTAAAGACGTTTGTGTTAACTTTTACTAATAGTTTTTAGCTCTGAATTATAAATTTTAGCTAAAACTAAAATGGTTGAAAGAAGTGACTTTTAAAAGAAAAGGACGAGGGTGAAAACAGTGATGGAAAGATACGTGCGTGTGACGGAAGCGAAAAGAGTAGAGTACGTAATGCACCCATAACCTCATGCTTTATCTCAGGAATGAGACAGTGGCGAGAGAAATGGAGACACCGTTTCGAAAAAACAAATGTTCGTATTTGCTTTTGACTTTTCTAAGCGAAAGCTAGAAGCAAGAGCTAATACAAATATGATCTTAACATTGGCTCTTCTCAACAAAGAAAAAAAAAGAAAAACCCATGTTACAATTACATATGACGAGCCGAGCCTTTCTTGAGTCAAGATACAAACTTGCCAAGTTAATCCAAGCAAGGCCCTCACCATCCTTGTGTCCACCATGGCTGTTCAAATATTTACTACCATGGGAATGCTTTCTCGTGCCATCTAGTTAGTTCATGAGGGGACAGGTTGAGTTCCTAATTGTAGGCCAACACTTCACCACTTCAGGTTTGCTATTCAAAATGCGGACATATACAGGTCTTGCCTCTGCCTTTTTCTGCTCGGCAAAAACAGGTGATCGGCAGGTCGAACGCGGGCTGCATCACTTTCAGTAATCAACCCAGCAGTGTGAGTGATAATAGATTGCAGTGAGCCATTCCACCATTGTCATCTGGCGAATGCAGCAAGGCGAACAGATAGCTACTGCAAACCAACGAGGAATCAGGCTTCCCTGTTCTCTTTTCTGTGTTTTCTTGCACGTGACAGCAGTTTGGGAAGAGTGGGTGTTGTTGTAGACCCCACAAAAAATAAAGTAGAACGAATAAACTGCTGACACGTGTGAGAGAACGGGAACGAGAACAGAGAAGGAGAATAGGGAAGCTGCATCCAGCAACGAGAGACTAGAAAGACATTTAACTTGGGGCAGTGTTTTTTTTCTAGTTGTTCATGAATCATTGGACTTGCGTTCAGCACCTGTCTGTCCCTGCTGCGTTATAGAGCTCCTGGTTTTGTTCTGGCGAGGTTCACTTGTGCGAGAAGTAGGCAAACGTTGGTTTGTCCTAGACCCTGTGCACCTTGCAGTTTCCGACTTCAACTTTGCTCTCACAGTCTCCGATTTACTACAAGAGGCCCTTGTGGTTTCTGAGTTGAACTTGTACCCTGTTTACCTACCTGTACTAATTCTTGTTGGATCTGACACTGATCGTTATTGCCTTGGAACTCCCGACAAACAACTGATGTTGAAATGCCTGTACAAGGAAATATCTATACGTGTCAGCAAACCAAAAGACAAAAAAAGAAAGAAAAAGTAGCACGCAGAGCAAAGGTTCGAACTTCAAACCCACTCAGAAATGTCATGGGCGCAGACCTTTATTATTAGAAAATAAGATATTAGTTTCTATTTATTAAACATATAATTAGAGATATAATATTAGTTTTTATTTGTTAAAAATATGATTAATGTTAGACTATATCTGTTAGGAGGAGCCCATCTATAAATGTCATAGGCGTAGACCTTTGTTATTAGAAAATAAGATATTAGTTTCTATTTATTAAGCATAGAATTAGAGATATAATATTAGTTTTTATTTGTTAGAAATATGATTAATATTAGACTCTATCTGTTAGGGGGAGCTCATTTATATAAGAGGGCTGCTTTGGCTGTATATATCCCACGTGGATATAGAGGCCGGATTTTATATCCTTTATCTAAAAAATAAGAGGGCTGCCGCACGCTATTGAAATCATGTAAGAAATAACAAAGTCATTCTCATCTATAGTCTTTCTCCCTCTACGCTGACGCCGCCCGACCATCCTCTCGGCGGTGTTTACCCCCTATGAACTAAGGTTCATAACAACTTAGTATCAGAACCAACACCATAATTTTTGCTGCTGAGTTAACATGTGGTAAGATTACTGTTGGCTATAAAGAAATCATCGTTGGACTCAAGAACTTAGAGAGCATGTTGAATAAGATGATGATAGCAAAGGAGAAAACATAACGGCAGCGCGCGCTAATGGCACAAGGGACAGGAGCAATGGTGCCCGTGCCACCGCAACGACATTGCTACTGCTGCTTCTTTATCTGGCACGAGCAGCGGTGCGTCTTCATGTGACGCCGACGTGGCATCTTCTAAGGTCGACGCATCGGTTACAAGCTATACCCCGTGATTGTGGCGGCGCTGCTTGGAGAGGCGGAGGTGGCGGCGGGCAGTGCCGCGACGCCGCAGAAGCTGAAGAAGGCGGCGGTGGAAGGAGGATGCCAGAACGCACCATGGCGTGTTCGATAGGAGGAACATCGCGAGCGCGAGAAGGACGGCGGGTGCCGCGATGTAGACGATGGATGCCTCGAGCGTGATCGCATAGCGATCGGTGATCTGGAACAGCGAGGGCTTTAGCAACAATGCCTCGCGCTCGAGAGTAGTCCCGCATCAACGCTGTGGCGGTGATGGACGACGAAGATGAGCGAGACGAGGAAGACAAGGTTGACGGCGCCGAGGAGCGTGCATTGTAGGCGACGCCGCAGACGCTAGAGAAGGTGGGGGACATCTTGGCTGACCAGATCTTGATGCCGGAGGAGCCGAAGCAGAAGGTGGCGACAGTGGCAACCGAGCAAATCTGAACATCAAAGAAGCCGGGGTAGTCGCCGCGACGGAGGACGTGCAACCGTGGCATGGCGTTCCAGTCAATGGTGCTCGTGCTGCGGCGGGCGGACCCATCTGCGGTAGTGGTGGCAGCCGAGCAAATCTGGACACCAGAAAAATCAGAGCAGCCGCCGTGACGGAGGGCGCGCAACCGCAACATGGCGTTCTCCATCAAGAAGGTCCGGTCAGTAGTGCTCGGGCTGCAGAGGGCGGAGAAGGACTCAGGCTGCGAATGCGGTGGAGGCGGCAGAGAAGGAGGATGACGCCGACGAAAATTAGGAGCTACTCCGCACCGCGGCATCCTGGAGCACCTGATACGGCAGTGGCGTATGGAGGAGCTAGCGGCGGGGCTCTTTAGCGAGGGGAGCCACGTGTCGGACTAGGTGTGCGCGCTGCCGCACAAGATCCCGAGGATGGAGGAGAAGGTCCTTGAGAGGGCTCAAAAGAAGCCCACGCGCATCCCGATTAGCTGGATCTTTGGTAGGCCCGTCAGTGTCAAGCTGCTCTAGCTAAATCAACCAAGTAGCAGTAATAATATTTGCAATTAATGGACCATTAGCGTCTGCAAGTGGTCCATTAATTAATTACTAGTAGTGTGCCCGTGCTAACGCTACGGTAAAATACAAAATAAGATAAAATTTGTAAAAAATAAAATGAACAATCAGATTCATTAAGATTCACGTCTCATATATTGTATAACCAAATATTTTTGTCACATAAAGCTGCACAACATTCTACTGCAGGATTAATATTACATTAGTTCTGTACATTCATGAGATCCAATATTTTCTTTGGAACAGCCTCTGCATTATGGACACAATGAACACAGAGATATGTTATTATGAATGATGTCATGAACCAAGAAAAAAAGTTAGCCAACATTCCTGATAAGTAAGCTATGAAACATGAGCTCTTACTGTCAATGCCAAGATGGTTGACAGCAGCCACAAACTTTCAGTGCAGCTCAACGGACCACACGACCCTTGGCTTCTTCTGGGATGACGAGTCTGCATTCTCATTACTGTTCTCGTCAGAATCATCACCATCGTCTCCATTCTCATCTCTACCCTTCCGTGAATTCCTCTTGTTGCGGTTAACACCACCATTCTCACCTTCAACATTCATTGCCTGCACGATAGTTAAAAGATGAAAACCCTAACAATTTTCATATCCCAAATGCTATTGCACAAAGGGCTATTGTTTGCCAAGGGCTTCACAGTATAGTTCATGTACCAAAAGAACGCCAGAAGGCTCAAGTTTGTCTTTATAGTCGTATTGACTAACTGGTGTTATTTGGAAGGAGAGGAATAGGTGGTTTTTTTAAAAAAATCATTGGTATGACTGCGAAGAATGTAGCACTAACAATAAAGATACATTAGAGGGAATGGTGCAATGCAGGAGAGAATTATCCGGAGAGGTTGATCCAATGGAATGCTCTATGTGCCAGTGGACAATATTATTGTGTTACTAATATATGCAATTTTCCCTATCTCCTAGGGTCTGCTCTCCTGGAAACCTTCTCCCATGAACTCCTTTCCCTGGTGTAGCATTCTCTAGTTTGTTCAGATTTTATTCTCTCCTCTGTTAATGAATACATATGCTCATTTCCTGCATAGTCGTGAGCGAGGAGGGAACAAAGAGCCAAACAGGTTTACCATCCATGATTATGCCCTGACCTGTGCCCCGAATATATGAACTAAGTGCTTGCTTTAGTAACTCAAGAGCATTGACTCTCTAGAAAAGAATGTACATCCTTGCAAGATCATTTATACGATGTGCTTCCATGAGCAATTGAGCATTGTGAACCCCTAAATGAGGCAAAAAAAGATATCAGAGCTGAGCACCAGGCCAACCAAATTGCAAAGTTTTGCTAAATTGATAAACGATGGAAACACCAGAAAAAGCCAAACAATTGCCTATGCAGGACAACATTGATAGAACCACCATTTCATGGTTTATCATGGACATGAGGAAGACAAAATCAGGATTGTTCTGGCTACATAACAGCTAATGCAATTGTCAATTCATAAATTACCTTCTCCAGAATTGCAGATGTATGTCGCTCTAGCAGTTTCTTCTCAGTAGTTTCTATAAGTGGCTTCTTTGTGTACGTTTCCAAATATAGAATGCACCTTTCATGTTCTTCATGTAACCTTGAATGTCTTATATATTGCTTCACCAAGCCTGATTGAACAGAACTATAAAATCGTAACACTTTCCAGTCAATAAAATCTCATATAGTATAAAGACAATGACAGTGTAAGTTCACAACTAATTATAGCATAAGATATTTATGGTACCTAAAAGAACAAAAAAAATCAAATGAGATATGTATGTGCAACAAGCTTCCTAAGCAAGGCAACTTCTAGGTCAGAAATCATTTTCTAAAGCTTAATACCAGATAGCAATACTAAAGTTGGTACAAGTATAGTACATCTCAATGTTGTCCGTTAAACTCAGGTAACAATTGCTACAGATTATAACAGGAAGTCTCTAATAACAAATTTTATTGAAGAACATCAGTACCTCTCGCTCTCAATCAATCTTAGGAGACCAGTGATAGTTTTGTGTTCAATCTCCGGAGATCGAGTGAGATGCTTGCGGAATATTTGCAAGCCCATATCCCACACTGAGCACAAATTTGGAATAATAGAGACCGGTCGGTATGACCACGTTGTAAGACGGGGAAGCGAAACGCGGAATTAAATCGCCTCGCGCCCCAATTCAAAGGAAATGACCATCCAGAAAAATAGCAGAGACCACATCACTGCACCAGAAAATCTAGAGAGCTATTGGCAATTACCTCCTCCACAGCCTTCTCCCGCGCCCTCTCCGACAGCCACAGCGTGCGTATCTCCGTTTGCGCCTCCCCGAGCTCCCTCTCCTTATCTAACACCACAAAACCACACAGCGATCAAACCCTTTTACCGCAGGAAACCCTCAACAATCACTGAAATGAATAGCAGGAACAGATCAGCTGACCACGCAGCTCGTTCTCGAGGCGGGTGAGCTCGACCCTGACGGGATCCGACCCATGCATCAACGCAATGAACTCGTCGGCGTCGAGGCTGGCCCGCACTGGGCCCCGCCGCCGCGCAGAGCCCCTGGGCGCCGTAGCATTCCCCTCCTCGCCGCCGTCGGCCATCTCAGATCTGAGACCCGGCGGCCCACCCCCAGCATCCAAATCCCCCCGCATAATATATCCTTAAACCCTAAACTTGGTGTCCAGTACTTTTGTACACATTATAAATCTGCTTACAAATGTGCTGTGTCTACTACAGCCATTTATAATTTCACGTTCTACAAATCCCAATTTCCTATCATCTAAAAATAGCACCACTGGCCAAGGACAATTCACTACAGATAAACCACGCAAGTGACAAAACCCTCACCTTTCATCTTGAAAACAAAGTCTAGCCGACGGTAACTATGTAAAATAGCATAAACTGTGTTAACTCTGCTACATTCATATCCAAGAACAAGCATCTCGCCTCACAATTACCACAGCAACCATAACAGCATTTATAGAATTTTAAAACAGCAAATCAAGACAACAAAGGAAGTAATGTCTCACCTCAGCTTCAGCAACCATCTGATCAACGTAGCTGCGGAGCTTGTTAACACGGAGCGCCTCGGTGAAGAACCGGAACTGCTCCTGCCTGACTGAATAGTCGACATCGAAGACGACCCCCGGGCCGAAGGTTGGCACATTGAACCGGTACACCTCCTGCTGGCTCATCTCCGATTCGTTGCCCTTAAAGAAGTGCGCCGACACCTCGGGGCCAATCAAGAAGGTGATCGTCTTGCTGAGGATGCCGACGGTGAACACGCTGCCAAGGCGGGCGTACTCCTCCCGGATCATCGGGATGGGGCCGCGCAAGAACCGGAGTAGCTCGCCCACCACGGGCGCCGCCGGGATGGTCGGCGGCAGCCGCTTGCCGTTGGCGCCGGACCTCAGGAGGAGCTTGATGAAGGCAATGGTGGCGACCAGCAGCGCGGCGCCGGCGATAAGCTTCTGCTGGTTGTCCGCGAGATCCATCATGCACTGGTCCCTGCCAATTGCCATTTCCACCGATTAGCGTAAGGGATTAGATCTGGGCGAGCGGGGCGGAGAAGGCCGGCGACCGGGTGGGGGGGCGGAGGAGGCGGCCGGTGGCCGGGCAGGGTGGAGGAGGCGGCCGGCGCGGTGCGGCGCGGATCTGGGCGAGGCGGGCGCGGAGGCGCGAGGGCTGAGGCGAGCGCGCGCAGGCGGCGGCGGCGGATTAGATCTGGCGAGCGGGCGGCGGAGAAAGCCGCGCCGGGTGGGGCGGATGAGCGGCGGTGGCAGGTAGGGTGGAGGAGGCGGCCGGCGCGGTGCGAGCGCGATCTGGCGAGCGGAGCGCGAGGCGCGAGGCGCTGAGGCGAAGCGGGCGCAGGCGGCGGCGGATTAGATCTAGGCGAGTGGGCGGAGGAGAAAGCCGCGGCGGGTGGGGCGGATGAGGCGGCGGTGGCCGGTAGGGGTGGAGGAGGCGGGTGCGACGGCGGATCTGGGCGAGGCGGAGCGCGGAGGCGCTGAGGGCCGAGGCGAGGGCGCAGGCGCGGCGCGGCGGGCGAGGAGAAGGCCGCGGCCGAGCGGAGAGCGGAGGGTGGGGAGGAGGCGGCGCGCGCGAGGTGGTGTGGGGAGAAGACGGCGGCGCGGGGTGGGGAGGAGGAGGCGGCGCGAGGGGTGGGGTGGGGAGGAGGCGGCTAGCGGGGAGGCGGCGGTGGAGAGAGGCACGGAGAACGTGGGGTGGGGAGGAGGAGGCGGGGGGAGCGGTGGTGTGGGGGAAGACGGGGGGAGCGGAGGGAGTAGAGGCGCAGGGTAGAGGTGGAGATGGGGGAGCGGCGGCGCGGTGGAGGACAGGGGGAGCGTGGGTGTGTCACGAGGGCGGAGGCTGCGAGGAAACGTGGGGCCGAGCGCTGTGCGTGGGCGCGGGTGGATACCGGTTCAATGATGTGCATGATCCAAATGATTTTGGCCTTAGGATCTTCAATGAGTAAGAGAATAAGGTTTGAGGAGAGATCCAGGAAATTCATTTGTATGGAGTTGGATTACTTTGGTACACAAATCTGGGTGGACTTAGATTAGGCATGACTGTGGGAGTGGTTGAGAGGGTGGATGTAGTAAAGATAATTTTGGTGTATTATAGAGTAGGGTAGATTGAAGCTGTTGTTCCTGGTTCTGGTGTTCTACTTCAAACTAAATAAGATTCTATCCTTACTAGTAATATTTGTACACATAATTGTCAAGTAAAATAACATGAGAAATCAGCTGTATGTTTCTTGGCACATACAGAGTGCCAGCAGTTGATAAACCACGGTACTGTTCAAGATATTGCTACAAGATATTGGTAGTTAGTCAGAATAGGCACCGGTGGAGCTTCCCTTTGCCTAGCCCATTTATCCGTCAGGTAGAGATTTGCCTCCACGAACGTACCCACAGACACTAAAGGAGGAACATACGCGCCTATATTAGGATTTTGGGTATTGATAAACATCATCCGGATGTTTTCTTCCTAACTATCATCCAAATTTGTGACCATTGGATTAGAGATCCAACGGCTAAAAATTCTCCCCCACCCCCTCCAACAAAAATCTCCCCCTCCTCAAAAAAAATCTCCCCCCTCCAAAAAAATGGGCCGTTGGATCTCTAATCCAACGGTCTCAAAACTGAATGATAGTTAGAAAGAAAACATCTGGGTGATGCCTATACACACCCTAGGATTTTTACCCATGAGTTTGCGGGTAATTGGGCAAGATTGCCATCCCTGCCTGAAAGGGAGCTGTAACCTCGCGGCTCTGTTCTGACATCAACACCATACAAGCTACCAGTCCTTGAACCAAAGCACAAAAACAGAGCCATAATGGGTCCATACCAGGGCTATCAGAAGTCAGAACTACTTGGCCGTCAACCTGCGGTCATCGAGTCGTCGAGAAGCTTCAGCGTCGTCATCCTACTTGGCCGTCAACCTGAGGTGGCTAAGGCGGTCGGCGAAGAACTGCAGCCCATCTCAGCCATAATCATTGTCCAAACAAGTTGAGTACTTAACATTGTGTTTTAGCCATACACTTCATAGCGTCTTTAACGAAACTGCAAAATAAAATACTCCTAACACTGTTGTGAACTATATACGTCCACAATATCACTCGACGAACACGAAACATGGAACATAGTCTACGGTAGACTATCCAGCAATCTTCCAGCAAAAGGCGGTACCCCAGCAGATCCATTGCACCGGCAGAAGCAGCAAAGCATAGTAATGCCCAGGCAAACATGTAGGCACTTCCTACGGTAGTCTACGGTAGACTATCCAGCAATCTTCGTTGGAGACGTCGTCGCACCATATAAGCCTAAGGCGCTTCAGAGAGGACGACCTGCAGGAATTGCACCTGGCTGTTAGTAATCGTTAAGTAGGTTTGATCTTCTATTATCTGTATATAACACAATCACACAGTTCCATATCTAACACAAAAATCTTGGTGGGTTCTTTAAGAAAGCAGGAAATGCATTGGAAGGGTTGCTTATGAGAGATTCAATTCGTTGTTAGACTCCATGCATCAAAGATTAATCATGTTGATAAGCAAACATGTAGGCACTTCCATATTAATCAAAGATTACATAGTAATGCCCAGGCAAACATGTAGGCACTTCCATCACAGCATGCAGAAGGAATTCACTTCAGGTGTGCAAGGAAAGCCCTGAGAATCATCTCAGACTCTTCATCATCGTATTCAGAAAGAAAATAGTCGCCGTCACGTAGCGGTACACCGTGGGGGATAAGCCGGAGTGTCTTGATCCTAGCACACTTAGATTGCAGGGCGTCGTTGACGACGATGTTGAAGCATCGACTTACGTGAAGAAGCTCCAGGTGGTGACAACTATCAAGGACGGCCGTCAGTTCTTCATTGGTGATCTCGCAGCAGTCAAGAGTGAGGCATCGCAGCTCGTGCATCGTCGCGATTCCGAGCGCCACCCCACTCATGGAACAGCTAAAATATTTGCGTAGCTCGAGACGCTTCAGCTGCGCGCATGCTTTGCCGGTGACTTTAAACATGTCACCATCAACATTTCGACAATGCGAGAGGACGAGATCCTCTAGAAGAGGAGACTTTCTTATCATGTCGGTGATTCCTTCGTTGGTGACGTCGTGGCACCATACAAGGCTAAGGCCCTTCAGAGAGGGCGACCTGCAAGAATTGCACCTGGCTGTTAGTAATCACTAAGTAGGAAACTATCTTTGTTTGAGGTAAAAATATTGATCTTCTATTATCTGTATAACACAATCACACAGTTCCATATCTAACACAACAATCTTGGTGGATTCTTTAAGAAAGCAGGAAATGCGTTGGAAGGGTTCCAAATTTCGCCAAAATTTCACTTTCACCCTGAATTCAACACAATCAGTACTTTACTTTTTTTGCTAGTAAACTAAAAAAGATCTTACTATTCATTTATGCCATTAGAATTGGCCGGCGGTGCAGTACAACTGCAATGATCAATCACAATATATATTGCAATAGCAAACTAAGGCATAACGAGACTCAGACTTCTCTTCTCGGCAAATAGCAATGATCTACAATACTTCATCTTTAACTTCAAATTCAATCCAAAAATGTAAGCGAAGGGCAATTAAAATTTATTGTACGGTGGATGATCCTCCAACATTTGATTTGACCTCGTACAATGAATGCACCTAGCTCAAAATACAATACCTGCCGATACAAAACCTCGTTTGATTTGATTAAGACACCTTTAACTTGAATATAAACCGCTGAAATCTAATTTAGAGCGCGCTTAAATCTAGTACTGAAAGAAGAGTACCTTTCCGCAATATACTTGAGGAGCTCATCAGTAACAAACTCCATCCCGCCGAACACCTCAAGCTGCCCATCGGAGCGGTCTACGGCCACTCTTGCCATTGCGCACAAGACATTGTTGCTCTTCTGAAGCACGACGTTATGGTGCACCATGTCCACGGATCGCCACAGGTCAGGCACCTTGGCCGCCTCGAGCCATGAGTGGCACACAATGCCGGCGCCCATGAGAACCTCAACGGCGCCGAGCTTGGCGAAGACCCAAACGAGCGCGTCCAGGGGCAGCTCCGACCAGTCCCTGGCAGGCGGCAGCTTTGGCACAGGCAGGGTGTCCATTTCCTTGGAACACCTGAATCTGAAAAAAACCATATTATTATTGCCTATCAATGCATTATTCACAGACCAGAATCTGGTGAAGAGTGAAATCTTGCCTACCAGTGCATTATTCAGATATAAGAATCTGGTGAAGAATGAAAGCTTGATTGATATGTACCTATTCAGATATAATAACGTGGGTGCCTTGGTGTTCTTGGACCCAATTTATAGAAGTTAAACGAAACCTTTCGTTTTCCCTGTGTTCAATCAGCGAGGATGCAAACCGACGCGTTGGTCAAGAAGACGGAAGGTTTGCGATTTGCGCCGGAAACTGTCGGGGTAATTAACTGAAGGGTCGTGCCATGCGGCCTCTCGCATTCTGGGCCACATCGCATGCAACTAGACGATAAAGATGTTGCATTTGAAAAGGAAGAGAAATAGAGTTTTAAAGTTACACCAGCATCATCCTTTTCCGGTAGGCACATAAGGGGATAAACATAACAGACACCTAGTATACACCAACACCCCCACGCAAAAACACCTTAATTCTGCCGCCTTCGTCAAGTTAATCTCATTAACTAGAAGTAGTAGTCTTTTACTGTCTGGTGTTCAAGAATTTTGGGGTTCAACTGCACTGCCATGAGTCGAAGAGTATATCCCCACGAAAACTGCAGTTTAACATGCTCTCCAGTTGCATATCAGGGCTGTCAAAGCGGAGATTATGATTTTAGATGAATTTAGAAACTCGAGTTATTGGATTCGGAGTTTGAACGACGGACAACGAGTGATTGGAAGATCGAATGGATTGGAAAACCCAGGAGAATGAATATTCTTTGGACTCTTATTTTTACTAGAATTTAGGGAATTTTTTTATTATGGTAGGTGGGGCCTACTTGCCATTGACTCAGAATTTTGGGAATTTTCTGAGTGTATGACAGTGGGTCCCGCTGGTCATTGACCCAAGCAAAACATGACTTAGCCACCATGGAGAATAATTGCTTTACTTAGGACTTGAACTTAATGACCAAGCTTCACAAGACAAGGTCTTTACCACTGTGCTATGATACCACATGTCATAATGACACAAGGAAAGATATTTGAAGCAAGGAAGAGAGTGAGTTAACAGAGAAGAAAACAGCCAGAGAGCAGGGGAGGCACATAGGGAGGGGCTGGGCGCCATCAAGAGGAGGCGCGAGAAGCGAAAGCAACTGGTAAAATAGGTTGCTAGGGATCTAAGAAAGAGATGGCCGGAGGCGGCGCCGGTTGGCGGTCCCACAATGTTGGCAGTGGTAGCAATGATATGAGTAGGAGTGAGAAACAGTATCTGGGTGAGGTGAGTATGGACTAGAATGCGGCATGGTAAAACTAGAAAAATTATCTAAGCCAAAAACTAAGACAACACAATTGACGATTGAACGGTGACAATAGGGAAAAAACAAAAACTTGATATCTTCATGCTCGGTGAAGAAAAACTAAATCTACTTGGAGAATAGCGATACGGGAAGGTAGAACACGATATGATGCGGAAGGATTGAAAAGAACCTCACCAGATAGATGGAAACATGAAGTGTCTAGGCAGCTATGGCTTGATGTCGAAGAAGATAAATTTATGGTGGATTTTAGGGGAAAGTGAGGAAAGCACCACGTAGAACACGACGAGACGAATCTAAGAGAGGTGATGGCATAGGCTGTCTCCTTGCCGATGAGCTGATGCATCATCGCGTCTGGCACCGCCTGGTAGATGAGGGCCAAAGTTGCCTGGTCTACCTTGTCATCCACCTCCTTATCCTTCCCCTTCGGATTGACTGCGCCCTAGACTCCCTGAGCGTGCATGTTCGCCTTCATCTTCATTGCCTACACCGGATAGTTGTCGATCGTCAAGAGAAGGTACTGGTGGGAGATTAGCCCACCCTAAGCCTTCGCCTTGTCACCTATGCTTTGATACCGCTTGTTGTATTTTTTTCTCTAACACCTTGCTCTCGGATCACTTTTGCCATAGCACTCCGTCGTCCGCTGCTGTGTGTCTTCCGTAGACGTGTTGTACCGGCCGACGTGACTCACCGGCATGACCCGACTTTACGCAAGTCTTTCACGTGCTGGAGCAGCCTGCTCCCGCTGTGACCCGACGGCTCGTCTTGCGTGAACGCCAAAGGAGCAGCGCCTCTGCAGTCTGCCCCTTGATCTTGTCTTCGCAAGAACCTGCTGGAGAGACAGCACCAAACCAAACGAAATAGCATAGAACACAATCGATCAAGTTCACTTCTCTAGTTGCAAGCAGACGTCTTCTTCTCTTCTCTTTATTTGTCTTTCTATTGACCACACCGGTCACCACGTTCCCACGTTACAAAGCTCTACATGGCTTTAAATAGTCTGTACACACGGCCTAACAAATGAACTCATACTCAAACACGGACACGGAGACTTGAATATGACCTTAACTCGTATACGTACACGGCAACATCACGTATACGTATACGGACTCTGACTCAAATTCATACAGACTAAACAAGATTACTTCTAACACAGAGTGTGTTGGTTAGTGGAACGAATCATTCGGGTAGTGAGTCGTGGAGATCGTGTTGGAAGACTCGGGGAGTTCGTTAGCTTGTGTATGTGTAATTTGTGTGTATAAATAGAAGAGAAAATGGAAAAGCTGAGGGGATTGACGTAGTGCAAGAACTCTTGTGTGTTTTGAGTAGATTAGAGTTTTCGTGTGTGTCTACGATCACCGCGTGCGTACATCTGGTTCTACCTCTGGACCAACAGTCACGGACGCCTTCTCGCCATACAGGGATGGCACATGCCAGCAACCGGCCACCAGGTGCAGCCTGATGTCATCGTTGTCGATCATGCGGTTCTCGGCGAAGGAGAAGACCTTGAAGCCATACTGCGATGGGAACACGACACACGGGAGCACCGTCTCCTCTTCCTCCATTCCTACCCAAGTGGGAATGCCACGGGTCCGAGCGCCGCCATCCCATCATCGTCCTCATCCGGCTCTTCAGTTGCCAGCGACGGTGAGGATGCCAATGCTAAAATCTAGGAAGAGAAATTTAGCGTCAAGATACATGTAAAGTAGACAGTCAGGGACCTTAGCAGCCTCCAACCATAAGCGGCACACTAAGGACCGCACCCATCAAAATCTCATTGGCCCCGAGATTGGCAAAGACAGAGTCAAAGATTACGGAAAGTGCGTCGAGCGGTAGCTGTGACAAGTCCCTAACAGGCAAGGGCTTTGGCTCCATCTTCATTTTTTGCGCAATCCGGCGACACCTGAAAATGGCGGTACATCACTGAGAAATCAACACTTTGGGGGAAAATCTAAGATTGATAGCACCTACAACTACGTGTGAGGGCTCTGCATATAGCCCGGTGAGGTAAATCTTAACATGAAAGAAGGCACCTGACTGCCTAAGTAGTAAGAGCATCTCCAAGAGAGACTCAATATTTTGTCCTCTAAAATCTCATATTGGGAGCCTTTCAAAAAAAATTGTCCTCTAAATCTTTCCCCTCCTTCAGCAGCTCCTCTAAACTTGGATCCCTAAAATTACTATCTAGGTACTGTATATTTGATGGTGATCCACCTCAATTTTAGAGTACCAAAATTATTGGGCGTGTTTTAGAGTATCTGTTGGAGAGTTATTTTTTGCTTCACACCCAATATTTTAAGATAGGGGGTGAGAAAGAGCATCTCTTGGAGATGCTCTAAGTGGGCCCCGACCAGCCTGAGATTGAACAAATGGGCCTAAATAAGCGCTGGCGCAGATTCATAATAGCTGCAGCGTGTTGCTACACAGGTCACCAAGTCAGCAAATCAAAATCCCTTTGAAAAATAACCAGCAAAGGAAATGTTTATATATAGGGGGTATTTTGACAGGCTTGAACTAATAAAAGTGAAGGGGAAAAAAAAGATCTAATTCGTGCGTGTTAATTTGAGCCGTTCAATTATAAAACCTGCTTGAGAAGACCCTGTACATTTGTATTGAACATTCATAAGATCTTCCAACATTTGTACTGATCTCATTTTAACTGGCCTGATACAAAAAGAGATAGACATAGTCAAGAGGTGGACTAGCTCTACGTTCACGGTCGCAAATCACAAGTCACACGATTTCTATATGGATGCGCACATGCATACGAGCGTGTACGTGAGTTTAGCTTTAGTCCTTTTGATGACATCTGTTACATATTTCAAGTAATGATAATAACTCTATCTTATAAATTGCTCTTTTTCCACTTGTACCAGCTGCGTGGCACTAAACCGTGCCATTCTTTAGAATTCATGAATGTGGCCTTTTACTCATGGCCCAATTTCTAACCGTATCATTATTTTTGTTGAAACCTAGTAGTATTACTTATGAAAACCAACTACATTCACTCGTTGCTTCCTACTATCTTCGTTTTTTACAATTTTTGAACATGATATGATCTCCAATACACATCTTTGATCATTGCTTTTTCTAATTATATGTTAGTAAAAGTTATTAAAGTATTATGATACAAAAGTACTTCTGATGACAAAGTTAAGAATAACATTTCTACATGCACCAGTTGGACCGGACTTGCCGTGTTACAGGCGAGGAAAACAATTTTGGTTTAAAAATTTTTTGGGACCCCACCGAGAAATCTAAAATTCAAAAACTTCATATTGTTTAGGAAAATTTTGGTTAAAAAATTCAAACATGTAGTTCGAATATAAGAAATACAATTATATGAAAAACAGTAAAATCTCGGTCAAATCTCAAAAATTTAAAATGGGCTGATTTTTTTTTGTCAAAGTGTACTTTTCTTGAAGGGGGCTGAGATAACCAATATTTGCCAAATTTCAAGAAATTTTGCTCGAAATTGTTTTTCCTTGTTACAGCAGTGAAATAGTAAAGAAAATAGAGTGTTGAAATTAACGATAGATCTTCAATTTGATATTCTAGATGATTGCAAAATGTATACGCAGGATTAGTCTCGATCTTTCCGTGTAATAGCAACCGGTGATAAGGCACCACATTAATGGAATTAGAAGAAAATTTAGGAGAATATTTTTTCTTATTGCTAGAAAAGAAACAAAAGTTATTGATTTTCTTTGGTACATCAAAAAGGGAGTTGGCTTGGCTGTTGTTTATTGAAATTTTTGTACAGATAATCTTTTTTTATTCGAAAATATAAAAATATACATGCGGGAAAAGTTATTACAAAAATAGGCTCTAGTCGCCCTCCCATTAGGCGACTGGAGCTAATCGCCCAACCAGACACCGACAGAATTTGTTTCGCTGTACTCTCGGGCAACTGCAATAAGTCGCCTTCCTATTAAGCGACTTGCATGCAGTTGCCCAATGGATGCACGACTTGCATTGCAGTCGCCCAATAGGGGGGCGACTTTACTCAGTCCCCCGTGATTTTTTTGGAGTTTTGTTAATTTTGTAGTTTTAAACTGGAAAAAAATCTGGTGTACTTGTAATAAAAGTTTATGTTCACTGTATGTTGTAGGTGCATAAAAAATTTTGGGAAATTTTTTTAGGACCGATTGACCGTAGAACGATCGATATATACAGTGGTAAGTGATATTTTGATGTTACTGATAATTAGTGCACGGAGAGAACTGGTTTGTTAATATTGCTAAATGACATGCTATCTGAATCATTGAATGCGAACAGACGAGATAATAAGCTTAGCTGAATAGAAATAAACTTCATAATACAGTTGGGAGTAATATGCCGCGTACATTACATGCATAACATATAGCATGATATGCGACTAACCCACCCAACTGCTCGTACGACCTACTGTGTGGACGGGGGCTTCCCTTCCTTGTCCGCTCGGTGTTGAACTCCTCGGCGGCCTCTTTTGCCTTAGCTGCCATTTTCCTCTTTCTCTCGCGCTCCCTCTCGCGATTCTCTCACTCCCTACGCGTGCACGCTTCAAGATGAGCTCGCGTCTCACGTTGTATACACAGGGTGTGCTCATTCTTGTGGCGCTCCTCCTCCAGCAACTCCTCCCGTGTGACATTCCACTCCTCGAAGTCGAGGGTCCATTGGTCCGCAGGGTGGATCTCAAGATCGATCCATTTGCGGTAGCCACATAGGGGCTCCGGAGACTGTAAATACAGGGGAGAGATTGTTAGTGCGTGCTGTGAAGGAGAAAAGGTAGGGGAAAATGGTGCATGTGGTCGTTACTGGTTGCCGATGGGTTGCGGTGTCAAAACGGCGGTTGGGGTAGTCATGGGAGTAGTTTGCGCAACCCCAGTAACGCATACCTAGGCTGATGCGGTGCTTAGACTTGAAGAACTTGCACGTGTCCCCGCGCCAACAAAGGGGTGTGTCTCCCCCTCAGGTGGGAGTTGCGGCGAACGCTCGGTGGGGACGTCCGGGATGTGGTTGTTGTTACGCGGCCGCTCATTGCGGGGAGCTGACCCTTTAGCACGCTGTGCTTGTTCTACCCGGGCCTGTATAGCCCTTATTTTCTCATCACGGGCGGCAGCTGACCGTGCTAGGTCACAGGTCTCCTCCCATTCCTTCACCATCTTGTCCCATTGCTTCTTCTGGTTTTTTTGACCATCCCGGTGGGGTGAAGGAAGCGCGGTGTAGTGTGGGTTTGGAAGTGCAGTGTGTCCTACGAAATGGAATGCACACCAATTTATAGGGTCCATTTTCTCTGTACTCCAACGTGTAAAGCTGGTCCGCGTGGTCGTAGCACTGAGTAAAGCTGGGTATTCTGCCGTATGACTGCAAAAAGCTGCCTCGTGTTGTCATCTCTCTGAGCAAAGCTGCCTCGTAATGTCATGTCACTGCGGAAAGCTGGCGTCTTTTGTCATCTCACTGAGAAAAGCTGCCCTGTTTTTTCATGTCACTGAGCAAAGCTGCCCCGTTGTAACATCCCAAATTTTGCTTTTATTTGGAAAGAATAATTTTAAATTAATTATTTCAATGTATTTGAGTCTTATTTGGATTTATCTGGATTTTATTTAAAAATTTAAAGCAAGAAAATATATTTTAATATTTTATTAAAGCCAAAAAGAATTTATTTTATTTTTCTAGCCTTCCCTAAATTTTTAAGTAATTATTGAGAATTTTCTAGAATTTAAAATCAATTTTAAAGTTAAAAAGTATTTTATAAAATTATAAATTCAAATTTGAAATTAAAAATATTTTTACTAAGTCTAAAATGCTTCCAGGAATATTATATAATTTTTATGGAATTTTTAGACATTAAATATTATTTTTCCAAACGTTTATAAAGTTTCTAGTATTTGCTGAAATTTATTCCGAAAATAAAAATCAAATTATTCCTAGCCCGCCACGTGTCGCTCTCAGATTAAATCAATCTCTCTCCACGTTTTAATCCAAGCCATCCACCACAACTTATCCCTTCATAAAATCCAAAGCCTCTTATCCATCCACTTGCCACGTGTCGCGAATCCGACGGCCCGTACCCCTTCACTTCTTCTCCCTCTCTATTACACATGGACCCCACATGTCATATGTTTCTTCAACCTCTTCTTCTTCCTCCTCCCACCCTCTCTCTCCTCCACCATTAGAGCCGAATGGAGCTTTTAATTGAAGCCCGTTTCTCCCTCGTAACTCCCGATTAAAGCGTGGAAACGGACGCCCTAATCACACTCATCAATCTCCCGGCCGTTCCCCGTCCTTTAACTTTTTCAAACCGAAATCCCCTCATCTCCCTTCTCTTTCTATAAATTGGCTTCTCCCCACCATACTCTCCCTTTTCCCCTCCTTTTCGGCCGGCTCCCACCTCCTCCACCTTTCGGCCGCCGCCCCCGACCACCGGAGTCGCCGCCCGTGCCGCCAAAAGCCGCCGCCGCCGGCACCTCTCTCCGTACGCGCGTCGCCGGTTTCTCGCCGCCGCCGCCGCCTTCTCCGGCCATCCCCGCCGCCGCGGTGAGTAGCGCCACCACCCGGCCACCCGCCGCCACTCGCCGCCCGCCGCCGGCCGCGGTCACCGGCGAGCCCGCCGCCGCGCGCAAGCCCGTGACTTCCCTCCATGTCTCCTTCTTGTATCATGTTCATCCATATTTATTTTGTTTTGTTATTGCTGTTTTGTCAAGAAATAGCAAGTGTCCACTTGGCTAGGGGAGACAAGTTAAGGCATGTACACATGAGGTTGTGGGTTCAAATCCAATGCAATGCAATTTTCGGTAGGGGGCTTTGCCAAAATTTTTGGTCCATGACAAGCGGGACCCACCTGTCATAAAATATTAAAATAAAATTTGGCACCCAATGACAACCGGGCCCCACATGTCATACACTCCAAAATACCCCAAAAATCAGCCAAAATAAGATTCCAGAGAATATTCCCTCGTTTTGCATTTTCTGGAATTTCCAAACCGATCAAACTTCCAATCGCTCGTTCTCCTCGTCCGATCTCCGAATCCAGTGATTCAAATTTCTAAATTTGTATAAAATCATAATCTATGTTGCAGTATATATTTTATATTTTTGTGATTTTATTTGTATTTATTTATTTGGTTATTTTGTTGTTTCGCGTAGAAACCGCGTCACCGAGGAATTCATCAGTCGCAGCAAGAAGACCCAAATAGCATTCAAGAAGGCAAGTCTTCTTTGATCATTTTGATCCTATGTTTTGCAAGTTTTCTTTGATCAACTTGCTCAAATGATTTATAAAATGATTAGGTAGTCATTTTAAATTATTGCATGCTTATGTTATATCAAGTGATAATTTGATTTAGAAAATTTAGTTAAATATCCAATTTGTTATACCTTCCATTGAAAATTGTTTACCTTGTACCATTGTCAACTTAGGATATCCCTTTGACTCAATAATGAGTTAGTATTACATCTGTTGAATTTTTAAATACTAGCAAATGCTTAGCGTAGCAAATCAATGTAATAATGCTCAAATGAGTAGCACGTTTGCTAAATGTTTTGATGAATGATTTGTTTGAACATTGGTAATGGATGTTACCATTGTTAAATGATTTGTTTGAAAAGTGGTAATGGATGTTACCACTGTTAATTTAAAAGTAAAAATGAATTTTAAATGGGAAAAGTTGACAAGGGTGGATGGAAGGTTTGGCTGGTGCAGTTAGCACGAGAATTTTTGGAATTGTGAATGAACCACCACAGTCGTTTAGGACCGACGCTTGTGTTTGTCCAAACTGAGCAAAACAGTGCAACCACAAGTCTATATGGGTACGACCTAGCTAACTAACCTATAAAGGTGTAGTTTAGATATCACCAGTGGTGTATTGAGTGCCAGGGTGTACTGGTTACTCATAGTGAGGGACAGGGTTTCTCAGACTCATACGGCGCAAGAGGGCTCCGACTCGTGGATTCGAGTTGTGGTGAAACCTTAGCGGGTGGTATCTAGCTATACTTGGAGTAGGTGAAAGGCTTTGTGATATTTTATCCGGTCTCATGCCAAAGGAAGCATGTTGACTATTAAGATAATTTATCTCTTGTGGGTAAAGTGTACAAACTCTGCAGAGTAAAACTATTCGAATAGCCGTGCCCACGGTCAAGGGCTGCAAGGAATGCATTCACATGGTAGAAGTTTGATTTTGATTTCAAAATAAAATGGTTTGTCAAACTCGGGAGTGGTGTAACTCTCGTGATTTAAATCTGTGGTGTAACCGATCGTGGTTTAACTTGAGTTTTGAAAGTTGGCAGATAGCCTGAGATTTTAGTGTTGGTGGTTTAACCTTCACTAAGTTATTTATCTAAATTCATTTATGAAAAACAAGATGTTTATCAAATGGCCTTTGAAGTAATTATGTAGATTTGAAATAAAATGCTGATTTATGCAAAAGAACCATATGGCCTTCCTTTGTGAAGCCTTGCATCTATGCATCTTTCCCAAGACTTGCGGAGTACATTCATGTACTCACGTGCTACATTTCAAATTAACTCTCAGAGGAGATCAAAGCTCAAGAGGTGGACTACGACTACTTCGTGGATGGATTCGTCGAAGGCTTTCCGGACTTCTTGGTTGCGTTTCCCCAGTCAATTGCCTGTGGCGTATTGATGGGTCTTGCTTTAGTTTCTTTTTGCTTCCGCTGTAATTTTCTTTTTGGTGTGAGGTCTTAAAACCTCATTTGTAATAAAGGCTTCGAGGTCTGTAATCTCGATTATGATAATAAAGCGTTGTTGGCAATGTATCATCTTTTCTGTTTGAACTGTGTGTACTAGCGTTGATCTGGGACTAGTACTGTAATGCACAGGAGGTCCAGGAGTTTCTACTCCGGGGTCTTACACCCGTGTTGTCATCTCTCTAAGCAAAGCTGCCTCGTAATGTCATGTCACTGCCTCGTAATAGTACATTTTTTGTTATTGCTTACAGAGCCTCCATGTTTACCACCGTTTCCCGCAGATAGTGAAATGCGACTTCTCCCGCTGGATCGACCCTCCTCATCAACCGTATATTGTCAATTATGTTGATACATTATGGGATCGAATATTTGAGATGCAGGAGCGAATCGAGACTCTCAATGAGAGGGGCAACGAGGAGGTTGTCAACATAGGAAGCTCGTACGATCCGACATGTTGCTGTGCAAACCCTAGTGACCATTGATGATGTCGGCCTACATATATGTTTCAATTTTGCGACATGTCAAATAATATCGCACAATACTAAACTTCCTATACTAAAAATTGTGCTAAAATTTGTATACTACAAAATGTTCCATACTACAAAATTTATACTAAAACGTTTTTCACTAACATTTCCATAACAAAATTGTACTAAATTTTCTACATCTAAAATTTTTAATAACACCAACATTTCATATAAATAATAGTGCA
Organism: Dendrocalamus sinicus; assembly: GCA_036346575.1. Taxonomy (NCBI): domain Eukaryota; kingdom Viridiplantae; phylum Streptophyta; class Magnoliopsida; order Poales; family Poaceae; genus Dendrocalamus; species Dendrocalamus sinicus. The sequence goes on along the minus strand of JAYEVI010000179.1, from coordinate 451,837 downwards.
AAAAATACTTGGATCCAAATGGATGGAATAGCTTCCACTCCTCCTTTCTCCCTCACCTCCTCCTCTCCTCCTCTTCTCCCCTCCCTCTCTTCTCCCCCTCCTTTTCTTCCCCTTGTTCCTCTCCTCATCTTTTCTCTTCTTCTCTCCTTTCTTCTCTGTGCGCAGAATGAGTGAAAAAAGTGGTAGGTAGTGGGCGCATCGGTCAGGCTTGTCTTAAACACTCCCCTATCGCTCGGCGTTGGGCGAATGCCATTGATCGCCCAACCGCATAATGATCGCAATTCTATCGCCCAACGCTCAGGTGACAGAAATGATTCGCCCAACGGTCCCCATATTTACCAAATGTCGCCTTTCGGTTGGGCAAAAGGCTGCAATCGCCCCCCATTGGGCGACTAGAGCCTATTTTTGTAATAAATTTTCCCACGGGTATATTTCTGTATTTTTGAATAAAAAAAGATTATTCGTACAAAAAATTCATTGTTTATTCACCCATCTCTCTCCTCACGCGCTAACATGCGGGCCTCCTGTAACAGACATGCATTTTTAGAAACTAATATCTCAACATAATATAGTTTGTTAGCCATTGGAAATATTGAAATTGATTTGTCAACGTAATATAGTTAGCTATTTCAAAGATTGAAGTTGCACTCTATCACCTTCGCATCACGTGTATGGCAAAACTATCCGATGGACTCGGAAGAGGCCGGGTCAAGGCCAAGCACTACTAAAAAAAATGTCATCATAGACGGTTCAAAACTGTCATCACAGACGGTTTTTTGAACTATCTGAATTTATATGTCAGTGATAATCAAAAGTTATCACAGACGGTTTGTGAGTCGTCCGTAATAACTACATCACAAACGGTTTATAACTAGAATCGTATGTGAAAACACTATCACAAAAGGTTATTGTTACCAGCCGTCTGTGATACTCACACATCACAGACGGTTCTAGCTACCAACCGTCTGTGATGTGTGAGTATCACTGACGGTTGGTATATAGAATGATCATGATACTTCCCCATAACAGACGGTTTTTGGTTCGAGCCGTCTGTGATAATTCTTCACAGATGATTTATACCACAAAACTGTCTGTGATAGTTCATTCTATACCTAAATTTTTCTATTTTTCTTTAAGCCTCAGGAAATGTTAATTTTATCATCTGAAAATAAGCAAATACAGCAACAAATACAACAATACATTCTATTTTCATTAAGATTAGAATCCACGATTACAACGTCACAAGATATCAAGTAGGTTATCCATAGCACTGCATACATAAAAGGACACTTACAATTTTACAAAGATGAACTTCATGGCTACAAATTTAGAAAAATGCTTACACTACATTAAATTATAATCTAAAACAAGTGGTGCGAAAAATTTTGCAAGTAGCAGAAATAAAAAGGCAACGAATACCATTTTTAGCTTCTATGACAAAATCAATAGCTTCTATACCGGCCTTCTTCCTTTCCATCTTGCTTCAAGTGAAATTTTAGTCACTCTTTCCGAACCCTTCCTACCCTTGCCGCGCACAAATGAGTTAGAGTAGTACTGGTGGTATTGGTTCTTCGAGTAGGGAGAGGGGTTTAATAAGGGGTGAGAGGTGGGGAGGAGAACGATACCTGCCATTCGATGTAGAGAGAATAGATGGGTGAGATCGGGATCCTGGGGATATACTGCGGATCGGTGACATGGTGGGACATCACAGATGGTTTGAATTACAAACCATCTGTGATAGAGACATCACAGACGGTTCATAACAAAAACCGTTTATGATATCACAAAGACAATATATCGGTATAATATAAATAACTAGTCTGAAAAGCTAAATAACAAAGTTTTATATGGCTTATATATACTCGTTCGAAAGGTTTCGACGAGATCTACAACTTTGCAGTTGAGGCAAAACCCAAATTCCAAAGGGAAGATTGAAAAGTTTGGCAAAAACAGAAACTAAAAACTTGCAACGCAAATTTAGGGCTAAAGATGGCCGATTTTGAGGATCTTAGAGGGCGACTTGCACAAGCCGATCATTTTTTTTGGATCGGTCTCGTCGTTAGCTTTCTAACGAGTATAAGAAAGTCGAAAACGAACACTGTATGCAAAAGTTATGCCCGTTTTATTGAAAGTGTCTCAAAACTGAATCATATTCGGACTCATGCGGGAAATTATGAAATTTTAAGGGATTACAAGTCGGGAAACATATCAGAAATGATTTTTAATACAAATCTTTGTGATAACTTCATTATCATAGACGGTTTTTAATACAAACCGTCTGTGATAATAGCAGATATCATGTAAACGTCCAGTCTAGCCTTTTTTTTTATAGTAGTGAAGGGGCAGCCAGACCTTGTAATCCGATCGGGATCCCCTGCAGTTGATACAGCGACTGCATGTTAGAAACTGCATGCGGCTATGGCTGTCCAATCTCATGGCCAACGGTTCGGATTTTCTGCTACAGTATCTTGACTCTGCTACAGTGCACGGACGGTGCCTCGTCGAACCTAGTCCAGCAGATTCGAATCCGGCAGCCGGCAGTGCAGCTGTTCAAGTTGCAGTCACCATAGCACTAGAGGAAATTCACAAAGGCTTGATTTGGTACATCTCTTGTTCCACAACTCTCTTGCTCGGATATATGGTGCTAGCGATAGAGGGCACGACCGATAATAAGCCTGCTGTACAATATATAAGCGAATACTGTTTATATTGATTCAGATAATACACATCAATCTCCCTTTATATATGTATAGACTACTAGTAACAGTGTCGTGCGCAACTAGATGTGTCACAGTGCATCAGGCCGCAGCTGACAACTAGATGTGTCACAGTGCATCAGGCCGCAGCTGCCGAGAGAGCATAATTTCCAGGTGAACAGGATTCTCTCTGTTCACTGATAATAGCCCACTGATGAAAAAGCGAGTACAACGACCACCACCATGGATGGATCAACCGATAAGATATCTAGAGACATTTGTATTGGTTTTTACTTAATAGCTTTTAACTGTGAATTATAAATTTTAACTAAAACTAAATAATAATGGCTTAGAAGTGATTTTTAGAAGAAAAAGAAGAGCGGTGAAAATAGTGATGGAGAGATACGTGCGCGTGACGGAAGCGAAAAGAGTAGAGTGCGTAATACGTCTGTAACCTCATGCCTTATCTCAGAAACGAAACGATGGCGAGAGAAATGGAGAAACTGCTTCGAGAAAACAGATGTTCATATTTGCCTTTGACTTTTCTAAGCGAAAGCTAGAATCAAAAGCCAATATAGATATGACCTTAACATTGGCTCTTCTCAACAAAGAAAAAAAAACCCTTGTTACAAGTGCATATGACGAGCCGAGCCTTTCTTGAGTCAAGATACAAACTTGCCAAGTTAATCCAAGCAAGGCCCTCACCATCCTTGTGTCCACCATGGCTGTTCAAATATTTACTACCATGGGAACGCTTTCTCGTGCCATATAGTTAGTTCATAAGCATGAGGGGACAGGTTTGAGTTCCTAATTGTAGGCCAACACTTCACCACTTCAGGTTTGCTACTCAAAATGCGGACATATACAGGTCTTGCCTCTGCCTTTTTCTGCTCTGTTCACAATGATCATCTTAGTAGGGATAGGCAAAACAGGTGATCGGCAGGTCGAACGCGGGCTGCATCACTGGCAGTAATCAACCCAGCAGTGAGTGATAATAGATTGCAGTGAGCCATTCCACCATTGTCATCCGGCGAATGCAGCAAGGCGAACAGATAGCTACAGCAAAGCAACGAGAGACTAGAAAGGCATTTAACTTGGGGCAGTGTTTTTTCTAGTTGTTCATGAATCATTGGACTTGCGTTCAGCACCTGTCTGTCCCTGCTGCGTTATAGAGCTCCTGGTTTTTGGTCTGGCGAGGTTCACTTGTGCGAGAAGTAGGCAAACGTTGGTTTGTCCTAGACCCTGTGCGCCTTGCAGTTTCCGACTTCAACTTTGCTCTCTGTTTCCGATTTGGAATCAGATCCTCTAACGTTGGACCTCCTAACTTCCCTCTGCAGTTATCATCACAGCCATCCATTTTTGATCCAATGACTTATATTCAATCTTTTAGTATTTAAAAATATATGTTATAAAAATTCTAAATAAATTTTATTAAAATTAGGATTTCTATTTTTAATACTTAAAAATAAAAATCTAATTTTAATAAAATTTATTTAGAACTTTTTATAACATATATTTTATATGTTATAAAAAGTTCTAAATAAATTTTATTAAAATTAGGATTTTTATTTTTAATACTTAAAAATAAAAATCCTAATTTTAATAAAATTTATTTAGATTTTTTATAACATATATTTTTAAATACTAAAAGATTGAATATAAGTCATTGGATCAAAAATGGATGGCTGTGATGATGACTGCAGAGGGAAGTTAGGAGGCCCAACGTTAGAGGATCTGATTCCTTCCGATTTTAACTTTGCTCTCGCTGACCTGGGACTAGAAGACCCTTGTGGTTTCTGCGTTGAACTTGTACCCTGTTTACCCAGCTGTACTAATTCTTGTTGGATCTTACACTGATCATTATTGCCTTGGAACTCCCGACAAACAACTGATGTTGAAATGCCCTGTACAAGGAAATATCTATAGGTGTCAGCAAACCAAAAGAAAAAGAAAAGAAAAAAAGAAAGAAAAAGCAGCACGCAGAGGAAAGGTTCGAACTTGGCAGGAAGAACATCGCGAGCGCGAGAAGGATGGCGGATGCCGCGGCGTAGACGACGGACGCCCCGAACGCGATCGCATAGCGATCGATGATCCGGAACAGTGGAGGCTTTGGCAACAACGCCTCGTGCTCGAGAGTAGTCCCGGTGTCAGCGCTGCGGCGGCGGCAGACTGTCAGAATCTGGGGATATTTTTGGTCTGAAAGTCTGCTGTTTCTTTGGCGAGCTACCGCTTCGTCAGTTCAAGCAAATTGCATCAACGGCCAGGATGTCTTCATACTCAAAGAAGGAGCATCAATGGCCCAGATCTATTCCAGCAGTGTTGGTTTAAGGTTCCAATAGATTAATTACAGTAGTGTTTATCTTGTGCTAAATTGGGTGTAATGGTTGTAATTAGCTTAAGCATACTGTTGGCCTAGTACCCATATAACTACCCTATCTCCAGAAGGAATGCATATGCTATTCAACCAAAATATCTGTAGTTCTTAGCTGTAGCGAGTATTCCCCTCTGTTCTTGGCGATTCCAACCATAGAACCCACAGATTTTCGTTTTCTGGTCGGATTCCGTTCCCGGGATTTGACAAAGTGGTATCAGAGCAAACGAATCCTCGGCAAGAATCGGTCAGCGATTGGGTTGGGAGCTAGGGTTTCCGTAAAATCCCCAAATCGTTTCCGATCGGTGACGGCGGCGGATTGGTGCGAAGGAAGGTTCCGAGTCATTCCGTGGTAAAACCCCGACCCTTGCATCGATTCGGGAGTGGGCGACGCAATCCATGGCGTTCGAGCGGGCGGCGAGGCAAGCGATGATGAGGACCAGCTAAAGCTCGATGTTGTTCTGCGTGCGGGCGGGTGACATTCGAAAACAAGTGGCGGGATGCGAGACCGGTTGAGACGGATGGAGATCATGCTGCAAAAGATTGTTTACTCTCGAGGAATACCACGTAACCGGCTACTGGAAGAAGCGCACCAAGACCCTAACCTAGCTCCGATGCGGGAAAGATGAAGGAGTGGGTGGTGAGCTACGAAGAAGATGCGTCCGATCCACGGCTATCCGGAGAATAGCCCGGCATCCAACGGTGGCCATCGAGGAGCCAAAAGATCTACGAGATCTGGTTCCACCGGCGAATTGGAGAAGGAGAAGACAAGAAGAGTGGAAGATCTGAGACAGATCAACCCTAGTAGCACTCAAGGAGTTCACTTGCATGGTACACCGGAAGGTAATCATATTTCACTTCCTACTGGGTATTCTGTAGTTGCCAATGGTTGGGATGAAGATCCATTGCCGCATGCTTGTACTGCTTCTCCAACTCTGAACAACCTGAACCCTACCACTGCTGCTAGAGGAGTTAGTGAAGAAATACAAAAATTTGATTTAACTCAGTTGTATATGGGGAAAAGAGCAGACAAGAGATTGAGGTGCACTGGATTGCTTTGGAAACTTCCACCTTGGCCTGATTTTTGTGCAATGAATTGTGATCTAATTGCTCATTATAGCGGGTATGAAGTATTGGCAAATTTCCATTCGGTTAAACAGTACAGCTTAAGTGTCTTAGATTACATAATTAGGTTTGAGGAGCCCTTGGCTGTTTACAAGAGTGAGAATTCCCTGCAGAATCCTCATTTCTTACTCAACTGTATGGTGCTGATCGCGTTGAAGAAGTGGCCGATCGACCAGAACAGTCAAGATTGTAAGATTGCTGACATTCACTATGGCACTGGCGCAATTTCTGGGTTTGTCAGTGAGGGTAGTGTTGCAGTAAGTGATCTAGTTGTGAAGGATCAGGAATTTATTGAAGCTACAAGGGAGCCAAGTCTTACTTTCATGGTTGCAAAATTCGATGGCGTTCTTGGGCTTGGATGTCAGGAAATATCAGTTGGAAATGCAATACCTATGTGGTATAACATGGTAGAGCAAGTTCTCATTGTCGACCATGTTTTCTCTTTATGGTTCAACCGACGTGCTGATGACCTGAGCCTTGATATTCCGTCTGCCGTAACTCTTTTTGACAAGCTGGTTTCAATAGCTATATCTGAAGAGTGGCTTGATGCTTCACTCAGTAAATCTGCTATCCCTGATGGAACAATAGTTGGCAGGGAGGACAAGAAGCGTTCTCAGGTTGTCCGTAATTGGGATCCTGGGACAGGATCGAAAAATATGAGATGGCGAAGACATGTATTGACAAAGGATACTGCTGGTTCTGTCAAATTATGGGAGGTTACTCGAGAAGCTGTCAAAACTATGAAAAAGGCAGAGAAGGTGCTCCTTAAGATTAAGCCACAAAAAGGATTTGGTGAGAGGGGTAAACTAGCAGCTGGTGAAGAAGGTGCTCTACCACCTAATGCCATTTTTCTTGTGGACCTTGAGTCAGTTTATGCTCGGGCTAGGAATGATACAGGAACTTTGCTCGTATCGGGTGGTACTGAAGAGGTTGTCCGTGTTTGGGACCCCGGGGCAGGATTGAAAAACATGAAAGGGCAAGGGCACACTAACAATATCAGGGCCTTACTACCTGATTACACGGGAAGTAGTGAAGGAGATCAGTCTGTATACTTGACAGATTGGTTTCTGGTGTCAACATCATGTAACATTCCCGATTTCACGTATTATCTCGCTGACAATGGGAAGCAATGGGTACAAGCAGATGGCGAAGAAGTGAGCTTCAAGAAGTTGCAGGAGATTCCAGCTGACAAGTGGGCAGCAGATCGCTGTGGCAGTGGGCTCATTGTAGCATGTAACAATCCTAGCAGTCCTTTACTTGCAGGAGTTCTACCTTCTTTTCAGTATGGAAGAGGTGTATACAGTTGTTGGCTGACACACGAGGTTCTGTCATCTGAAATGAGGCTCATCTTTGATGCAAGCAGCCTCGTTCTTGGATTATATCCTGAAAATTTCAGCATAAAGCAAAGTATGAGTTCTAGCAGGAACTCTAGCGTACCTGATGGGTTGTGGGAGTACGCTGTCAATCGCCATCTTGCTGCAGTTTTTGGGGCGTATTGTTATCAATTACCGAGAAGGCATTCTCCCATGCTGTATAAAGTGGAAAAGCATTCTGAAGATTATATGCTAAGCAAAGTTGAAGGGCTCACCTTATCAAATTTTGTCATAGGTAAAGAGCAAAATGTCCATGTAGAGGGAGACAACATATGTAGCAAAGAGAACAATTGCTTGCCTGGACACCTACCCAGCTACTCTTCAGAACCCTCAGCGGCAGTTAATGCCCCATATTCTTTAGGAAAGCTCCTTCAGCTTACTATTGTTCAGAATAGGTCTGTTGTGCTTGGTGTTGCTGGAGCAAGTTACAGGGACATGCTTATGAGCTGGGGTTTGCCAGTTTGCAGAAATCCACTATCATCAAATAATGTCAGCTTTGATGATGGCCATTTTGGAACCCAGAGCTTTCAACAAGTAACAAAAGTGAAATCACAGGTTGTTATGGAGATTTTAAGACGGGGATGCAATGTGCTGTTGAGTGATGTTGATGTCTATTGGTTTGATAATCCAGTGCAGTTCCTGTATTCTCCTGGACCTGTTACATTTGCAGCGCACGCAGATGAATACGACGAGACAGGACCAATAATCTTGCCACATCGATGGAATTCGGGTTTTTACTTTGCGCGGTCAGACAACCCCACCATCACTGCAATGGAGATGATTGAAAAATATGCAACCAATTTAGGTTTATTTGAGCAGCCAAGTTTTTATGATGTCCAGTGCGGGAAAGAGAGAGCAAACCGCAATGGTGACGACAAAAGCGTGAAGATGACCAAGTGGTTTGACACCAACTACCTCTTTATTGTTCCAGAACCGGGTTCTAGCATCAAGTTCTCCTACTCTTCTCACAAGGCTGTGAATGAGTACAAGAAGGCAAAAGCGCTGGGCGTCGATACCGTTATCTTTCCTGTCTACAAGGAGGTTATTGCTGAGCTGAAGGCAGCTGGGGCTTCATGGGTTCAGTTTGATGAACCCACACTTGTCCTTGACCTTGATTCGTACCAGCTGGCTGCATTCTCTGCAGCGTACACAGAACTTGAGTTAGCATTTTCTGGGTTGAACGTGTTGGATAAGACATACTTGGCTGAGGGAAGGCTTACGGAAGCCAGAAATATCTTTGATTTGAGGGTATGTGTAGGTGTGATGCCTGATGTAGTTTCATATAATATAATGATATATGGACATGGCTTTGTTGGTAGGATGGATGAAGCGGTGAAATTACTTGATGGCATGGTCTTGACTGGCTGGAAACCTAATGCTTTTATCTATAGTACTCTGCTTGATGGCTACTGTAAAGAGGGTAGGACAGAGGATACAACAACTCTTTTCAAGGAAATGTGGGGCAAGGGAATTAATCCTGGTGCTATCACTTATATCATAATGCTGGATGGTTTATTTAAGACTTGGAGAACAGCTGTTGCAAAGGAGTTCCTTAAGTCTTTAAAGGTGGTATACAAGTTACAGCTGCCTAAGGGAGTGGGAATTCATCGAGTGAGCCATGTCAGTCAGCTCAAGATACACTGTGGTCCTAAGGCGATTACCAGCCCAGACCTTTCCCTGGTGATTAAAGATGACAAGCTAAGAGTTGAACCAATTTCAGTACTGGAGATTATAGTGCTTCTTCGTGACCGGTTGGTATCTCAGCAGTTAATTCAGTGGGAAATTTGTCACCTGCTGATGCTCATGGGAAGATGCCAACTTCATCAATGTTACTTTTCTAGAATTTTTACTCACAAATCATTAAATCTTGGCTTCCTGATTTCCATACTTGAGGACAAGTATGTTTTTAAGGGGGAAGGAATGTCAGAATCTGGGGATATTTTTGGTCTGAAAGTCTGCTGTTTCTTTGGCGAGCTACCGCTTCGTCAGTTCAAGCAAATTGCATCAACAGCCAGGATGTCTTCATACTCAAAGAAGGAGCATCAATGGCCCAGATCTATTCCAGCAGTGTTGGTTTAAGGTTCCAATAGATTAATTACAGTAGTGTTTATCTTGTGCTAAATTGGGTGTAATGGTTGTAATTAGCTTAAGCATACCGTTGGCCTAGTACCCATATAACTACCCTATCTCCGAAGGAATGCATATGCTATTCAACCAAAATATCTGTAGTTCTTAGTCAGAGCGAGTATTCCCCTCTGTTCTGGCGATTCCAACCATAGAACCCACAGATTTTCGTTTTCGGTGGATTCGTTCCCGGATTTGACACGAGCAGCGAGGATGCGCACGCTGAGGAGGAAGACAAGATCGACGATGCTGAGGAGCGTGCACTGCAAGCGACGCCACAGAAGCTGGAGAAGGCAGGGGACGTCTTGGTTGACCAGATCTTGACGCCGGAGGAGCCAAAGCAGAAGGTGGCGACGGTGGCGACCGAGTAGATTTGAACGCCGAAGAAGCCAGGGCAGCCGCCGCGACGGAGGGTGTGCAACCGCGGCATGGTGTTCCAATCAACGACGCTTGTGCTACGGCGAGCAGAGGACCTGTCTGCGGTAGTGGTGGCAGCCAAGCAGATCTCGACACTGGAAAAGCCGGACCAGCCGCCGCGATGGAGGGCGCGCAACAACAACATGGCGTTCTCTATCAAGAAGGTCCGGTAAGCGGCGCTCGGGCTGCGGCGAGCGAAGAAGGACCTGGCTGCAGAGGCGGTGGAGGCGGTCGAGAAGGAGGACAACACCGACGAAGATCCAAAGCTACTTCTCACCGCGGCATCCTAGAGCACCTGATATGATAGTGGCGCATGTAGGAGCTGGCGGCGGGGCTCTCCGGCGAGTGGAGGCGCGCGCTAGACTAGGTGTGTGCGCTGCCGCACAAGATCTGGAGGATGGAGGAGAAGGTCCTTGACAGGGCCCAAAAGAAGCTCACGCGCATCGCGATTAGCTGGATCTTTGGTAGGCCCGTCAGTGTCATGCTGCCCTAGCTAAATCAACCGACTAGCAGTAATAATATTTACAATTAATGGACCATTAGCGTCTGCAAGTGGACCATCAACTAATTATTGAAGCTGTGGTTCCTGGTTCTGGTGTTCTACTTCAAACTGAATAAGTTTCTATCCTGCGTACTAGTAATATTTGTACACATAATTGTCAAGTAAAATAACATGAGAAATTAGCTGTATGTTTCTTGGCACATACAGAGTGCCAGCAGTTGATAAACCACGCTACTGTTCAAGATATTGCTACAAGATATTGGTAGTTAGTCAGAATAGGCACCGGTGGAGCTTCCCTATGCCTAAAACAGATCAGAGGCGCAAGGAGAATCGGGAGGAAACGTCGATCGGTGCGACGGCTGCGTGTTAGCTAGGTTTTCCTCAACTAGATCGTGATTACATGCAAGATATATATAGGGCCTGTTTGGTTGCCTGCATCCGGTTGAATCAGGCTGGCCGGATGCAGGGTCTCCTTGTTTGGTTGCTCGTCATTGGTTCACTGGCTCTGCTCATGCAAGATTCCCCAGCGGCAGGGCTCGAGAAACGTGGAAATCGGGCGTTTCCGGGGAGCCAGGCTCGCGGGATGCAGGTGATTAGTCAGCTGATGATGTTATTAGTGTAGATTAGTAAATATCAAGTATTATTAACGTGTTTTGAAGAAGTTTAAGATATAATAAGATACGAGCATCTCATATAACATATCTTCATAATCATAATCATAATCTTATATTATTTTTTATCTCATGCAACATATCTTCGTACAGGCAACCAAACAATATCTCTTCTCAGCCAGACTCTACTCATACGTGAACCAAACACGACAGCGTTGCATGCGCTCAACCTGTCCCACGAGAGCCTGGCTCTCAGATACGAGCCAGGCTCTACTTGTACGTGAACCAAACAGGCCCATATATGCACAAGAGTTAGTTTGGGCTTCCTAGAATACAAGAGTTTGAATCCTAATACACAATGGAAACCGATCCTATCTCAACTATCTACAGCCCAACTAACTCTTGTATTGCCATATTTTGTTTAACTCAACTTTACACAATCTAACACTCCCCCTCAATCTGACCTGCAAAGGTTTAGATTGTTTTTGAATTCTTCCATCTGTCGTGCAGTCAAAGGTTTGGTAAAACCATCAGCCACCTCATCTTTTGAGGAGACATATTCAACTTCAAGTAATTTGTTAGCAACACGTTCTCGAACAAAATGATAATCAACTTCAATGTGTTTTGTACGAGCATGGAACACTGGATTAGCAATCAAATATTTTGCTTCAATATTATCACACCATATTTTTGCTGCTCTTGGCGCTTGTACTCCTAATTCTTCAAGAAGTGTTTGAATCCACATAATTTCTGCAGTAGCATTGGCTAAAACTTTATATTCTGCTTCTATACTAGACCTTGAAACAGTAGCTTGTTTTCGTGCACTCCAGGATACAAGATTTGGTCCCAGAAATATAGCAAACCCCCTGTTGACCGTCGGTCATCCAAACAGCTTGCCCAATCTGCATCAGTGAAACCGCTAACTAGCAATGAATTTGATTTACTGATTTTAAGTCCATATTTTGTTGTGTGCTTAATATATCTTAATATTCTTTTAACTACTGCCCAATGTTCTGTTGTTGGAGCATGAAGAAACTGACACACCTTGTTAACTGAGAAGGAAATATCTGGTCTAGTCAAGGTTAAGTACTGTAAAGCTCCAACTATACTTCTATATTGAGTACCATCACTAGAACCAAGAGAAGACCCTGTATGTGCTGACAGTTTTTCTGAAGTAGATAAAGGAGTAGTCACTGGCTTACAATTGATCATACCCACACGATGAAGAATATCTGAAGCATACTTCTCTTGAGTCAAAATCAAGCCATTTAAGGTTTTTTTGACTTCAATACCAAGAAAGTAATGCAGATCGCCTAGATCCTTGAGAGCAAAGAACTGGTTGAGATCTTCAAGTAATGTTGTTATGGCACTAGGCTGTGAGCTAACAACAATTATATCATCCACATAGATAAGCATGAACATAGTGATATTACCCTTATTATACAGAAATAAAGATGTATCTGCCTTGGAAGACTTAAACCCTAATTCATGTAATTTGGAACTCAATCTTGAATACCACGCTCGTGGTGCTTGCTTAAGACCATATAGGGCTTTATCTAGTTTGCACACATGACTAGTCAAACCAGTTTTGACTGAAGAAGATATATTTCTTTGCGCAAAAGAGCACCAGCATTAGGGTGCAAATGAGCAAAGGGAAATATCGTCTCATCAAAGATAACATCACAAGACACATAAATGCGACCGGAGGAAACATCTAGGCATTTAAATCCTTTGTGAAGATGACTGAAACCAAGAAAAACACATTGTTTTGAACGGAACTAAAGTTTTCGAGTGTTGTATGGATGAATATTAGGCCAACAAGCACACCCAAAAATTCGAAGAGATGAATAATCAGGTTTTCGATGGAACAACCGATCAAGAGGTGTTTCAAAGTGAATAACTTTGCTGGGAATACGATTTATGAGATATGTGGCAGCAAGAAACGCTTCATCCCAAAATTTAAGCGGCATGGTAGCGTGAGCAAGAAGAGCTAAGCCAACTTCCACTATATGACGATGTTTTCTTTCAGCGGATCCGTTTTGTTGGTGAGTATGAGGACAAGAGACATGGTGAGATATCTCAATTGTTTAAAAGAAGGCATGGAGCTTTTGGTACTCTCCTCCCCAATCGGTTTGCATAGTAATAATCTTACGATCAAAGGATCTTTCCACTAGATTTTTGAACTCATGGAATTTTTGAAATACTTCTGATTTGTTCTTAAGAAGGTAAATCCAAGTAAATTTGCTATAGTCATCAATAAAGCTGACATAATATTTCTTTCCTCCAATAGAAACAAGACCAGGGCCCCAGACATCAGAATGAACAAGTTCTAGAGGAAATTGAGAGGTATTAGAGGATCTAGTAAAAGGTAATTGATGACTCTTAGCGAGAGACCATGTGGTTGTGACCCCATGTGTGTGATGAGTAATTAACATCGGTCTAGGAGAGTCGAGTTTGGTTTGAGTGGTTCGGACCATGTCGTTGCGAGGTGCAATCGGCTTCGGTCGGACTTGGTCAAACCTGGCCAAAGTGCTTAGGTTGCATATTATGTTGATTTGACAGGTTTTGGCTCTATCATCCGTAAGTATGATTTGTTGATACTATTATGCTTTAATGTATCAAGCGGTGCTATTTGATGTGTTTCTTGTTTGTGTTGGCTGCAGGACGTCGAGGCGGAGTCGTGGTGAGACACGAGGTGACCGGACTAGACACAGGCGGTGTCGAGGTCAGAACGGTCGAGATGTGTCGAAGACGGCGAAAACTCGAGGTGGTTGCGAGGCTTGGATGACAAGGAACGCGAAAGCTTCCCGGAAGGTGCAGGAGGGGCGTTTCGGTAAAAACGCAAAGCTGCACAGGCGGGAGCGGGTTCCGTTCGGGATTTCGCGGGCGTAACGGGTTGGAGACCCGTTAGCCGAAGGCTATATAAGGAGGAGGTGCCTCCTTATTGATTCAATGGCTTTGGGAGAGAGTTAGGGTTTGCTTTGGTCAAAAGAGTCTTTAGGAGGTGGTTTTGCTTTGAGGCTTTAGTGGTTGGGAGAGATAGTGTTCTGCTGAGACATGTCCCCTTCGTAGCTTTCTTCCTCTCAGGTGTTCTTGAGTTCTTGGGTGTGAGAGCTTGGAAGAGGGAGAGAGGATGAGTTGAGCCACTATGTAATCATTCCTCTGTTGTAATCGAGGTATCGTGACTCCTTGTAAACCTTGTGTGTTTTGGAATGAAGAATCTGAAGTTTATTTCTCCTGGTCGTCCCTGTTTCCTTCGTTGTTCTCTTTTGGGTGATTTCTTGACTATTTGAGGTTCTTGCTATTTCTTGCTGTGAAGTGCCAAAATGGGTTGTTCTGTGATGGGGTTATAATTCTAGACCATTTGGTTAACTAAAATCCCAGAGACAAGTATTTGATTTGAGTTTTGGCATTTTGGTCTCCCCTGTTCTTCATTTTGCTTTCTAGGATTTTGGTGCAAATCTCGTTTCTTTCCTTGAGATGGCTTGAAATTTGATACCTAGAGTCCAGAGGCTATCTATTAGCTATTCCCAAAGTTTCATGGCCAACGGATCAAAGAGGAGATGGCAATTTGGTTTTTGGTGAAGCACTCTGAATATTTTCAGTTTTTGGGTCAAGTCCCAAATTCTTGTTCTTGAGTTGAGTTTTCTTGTTTCCCTAGGTTTCTTTGGCTATTTTGGTTGTAGTCTTACCTTTCTGGGCAGAGAAATCCGGAGGAAAATCTTGAATTTTGCTGCTGTGTGAAGTTCTCAGAGTTTCAGTCTGAAAATTTGCCTCTGCTGCTGTCTGCACCCGAGGGGCGGTCAGACCGGAAACCCTAGAGGTTAGACTTGTGCTTGTCGGGCGGTCAGACCGGAAATCCCACGCCGGTCAGACCGGTAAATGAATGGCGGTCTGACCGGCCTTCATGGAGCGGTCTGACCGGCGGCCACTCGGCGGTCTGACCGCCCAGCCCATTGCGGTCAGACCGCCCCTGGGGCTTTTTGCTGATTTGCTTTGGGTTTAGGTCTCTGCTATTTTCAGTTATGTTGTCTTGCTTAGTTTGAAGTTGCAGTGATCTTTTGAACTCCATTTCATAGCTCTCATAGCTATTGGAAGGAGATTCTAGTGGGGGACGAATTTTTAGAAGTCGACATTCACCCCCCTCTGTCGCCATTTCGGTCAACACTTAGCTTGTTGACAGGCATCACAGATTGACTCCTTATTTGGCTCACTAGAACAAGGTAACTTATTGCTATTAATGACTCTAGAAACAATAGGAATAGAAGGATGACCCAATCTACCATGCCATCTTTCAAAAGTCGGCATAACACCAAAAACTTGCTTTATTGTTGAAGCTGAAGGAAGAGGATAAAGACCTCCGTGACATCGTCCCTTAAGCCAGTGTGTTCTTCGTGGTTCAATCCTTGATAAGAAAATAATCAGGGTGAATTTCAAGGAAAGCATGATTGTCAGTACTAAGACGATGAACAGAAAAGATTTTTAGCTGTTTGAGGAACATGAAGAACATTCTTTAAATGCAAAGGACGAGTGGGAGTAGCAACAACAGAATGACCAACATGTTTAATTTCCATACCTTCACCACTTGCGGTGTGAATCTGATCGTGACCCTTGTATTTGTTGCGAACACTTAGCTTCTCTAGCTCACCAGTGAGATGATTTGTTGCCCCTGTATCGATATACCAGTTCGTATTGACACCGTATGCATGCTGTTGCTGATCATGAGAGGCGGCTGCTGCATATCTCTCATCGGGCACATAATTCTCGTCATATCTGTGCCAACAATCTAATGCAACACGCCCTTTCTTGTGACAAACCTGACAGGTGGGCCGTGAGTTCGGAGAGCTGCGGCCGCATCCTCGTCCGCCACTGCGACCGCGCGGAGCACGACCTCAGCCAGCGCCTTGTGATGCTTGGCCGCTTCTTCCCCGACCTCTGTTAGCAGAGTTTGCTGTGGCAGTGTAGGCTTGACGAAGATCCATCCTGTTCTCAAAGCTCAAGAGTTGAGAGTAAGCATCTGCAACCGTGACTGGTTCAACCCTAGCCACAAGACCATACACAATGGGATCAAACTCAGCATCTAAACCATTGAGAATATATGCAACTAACTCTTCCTCATCTAGAGGCTTTCCTGCTACCGCAATATCATCGCCCAGAGCTCTCATCTTCCCGACATACTCAGAGATCGTCATCATTCCCTTTTGAGTTGTCGTTAGAGCCAGCTTGATATTGATCGCACGCGCTCATGTTCTGGATGTGAACATATTGCCAATTGTTCTCCATGCCTGTGCTGCAGTTCCTGCAACAGCAACTTGTGACAGCACCTCTCTTGAAAGAGATGAAAAGAGGAAGCCGAGGACTTGTTGATCAGCGGCAAACCACTCTTCATAAGACGGGTTTGGAGTTTTGATGAGTTTGTCGCCAAGCTTCTGATCGATTTCTGCATCGGAAGCTGCCGTCTTCCCTGTGAGGTGCCCTTCAAGACGCGCCCCACGAACGGCGGCAAGAACTTGCGCAGACCAAAGGGGATGGTTCTGTTTGGTTAGTTTCTCCGAGATGTGAAGGCCGTACAAGGGATTGGAGGGGATTGTGGAGGATGAACTGGCCATGGCTATTGGAGGCTCTGATTCCATAAAACAGATCAGAGGCGCAAGGAGAATCGGGAGGAAACGTCGATCGGTGCGACGGCTGCGTGTTAGCTAGGTTTTCCTCAACTGGATCGTGATTATATATATATATATATATATATATGCACAAGAGTTAGTTTGGGCTTCCTAGAATACAAGAGTTTGAATCCTAATACACAATGGAAACTGATCCTATCTCAACTATCTACAGCCCAACTAACTCTTGTATTGCCATATTTTGTTTAACTCAACTTTACACAATCTAACAATGCCCATGCCCATTTGTCCGTCGAGCAGAGATTTGCCCCCACGAATGTACCCACAGACACTAAAGGAGGAACATACCCACCTATATTAGGATTTTTACCCATGGGTTTGTGGGTAATTGGGCAAGATTGCCATCCCTCGCGGCTCTGTTCTGACATCAACACCATACAAGCTACCACCCTTGAACCAAAGCACAAAAACAGAGCCATAATGGGTCCATACCGTGGCTATCGAAGTCGAATCGAGGTCCATGGAGTCGTCGAGAAGCTTCAGCGTCGTCATCCTACTTGGCCGTTAACCTGCGGTGGCTAAGGCGGTGGGTGAAGAACTGCAGCAAACACAACAAGCGCATCGACGGAGCAGAGTTGAGAGCTCCGGCTCCTAGAGCAGCAATGCGCATGCATACAGAAACAACAGGTGCCCATCTCAGCCATAATCATTGTCCAAACAAGTTGAGTACTTAACATAATCATTTCATAGCGTCTTTAACGAAACTGCAAAATAAAAGACTCCTAAGGGCATCTCCAATGGTCTGAGTCAGCTAGCTATATGCATGTACACATCAGCATATATCCTATGTGGAGGAAAGAGAGTATGCAAAAAAAAATCGAGCCAGCTTTTCCTTAAGCATTAGTCTATAACACCAAACGAGGCAGCCTCTATAAATTCTGTGTGTGCATGTAAGCATCAAATAACTATCCTTATAGATAGTTCTTTAGAATGCTAGCTTTAGAGCAACTCCAAGAGGTTAGCTAAAAATAAATGCTAAATCCCTTAATTTAGCCATCATGTAAAATAGAAAACTCCTCAAAAAAGAAGAGTGCTACAACAGCCTAGCTAAAAAATTTTCTTGTCTATATTTAAATGGGCCACATCATCAAAATGGGAACAGAGTGCTACGTTTCCCGTTTTCGGCATATAGTTGTACACGGAGAAAACTACGAAGGATCATCGTTCAATTTACCATTTTTTTGAACCACATTCTCGTACATGTCCTGGAATTAATGCAAAGAAAGATCATTTTTCATACGCAGCTAACAAAGAATGATCAATGCTTGACCATTATGAAGTGTTGGTGGATACTTAAACATAATCGGCATATAGTTGTACACGGAGAAAACTACTGAAGGATCATCGTTATGTTTCCGAAAGCGTTTGGATGTTTTGTTTGTTTTCCCGTTTCCGATTCCGTTCAGTACTTTTGGCAGCGAATATAGAGAAGTAAGACATTGCTTTCAGTACTTTCCGATTCCGATTCAGATTCGTAGTTGATACTATAAATTGAAGAGAAAACGGGGAACCAAATCGCCCCAACCGCAGGTGAGCTTCAGGCTTCAGCGCTCTCGGTTGCGCTCTCGGTGTGTAATGGATTCTGAAGATGAGTTCAACCTATTGAATGAAGTGATGGATTCATCGTCTTCGGACGACGATGATGAATTATATATTGCTGCTGCCCACATAGTAGCAATGGACATTGGCAATGAACCATATTATTGTGGTTCTGTTGAGGGACATCGCGTATTGAATCGTGATAGGCAGTTAGGGCACTTGAGACTATATCAAGACTATTTTTCGGATGATCCTACGTACGGGCCAAACTATTTCAGGCGCAGGTTTGTACGTACCCCATATTTCTTTTCACTTATATTTTGTATATGCGCTCAATTTTGCATAATTAATTTGTCTTATGGCACAGATTTCGAATGAGGCGTCACGTGTTTGTCCGCATAATGAATGCTGTTGAGGAGCATGACGTATATTTTGTGCAGAAGAGGAATGCAGCTGGTACCCTAGGACTATCTTGTTTGCAGAAGGTTGTGGCGGCGTTTCGGATGATAGCTTATGGAGTAGCGGCTGATGCTACGGATGACTATGTTCGTATTGGTGAGAGTACTGCTCTAGAAAGTTTGAGAAGGTTTGTCAGAGCGGTTGTTCAGGTATTTGGACCTGAGTACATGAGAATGCCTAATGAATATGATACAGCTAGATTACTTACAATTGGTGAGAGCAGAGGTTTTCCAGGTATGCTTGGTTCTATAGATTGCATGCATTGGACCTGGAAAAATTGCCCTGTTCAATGGCAGGGTATGTATGTAGGGCACAAAAAGGATCCTACAATTATACTAGAAGCGGTTGCTTCAAAAGATCTTTGGATTTGGCATGCTTTCTTTGGGATGCCAAGCTCGCACAATGATATCAATGTTCTCCAAAGATCTCCTATTTTTGCAAGGCTTGTTGAAGGTGAAGGTCCACAGGTTAATTATAGCATTAATGGAAACAATTATACAATGGGTTATTATCTCGCAGATGGCATATATCCATCTTGGGCCACTTTCGTGAAGACCATACCAGAACCACAAGGTAACAAGAAGAAATATTTTGCTAAGGCACAAGAAGCATGTAGGAAAGATGTTGAACGAGCATTTGGGGTTCTACAAGCTCGCTTTGCTATCGTTCGAGGGCCAGCTCGTTTGTGGGATGAGGACACGCTTGGAGAAATCATGAAAGCTTGTATCATTATGCACAACATGATTGTTGAGGATGAGGGGGGCGACGAAGATGATTTCAATTACGACGATGTGGGAGAAAAGGTGAAAATATCCCACGATGGTACACCTGAGCTCGATGCTTTTATTCAAAATTACAAGAACATCAAGGACAAGGAAACGCACACACAACTTCAAGCCGACCTTATTGAGCACCTGTGGCAAAATTATCCAGATTTATACAATAATATTATTAATGATTGATTTCATTTGTCGTTGGCATTGTTGTAGCAGTAATGTTCAGCATTCAACATTAAAAGCAACGTCCATTGACACAAAAAAGCTGTAATCTGGATCCTTCTAAGGCTTCTCACCACGGATCCTTCTAGCAAGTAGAATATCTTTGGACATGATGGTCACATGCTCACAGCAAGCTGAAATCTGGAACTCACAGCAAGCAATAACAAAAGAAAAGGTTGTGTCTACTTGCTCAATCATTTCAAATGCAATAGAAGATAAGAACAAAAGAGCATTATATTATGCTTTACATACCTAAGAGCTATGGTACTAACACATACCGAATAGCATCTTCTTATAAATCATTTGAAGCAATCCGAATATTTAAGAAAACATTAAATGTGTATCACTTCAATAATATGTAAAACGTAAAATCGATGTTGTATCTAATTTTTGAGCCGCCTTGCAAGTATGTCATTCTGGAGCTGGTCATAGAATAGCTGTTGTTTGGTGGACATGGTACTTGTATCGACATTCATAATTCTCTCTTCTTCGAGGTTCCTCTTGAACTCAAATTTCTCTTTCTCAATTCTGATCCTTTCTTCCTCAATTCTGATCCTTTCTTCTTGCAATGCGAAGGCTTTTTTGCACCTCTCCTCTTTCTTGAAATCCTTCTCCGTGTCGGCCTCTTTCTTCTTTGCCAACATATAATCCAATGCTTCGATGCTGGAACGTTGTCGTAATTTGTCTTTCTCCTTCTTCTTCCTGTAGGTCTGTCGGTGTAGGCATTGCAGCGACTATCATCACCATTAGTAGTGACAACTAATTGTGCAGCCGTTCAGACTTGAATTCGCCATGGTCTTTTGCTTTTTGCTTGCTAGTTTCTGAGTTCCACTCTGATTGCTCCTATTCATCCACTTGGGCTGGTCTTTCAATATTTTCCAGCAATGGATGTACGGGAAATTCCGGTGGTGCTTGTCCTCAGCCTTGAACATTCTTAATGCGTTTGCTTGCTGCAAATTGAAAAACATAGAGACTGTATGAGATAGACAAACATCATATACAATTGGAAGGCAAGGTATGTTATCTAACCTTATCATCGATATATAAGCCACTTTGATTTCTAGTCTCTATCTTTGAAACACAACCAGCAAATATGTTCACATCATGTTGAATACCAGACCATCGGCTCATTAGGGAGCTTTGCGTTCGATCAGAATCAAATGTCTTGTTGCCATGAAAATAATCATATATTCTTTTCCAATATGTCGAACGTGATTGATCAACTTCGTGCACCGGATCCAGACTCACATTTAGCCATGCTGAGACCACCATTTCATCCTCCTCGACGCTGAAATTCTTGGTCCTTTTCGATTCCCTTTCACACTTGCCGGGCATCATCACTTCTTTGGTTTTTCATTAGGAGGTGGGACATTATCGGACAAAGCAGCAGGATTACAACCCCTTGTAATCATGTCAATAAAAGATCTTTCTGAATCCATGGCGCCTGTGAAAACATAACACATGGACAATCAAGATCATACACTGAAATCTACAATTCAGTCCAATGTGCAGTTCAATGTGCAGTGCAGCGTTTCAGCAACATTCTTTCAGCAAACTCAAACTGAAAACATCTTCAATTTTGCATTGATAGAAGGTCTACTTGTTACAAAGTATTTTGTAAAATTTATGCACATAAATACTGCTTAGGTACAAACACAAAGAAAAGTAAACAAGTTTATAGAGCAAGGCCTCAAGTGCCAACAAGGCTGTAGAGCATCGGAAGAGAACAATATCAGTTGCTTTCACCTTCAAATAAAGAGAATTTTCTGCATTTATATCTATGCCCTGTGAAGAAAATAGAGATGTTGCACACACACACACAAGAGCAGCAATCAACTACCGAGAGCACTCAACAGGAAGAACAAAGCAGAGGAGGAGGAAACAGCACAATACGCAAGGGGCAAATTTTCAGATTCTCCTGTTCACCGTAAAACTAAATACCGAACAGCTACAACGCTAAAACCAACTTCAGAGGACAAACTAACTCACTCCCTGAAACGACGCAACGACTAACTAGATCCACATATCCCGGACTCTACTAACCAACAATTCTAACTGACTCAACACGGACGTGCCGAACTGCACGCTTACAAAATCTGCTAACGTGCAGTACTGAAAATACACCGAAAAAGACTTCAGACTTTAACTGAGCTTCAAGCCTTTTGGCTGAAACCTCCAAAACACCTTCAGACTTAACCCAACTCGTCAGAGCTGGCTGAAATATCTGATATATTAGTCTTTCTTTCTTTGCAACATAATCAGGCTATGAGTAGAATTCTCTGTAAGTTTAAAGGGATATAACAAACATCGAATTAGCATTAAGATGCATTACAACTTTCATAAATTAACAGTAATCCTCGATTTAAAATTCTTTTAATGAATCATTTGACTAAACTGTTGTGTTTTGGCTTTCATGGAGCTACAGAGAAAATTCAGATAGCTTCTCAATCAATGGAACATTTCAGTCAATCAAGGCATGTAGTCCAGTTTTGAAGCTCGTATGTCAGAAGCAATGAATCAGTATCTAGCTAAGTATGCATAACTAAATATCCTCATTTGGGATTTGCACATAAAAACCTGCAGTTTCAAAAGGGCAAGCAAAAAGAACTAATGCATCTGCTCTGCATTGCATGAACCTTATTATACTTCATGTCTACATCATATTTTGACAACCAAACTTACTGGATAGAGACTATCTAAAAGTAGCAAGAATGCTTTCATGATTCAGAGTTCACCAAAACTGAGTTATTTACATAACATATTGCCAAGAATGCTTTCATTCACAAATTGCTCACAATAGATAGCTATTCACAAATTGTATCTCAGCTCACATGTACATTTGGAATTGGCCTGACTATTAAATATAAAAATTGCATCTGGGTATTGAAACTCACCGGAGTACATGCTAGACAAGGGGGCCGATACAGCGGCTGCAGCATTGGGAGGAAGGACTCGACGCCGCAGCCCAGGTACCCCCACATTTTCTAACCAAGGCAATGACGCCAACTCATCGTTGCTCCCACCGCCGCCACGGAAGATGGGCAACGAGTACAAC
This sequence comes from Dendrocalamus sinicus, assembly GCA_036346575.1. Classification (NCBI taxonomy): domain Eukaryota; kingdom Viridiplantae; phylum Streptophyta; class Magnoliopsida; order Poales; family Poaceae; genus Dendrocalamus; species Dendrocalamus sinicus. The sequence goes on along the minus strand of JAYEVI010000179.1, from coordinate 428,883 downwards.
ATGAAGAATTGGGGTCCCCGTCGCCGTGGCTCGAGGACAGCGGATCCCCTTCCGATGGCGCCTGCGACATGGTGCCTCGGCACGATTCTGAGGACCTCGAAGGGATCCGCGTGGTGGGGAGAGTAAGACCCAGGTGTCGACGGGAATCGCCGGTGCCGAGCGGCGCGCGCGAGAAGAAGAGGGGAAAAGGGGAAAAGGCGAGGAGAAGCAGCGCCGGATGGGGAAGGAAACGGGGAGCACGGGAAGGGGGCGCACGCGGGAGAGGCTAGCACGCGGAGAAGGAAATCGAGCGCGGGAGAGGCAAAGCCCGCGCGCGGGAGTGGATTGGCACTGCGGATAGCATGCTGTTCTCGCTCGGGAAAGATGGGCAGCGAGAAGAAAGGGAAACCTAGCGGGGCAAAATAGAAAACGATATAGAGAGATTGTTGGACTGCTTTTTTTGGGCACAATAGCTACAATGGGTTTCCCGGATACATTTAGCCAAGCTGTAGGAGTTGCTCTTAATGTGTACTATATAGATGATGTGAAGTCTTATAGTTAGTTGCTAGCTATAACCATTGGAGATGCCCTAACACTGTTGTGAACTATATACGTCCACAATATCACTTGACGAACACGAAACATGGAAATTATATACCCTAGCAGATCCATTGCACCGGCAGAAGCACGAGTGCGCGGAGACTTCAGCAAAAAAAGGCAAACATATAGGCAACCATCACAGCATGCAGAAGGAATTCACTTCAGGTGTGCACGGAAAGCCCTGAGAATCATATTAAACTCTTCATCAAGCACATCCTCAATCGTAGATGACAAAACCGTGTTAAGATTTGTAATCCTCGTGCATGTATGTAAAGGGGAACTGGGTCTAACGCACGTCACGCGCGGTAACCACGTTGAGTCTGTTTTCCCCACTTCACGATCTCCTTCTAAATCGGATCGTGCATGTAACCAGTGAATATAAATGGAAGTAGATCCTAAGAGGATCGGTGTGGTTCCAAACATAATTTCTCTTGAGTTCTTTACATGGTATCAGAGCCATAGATCCCTCGCCATGTTTTCATCACCGAATTCCGCAACCACCTCCAATATCTCAGCCACCACACCTGCATTGCAGTCCATGCCGGTGATCAACCACGCTGTCACAGTCAAGCTGACGCAAGAAAATTATCTACTGTGGAAGACACATATTCTTCCGTTTCTCAACAGCAATTCGCTCTTGGGATATGTTGACGGCTCCATTGCCAGGCCGTCGCAGACCATCATCATCCCTCCGAATGAGGAGACTGGAGTCGGCCGCCGCGTCGTCGTCAACCCGGAGTTCATGACCTGGTATCACCAGGACCAGATGGTTCTCGACGCCATAGTCGCCTCAGTATCTGAGGAGGTACTAGCGAACCTGGTTGGTGCCTCGACGGCCTTCGACGCCTGGCGCACACTGGAGCGGACGTTCGCGGCGACATCAAGGGCACAGATCATGCAAATCCGTATGCAACTCGCCGTCACCAAGAAGAACGACATGACCATCACCGCACACTACCGCAAGATGAAAAGCCTTGCCGACACCCTCGCTGCAATCGGCAAGCCTCTCGAAGATGAAGAATTGATCGCGTACATGCTGCGCGGTCTCGGCAATGAGTACGACTCACTTGTGACCAGTATCACCACTCGCTCCGACCCCTACACGCTCAGCGACGTCTACGCCCACATGCTCAGCTACGAGATGCGCCTCGAGAATACATCTCCGAGCACCAGATCTCCGTCAACGTCGCAAACAGAGGACGTGGTGGAGGCCGAGCCAATCGTGGTCGCGAGCGAAACAGCGGTAGTCGCCAGCCTGCTGGTCGTGGCAACCGATCCAGCCAAGGAGGTTCCAGTCAAAGCAAGAATGGTGAGCACTGCCAGATATGCCGAAAGCCTAACCACAACGCCTCAAATTGCTGGCATCGGTTCGATCAGAACTACCAGCCTGAAGAAGTCACACGGGCTGCATCCACCGCTACAAGAGGAGAATACACTGTTGATCCTGATTGGTACATCGACACCGGGGCGACGGACCACATCACTGCTGATCTTGAGCGTCTGACCACCAAGGAGCGCTACAGCGGTACAGATCAGGTCCAAGTGGCAAATGGCTCAGGTTTGTCCATTACTCATATTGGTGATTCACTTGTTTCTGGTTCAGTCCATCCACTTCTCTTAAATGATGTTCTTCATGTTCCTAAAATCAGTAAAAACATTCTTTTTGTTCGGAAACTGGCTATTGACAATAATGCCTTCATTGAATTTCACCCAAACTCATTCTTTGTTAAGGATCAGGCCACGAAGACTACACTGCTAAAAGGAGGGTGTAAGAATGGTCTCTATACTTTGCCAATCAAGAAAATTAGAAGTGCCTTCCTTTCATCCAAGATCACTCAAGACCAGTAGCATCGGAGGCTAGGCCACCCCTCAGTTCCTGTCACTCGTCTTGTATTGCATAATAATGATATTGTTGTAGTTCCAAGTAGTTCTACTTCCTTAATTTGTAATGCCTGTCAACATGGCAAGGCACATCAGCTTCCTTTTAATTCCTCTTCATCTACTTCATCAGCACCTCTTGAAATAATTCACACGGATGTTTGGGGACCAGCTCTCCCATCAGTGAACAATACCAAATACTATGTTTCCTTCCTTGATGATTACAGCAAATATGTTTGGGTGTATTTTCTGAAGTGCAAGTCTGAAGTCGAACCCATCTTTCACCATTTTCAGAAACATGTTGATACTCTTTTAAACACAAAGATAAAATGTGTCCAGTCTGATTGGGGAGGTGAATACCATCGACTCCATCAATATTTCAGCCGAACAGGCATTGCTCATCACATCTCCTGCCCGCACACTCATCAGCAAAATGGAACTATTGAAAGAAAACATCGGCATATAGTTGAAACTGGCCTCACGCTTTTGGCTCAATCTCATATGCCCCTTCGTTTCTGGGATGAAGCCTTTTAGACTGCTTGTTATCTGATCAACAGGTTACCCAGTCGCACCTTAGGTCAAGATACACCTATGCACAAACTGTTGGGTGTCCAACCCAATTATTCTCTGCTAAGAGTGTTTGGTTGTACTTGTTATCCAAATCTTCGAGCCTACAATACAAGAAAACTTCAATTCAGAACTAAACAGTGTGTGTTTCTGGGTTATAGTTTTTCACACAAGGGATATAAGTGTTTTGATCCTTCTAGTGGCAGGGTGTATATTTCTCGTCATGTAATTTTTGATGAACAAGTCTTTCCCTTCTCACAAAAGACTGACATCATGCCACTGAAAGGCTCAAATCATCCCACACTGTTACCTCTTGCTCCTAAATCCATTATATATCATGAAGATGCTCTCACACTGTCAAATTCTTCCACTGTTTCTTTGTCTCCAAATGAACCAGTTGTGAATGAATCACCTATGAGCAATGACTTATCTGAATCCTTGCCTAACCCTGACAATATTGCTACTAGCACTCCATCTGCAGGTTCAGAAAATCCTAGTCAGGAAGATACACCAGTTATGGAGGGTGAACAATCTGCAGTGCAAGCACATGATGCAGCCGAGATCACTAGCATCAATCAGCATCCAATGCGCACAAGGCTTCGTGACAACATTGTCAAGCCAAAGGAGTTCACTGATGGGACAATTCGCTACTCAGGCCGTGGGGGTTTTAGCTGTGCCGTGACTGAAACAAATCTGACAACAGCTCTTTCAGCTTCAGCTCCTTCAGAGTCTGCAGTGCAGCGAGAGCCTATGAACCTGCAGGAGGCAATTGATCATCCTGGATGGAAGCTTGCTATGGATGATGAGTACTCGGCCCTGTTAAGGAATAATACCTGGGAATTAGTGCCACCTCAGAAAGGAATGAATTTGATTGACAGTCGGTGGGTATACAAAATAAAAAGAAAAGCTGATGGATCTATTGACAGACTGAAGGCCAGATTGGTTGCAAAGGGGTTCAAGCAACAATATGGCATTGACTACCTTGATACATACTCACCAGTGGTGAAACCTGCTACAATCCGGACCATTTTGTCTATAGCAGTCTCCAAAGGATGGCATCTACATCAGATTGATATACAAAATGCATTCCTCCATGGGTTTCTGCAGGAAGAGGTCTTCATGAATCAGCCTCCATGTTATACTGATCACACTCGACCATCAAATTATGTGTGTAAGCTCAAGAAGGCACTATACGGCCTCAAACAAGCCCCACGTGCCTGGCATTCTAGATCGACGATGAAGTTCTTTGGAATTGGGTTTTAAACCCTCAAGAGCTGACAGTTCATTATTCATCTTCGATCATGGAGAGGTCACTCTTTACATGCTGATATATGTAGATGATATCATCATTGTGGGCTCAACTGTAACAGCAACAAGCAAACTGATTCAGCAACTGAAAATTGAATTTGCAGTTAAAGATCTTGGACAATTGCAATATTTTCTTGGGATTGAAGTTAAACCACAGAGAGATGGAATACTTTTGTCCCAAAGGCGCTATGCTCTGGATCTATTGAAGAGAGCAAACATGGACAACTGCAGGCCAATTTCCACTCCTTTGGCGTCTGCAGAGAAGCTTTCCAAGAGTCAAGGTGATCCTCTGAATGAAAAGGAACAGCATCATTACAGGAGTATTGTCGGGGGACTCCAATATCTGACAATGACTCGTCCTGATCTCTCTTTTGCTGTCAATCGAGTATGCCAGTTCATTCAAGCCCCTACTAACTCTCACTGGTCAGCTGTAAAAAGAATACTGCGCTACATCAAGGGAACTGTCGACTTGGGGCTCAAAATTCAGAAATCTAGCAGACTGACCCTCAGTGTCTTTTCGGATGCTGATTGGGCAGGATGCCCTGATGATCGACGCTCCACCAGTGGCTTTGCAGTGTCCCTTGGTCCTAATTTGGTATCTCCACCAGTGTACGGAGGCTGAGTACAAAGCGATTGCCAATGCCACGGCTGAAATTATTTGGGTTCAGTCTCTGCTGAAGGAACTTGCAATTCGTCAATGGAAGCCACCTTTACTATGGTGTGACAACCTCGGTGCAACGTATCTCACTACGAATCCCATGTTCCATGCTAGAACAAAGCATATTGAAGTTGATTTTCACTTTGTTCGGGAACAAGTGGCAAGAAAAGCCTTGCAGGTGAAGTTCATACCATCAGAAGACCAACTTGCCGACATATTCACCAAGGCTTTGTCTCGAGCTCCTTTTAGCTTCATTAGCCGCAATCTCAACTTGACATCACCAGGCTGAGATTGAGGGGGAGTGTTAAGATTTGTAATCCTCATGCATGTATGTAAAGGGGAACCGGGTCTAACGCACGTCACGCGCGGTAACCACGTTGAATCTGTTTTCCCCACTTCACGATCTCCTTCTAAATCGGATCGTGCATGTAACCAGTGAATATAAATGGAAGTAGATCCTAAGAGGATCGGTGTGGTTCCAAACATAATTTCTCTTGAGTTCTTTACAAACTGTAGCTGGAAGGATCACCGTACACCTCCGAGTTCACATCATAGTCAAAACCAGACCCCCTATTAATCACCATAATGGTCAACATCATTGTCGGAGTCAAGACTGAAAACGTATTCAAAAAGACCATTGTCGCCATAACGGAGCGGTCCACCGTGGGGGATAAGCCGGAGTGTCTTGATCCTAGCACACTTAGATTGCAGGGCGTCGTCGACGACGATGTTGAAGCATCGTCTTACGTGAAGAAGCTCCAGGTGGTGACAACTATCAAGGATGGCCGTCAGTTCTTCATTGGTGATGTCGCTGCCATCAAGAGTGAGGCATCGCAGCTCGTGCATCGTCACGATTCCGAGCGCCTCCCCGCTCATGATCCAGCTAAAATATTTGCGTAGCTCGAGACGCTTCAGCTGCACGCATGCTTTGCCGGTGACTTCATACACGTCACCACCAACATTTGGACATTGCGAGAGCACGAGATCCTCTAGCAGAGGAGACATTCTTATTATGTCGGTGAATCCTTCGTTGGAGACGTCGTCGCACCATACAAGGCTAAGGCACTTCAGAGAGGGCGACCTGCAAGAATTGCACCTGGCTGTTAGTAATCACTAAGTAGGAAACTATATTTGTTTGAATTAAAAATATTGATCTTCTATTATCTGTATATCTAACAACAATCTTGGTGGATTCTTTAAGAAGGCAGGAAATGCACCGGAAGTGTTGCTTATGAGAGATTCAATTCGTTGTTAGACTCCATGCATCAAAGATTAATCACGTTGATAATAATTAGAGGTGAATCCAACCAAAGGTTCCAAATTTCGCCAAAATTACACTTTCACCCTGAATTCAACACAATCAGTAAGTAAACTAAAAAAGATCTTGCTATTCCTCTATGTCATAAGAATTGGCCGGCGGTTCAGTATAACTGCAATGATCAATGACAATATATATTGTCATAGCGCACTAAGGCATAACGAGACTCAGACTTCTCTTCTCGGCAAATTGCAATGATCTACAAATTCAATCCAAAAATGTAAGACAAGGGCAATTAAAATTTAATTTACAGTGGATGAAAGTCAAGAACATATATCCTCCAACATTTGATTTGACCTCGTAAAATGAATGCACCTGGTTCAAAATACAATACCCACCGATACAAAAAATCATTTGATTTGATTAAGACGCCTTTAACTTGAATATAAACCGCTGAAATCTAATTGAGAGCGCGCTTAAATCTAGTACTGAAAGAAGAGTACCTTTCCGCAATATACTTGAGGAGCTCATCAGTAACAAACAACTTCCCGCCGAACACCTCAAGCTGCCCATCGGAGCGGTCTACGGCCACTCTTGCCATTGCGCACAAGACATTATTGTTCTTCTGAAGCACGACCTTGTGGTGCACCATGTCCACGGATCGCCACAGGTCAGGCACCTTGGCCGCCTCGAGCCATGAGTGGCACACAATGCCGGCGCCCATGAGAACCTCGGCGGCGCCGAGCTTGGCGAAGACCCAAACGAGCGCGTCGAGGGCAGCTCCACCGATCCACGGCAGCGGCAGCTTTAGCACAGCGGGCGTCCGTTTCGGGAACATCTGAAACTGAAAGAATCGACACTATTGCCTACCAATGCATTATTTAGAGACCGAATCGGTGAAGAGTGAAATCTTGCCTACCAAAGGCATTATTCGGATACAAGAATCGGTGAAGAATGAAAGCTTGATTGATATGTACCTATTCAGATATAAGAACGTGGGTGCCTTGGTGTTCTTGGACCCAATTTATAGAAATTAAACGAAACCTTTCGTTTTCCACGTGTTCAATCACGCAGGATGCAAACCGACGTTGGTCAAGAAGACGGAAGGTTTGCGATTTGCTTAGAAACCGCTCGGGGTAATTAATCGAAGGGTCGTGCCATGCGGCCTCTCGCATTCTGGGCCACATCGCATGCAACTAGACGATAAAGTGCTGCGTTTGAAAAGGAAGATAAAGATGATGTGGCACATGAAATGTTTGACAAGCTAGGGCAGTTTTAACTGACTTTAGTTAGAGCAACTCCAGCAGGGCCCCTACTTGAGCCCTCATCCTACTTTTGAGGGCTGAGGGGCAAAAAACTCACTCCAGTAGGGCTCCTACTTGAGCCCTCAAAAATAGGGGGCCCTCAAATCTCCCCCTCGAGCCCTCATTCCTAGGGGGTCTGGAGGGAGCCCCTACTTTTGAGGGCTCAAGTAGGGGCCTTGCTGGAGTGAGTTTTTTGCCCCTCGGCCCTCAAAAGTAGGATGACGGGTGGGTCCTATGTGTCATCCCCTCTAAGAATGAATTTGAGGGTCCTGTTTTGAGGGCTCATGCTGGAGTGTAGCCCAAAAAACAGAGCCCTCAAAAGTAGAGAGAGCTCTCAAATAAAAAGTAAAGGCCCTGTTTTGAGGGCTACTGCTGGAGTTGCTCTTAACAAGAGAGAAGTAATCAAATCATGGTGTGCTCTTAAGGGCATCCACAGCGCTCCACCTGGACTGTATATCACAAGGCGAGAGGGTGACGCAAGGCGAGAGACGTGCAGCGCCGCAATCCTTTGCGGGGAGAAAGCGACGCGTGCGGCTGCAGCTTTGGGTAGACGTTGGAGAGGGGCTGCGCACGGGCGGCACCAGGGGATGACGATGGTGCCAGGGAGAGGGTGATGCCTAAGGGAGGAGAAGGCGTAATGCCAAATGAGGAAAGCGGCTTTTCACTGAAAACTGTCAAATTGGGAATAAAACTCAAATTCAAATCAAATTTCATTAAACTTCATATTTTGAAATTTCAGGGGTGTTTCAACCTACCCCCCTAAAAAGAATCTCGGCCCCGAGATTCATTTGATCCAGGGAGTAAGTTGGGAAAATCCCGCTGTAAATCTGACTCCTCCCATGTGGACTCTGCAGCTGTGTGATTTTTCCATTGAACTCGACATAATATGACATTTTTGTTTCTGAGCTGCCTTTCTGTTGTCTCAAGTATCTATAGAGGTTCTTCTGGATAAGTCAGATCTTCTTGCAGTTTAATGTCATTTATTGAGACTTCATCAGTATGCTATCTTATTCACTTCCGAAGTTGAGACACATGAAATACATTATGTACCCTTATCAGATTGGATGGTAACTGTACTTCATATGCTACTTCTCCAACTCTTTTTGTGATTTGAAATGGGCCTACGTATCTGGGTGCCAACTTTCCTTTTACTTGAAATCTTTTAACAATCTTGAATGGAGTAACTTTCAGATACACATATATAATCTCCGACTTCAAAGCTTAAATCTTTTCTTCTCGTATCAGCATAACTCTTTTGACGATCTTGAGCAATCTTCATCTTCTCTTTGATAATTTTCACATGGGCTTCTGCATCTTGAACTATTTGAGGTCCAAGATATTGGCGCTCTCCTGCTTCTGTCCAGTTCAGAGGAGTTCTACACGACCATACAGTGCTTCAAATGGAGCCATTTGAATGCTGGCTTGATAACTGTTATTATAAGAAAACTGTGCAAATGGTAAACAAGTATTCCAGGCTGCTCCATACACTATTGCACATGCCCTTAACATATCTTTCAGTATTTGATTTGTCCTCTCGGTCTGTCCTCCTGTTTGAGGATGATAGGCTGTGCTGAAAGCTAAATCGGTGCCCATTGCTTCATGCAGTTTCTCCCAGAACATAGAAGTAAATTGAGCACCTCTATCTGAAACAATTTTCCTTGGAATTCCATGATATACCACAATCTTTGTTAAATATAACTCTGCCAACTTGTCTTTTCCATACGTTTGTTTAATGGGAAGGAAATGTGCTACTTTAGTTAACCTATCCACGATAACCCAAATAGCATCATATCCTTCTTTTGTCTTGGGCAGTCCTGTAATAAAATCCATCCCAATAATATCCCATTTCCATTCTGCAATTGGCAATGGATGCAATAAACCGGAAGGCTTCTGATGATCTATCTTCACTTTTTTTTGGCAAACATCACACTTCGCCACATATTCTGCTATTTCTTTCTTCATATTATTCTACCAAAATCTTTTCTTCAGATCTTTGTACATTTTAGTTCCTCCTGGATGTATTGAAAATTGTGGGGAATGAGCCTCTGACAGTATCAAGTCCTTTAATTCCTTCTTGTCGGGTATGCAGCATCGGCCTTGAAACATTAAGATCCCCTGTTTATTCTCACTAAACTCTGTGGAATTCTTCTCCTGGCTATTCTTCTTAAGTTTTTGTATCTCCTCATCTTCCACTTGAGCTGCTTTAATCTGATTGGTTAACATTGGTTGGATTTCCATTGCTGCTAATATTCCTTGTTCAACTACTGCCAGATTCAGTTTCTGCATCTCTGTTACCAAATGTAATGGCTGATCAACTACCATACTGTGATAAACTTTCCTGCTCAATGCATCTGCCACAACATTTGCTTTACCAGGGTGATACTGCAGATCTATATCAAAGTCTTTGATCAATTCCAACCATCTTCGTTGTCTCAAATTCAATTCAGGTTGGGTGAAGATATATTTCAGGCTTTTATGATCTGAAAATATCTCACAATGATTACCCAGTAGATAATGCCTCCATATCTTCAATGAATGAACTACAGCAGCTAACTCCAGATCATGTGTAGGATAGTTCTTCATGTGGTCGTAGCTACCTTGAAGCATAGGCTACCACTTTTCTTTCTTGCATTAGCACACAACCCAATCCCTGCTTAGAAGCATCATAATAGATTTGGAAATCTTTTCCTGGATCTGGGAGTGTCAATACTGGTGCAGTGGTTAGCTTGGTCTTCAACTCTTGAAAAATCTCTTCACAAGTTTTGGTCCACTCAAAAGGTTTGTCTTTCTTGAGCAATTGAGTGAGTGGATGGGCAATCTTTGAGAACCCTTCTATGAATCGGCGATAATAACCGACCAATCCAAGAAAGCTTCTCACCTCAGTTATAGTGGTTGGTGGCTTCCACTCCATAACAGACTTGATTTTCTCTGGGTCTACTTTAACTCCTTCCTCTGAGATAATATGCCCCAAAAATGCAACTTCTTTCATTCAGAAGTCACATTTACTGAATTTTGCATACAGTTGATTTTCTCTGAGCTTGATTAAGGCCGCATGCAAATGCTCTTTATGTTCCTCTTCACTCTTTGAATAGATAAGTATATCATCAATGAATACTATCACAAACTTATCCAGTTGTTTCATATACACTAAGTTCATGAGGTTCATGAAGTATGGGGGTGCATTGGTCAATCCAAAGGGTACCACTGTGACTTCATATAGTCCATATCTTGTTGTGAATGCAGTCTTTTCTTGATCTTGCTCTCGGATTTTCAATTGATGGTAACCCGATCACAGATCGATTTTTGAAAATACTTTTGCACCTCTGAGCTGATCAAACAAATCATCTATTCTTGGTAATGGGTATTTGTTTTTGATTGTAACTGCATTCAATCCCCTGCAATCTACACACATTCTTTGGCTTCCGTCTTTCTTTTTAACAAATAACACTGGAGCTGCCCAAGGTGAAACACTTGGACGTATGAATTCTTTCTCCTTCAGTTCATCCAGCTGTTTCTTTAATTCTTTCAATTCAACTGTTGACATTCTATATGGATGTTTGGTGATTGGCTAGGTTCCGGGAATTAGTTCTATTGCCAGTTCTATTGGTCTATTAGGGGGTTTGCCTGGTAACTCTTCAGGAAACACTCCGGGTATTCTTGTACTACTGGCACTTGTATCTCTTCCTTTGCTAGGCCACTGTGTACACGTCCCTTCATCTTTTGAAGCAACTCATGGTCAGTATGTACTATTATTTCTTGGCCTTCATCACTGGTCAGAGTTACTATTTTGGTCTCACATCTTACTATAGCTTTATTTTTAGTGAGCCAATTCATTCCCAGTATCACCTCTAACCCTTTCATATTGAACATCATCAAGTTTGCTTTAAATTTTAACCCCTGAATTTCTATTGTAAGGTTACCACACCCAAAACGAGATTCCATATTAACTGCAGGGGTTTGAATGGCATAAAGTTTTTGCAGTGGAACAACTGATAGCTGATGCTTTGTAACAAATTCCATGGAGATATATGAATGTGTGGCACCAGGGTCAAATAAAACTAATGTAGGTATGGAATTGACTGGAAACATACCTACGATAATATCATTTGCCCCAGCAGCTTCTTCTGCTGAAATGTGGTTCAATCTGGCTTGAAGGATAAGATTGCTTGTGCCTTTGCCCTTCCCAGTTTGATTGCCAGATGAAGAATTCCCTGCAGGTGCGGTAGATCTTGTTTGCAATACTATCGGCTTCACATTCTGTTGTTGGGTGCCTGCTTGGGCTTTTGCCACTTCAGAGGGTAAGTTCTTTTTAGGACACTGATCTCTAAAATGTCCAGTTTGTCCACAATGGAAACAAGCATTATTCTTCTTGGGACAATTGTTGGAATAATGATTTCCTCCACATGTATAACACTTGACTGCCTGCTGTTGAAAGTTACCACTTCGCTGAGTGGTATTAGACTGCTGCCTTGGCACTAGCATCACCTGGTGAGTAGCTGGCTGTCGACTTTGAGTTGGTACCCATGTTTTCTGCCTCTGATTACTAGATGATGGAGCTGATGGCTTGTATATTGCCTTTCTTTTTCTGGACTCCTCCATCTCTCCTCTTGCTTCTTCAGTGGCGATCAGACAGTCTATCATATCTGAAAAGTCTTTAAAGCGTGTTGCTGAGATATGATATTTTAAGGATCTGTGTAGACCTGCCCTAAATCTTTCCATCTTCTTTGCTTCTGTCTTGACATCATCTGCTGCATATCTGGCTAATTCATTAAACTGATGCAGATAATCCATGACATCACATTGCATATAATACTTTCTCTTTCTCATCACATTGCACTGTTTTCAACTTCCTTTCAATATCTTTATCTAATCTTCTGCAGCCATAGTGTCTGCTGAAGTGGAGAATACTGGTGGAATGGTCTTCTGAAAGTTAGTCCATCTTAAAGTAGAGTGTGTTCCTCCTGCAGTTATTCCTGCTGAACTGCTTGTAGCGGTGGTCTTCATCATAATTTGTTCTAGCATTTTTGAATGTTGTTCTAACAACCTTGCCTGGTTCATTTCTGCTTGATGCCTATTTTGTTCAATCATAGCCATTATTTTAGCAATTGCATCCTGATTGGTTGCATTACTATCCTGTCCCGCTGGCTGGTTATTAGTATTGGGTTCTGTTCCTGACATTTTGTTTCTGCATTGGGGAGATTGAAGTTAACTTTACAGCGGTTTTTACAAATTGTAGATAGGTAGGCAAGTAACTGAATACTGAAACAAGTTTAGGATGAACGAGACAAGAATTAAAACGAATAAGAGATAGAACACTTTGAACATAAAATGATAAAGATACTATTTAACAAAACAAAATAACGAGATAATTTAAACATACATTATATTACATTGCATAATGTACAAGCTGGAAACAACTACTTAGAGTTCTTACACAACTTGCTTTACATCCAAAAGCACAACTACAACTATTAACTACTGGTTCTTCACTATTCTACCACTACTACTATCACTACCACTATTTTTCCCAAAAGCCAACTACCACCTTTCCAAAAGTCCTACTGTGCGACGAGATCTGTAACTGCTCACCAACCCTCGGTTGGTGGGTTGCTGGAGGTATAGCGAATGATCTCTTCAGGATCTTCCTCCTCTTCATCATCATGCTGAGCCGGCGGCTCTGGGGCACAAGCCGGTTGGAACAACGCACGATAATCCGGGGCAGTAAGGCGACGACGCTGGTGAGAAGGCCCCGGCTCATCGGGGTCCACTGGAGGGTGTGAGGGTCCTGACTGGTCAGGATCAGCTAGAGGATAAAGTGGGCCTGGTATATCTGGGGCGAATGGATCAAAAGGTGCATATGGAGCAAAGGGTGCATCTGGAGCAAAGAGTGCATCGGGAGCAACTAGTGGCTGGAAGAAATCTGGTCCTTCAGGAAAAGCTGGTGACTCTCCACAAGACGATAGTTCACCTGCCTCTACCAGATTCCTTCTATTCAGCTCTTGCCTCAACTCATGGAGTTCTTCTCGAGCCTGACCCAGCTGATTACGCAACTCATACAACTCCTGGGTGGCCCGAGAATACATTATTTCCTGGTGGACAATGTACTTGGATGCAACCTTCAGGCGTACATCGTCCTGCTCCCGGGGCTGCGGAGTCATAAAGGCTCCGTCCTGGGGGTTCCTCTGAGGCACTTGATCAAACGTTGATCCATTAAATTCGAGATCATAGTAGTGCCTGAGATGCAGCACTGCATTCCTCGCAGCGTCTTGGATGGCATCCCACTCATTGATTCTTCTTCCAATAAATCGTCTCTCCCTGTCTGGACGAACAGAGAGTGGAATAAGATTCACCCACGCCTTCCAAGAGATGCTGCCATCTTGCCCGTGTCGTGATACTGAATGAAACACGGGTCTATGCCAATTGTCTGCCCCAAAGACTGCTGCATCACCCATAACAAATAGGGCCATCCCACAAGTCAGTCTGGATCTGAGTGGATAAAAGGTACCATCTGTTGACAATAAAAATTTTGATATTAGACAAAATCCAACATAAAAATACTTGCAAATGCAAAACTTAAGCCATAATTAAGCTAAGACAGGAAAGGTAGCATTAATGGAAGTAATTGCAGCAATAATACTTATATTTTATGTAAATTTATTTTTACCATTTTCAATTAGGTTTTGCTATAAAACAGCTCTCCTAATTTCCCTTAAGGTTCAACCTACAGTCAAGCATGCCTGCTCTGATACCACTTTGTAACGCTCCCATTTCTGGGGACGGTACGGAACATCGTAACCATACAAGATGAACAGTTACGACGTTCGTAATTACGAATGATCATCATAACAGTACAAGCTTACAGCAAAAGATTCAACTTTATTACAATATAAGGTATTGTTATCTTACACAGCGGGCGCGTAAGCCCACACGACATTATATTACACAGAATCAACGGCCTGAGTGCAAGTTAAAACTTAAGACCAATCCTCATCAGAGTAGATTGGTTCCTCGGGAGCTTCCTCCTCAGCAGGCTCTTCTTGATAGTATTGACCTTCTGTTAAATTTGTTTAGCAAGTAGTGAGTACCACCGTACCCAGCAAGTTACAGGGGTAAACCCTAATTTACTATATGCAAGGATATTCAAAGGGCGGGAATATATTGGGTTTATTACATTTAGTGGATGCAGTTTTATTTGCAAACAAATGAAATTTAAAAACATTTGCTCCTTAAGATCAGGGGTTTTGTTAACAAGTAAGATTCATCATTAACCATATTAAAATCATCACAATCCTACTTATGCCTCATTGTTGGAATCACCCACTTAACATAACTTCATTAAACGGAAGCACGGCGTATTCAAATACCATTTATTTCACTCTACAGAGTTGCTCAACTTTTCCCACACCATCCCTTAACTTCCGCGACAAAGTTAAGAAAGCCAGGTCGTTTCACTGCTCAATTCTTTATATAAGCTCTACCTGGTAGCATCACTCAGTCACGGCCACACATAAAATAACAACTTCTTCCCGCCGTTTTAAGTGCACACTACCGTTGTTAGGTACCCGCAGCATACCTAACTCCCCAGCATCCTGTCATCTCATCCTGTAGAGTTTCAATTGAATTGAGCAGCTACTAAACCAGTGTTGACAAGTCAACCCCTGTGGTTTGAGCGATCACTATGTATTTTACTTGGCACAAGGTTCTTGTCCTTATATTTTCACATGAGGCACTCAACCACAGCTTCCACTGTGCTCAACAGCACCAACCACCACCAAACCAAACCAGCCTACATCCCCAGGTAAAGCGGTGGGCAAAGTCCGCCACACGGATTCCCACAACCTCTCTACCCGAAGCCCAACCCTAGGGTCAAGTGGTGGGCGAAGTCCGCCGCACGGATTCCCACAACTCCTTCACCCTAGGTTCTATTCTTTTTAAATTCTAATGGCCTGCAGCCAAAGTCACTTAGTAGTGTAAAATGTTGAATGTGGTGACATTATATATATGTGTACAATATTTAAATTATTACTAAAGTTGTCAAGGTGAATATGGGCATCAATCAAGACAGGGCATTTTTCAGTGGTGGGATTTAACTAAATAGCATGCCATTCTAAACATTTATTTTAAACAATTATCATTTCACAAATAACATTAATGGAAATACATTATTTAAATACATTAAATATCATGGGATTCAACATGATCAAAAACATGTAACTTGCCTTGCTGATCAGGGATTTCCACTAAGTTGTAAATCTGAGCAACTGTCTCGAACTCCGAAGCTGCAACTTCTACGATCCCGAAAGCTAGCGCAAATACATAAAATAACAACATAAGTCACACATAAAATAACAACACAGATATAACTTGATTCTAATCAAGTTAGAAAAATAATCTAATTGAAAATAAATGAATTACATCAAATATCGAATAAACATGCAGAGAGTATTAAACTGGAATTTTTGATAAAAGGGTAAACTTGGATTTTTGGGAAATTGAATTTTAAAGGCTAACTTTTGATAAAAAAGGGATAGAATTACAATTTATAAAAATGGAATTTGAGGGAATGGGAAACATATTTGGATTCAGGAGATGAAATGGGTCAAAATGATGTATTTTTGGTATTTTTGGGGTCTTTGGATTTTTCTGGAATTTTGGGGGATTTTTCTAGATTTTTGGGGATTTCTTAAAATAATTGAATAGTGTTAAATAGTGTTGGGCTCGGCCTGAGCAACAGTGCGGCCCAGCCCCATCTTTCCCGCGCGGTAAACCGGTCGGCGGCCCGGTCCACACGCTCGGCCGAGCAAGCCGCGGCCCACGTGAACGCAGGGCGAAGCCCAGCGCACGGGCGCGCACTCTCGACCGATGGTCGACGCGCAGCTAGCGCCTACGGCAGCGATGGAACAAGCGAGGGCGCTCGGATGAGGTGGTTGCGGAACATCTATGGCCAGGGTTTAAAAAGAAACGAAGCGCTCGGATGGTCCGGATTGGACGGCGGCGATGGCGCCACGTTGCCTCGGGGGTCGTCTTCAACCTCCAGACGACACCCCCGGCGGCAAAACAGAGTGCGCCACCGCCGACGGAGCAGCGAAGACAGGGAAGCTCCGGGTAAATAGCTTCTACGAAAAGGTGCGGTTGTAGCTAGGGTTTCCATTTTGGTAATTGGGAGTGTGAGGGAAAGAGTAATGGTGGCTAGCGGCGGCCGAGAAGACAACGACCCTCACGATGGCACCATGAACACATAGGGGCTCTCCAGCCAAATGGGTGGGCTTTTCACCATCTACAAGACCTAGGGAGTATACTAGAGGAGGTGGTTGATCTCGGGGACAGCTCGAGTGAGCTGGCCACGGTGAGGACTTTTCGGCCGAAGCGGATCTTCGCCACCTGAGCTCTCGGCAAATGCTCTCGTTCTAGGGAGTTCACCATTGTAATCAGGGGTCCACATAGACAGTGTCAGCAAATGGAATTGAAATAAAATCGACGAAATCGGAACATTGCATTTAGGGCTCACTGGGCTCAGGGTCTTCGATTGCCGGTGACTCAGGCGATGAGAAGGCAATCGGTTGCTTACGGAGGTGCACGCGGATGCTAGAAGAAGCTCGATGGTGGCCAAACGCTTTTATAACGAGTGTAGGACGGTGGCAATAGTGAGGCGTCCTCGGTCACGTTCTTCTCACGCGAATGGAGAGGGGGAATGCACCGCAAGAGCGCAGGAGGCTGTGAGAGGGAGGTGGCGCTCCTCCTTTGCCAAACGTGATAGCTTGTTGACCCGGTGAGGAGAAGGAACAGTGGGGTAGGGGATGGGCGGAGCTACGGCGGAGAATAGGCACGAGGAGGTGGCGCGCGGCCAAGGGGGAAGAACGGGACGGGGTAGCTGACATGTGGGGCCGCTGTGCAGAGGGTGACGCAAGGCGAGAGACGTGCAGCGCCGCAATCCTTTGCGGGGAGAAAGCGATGCGTGCGGCTGCAGCTTCGGGAAGACGCTGGAGAGGCGCTACGCGTGGGCGGCGCCAGGGGAAGACGATGGCGCCAGGGAGAGGGTGATGCCTAAGGGAGGAGAAGGCATAATGCCAAATGAGGAAAGCGGCGTTTCACTGAAAACTGCCAAATTGGAAATAAAACTCAAATTCAAACCAAATTTCATTAAACTTCATATTTTGAAATTTCAGGGGTGTTTCAGCCGGCGACAAGGAACAACCCAATACCATTGAAAGTACTCCAATGGTGTACTGTTTGTCACTTGCTCACTATAATTTATTTCCTTGATAGAGCCATCTATCCTTCCTCGATTTCTTTTCAGTCCCCCTCAAAGCTCCATATCGTGCGAAGATTTGCTTTCTCTAGCCTGTGCTAGCTTTTGGCACTGGCACTTGCTTAGCTTCCTCTGTTACGTCTGATTCCTTTTTTCCTTAATTTCCCATGTGAGAGGAATGCTGCATTTGATTGTTCGCCAGGGAATATCTCCTGATCAGGATTTGAGAAGCTTCGGATATTTTGGACCTGTTTTTTGGCCGTGTATGTGACTTTGGCTGCAACTGATAACTTTTATTTGCGTTTTTTAAGATTATAGCGACGGCGGAGATGCTAACATGAATAGCACATACTGTTTTGGGCTCGAAAAGACATTTATAGAATCTACTTCTAAAAGCTACTCTGTTTATTTCAACTTTCAGAGAAACCAAAAACTAAAAAGAGAAATAGAGTTTTAAAGTTACACCAGAATCATCCTTTTCCGGTATGCACATGAGGGGATAAACATCACAGACCACCAACACCCCCACGCAAAAAAAACCCTTAATTCTGCCGCCTTTGTTAAGTTAATCTCATTAACTAGAAGTAGTAGTCTTTTACTGTCTGGTGTTCAAGAATTTTGGGGTTCAACTGCACTGCCATGAGTCGAAGAGTATATCCCCACGAAATCGATTTAACATGCTCTCGGTTGCATATCGTAATCACAAAGCGGAGATTATGATTTTAGATGAATTTAGAAACTCGAGTCATTGGATTCGGAGTTTGAACGATGGACAATAAGTGATTGGAAGGAGTATTGGCTCTCTTCAATTCCATAAGGGGGTTACCACGTTCCACCTTTTAAAGTGGTGTAACTCCCATTCAATTCTCCATATGGGACTAAACAGTTTTTCCATGTGGGCCTAGGAATTTCATTTGATTAATTGCTAAATTAAAATGGACCAAGCCCAATTAATCCAACAATCCCCACCAAATTTCAAGGCACACTAGAAATGCTCTCAGTTCTGCTGTTGTTTGATATACCAGTGTTTCGATGGAGACTGTTAAGTTGAACATCCACCTAGGAAAGGAGTTACACTCATCCACAACTGAACAATGGACTATGCCTTGCATTGACAGTTTTGTGCGAACAAGTTTTACCCAATTCCTTTACTAGTACTAGGCTGCCTAAAGCATCCCCTCGTTGGAGCGTATAAGTCATACTCCATGCCTATTCATGAGTATCTAGAGATCACCCAAATCTCATAGATCGTGACCAGCAATCGAACTCATATAGGTGTGTTCCTTCTAAGATGTCCTGTAGGCCGACATCTCGCTTTAAATAAGCCACTCGGATCACATTGAGGTAAAACCAACCTGCCATACGAATAGGAGAGAAGCGCATCATCAAGAAATAAGCCTGTAAAGGTCTCTCCTCCCGCCAACCAACAACTTGTTTCACCATCCTACTTCACGGGATCTCCGATCACGTAGAACAAAGTTACCACCGTGGTATGACTCATGTGGTCTCGAGCCCATCTCACTTGATGCACTATCTATCACATTACGTGATAAACCCTTTGTAAATTGGTCGCCAGATTCTTAGTTGCGGACATAGTCCATGCTATCACTCCGGTGTTTTTCAGCTTTCTGACAGACTTCAACCGCCTCTTAACATGCCTAGATGACTTCATGTTGTCCTTAGAACTGTTCACCTTGATAATTATAGTCTGATTATCACAGTTCATCAGGATAGCCGGTATCGGTTTTTCAACCACCGGCAAATCCATAAGGAGTTCGCGAAGCCACTCAGCCTCAACAGTTGCGGTATCTAACGATGTGAGTTCTCGCTCCATGGTTGACCTCGTTAAGATGGTCCGCTTGCAAGACTTCCAGAAACAAAGACCACCACCAAGTGTGAACACATATCCACTCGTGGCTTTTATCTCATCAAATCGAGATCCAGTTTGAATCATCAGAGCCCTCCGGTACCTTTGGGTACCCAAAGATAGTGAATACCATAGCTCACGGTTGCCTTTAGATAGCGCATCACTCTCTCAAGAGCACGCCAATGATCATCTCCGGATTTGAAACAAATCGGCTTAGCTTGCTCACAAGAAACGAGATGTCGGTCTTCTAGCACTAGCTAAATACATCAATGAGCCAATGATCCGGAGTATCTCAATTGATCCCTTGTTATTCTTCGGTTTTCCTCAATAACACACTAGGATCATAAGGAGTAGAAGCGCTTGCAATCACTATAACCAAAGCGACTCAAGACCTTCTCCACATAGTGGGATTGCACAAGTGTAACCCCACCATCACCTCCTCTCAGTAGCTTAATGTTAAGAATCACATCAGCCACTCCCAAATCTTTCATCTCAAAACTTTTGGACAGAAAGTCCTTGACCTCTTCAATCACATTGAGGTTGGTCCCAAAAATCAGTATGTCATCAACATACAAGCACAAGATCACTCCTTCTCCCCCACTATAGCGATAGTACACACATCTGTCAGCTTCATTCACAACAAAGCCAGCAGATGTCAAAGTCTCATCGAACTTCTCATGCCATTGCTTAGGTGCTTGCTTTAGGCCATACAAAGATTTTAACAACTTGCACACCTTTCCTTCTTGACCATCTACCACAAACCCGTCTGGCTAATCCATATAAATCTCCTCCTCCAACTCTCCATTTAGAAAAGTTGTTTTAACGTCCATTTGATGAACGAGAAGATCATGAGAGGCAGCCAGGGCAAGTAGTACTCGAATTGTGGTCAATCGGGCAACAGGTGAATAAGTATCAAAGAAGTCCTCGCCTTCTTTCTGAGTATAACCCTTGGCCACAAGCCTTGCCTTGTACTTTTCAATTGTACCATCAGGCCTAAGCTTTTTCTTGAAAACCCATTTACATCCTACAGGTTTACACCCATAAGGACAGTCAACGACCTCCCAAGTTCCATTAGACATAATAGAGTCCATCTCACTCTGCATCGCTTCCTTCCAATAGTCGTGTCGGGAGAAGAATATGCCTCTTCAATGGTTCTTGAGTGTCATCCATGAGGTATACAATGAAATCATTACCAAAAGATTTTGCAATCCTCTGTCTCTTACTCTTTCGAGTAACTTCATTGTTATCCTCCTCAGGATTTTCCATAGGCGTTTGCTCAACATGTTCTATCGGCACAAAAGAATCAAGGGAGATTATAGGTTCTTGACTAGATGAGCTAGGTACATCATATTTCATAGGAAATTCATTCTCAAAAAATGTAGCATCTCTGGACTCTATGATTGTACCAACACGCACGTCAGGTACTCCAGTTTTTATAATTAAGAATAACCCACGCTGTGCATAGCATAACCAAGAAATACACAATCTACGGTTTTTGGTCCAAGTTTGCGCTTCTTGACAATTAGCACGTTAACTTTGGCCAAACATCCCAGTGCAAAGTATGAGAGAGTCAACTTCTTCTTTTCCCATTCCTCGAATGGTGTTACTTCTTTGTTCTTTGTAGGAACTCTATTCGTGACATGACACGCGGTCAATATAGCCTTACCCCACCATTCCTTAGAAAGTCCCGCAGTTGTCTAACATGGCGTTAACTAAATCGCTTAGAGTGCGGTTCTTTCTTTCGCAACCCTGTTTGATTCGGAGAATAGTGAGGCATCCTCTCATGAATAATTCCATGTTCCTCGCAGAATAAAGTAAACTCATTTGAAAAATACTCTCCCCACGATCGACCTTACCCGCTTGATTTTCCTCTCAAGTTGGTTTTCTACCTCACTTTATAAATCTTAAAGTAAGTCAACGCTTCATCTTTTTTCAATAAGTACACATAGCAAAATCTAGTGCAATCATCTATAAGCGCCATGAAATATTTCTTTCCACCTTTAGTCAACACGCCATTCATCTCGCACAAATCGGAATGAATGAGTTCTAACGGTGCCAAATTCTCGCCTCTTTGCTGCCTTGTGAGGCTTGCGAGGTTGTTTCGATTGAACACACGCATGTCACTTAGAACCTTTGACCAAAGTGAATTTCGGGATTAAACTCATATTAGCTAAGCGCGTCATACACCCAAAATTAACACGACAAAGTCGTGAATGCCAAATATTAGATTCATCATCATCGTTACACACATGGTTCACAATTTTATTATAGGAATCCATCAAAGAAAAACGGAACAAGCCTCCGCTCTCATAGCCTTTACCAACAAATGTTCCATACTTAGACACGACACATTTATTGGACTCAAATGCAAGCCTAAAACCATCTCTACACAGTAGAGATCCGCTGACGAGATTCTTCTTTATGGAGGGGACATGCTGCACGTTCTTCAGCTGCACGGTCTTTCCCGAAGTAAACTTCAGATCGACCGTACCAACACCATGAACAGCTGCATGCGATCCGTTCCCCATCAACAAGGAGCAACCTCGATAGACCTGATAAGATGAAAACAAGGAAATATCAGCACACACATGAATATTAGCACCGTGTCAACCCACCACTCGTGTGATTGACAAACGAAAGAACCGTAGGTAAATAATTACCGCACTCATGTTCCTCCAGCATCACTAATAACCATGTTGGCAGATTTCTTCTGCTTATCCTTGCAGTCTGGACAATCCTTAGCCCAATGGCCAGAATCACCGCACACAAAGCAGCTGCCCTTTCCTTTGCTTTTCTTCTTAAACTCAGTAGTAGCCTTGGGCTTGACAATAGGCTTATTTTTCTTCTTATTGTGGGAAGCCTGAGGGTTCTTCTTCTGCACCAAGTTGGCGCTAGAACCTCCCTCAGCAGCAACTTTCTTGCCACGAGTATCTTTTGCCCTCGCCTTCTCTTCAACACCAAGAGTGCCAATAAGATCAGTAACGCTGAACTCCTGCCTCTTGTGTTTTAGAGAGGTAGCAAAATCCGACCAAGAAGGTGGTAACTTGGCGATAATACCGCCAGCCACAAACTTGTCCGGTAACTCGCACTTATTGTTCTCAAGCTCCTTTGCTAGCGCCTGAATCTCATGAGCTTGTTCTACTACAGAACGGTCATCGACCATCTTGTAGTCATAGAACTGCTCCATGACATACAGCTCACTGTCAGCATCGGAAACTCCGAACTTGGCCTCAAGTGCATTCCACATCTCTTTGCCCGTAGGCAAATGCATGTACACATCCACAATGTTATCTGCCAGTATGTTGTACAAATGCACCTCGAAACAAGTTATCCGCTACATTGAACTTGCGTTCGTCCTCAGCAGACAGAGGCTCAGCGGGCTTGCCTTGTGCAATATGAAAACATTCCATGGCAGTAAACCACAGGATCGCACGTGCACGCCATCTCTTATAATTGGAACCATCAAACGGAGGGTGCGGTTTAAGCGACGCAGCAAAGCCAACTACCGAAAAAGACCTATCAAGTTTTTGGATTGTTGAAAATCTAGTCAATTTTTGACATATTTTAATCCAGAAATTCAGCATATAAAACATGACATACAAAAGTATGAGTGATTCAACAATGATATATTCATATTCGCTACAGAACAAGCTAACAGCAGCACCTATTAACTTATTCATAGCGCATAAAAACAAATACATCAGAGAAGTTTTCAGGTTATACCCTCGGGCGGGGCCAGTGTCGGAGACACCGGATGCGCCGTTACCATCAGTCGACATGATGGCCTATTCGATGTAGTCGATCGAGGCATGATGCAGTGCGCTCCCCAAAAACTTGATCGCCCGTCTACCCGTGCAGGTACACAAACGGACGGAGTTTTGGAGGCCAGAGTAACTGCAGCCATAATCACTAGTAACTGCACCGTTACTGTCAGCCACTCATTAATGCTATTTACTGCGAGTCAGTGCGTTTCGATTTTCGAATAGATAAAGAAAAACGCGCCCGCACCCGACACGCACACGCACCGCACCGCGCGGCTCGGCTCGGCGAGCGAGCGAGCGAGCGCGCGCGTGTATTGGCTCTCTTCAATTCCACAAGGGGGTTACCACGTTCCACCTTTTAAAGTGGTGTAACTCCCATTCAATTCTTCATATGGGACTAAACAGTTTTTCCATGTGGGCCTAGGAATTTCATTTGATTAATTGCTAAATTAAAATGGACCAAGCCCAATTAATCCAACATAAACTAGTCAGTCAGGGACCTTAATTAGCAGCCTCCAACCATGAGCGGCACACTAAGGACCGCACCTATCAAAATCTCATTGGCCCCGAGATTGGCGAAGACAAAGATTACGGAGAGTGCGTCGAGCGGTAGCTGTGACAAGTCCCTAACATCTGACACAGGCAAGGGCTTTGGCTCCATCTCCATTCTTTGCGCAATCCGGCAACACCTGAAAATGGCGGTACATCACTGAGAAATCAACACTTTGAGGAAAAATCTAAGATTGATAGCGCCTACAACTACGTGTAAATCTATTACTCTGCATATAGCCCGGTGAGGCAAATCATAACATGAAAGAAGGCACCTGACTGGCTAAATAGTAAGTGAGCCCCGACCAGGCTGAGAATGAACAAATCGGCCTAAATAAGCGCTGGCGCAGATTCATAATAGCTGCAGCGTGTTGCTACACAGGTCACCAAGTCAGCAAATCAAAATCCCTTTGAAAAATAACTAGCAAAGGAAATGTCTATATATAGGGGGTATTTTGACAGGCTTGAACTACTAAAAGTGAAGCGAAAAAAAGATCTAATTCTTGCGTATTAAATTGAGCCGTTTAACCATATACATTTGTATTGAACATTCATAAGATCTTCCAACATTTGTACTGATCTCATTTTAACTAACCTGATACAAAAAGAGATAGACATAGTAAAGAGGTGGACTAGCTCTCCGGGTTCATAGTCGTCGCAAGTCACGAGTCACACGATTTCCATGTGGATGCGCACATGCATCCGAGCGTGTACGTGAGTTTCGCTTTAGTGCTTTTGATGACATCTATCACATATTTCAAGTAATGATAATAACTCTACCTTATAAATTACTCCTTTTCCACTTGTTCCAGCAGCGTGGCACTAAACCGTGCCATTCTTTAGAATTCATGAATGTGGCCTTTACTCATGGCCCAATTTCTAACCGTATCATTATTAATTTTTGTTGAAACCTAGTCGTATTACTAATGAAAACCGACTACATTCACTCGTTGCTTGCTATTATCTTCGTTTTTTTTTACAATTTTTGAATATGATGTGATCTCCAATACACATCTTTGATCATTGCCTTTTCTAATTATATGTTAGTAAAATTATTAAAGTATTATGATACAAAAGTACTTTTGATGACAAAGTTAAGAATAACATTTCTACATGCACCAGAAGGACCGGACTTGCCGTGTTACAGTCAAGAAATACAATTATATGAAAACAGCTAAATCTTGGCAAAATTTTAGTAAAATCTCGGTCAAATCTCAAAAATTTTAAAATGGGCTGATTTTTTTTTTGTCGAAGTGCACTTTTCTTGAAGGGGACTGAGATAACCAAAATTTTCTAAATTTCATGAAATTTTGCCCAAAATTGTTTTCCCTGGTTACAGCAATGAAATAGTAAAGAAAATAGAGTGTTGACATTAACCATAGATCTTCAATTTGATGTTCTAGATGGTTGCAAAAAGTATACGCAGGATTAGTCTCGATCTTGCCGTGTAATAGCAACCGGTGATAAGGCACCACATTAATGGAATTAGAAGAAAATTTAGGAGAATATTTTTCTAATTGCTAGAAAAGAAACAAAAGTTATTGATTATCTCTGGTACTTAAAAGAAGGGAGTTCACTCGACTGTTGTTTATTCACCCATCCTTTCTCCTCACGAGCTAACATATGGGCCTCCTATAACAGTCATGCGTTTTTAGAAACTAATATCTCAACATAATATATAGTTTGTTAGCTATTGGGAAGATTGAAGTTGATCAGTCAACGTAATATAGTTAGTTAGCTATTTCAAAGATTGAGGTTGCACTCTATCAACTTCGCATCACGTGGATGGCAAAACTATCTGATGGACTTGGAAGAGGCCGGGTCATGGCCTCGTCGAACCTAGTCCAGCAGATTCGAATCCGGCAGCCGGCAGTGCGGTCACCATAGCACTAGAGGAAATTCACAAAGGCTTGATTTGGTACATCTCTTGTACAAAAGAGCATTTTCACAACTCTCTTGCGCGGATATATGGTGCTAGCAATAGAGGGCACGACCGATAATAAGCCTGCTGTACAATATATAAGCGAATACTGTTTATATTGATTCAGATAATACACATCAATCTCCCTTTATATATGTATAGACTACTAGTAACAGTGTCGTGCGCAACTAGATGTGTCACAGTGCATCAGGCCGCAGCTGCCGAGAGAGCATAATTTCCAGGTGAACAGGATTCTCTCTGTTCACTGATAATAGCCCACTGATGAAAAAGCGAGTACAACGACCACCACCATGGATGGATGAACCAACAAGATATCTAGAGATGTTTGTTTTAATTTTTTACTTAATAGTTTTTAGCTGTGAATTATAAATTTTAGCTAAAACTAAAATAGTTGAAAGAAGTGACTTTTAAAAGAAAAAGACGAATGGTGAAAACAATGATGGAAAGATACGTGCGTGTAACAGAAGCGAAAAGAGTAGAGTACGTAATGCACCCGTAACCTCATGCCTTATCTCAGGAATGAGACGATGGCGAGAGAAATGGAGAAACCACTTCGAGAAAGCATATATTCATATTTGCCTTTGACTTTTCTAAGCGAAAGTCTGAATCAGAAGCCAATATAGATATGACCTTAACATCGGCTCTTCTCAACAAAGAAAAAAAAAACCCATGTTACAAGTACATATGACGAGCCAAGCCTTTCGTGAGTCAAAGATACAAACTTGCCAAGTTAATCCAAGCAAGGCTCTCACCATCCTTGTGTCCACCATGGCTGTTCAAATATTTACTACCATGGGAACGCTTTCTCGTGCCATCTAGTTAGTTCATAAGCATGAGGGGATAGGTTGAGTTCCTAATTGTAGGCCAACACTTCACCACTTCAGTTTTGCTATTCAAAATGCGGACATATACAGGTCTTGCCTCTGCCTTTTTCTGCTCTGTTCACAATGATCATCTTAGTAGGGATAGGCAAGACAGGTGATCGGCAGGTCGAACGCGGGCTGCATCACTGGCAGTAATCAACCCAGCAGTGTGATTGATAATAAATTGCAGTGAGCCATTCCACCATTGTCATCTGGCGAATGCAGCAAGGCAAACAGATAGCTACTGCAAAGCAACGAGAGAGACATTTAACTTGGGGCAGTGGTTTTTTCTAGTTGTTCATGAATCATTGGACTCGCGTTCAGCACCTGTCTGTCCCTGCTGCGTTATATGACGAGCCGAGCCTTTCGTGAGTCAAAGATACAAACTTGCCAAGTTAATCCAAGCAAGGCCCTCACCATCCTTGTGTCCACCATGGCTGTTCAAATATTTACTACCATGGGAACGCTTTCTCGTGCCATCCTTGTGTCCAATGGGAACGCTATCTCGTGCCATCTAGTTAGTTCATGAGGGGACAGGTTGAGTTCCTAATTGTAGGCCAACACTTCACCACTTCAGGTTTGCTATTCAAAATGCGGACATATACAGTTCTTGCCTCTGCCTTTTTCTGCTCTGCTCTGTGATCGGCAGGTCGAACGCTGCATCACTGG
Source organism: Dendrocalamus sinicus (assembly GCA_036346575.1). Lineage (NCBI taxonomy): Eukaryota > Viridiplantae > Streptophyta > Magnoliopsida > Poales > Poaceae > Dendrocalamus > Dendrocalamus sinicus. The sequence goes on along the minus strand of JAYEVI010000179.1, from coordinate 401,431 downwards.
CAGTAATAAACCCAGCAGTGTGAGTGATAATACATTGCAGTGAGCCATTCCACCATTGTCATCTGGCGAATGCAGCAAGGCGAACAGATAGCTACTGCAAAGCAACGAGAGACTAGAAAGACATTTAACTTGGGGCAGTGTTTTTTCTAGTTGTTCATGAATCATTGGACTTGCGTTCAGCACCTGTCTGTCCCTGCTGCGTTATAGAGCTCCTGGTTTTGCTCTGGCGAGGTTCACTTGTGCGAGAAGTAGGCAAACGTTAGTTTGTCCTTGCAGCTTCCGACTTCAACTTTGCTCTCTGTTTCCGATTTCAACTTTGCTCTCGCTGACCTGGAACTAGAAGACCCTTGTGGTTTCTGCGTTGAACTTGTACCCTGTTTACCCACCTGTACTAATTCTTGTTGGATCTTACACTGATCATTATTGCCTTGGAACTTCCGACAAACAACTGATGTTGAAATGCCTGTACAAGGAAATATCTATACGTGTCAGCAAACCAAAAGAAAAAAAAAAAGAAAGAAAAAGTAGCACGCAGAGCAAAGGTTCGAACTTCAAACCCACTCAGAAATGTCATGGGCGCAGACCTTTATTATTAGAAAATAAGATATTAGTTTCTATTTATTAAACATATAATTAGATATATAATATTAGTTTTTATTTGTTAAAAATATGATTAATATTAGACTCTATCTGTTAGGGAGAGCCCATCTATATAAGGAAGCTGTCGCACGCTATTGAAATTAAGTAAGAAATAACAAAGTCATTCTCATCTATAGTCTCTCTCTCTATGCCGACGCTGTCCGGTCATCCTCTTTACCCCCTATGAACTAAGATTCATAACAACTTGGTATCAGAGCCAACACCATAATTTATGCTGTCGAGTTACATGTGGCAAGATCATTGTTGGCTGTGAAGAAATCATCGCTGGACTCAAGAACGCAGAGAGCATGTTAAAGAAGATGATAGCAGCAAAGGAGAAGGCACAACGGCAACGTGTGCTAATGGCACAAGGAACAGGAGCAATGGTGGATGTGCCACTGCAACAGCACTGCTACTACTGCTCCTTTATCTAGCACAAGCAACGGTGCATCCTCAAGTGACGCCGATGTGGCACCTTTCAAGGTCGACACACCAGTTACAAGATACACCCCATGACTGTGGCGGCGTTGCTTGGAGAGGCGGAGGTGGCGGCGGGCAGTGCCGCGACACCGCAGAAGCTAAAGAAGGCGGCGGTGGAAGGAGGATGCCAGAACGTACCATGACGTGTTCGATAGGAGGAACATCACGAGCGCAAGAAGGACGGCGGGTGCCGTGATGTAGACGACGGATGCCTTGAGCGTGATCACATAGCAATTGGTGATCTGGAACAACGAGGGCTTTGGCAACAATGCCTCGCGCTCGAGAGTAGTCCCGTGTCAGCGTTGTGGCGATGATGGACGACGAAGATAAGCGAGACGAGGAAGACAAGGTGGACGGCGTCGAGGAGCGTGCGCTGTAGGCGACGCCGCAGAAGCTGGAGAAGGTGGGGGACGTCTTGGCTGACCAGATCTTGATGCCGGAGGAGCCGAAGCAGAAGGTGGCGACAGTGGCAACCGAGCAAATCTGAACATCAAAGAAGCCGGGGTAGCCTCCGCGACGGAGGACGTGCAATTGTGGCATGGCATTCCAGTCATTGGCGCTCGTGCTGCGGCGGGCGAACCCATCTGCGGCAGTGGTGGCAGCCGAGCAAATCTGGGCACCGAAAAAATTAGAGCAGCTGCCGTTACGGAGGGCGCGCAACCGCAACATGGCGTTCTCCATCAAGAAGGTCCGGTCAGTGGTGCTCGGGCTGCAGAGGGCAGAGAAGGACTCGGCTACGAAGGCGATGGAGGCGACTGAGAAGGAGGACGACACCGACGAAAATTAGGAGCTACTCTGCACCGCGGCATCCTGGAGCACCTGATACGGCAGTGGCGTATGGAGAAGCTGGCGGCGGGGCCCTTTAGCGAGGGGAGGCACGTGTCGGACTAGGTGTGCGCGCTGCCGCACAAGATCCCGAGGATGGAGGAGAAGGTCCTTGAGAGGGCTCAAAAGAAGCCCACGCGCATCCCGATTAGCTGGATCTTTGGTAGGCCCGTCAGTGTCAAGCTGCCCTAGCTAAATCAACCGAGTAGCAGTAATAATATTTGCAATTAATGGACCATTAGCGTCTGCAAGTGGTCCATTAATTAATTATTGAAGCTGTTGTTCCTGGTTCTGGTGTTCTACTTCAAACTAAATAAGATTATATCCTTACTAGTAATATTTGTACACATAATTGTCAAGTAAAATAACATGAGAAATCAGCTGTATGTTTCTCGGCACATACAGAGTGCCAGCAGTTGATAAACCACGGTACTGTTCAAGATATTGCTACAAGATATTGGTAGTTAGTCAGAATAGGCACCGGTGGAGCTTCCCTTTGCCTAGCCCATTTATCCGTCAGGTAGAGATTTGCCCCCACGAACGTACCCACAGACACTAAAGGAGGAACATACCCGCCTATATTAGTATTTTTACCCATGAGTTTGCGGGTAATTGGGCAAGATTGCCATCCCTGCCTGAAAGGGAGCTGTAACCTAGCGGCTCTGTTCTGCTACCAGTCCTTGAACCAAAGCACAAAAACAGAGCCTTAATGGGTCCATACCAGGGCTATCAGAAGTCAGAACTACTTGGCCGTCAACCTGCGGTCATCGAGTCGTCGAGAAGCTTCAGCGTCGTCATCCTACTTGGCCGTCAACCTGAGGTGGCTAAGGCGGTCGGCGAAGAACTGCAGCCCATCTCAGCCATAATCATTGTCCAAACAAGTTGAGTACTTAACATTGTGTTTTAGCCATACACTTCATAGCGTCTTAACGAAAATGCAAAATAAAATACTCCTAACACTGTTGTGAACTATATACGTCCACAATATCACTCGACGGACCACGAAACATGGAACATAGTCTACGGTAGACTGTCCAGCAATCTTCCAGCAAAAGGCGGTACCCCAGCAGATCCATTGCACCGGCAGAAGCAGCAAAGCATAGTAATGCCCAGGCAAACATGTAGGCACTTCCATCACAGCATGCAGAAGGAATTCACTTCAGGTGTGCACGGCAAGCCCTGAGAATGTAGCTGTAAGGATCACCGTAATCATCATCGTATTGAGAAAGAAAATAGTCGCCGTCACGGAGCGGTACACCGTGGGGGATAAGCCGGAGTGTCTTGATCCTAGCACACTTAGATTGCAGGGCGTCGTCGACGACGATGTTGATGCATCGACTTACTTGAAGAAGCTCCAGGTGGTGACAACTATCAAGGACGGCCGTCAGTTCTTCATAGGTGATGTCGCAGCAGTCAAGAGTGAGGCATCGCAGCTCGTGCATCGTCGCGATTCCGCGCGCCTCCCCGCTCATGAAAAAGCAAAAATTTTTGCGTAGCTCGAGACGCTTCAGCTGCGCGCATGCTTTGCCGGTGACTTCATACACGTCACCACCAACATTTGGACATTGCGAGAGCACGAGATCCTCTAGCAGAGGAGACTTTCTTATCATGTCGGCGAATCCTTCGTTGGAGACGTCGTAACACCGTACAAGGCTAAAGCCCTTCAGAGAGGACGACCTGCAAGAATTGCACCTGGCTGTTAGTAACAACTAAGTAGGAAACTATATTTGTTTGAGGTAAAAATATTGATCTTCTATTATCTGTATAACCAACACAATCACACAGTTACATATTTAACACAACATTCTTGGTGGATTCTTTAAGAAAGCAGGAAATGTGTTCGAAGGGTTGCTTATGAGAGATTCATTTCGTTGTTAGACTCCATGCATCAAAGATTAATCACGTTGATAAGAATTAGAGGTGAATTCAACCAAAAGTTCCAAATTTCGACAAAATTTCACTTTCACCCTGAATTCAACACAATCAGTACTTTACTTTTTTGCAAGTAAACTAAAAAAGATCATACTATTCCTCTATAACATTAGAATTGGCCGGCGGTGCAGTACAACTGCAATGATCAATCACAATATATAGTCATAGCGCACTAAGGCATAACGAGACTCAGACTTCTCTTCTCGGCAAATTGCAATGATCTACAATACTTCATCTTTAACTTCAAATTCAATCCAAAAATGTAAGCGAAGGGCAATTAAAATTTATTTTACAGTGGATGAAAGTCAAGATTGTATATCCTCCAACATTTGATTTCACCTCGTACAAATACAATACCCACCGATACAAAAGCTCATTTGATTTGAGTAAGATGCCTTTAACTTGAATTTAGAGCGCGCTTAAATCTAGTACTGAAAGAAGAGTACCTTTCCGCAATATACTTGAGGAGCTCATCAGTAACAAACTCCTTCCCGCCGAAGGCCTCAAGCTGCCCATCGGAGCGGTCTACGGCCACTCTTGCCATTGCGCACAAGACACTTTTGTCCTTCTCAAGCACGACCTTGTGGCGCACCATGTCCACGGATCGCCACAGGTCAGGCACCTTGGCCGCCTCGAGCCACGAGTGACACACAAGGCCGGCGCCCATGAGAACCTCGACGGCGCCGAGCTTGGCGAAGACCCAAACGAGCGCGTCCGGGCAGCTCCGACCAGTCCCCGGCAGCGGCAGCTTTGGCACAGCAGGTGTCCATTTCACGGGAACACTCAAACTGAAAAGAACCATATTACTATTGCCTACCAATGCATTATTCAGAGACCGAGAATCTGTGAAGAGTGAAATCTTGCCTACGGTGCATTATTCAGATACAAGAATCGGTGAAGAATGAAAGCTTAATTGATATGTACCTATATGATCCGTACCTTAAGCGGCAATCGCGCGTCTCCCACCAGCCGGGAGATGGAACGAAGCTCTGGGGATCCTTTTTCTTGAGACGGTTTGTAGAACGTGGGTTGCCAATTTATAGAAGTTAAACTAAACCTTTCGCTTTCCTGTGTTCAATCAGCGGGATGCAAACCGACGTTGATGAAGAAGACGGAAGGTTTGCGATTTGCGCGAAACCGCCGGGTAATTAATCGAAGGGGTCGTGCCATGCGCCTCTCGCATTCTGGGTCACATCGCATGCAACTAGACGATAAAGATGCTGCATTTGAAAAGGAGGATTAAGATGATGTGGCACTGAAATGTTTGACAAGAGAGAAGCAATCAAATCATGGTGTGCTCTTAAGGGTATCCACAGCGCTCCACCTAGACTGTATACCACATAAAATTTGGAATAACGAAAAGTTATGGTGAAAGCAGGTGTGGAAATTTCATCTTGTTGAGTAAAGCATCATTACTATTATAAAAGAATGAGTTAGTAATCGTACGTCCTTTCTCCTTCAACCGTCTTACTTTCTCCTTCAACTGTCTTATTCTCAACTTCTCATCACTCTCCACTTTTTAACTGATTATAGTATTCTCTTCTATATCATGATTCTCTATATATCCAATGACTTTCGTTGCAACGCACAAGCAGATGACTAGTCTCTAGCTACTAATATAAAAAAAGGAGTTTGTCCATATCCACCTCTCTACATTATCTCTTCCAGGGCGCCGACTGATGGACCTAGCCTCTCAGTGAGTTTTGGCCATCTTGCGAGCCACTCTTCCTCGCTCAAACTGCTATTTCGACTCACAAACCACGTTTGTCTCCCGCTCCTCCTCCTAGGAACTTCCTCTCCCATTTCGCAACCCTTCAGTAGATCCCATACTCACTGTGATTTCCTGTGAGCCTGCTGTCCATGCATCACCGACATAGCATCTTGTCCATCGTCGGGGCACACGGCGCAACTCCTACTTGGGGAGAAACCCTAGCTTGTGCAAGATGAACCATCAGGGGTGGCTCAGCAATGCAACTACAGAGCGACGTTGGTACATCGGCAGATCATGAGCGGCGCCCTCCACACCAGGGAAATCAATTTCGAGCCGAAATTCACAAAAATTTCGGTTCTATTGGGCCCCCACGAGAACAGGTCCACTCGGCTAAATATTTCGGCCCGGTTTAAAATTTTTCGAATTGCGACCACCACGACGAAGGCGAGAGGAGGAGGAGGAGGAGGACGACGGCATTACGTGTGGGGTTGGAAGGGTTAGGGTTTGGGGGGAGGAAGGTGCAGGATTGGCAGGCAGTTTCTGGGCTTTTCAATAGAACGTGGGGTTCCCGTGGGCTTTTCAAGGCCCAAATCTTGTACTATGGGCTTTTCCTTTAAATTTGGACTATTTTATTTTGAGAAAAACTACTGAAGGATGTACCGTTTGTAAAGCGTTTCCATAAGACAATATCCCACCGTCCGATCCAAAATCCCCTCCACCACGTGCATAAAAGGCCACTCCTCTCTTTTCTATGTGCACCCAAAATCCCCAAATCCTCGCCGTTGCCTCTCGTTCTCCCTCTCTCCTCACTGCTGCCTCTCGCTCTCCCTCCCTCCTCGCCACCATCATCCCCACTCTCCTCCACCGTCGGATCTGACGGCAGCGCTCTGGATTTGATGTCGGATGAGGAAAATCTGCCTCCCCAGCTACGGGTTCACCCTTTCTCTCGAGCATAAAAGAAAGTCGGGGGGAGGCGGTGGCCCGGTGGTGGGTGGTGGCAGCGGCAGCTGTGACAGTTTGATTGGGCGGGGTGGTACGACGGGGAGGGGTCGGGAGCTGCGCGGCAAGGTGGCAATGGTGCCGCCGGATGCGGATGGTGATGGAGAGGGCGGGGGTGGTAGAGGAGACGTGCGGAGCTATCCGGGATGGTGCGGCAACAATGACGCGGTGACGACGGTCGGCGACAAGGAACAACCCAATACCATTGAAAGTACTTCAACGGTATATTGTTTGTCAGTTGCTCACTATAATTTATTTCCTTGATAGAGCCATCTATCCTTCCTCGATTTCTTTTCAGTCCCCCTCAAAGCTCCATATCGTGCGAAGATTTGCTTTCTCTAGCCTGTGCTAGCCGTTGGCACTGGCACTTGCTTAGCTTCCCCTATTACGTCCGATTCGTTTGTTCCTTAATTTCCCGTGTGAGAGGAATACGGCATTTGATTGTTCGCCAATATCTCCTCATCAGGATTTGAGAAGCTTCGGATATTTTGGACCTATTTTTTGACCGTGTATGTGACTTTGGCTGCAACTGATAACTTTTGTTTGCGCCATTTAAGGTTACAGTGACGGCAGAGACGCTAACATGAATAGCACATACTGTTTTGGGCTCGAAAAGACATTTATAGAATCTACTTCGAAAAGCTACTCTGTTTATTTCGACTTTCTAAAAAGAGAAATAGAGTTTTAAAGTTACACCAGCATCATCCTTTTCCGGTAGCAACATAAGGGGATAAACATCACAGACACCTAGAATACACCAACACCCCCACGCAAAAACACCTTAATTTTGCCGCCTTCGTCAAGTTAATCTCATTAACTAGAAGTAGTAGTCTTTTACTGTCTGGTGTTCAAGAATTTTGGGTTTCAACTGCACTGCCATGAGTCGAAGAGTATATCCCCAAGAAAACTGCAGTTTAACATGCTCTCCGGTTGCATATCAGGGCTGTCAAAGCGGAGATTATGATTTTAGATAAATTTAGAAACTCGAGTCATTGGATTCGGAGTTTGAACGACGGACAACGAGTGATTGGAAGATCGAATGGATTGGAAAATTCAGGAAATGCAAAACGAATGAATATTCTTTGGAATCTTATTTTTACTAGAATTTAGGGAATTATTTTTATTATGGTAGGTGGGGCCTACTTGCCATTGACTCAGAATTTTGGGAATTTTCTGAGTGTATGATAGTGGGTCCCGCTGGTCATTGACCCAAGCAAAACATGACCTAGCCACCATGGAGAATAATTGCTTTACTTAGGACTTGAACTTAATGACCAAGCTTCACAAGACAAGGTCCTTACCACTGGGCTATGATACCACATGTCATAATGACACAAGGAAAGATATTTGAAGCAAGGAAGAGAGTGAGTTAACAGAGAAGAAAACAGCCAGAGAGCAGGGGAGGCGCATAGGGAGGGGCTGCGCGCCATCGAGAGGAGGCGCGAGAAGCGAAAGCAACTGGTAAAATAGGTTGCTAGGGATCTAAGAAAGAGATGGCCGGAGGCGGCGCCAGTTGGCGGGCCCACAATGTTGGCAGTGGTAGTAATGATATGAGTAGGAGTGAGAAACAGTATCTGGGTGAGGTGAGTATGGACTAGAATGCGGCATGGTAAAACTAGAAAAATTATCTAAGCCAAAAACTAAGACAACACAATCGACGATTGAACGGTGACAATAGGGAAAAAAAAGAAAAACTTGATATCTTCATGCTCGGTGAAGAAAAACTAAATCTACTTGGAGAATAGCTATACGGGAAGGTAGAACACGATATGATGCGGAAGGATTGAAAATGATGGACCATGTGGAGGTGACCACATGTGAGTGATGAGCAATTGACATTGGTTTAGGTAAGTCGAGTTTGGTTTGGGTTGTTCGGACCTTGACGTTGCATGGTGCAATCGGGCTCGGTCGGACTTGGTCAAACTTGGTCGTATGGGATTAGGACGCTGATTCTTTGATTCGACAGGTTTGGACTTCATATGTGGTAAGTATTATGCTATTTATGCTTTCATGTATCGAGCGGTGCTATGTGACGTGTTTCTTGTCTGTGTGGCTGCAGGACGTCGAGGCGGAGTCGTGGCGAGACACGGTGGACCGGACTAGGCGCAGGTGGCACTGAGGTCAGAACGGTCGGGATGTGTCGAAAACGACGTGGACTCGAGGTGGTTGCGAGGCGTGCGAGGCAAGGAGCGCGGAAGCTTCTCGGAAGGTGCACGAGGGGCGAATCGGGAAATTCGCGTGGCTGCACAAGCGGGAGCAGGCTCCGTTGGACTTAGCGGGTGTAACGGGATGGAGACCCGTTAGCCGTGGGCTATAAATAGGTTAGAGGGGCTGCATGCCCTCTTGAGCACTCCAAGGGTTTTTAGGGTTTCCTTTAGTCAAAATAGGCTTTAGTGGTTGTTTTGGCTTTAGGCTTTAGTGGTTGAGAGCAGCAGGTGTGTCCTGAGTGTCTCCTTCGATGTCTCCAATGTGAGCTCTATGTGGGGGTGTTCTTGAGAGTTCTTGGGTGTGTAATAGATGGAGAGGGAGTTGAGTGATTTAGAGACTTGTAATCAATCTTTGTGTTCTAATGTCCAGTGGTATCGGGACGTATCTGTATTCCTCCTTGATATGAAATGAAATTGTTGAAGTTTGCTCTCAGTTCAGCCTCTCTGTTCTTCGTTCCTCTTTTGGCTTGATTGTTGAATTTTTCGTGTTTTGAGTTCTTGTTTGCTGGGAAGGCCCAAAATGGGTTGCTATGACATGAGAGATGCTCAAAAGCCATTTGGCTAGTTAATCTTCAGAGCAAACCAAGTTTAATTTCAGTTTTGGCTTCTTCTTCTCCTCTGTTCATGCATTTGGCTTTCTATTGCCATTCTTGATTCCCTTGGAGAAATGGCATGAAATTTGATCTGGATTATCCCATGGCTATTGCTAACATATCCTAAAAATTTCATGAGCCAAGGATCAAAGATTGGAGAGAAAATGGATTTTTGGTGCAGCTCCCTGTACTTTCTCAGTTGTGGGCACAAATCTGAAATTCTTGTTCAAGTGATGAAATTCTGTGTATCAAGAGAGCTTAATGTTATTTAGATTATATTTATGCTCTTCTGGGTTCAAGACAACAGAGAAAAACCATAAATCTCTTGGTTTTGGTCAAGTCACTGTCAGCCGAAAATACAATTTCCTGCATGCTGTTCGGCTACAGATTGGTCCTCCTTTACGGCTGATGTGCAGACCACTTGTTCGGCCAGCAAGCATCCAAATTGGTGCAGATTTTCAGTTAGGATTTCTCTTCTTGGTTTTGTGTTTCAGCAGATTCTTACCTCTTTGTTGAGTGAGCTTTTCAAGTAATCAGTACTGCCGAACAGCCCCTCAAACTCTCTGCCGAATAGTATTTATTACTTCTGGCTATTTTTCCTTTTTTTTTGCTTGGGGCAGCAAGTGCTTTGTCTTACCGATTCAAGAAAAGATCAACGTGCTTTGTGTGCAGCAAGTAAACATCCAGTGACCTTTGTTGTGCTCAGCTGGGTTCTAGTGCTTTCCTTTTGCAGCCTTGTTTGCTGTCTCCTTCCACTAGCTTTTACTCCTCTCTTTTGTTCTTTTTGAGAGCAAAATCAGCTTGGCCAACTAGCAGTCCATTTCATCTAGTGTGTGTCTTCTCACTGTTTTTGGATTGCTTTAACTCCCTGTGGTTCGGGTCTTGCAATAGCAGCAATTTGGTCTGATATTCTTGCCGTGGCAGCTATTTGGTCTGATATCTCTACCGTGGCAGCATTTTGCTTTGGTCTCTCTACCATGACAACACTCTTTACTGTTTCTTGCTGTGACAAGATTTGAGCTCTTTTTCCTATCTTTGTTAGCACTCGTCCTTTCTAAACTTCATAGCTCCATAGCTATCGGAGTTAAGTTTTTTTTGTGAATACTTTGAGGGGAATTTTTTTTAACGCGACATTCCCCCCTCTGTCGCCGATTCCGATCCAACAGAAAAGAACCTCACCAAATAGATGGAAACATGAAATGTCTAGGCAGCTATGGCTTGATGTCGAAGGAGATAAATTTATGGTGGGGTTTAGGGGAAAGTGAGGGAAGCACCACGTAGAACACGACGAGACGAATCTAAGAGAGGTGATGGCATAGGTTGTCTCCTTGCCGATAAGCTGATGTATCATCGCGTTTGGCACCGTCTGGTAGATGAGGGCCAAAGCTGCCTGGTCTACCTTGTCATCCACCTCCTTATCCTTCCCCTTCGGATTGACTGCGCCCTAGACTCCCTGAGCGTGCATGTTCGCCTTCATCTTCATTGCCCACACCGGATAGTTGTCGATCGTCAAGAGAGGTTACTGGAGGGAGATTAGCCCACCCTGAGCCTTCGCCTTGTCACCCATGCTTTGATACCACTTGTTGTATTTTTTTTCTCTAACACCTTGCTCTCGGATCACTTTTGCCATAGCACTCCGCCGTCCGCTGCTTTGTGTCTTCCGTAGACGTGTTGTACCGGCCGACGTGACCCACCGGCATGACCCGCCTGGTCGTTGTGCGATGCGCCCGACTTAACGCAAGTCTTTCACGTGAACGCCAAAGGAGCAGCGCCTCTGCCCCTTGATCTTGTCTTCGCGAGAACCTGTTGGAGAGACAGCTCCAAACCAAACGAAATAGCATAGAACACAATCGATCAAGTTCACTTTTCTAGTTGCAAGCAGACGTCTTCTTCTCTTCTCTTTATTTCTCTTTCTCTTGACCACACCGGTCACCACGTTCCCACGTTACAAAGCTCTACATGGCTTTAAATAGTCTACGATCACCGCGTGTGTACGTCTGGTTCTACCTCTGGACCAACAGTCACGGACGCCTTCTCGCCATAGAGGGATGGCACATGCCAGCAACCGGCCACCAGGTGCAGCCTGACGTCATCGTTGTCGGTCATGCGGTTCTCGGCGAAGGAGAAGACCTTGAAGCCATACTGCGAAGGGAACACGACACACGGGAGCACCGTCTCCTCTTCCTCCATTCCTACCCCAGTGGGAATGCCACGGGTCCGAGCGCCGCCATCCCATCATCGTCCTCATCCGGCTCTTCAGTTGCCAGCGACGGTGAGGATGCCAATGCTAAAATCTGGGAATAGAAATTTAGCGTCAACAGTCAGGGACCTTAGCAGCCTCCAACCATGAGCGGCACATGTACTAAGGACCGCACCCATCAAAATCTCATTGGCCCCGAGATTGGCAAAGACAAAGATTACGGAGAGTGCGTCGAGCGGTACAAAATCTCCATTCTTTGCGCAATCCGAAAACACCTGAAAATGGCGGTACATCACTGAGAAATCAACACTTAGAGGAAAAATCTAAGATTGATAGCACGTACAACTACGTGTGAGGGCTCTGCATATAGCCCGGTGAGGTAAATCTTAACATGAAACAAGGCACCTGACTGGCTAAATAGTAAGTGGGCCCCGACCAGGCTGAGAATGAACAAACGGGCCTTACCAGCTCATTTCAGCTTCAGCTTCTGGTTTATTTTTCATTATTCATAATTTTTGTCTTTTTTCTGAACTTTTGGCTTTTTGAGCTTTTTTCCGATTTTTTTCTGTATTCGTTTACGTTCTCCGTGATGAGCTAGTATATTTTTTCTATTTTTGAATTTTTTAAATTTAATTACGCCAAATAAGCCACCTTCAACTACAGTAAAATTTCAGCCGCTACAGTGCACTTTCAGCCATAAGCCATAGCTTTTCAGCCCAACCGAGCGGGGCAGATTCATAATAGCTGCAGCGTGTTGCTACACAGGTCACCAAGTCAGCAAATCAAAATCCCTTTGAAAAATAACCAGCAAAGGAAATGTTTGTATATAGGGGGTATTTTGACAGGCTTGAACTAATAAAAGTGAAGGGAAAAAAGATCTAATTCGTGCGTATTAAATTGAGCCGTTTAAGCATAAAACCTGCTTGACAAGTCCCTGTACATTTGTATTGAACATTCATAAGATCTTCCAACATTTGTACTGATCTCATTTTAACTAGCCTGATACAAAAAGAGATAGACATAGTTAAGAGGTGGACTAGCTCTACGTTCACGGTCGTAGATCACAAGTCACGAGTTACACGAGTACAAGGTGTAGGTGAGTTTAGCTTTAGTCCTTTTGATGACATATGTTAAATATTTCTAGTAATGATAATAACTCTATCTTATAAATCACTCCTTTTCTATCAGCAGCGTGGCACTAAATCGTGCCATTCTTTAGAGAATTCATGAATGTGGCCTTTACGCATGGCCCAATTTCTAAACGTATCATTATTTTTGTTGAAACCTAGTAGTATCTTTACTATTATAAAAATGTGAGTTGATGGTTGGTTCATTCTCCCTCTACTCTTCTTAGCCATCCGATTTGATCTGGACCATTCATCTCTCTCCTCCTCCTCTCTCTCAGGATACAACCGCCCACCCCCTCCACTTTCCCCATCTTCTAGCGCATTCTGGACACCCTTCTATCTCTATCGCTAGCTCTCCAATGTTTGATATGTGAAGTTGGCCAAGCAGTAAGTTTCGTCTCACTATTTTTATGACTTCGTTGTAACGTATGGGTCTCTAACTAGTTACTTATGAAAACCAACTATATTCACTCGTTGCTTGCTACTATCTTCGTTTTTTTTGACAATTTTTGAACATGATATGACCTCCAATGCACATCTTTGATCATTACCTTTTCTAATTATATGTTAGTAAAAATTATTAAAGTATTATGATACAAAAGTACTTTTGATGACAAAGTTAAGAATAACATTTCTACATGCACCAGTTGGACCGGACTTGCCATGTTACAGGCGAGGAAAACAATTTTGGTTTAAAAATTATTTCGGACCCCACGGAGAAATCTAAAATTCAAAAATTTCGTATTATTTAGGAAAATTTTGGTCAAAATTCAAACATACAGTTCAAATTCAAGAAATACAATTATACGAAAAACAGCTAAATCTCGGTGAAATTTTAGTAACATATCAAAAGTCTCGGTCAAATCTCAAAAAATTTAAAATGGGCTAATTTTTTTTCGAAGTGTACTTTTCTTGAAGGGGCTGAGATAACCAAAATTTGCCAAATTTCATGAAATTTTGCCTGAAATTGTTTTCCCTTGTTACAGAAATGAAATAGTAAAGAAAATAGAGTGTTGACATTAACGATAGATCTTCAATCTGATGTTCTAGATGGTTGCAAAAAGTATACGCAGGATTAGTCTCGATCTTGCCGTGTAATAGCAACCGGTCATTGGTAATGTCGCTGCTGTCAAGAGTGAGGCATCGCAGCTCGTGCATCGTCGCGATTCCGAGCGCCTCCCCGCTCGCGATTCCGAAAGCCTCCCGCTCATGAAGTGGCTAAAATATTTGCGTAGCTCGAGACGCTTCAGCTGCGCGCATGCTTTGCCGGCGACTTCAAAAACGTCACCACCAACATTTTGACATTCCCAGAGCACGAGATCCTCTAGCAGAGGAGACTTTCTTATTATGTCGGTGAATCCTTCGTTGGAGACGTCGTCGCACCATATAAGGCTAAGGCGCTTCAGAGAGGACGACCTGCAGGAATTGCACCTGGCTGTTAGTAATCGTTAAGTAGGTTTGATCTTCTATTATCTGTATATAACACAATCACACAGTTCCATATCTAACACAAAAATCTTGGTGGATTCTTTAAGAAAGCAGGAAATGCATTGGAAGGGTTGCTTATGAGAGATTCAATTCGATGTTAGACTCCATGCATCAAAGATTAATCATGTTGATAAGATTTGTAGGTGAATTCAACCAAAGGCTCCAAATTTCGCCAAAATTTCACTTTCATCCTGAATTCAACACAATCAGTACTTTACTTTTTTTGCAAGTAAACTAAAAATGATCTTACTATTCCTCTATGCCATAAGAATTGGCCGGCGGTGCAGTACAACTGCAATGATCAATCACAATATATATTGTCGTAGCGCACTAAAGGCATAACGAGACTCAAACTTCTCTTCTCGGCAAATAGCAATGATCTACAATACTTCATCTTTATCTTCAAATTCAATCCAAAATGTAGGGCAATTAAAATTTATTTTACAGTGGATGAAAGTCAAGATCATATATCCTCCAACATCTGATTTGCCTGATCAATTTGGCTTCGGCTTCTGGCTTCTAGCTTATTTTTCACTATTTATAAATTTCGTCTTTTTCTGAACTTTTGGCTTTTGTTGAGCTTTTTTGCCGGTTCTTTTTTTCCCGTATTTGTTTGTATTATACGTAATGGGTTAACATATTTTTTATATCTTTAAAATTTTTTAGATTTAATTATGCGAAATAAGCCTCTGTCAGCTACAGTGCTTTTTTCAGCCAGCTACAGTGTTTTCAGCCATAAGCTATGAGTTTTTAAGCCGAATCGATTACCACCTTGACCTCGTACAATGAATGCACCTGGTTCAAAATACAATACCCACCGACATAAAAGCTCATTTGATTTGAGTAAGACGCTTTTAACTTGAATTTAGAGCGCGCTTAAATCTAGTACTGAAAGAAGAGTACCTTTCCGCAAGAGTAAAGTCCATTACCGGTTCTTAAACTTTTTATGCTATGTCATGCCGGTCTATAGACTTTCAAAGTGTGTCAAATCCCGGTCCTTAAACTTTCAAAGTGTGGCAATTTCTTTTGAAAGTCTATGGACCGGGATGACACAGCATAAAAAGTTCACTGCTACAACTACATAGGATATTGCCACACTTTGAAAGTTTAAGGACCGGGATGACACACTTTGAAAGTCTATGAACCGAGATGACACAGCATAAAAAGTTTAAGGACTGGTAATGAACTTTACTCTTTCCGCAATATACTTGAGGAGCTCATCAGTAACAAACTCCTTCCCGCCGAACACCTCAAGCTGCCCATCGGAGCGGTCTACGGCCACTTTTGCCATTGCGCACAAGACATCTTGGTCTTTCTCAAGCACGACCTTGTGGCGCACCATGTCCACGGATCGCCACAAAGTCAGCACTTTGGCCGCCTCGAGCCATGAGTGGCACACAAGGCGGCGCCCATGAGAACCTCGGCGGCGCCGAGCTTGGCGAAGACCCAAACGAGCGCGTCCGAGGGCAGTCTGCGACCGATCCACGGCAGGCGGCAGCTTTGCACGAGCGGTGTCCATTTCCGGGAACACTGAAACGAAAAGAACCATATTTCTATTGCCTACCAATGCATTATTCAGAGACCGAGATCCGTGAAGAGTGAAATCTTGCCTACCGGTGCATTATTCAGATATAGAATCGGTGAAGAATGAAAGCTTGATTGACATGTACCTATATGATCCGTACCTTCGCACGGCAATCGCGGCGTCTCCCACCGGCGGGGAGATGGAACTGAAGCTCGGGATCTTTTTCTTGAGACGGTTTGTAGAACGTGGGTGCCTTGGTGTTCTTGGACCCAATTTATAGAAGTTAAACGAAACCTTTCGTTTTCCGTGTTCAATCAGCGGGATGCAAACCGACGTTGATCAAGAAGACGGAAGGTTTGCGATTTGCGCCGAAACTGTCGGGGTAATTAACTGCCATGCGGCCTCTCGCATTCTGGGCCACATCGCATGCAACTAGACGATAAAGATGCTGCATTTGAAAAGGAAGATAAAGATGATGTGGCACATGAAATGTTTGATAAGCTAGGGTACTTTTAACTGACTTTAGTTAACAGGAGAGAAGTAATCAAATCATGGTGTGCTCTTAAGGGTATCTACAGTGCTCCACCTAGACTGTATATCACATAAAATTTGGAAGGGAGAGACTATTACACAGGCGACTGTTTTTTCTCCTCATGTTCTGTCACTTTTTTACACTGCAATTTTAGATGACTGAGAGTGCAATTTCAAGAGGGGATAAATTAGTACAATGAAAGTTTAGGTGACTGAGAGGGCAACTTCAGGTGATTGAGAGATAAAAAATACTGTGAAATAGCAAAACTAAATTTGGAATGATATGCAAAAAAGAGAGTGATGAGTAGAATAAGATACTGTAAAAGCCGGTGTGAAAATTTTACTTTATTCAACAAATCTCTACTAATCTAAAAGAGAACTTTGTCCATCGTCCACCTCTCCACATTGTCCCTCACTACTATAAAAGAGACTATATTGGACGCTTACATTACAAACGGTTCTTAGGAACCATCTATATTGTAATTATCACATATGATTCATATGAATAACTGTCTGTGATATTTTCATAGATGGTTATTTATATGAACCGTCTATGATAATGAAAGACATCATAGACGATTCTTAATAATACCTGTCCATGATAATTTACAGGCAGTTATTGATAAAAATTGTCTGTGATAATGGCAGATATCACAGACAGTTATTTATTTAAACCGTCTATAATACTTCACAGATGGTTTGTATTAAAAACAATATGTGATGGTCTATTTAAATCTCACCCGTCTATTCTCTCCGCATCAAATGGTTGGCACCGGTCTCCTCCCCACCACGAGAAAATTGATACTTTGCCATCCTATTCGGTGGGCTTCGACAAAATACCACTCTCTAGAATGACCACTATAAAATGCCACTTTTAACATTGACACTTTGATTATTTGCCATTTTGAGGGTTTTTTAGGATTCTTAATTATTTTTTTAACCATTTTCAGATTATTTGCCATGAGAAAAGACACATTTGCCCTTGGGTCATTTGCTTGTTCTCATCGTTACATTTTCTCGGTGCGTGAGACAGAGGGCGGCTCGCACGGGGATGAGAGGACTCGAGAGAGACCGAGAGGGAGGAGGCCCTCTGGCCACCGCGACGGCGACGGCGCCGCCACCTTGGTTCTGCTCGCCGTCGGACATGAGGATGACACTGGCCACGCAGCGGGCCGCCGAGCCGACGATCGGCGACAACCTTGAGCCCGATGCGGAGCCCTTCGTAGATGTTGGTCCCGCCACGGGCCACAAGGCCGTCGGCGAGACCCTTGAGGTCCGTCCGGAGGCCTCCGTTATGAAGCGCAGCGGCACGGCTGGTGGCACCGGAGGAGAAGGTGACGATGGACAAGCGGTCGATGTCGCCGAGCTTCTTGATCACGAAGAGCGAGCGATCTTCACCTTGGCGAGCTTCTCCCCGCATGCTCCCGCTCACGTCCGGGCGGCCACGAGTCCAGCCCGCCTGCCGCCGACGGAAGCTGCGCCGGTGAGCTCCAGCATCACTGCTGCTGTTCTCCGACAGCGGCGCCTTGGCGTTCTTGTACATCGCCAGCTGCACTTTGCCGGCCACGCTCACCACCGGTTTTGGCCCCTTCGCCGGACTCGGCCGCCCTGCGCGCATGCATGCAACCGAATGTTGATTCCAAACACACATCAATTCAATTCTACGGCGTCAAAAATCAATCAATTCAATTCAATTCATCGTTGCCTGGTGCTTGCATGTTTTACTAATCCGAATGGTGGGAAAATAAATTAAAAACTCGGTGATCATGAACCTGAATTTGAAGAAGGAACAGACTGCTCATCGTCTCTGAAGGACATGGTGATCAAGCGACACAAGTCATTGTCTCCGGAGGGCCTCCTCCCTCTCGGTCTCTCTCGTGTCCTGTCGTCCCCGTGCGAGCCGTCCTCTGTCTCACGCACCGAGAAAATGTAACGATGAGAACAAGCAAATAGCCCAAGGACAAATGTATCTTTTCCTATAGCAAATAATCTGAAAATGATTAAAAACCCTCAAAATGGTAAATAATCAAAGTGTCAATGTTAAGAGTGGCATTTTATAGTGGTCATTCTAGGGAGTGGTATTTTGTCAAAGCCCACCGAATAGGATGGTAATGTATCAATTTTCTCCCCCACCACTCGCCCCTTATTAACCCTCTTCTCCCTACTCGAAGAACCAACACCACCAATACCACTCCAACTCGTTTGTGCGCTGCAAGGGTGGGAAGGAGTTCAGCAAAGGCGACTAAAATTTCGCTTGAAGCAAGATGAAAAGGAAAAAGATAATGACAAATATGCACTATTCCAAGTCGCCGGCATAGAACCTATTGGTTTTGGCATAGAAATTGAAAATGGTGTTCGTTGTCTTTTTGTTTGTACTACTTTAAAATTTTTCCACACCACTTATTTTTAGATTGTAGTTTAATGAAGGATATGTAAGTCTAGATTACATTAGCCTGAAGTTTCTTATAGTATAAGTATCTTTCTGAAATTGTAACCGTGAAACTTATATTTGTAAAATTGTAAGTGTCTTCTTGTGTGTGCAGTGCTATGGGCAACCTACACGTTATCTTGTATTGTTATAATGGTGGATTCTAATCTTAATAGAAACAGAATGTGTTACTGTGTTTGTTGCTGTATTTGCTTGTTTTCAGATGGCATAGTTAACATTTCTTAAGGCTAACCGAAAAATAGAAAAAATTTACGTATAGAATGAATTATCACAGACAGTTTTGTGATATAAATCGTTTGTTAAGGATTATCACAGATGGCTCGAACTAAGAACTATCTGTGATACTCGCACATCACAGATGGTTCTATCTACCAACGGTTTGTGATGGAAAAGTATCACAGATAGTTCTATATACTAACTATTTATGATACTCGCCCATCACAGATGGTTGTTAGCTAGAACCGTCCATGATGTGTGAATATCACAGATAATTTTTGGTTCGAACCGTCTGTGATAGTGTTCTTCACAGATAAATTGTCTGTATTGTATTTATCACATATAGCTCACAAACCATCTGTGATAACTTTTGATTATCACTAATACATAAATTTAGATAGTTCAAAAAATCATCTGTGATGACTTTTTTTGTAATAGCGTCTTCTAGTAGGGGTGGGAAATAGTAACGAAATCAACACTTTGAGGAAAAATCTAAGATTGATAGCACCTACAACTACGTTTGAGGGCTCTGCATATAGCCCGGTGAGGTAAATCTGAACACGAAAGAAGGCACCTGACTGGCTAAATAGTAAGTGGGCCCCGATCAGGCTGAGAATGAACAAATGGGCCTAAATTAGCGCTGGCGCATATTCGTAATAGCTGCAGCGTGTTGCTACACAGGTCACCAAGTCAGCAAATCAAAATCCCTTTGAAAAATAACTAGCAAAGGAAATGTTTATATATAGGGGGTATTTTGACAGGCTTGACCGCTTGAACTAATAAAAGTGAAGGAAAAAAAGATCTAATTCGTGCGTGTTAATTTGAGCCGTTTAATTATAAAACCTGCTTGAGAAGACCCTGTACATTTGTATTGAACATTCATAAGATCTTCCAACATTTGTACTGATCTCATTTTAACTGGCTTGATACAAAAAGAGATAGACATAGTCAAGAGGTGGACTAGCTCTAGTTCACGGTCGCAAATCACGAGTCACACAATGTCCATATGGATGCACACATGCATACGAGCATGTACGTGAGTTTAGCTTTAGTCCTTTTGAAACATCTGTTACATATTTCAAGTAATGATAATAACTCTATCTTATAAATTACTCTTTTTCCACTTGCACCAGCTGCGTGGCACTAAACCGTGCCATTCTTTAGAATTCATGAATGTGGCCTTTACTCATGGCCCAATTTCTAACCGTATCATTATTTTTGTTGAAACCTAGTAGTATTACTTATGAAAACCGACTACATTCACTCGTTGCTTGCTACTATCTTCGTTTTTTTTTTTTTGCAATTTTTGAACATGATGTGATCTCCAATACACATCCTTGATCATTGCTTTTTCTAATTATATGTTAGTAAAAATTATTAAAGTACTATGATACACAAGTACTTTTGATGACAAAGTTAAGAATAACATTTCTACATGCACCAGTTGGACCGGCCTTGCCGTGTTACAGGCGAGGAAAACAATTTTGGTTTAAAATTTTTTCGGATCCCATTGAGAAATCTAAAATTCAAACTTTTCATATTGTTTAGGAAACTTTTGGCTAAAAAATTCAAACATGCAGTTCGAATTCAAGAAAAACAATTATATGAAAAACAGCTTAATCTCGAGTAAAATCTCGGTCAAATCTCAAAAATTTTAAAATGGGCTGATTTTTTTTTGTCGAAGTGTACTTTTCTTGAAGAGGGCTGAGATAACCAAAATCTGCCAAATTTCATGAAATTTTGCCCGAAATTATTTTCCCTTGTTACAGCAATGAAATAGTAAAGAAAATAGAGTATTGACATTAACGATAGATCTTCAACCTGATGTTCTAGATGGTTGCAAAAAGTATACGCAGGATTAGTCTCGATCTTGCCGTGTAATAGCAACCGGTGATAAGGCACCACATTAATGGAATTAGAAGAAATTTAGGGGAATAGTTTTCTTATTGCTAGAAAAGAAACAAAAGTTATTGATTATCTCTGGTACTTAAAAGAAAGGAGTTCGCTCGACTGTTGTTTATTCACTCATTCTTTCTCCTCACGCGCTAAAATGTGGGCCTCCTATAACAGACGTGTGTTTTTAGAAACTAATATCTCAACATAATATAGTTTGTTAGCTATTGGAAAGATTGAAGTTGATCAGTCAACGTAATATAGTTAGCTAGCTATTTCAAAGATTGAAGTTGCACTCTTATCACCTTCGCATCACGTGTATGGCAAAACTATCTGATGGACTCGGAAGAGGCCGGGTCAAGGCCAAGGGGCAGCCAGACCTTGTAATCCGATCGGGATCCCCTGCAGTTGATACAGCGACTGCATGTTAGAAACTGCATGCGGCTTGGGCTGTCCAATTTCATGGCCAACGGTTCGGATTTTTCTGCTACAGTATCTTGACTTTGCTACAGTGCATGAACGGAACCTCGTCGAGCAAGGTCCTCACCATCCTTATGTCCACCATGGCTGTTCAAATATTTACTACCATGGGAACGCTATCTCGTGCCTTCTAGTTAGTTCATAAGCATGAGGGGACAGGTTGAGTTCCTAATTGTAGGCCAACACTTCACCACTTCAGGTTTGCTATTCAAAATGCGGACATTACAGGTCTTGCCTCTGCCTTTTTCTGCTCAGTTCACAATGAGATCATCTTAGCAGGGATAGGCAAAACAGGTGATCGGCAGGTCGAACGCGGGCTGCATCACTGGCAGTAATCAACCCAGCAGTGAGTGATAATAGATTGCAGTGAGCCATTCCACCATTGTCATCCGGCGAATGCAGCAAGGCGAACAGATAGCTACAGCAAAGCAACGAGAGACTAGAAAGGCATTTAACTTGGGGCAGTGTTTTTTCTAGTTGTTCATGAATCATTGGACTTGCGTTCAGCACCTGTCTGTCCCTGCTGCGTTATAGAGCTTTTGGTTTTGGTGTGGCGAGGTTCACTTGTGTGAGAAGTAGGCAAACGTTGGTTTGTCCTAGACCCTGTGCGCCTTGCAGCTTCCGACTTCAACTTTGCTCTCACAGTTTCCGATTTCAACTTTGCTCTCGCTGACCTGGAACTAGAAGACCCTTGTGGTTTCTGCGTTGAACTTGTACCCTGCTTACCCACCTGTACTAATTCTAGAAGACCCATATATTTTTAAATACTAAAAGATTGAATATAAGTCATTGGATCAAAAATGGATGGCTGTGATGATGACTGCAGAGGGAAGTTAGGAGGCCCAACGTTAGAGGATCTGATTCCTTCCGATTTTAACTTTGCTCTCGCTGACCTGGGACTAGAAGACCCTTGTGGTTTCTGCGTTGAACTTGTACCCTGTTTACCCAGCTGCACTAATTCTTGTTGGATCTTACACTGATCATTATTGCCTTGGAACTCCCGACAAACAACTGATGTTGAAATGCCCTGTACAAGGAAATATCTATAGGTGTCAGCACACCAAAAGAAAAGGAAAAGAAAAAGAAAAGGTAGCACGCAGAGGAAAGGTTCGAACTCCAAACACACTAAGAAATGTCATAGACGTGGACCTTCATTATTAAAAAGTAAGATATTTGTTTCTATTTATTAAATATATTATTAGAGATATACTATTAGTTTCTATTTGTTAGAGATATCATTAATATTAGACTCTATCTGTTAAGGAGAACCTATCTATATAAGAAGGCTGCCACACGCTATTGAAATCAAGTAAGAATAACAAAATCATTTTTATCTATAGTCTATCTCTCTCCCTCTACGTTGATGTCGTCCGACCATCCTCTCGGCGATGTTTACCCCTTATGAACTAAGATTCATAACAACTTAGTATCAGAGCCAACACCATAATTTCTGTTGCCGAGTTAACACGTGGCAAGATCATTGTTGGCTATGAAGAAATCATCGCTGAATTCAAGAACATAAAGAGCATGTTTGAAGAAGATGATGGCAACAAAGGAGAAGGCATAACGGCAGCACGCGCTAATGGCATAAGGGACATGAGCAATGGTGGTCGTGCCACTGCAACGACGCTGCTACTGCTGCTCCTTTATCTGAAACGAGCAGCGGTGCGTCTTCAAGTGACGCTAATGTGGCATCTTCCAACATCAACGCACCGGTTACAAGCTATACCCCGTGACTGTGGCGACGCTGCTTGGAGAGGCGGAGGTGGCGGCGGGCAGTGCCGCAATGCCGCAGAAGCTGAAGAAGGCAGCGCTGGAAGGACTCTAGAACACGCCATGGTGTGTTCGGCAGGAGGAACATCGTGAGCATGAGAAAGACAACGGATGCCGTGACATAGATGGCAGATTCCTCGAGTGTGATCGTGTAGAGATCGGTGATCTGGAATAGTGAGGGCTTTGGCAACAGCGCCTCATGCTCAGGAGTAGTCCCCACGTCAGCGCTGTGGTGGTGGCGGATGATGAAGATGAGCGAGACGAGGAAGACAAGGTCGACAACACCGAGAAGCGTGCGCTGCAGGCGACGCCATAGAAGCTAGAGAAGGTAGGGGACGTCTTGGCTGACCAGGTCTTGACGCCGAAGGAGCCGAAGTAGAAGGTGGCGATCAAGCAGATCTAAACACCAAAGAAACCGAAGAAGCAGATCTAAACACCAGTCAATGGCGCTCGTGCTGTGGCGGGCGGAGGACCCGTCTGCGGCAGTGGTGGCGGTCGAGCAGATCTGGGCACCGGAAAAGCTAGAGCAGCCGCCGTGATGGAGGGCATGCAACCGCGGCATGGCGTTCCAGTCAACAGCGCTTGTGCTACCGTGGGCGGAGGACCCGTCTACGGCAGTGGTGGTGGCCGCACAAGATCCGGAGGATGGATGAGAAGGTCCTTGAGAGGGCCCAAAAGAAGCCCACGCATATCCCGATTAGCTGGATCTTTGGTAGGCCCGTCAGTGCCATGCTGCCCTAGCTAAATCAACCGAGTAGCAGTAATAATATTTACAATTAATGGACCATTAGCGTCTGCAAGTGGTCCATCAATTAATTATTGAAGCTGTGGTTCCCGGATCTGGTGTTCTACTTCAAACTGAATAAGATTCTATCCTGCGTACTAGTAATATTTGTACACATAATTGTCAAGTAAAATAACATGAGAAATCAGCTGTATGTTTCTTGGCACATACAGAGTGCCAGCAGTTGATAAACCACGCTACTGTTCAAGATATTCCTACAAGATATTGGTAGTTAGAATAGGCACCGGTGGAGCTTCCCTATGCCCAGGCCCATTTGTCCGTCGGGCAGATATTTGCCCTCACGAACGTACCCAGACACTGAAGGAGGAACATACCCACCTATATTAGGATTTTTACCCATGGGTTTGCGGATAATCGGGCAAGATACCAGTCCTTGAACCAAAGCACAAAAACAGAGCCATAATGAGTCCATACCAGGGCTATCAGAAGTCAGAATTGAGGTCCATGGAGTCGTAGAGAAGTTTCAGCGTCGTCATCCTACTTGGCCATCAACCTGCGGTGGCTAAGGCGGTCGGCGAAGAACTGCAGCAAACACAGCCAGTGCAATAGTGCATCGCGAAAGCCGACCGAGCAGAGTTGAGAGCTCCGGCTCCTAGAGCAGCATTGCGCATGCATACAGAAACAACAGGTGCCCATCTCAGCCATAATCATTGTCCAAACAAGTTGAGTACTTAACATAGTGTTTTAGCCATACATTTCATAGCGTCTTTAACGAAACTGCAAAATAAAATACTCCTAACACTTGTGAACTATATACGTCCACAATATCACTCGACGAACACTATAGCAATCTTCCAGCAAAAGGCAGTACCCTAGCAGATCCATTGCACCGGCAGAAGCAGCGAAGCATAGCAATGCACAGGGAGCACGAGTGCGCGGAGACTTCAGCAAAAAAGGAAAACATATGGGCACTTCCATCACAGCATGCAGAAGGAATTCACTTCAGGTGTGCACGGACAGCACATCATCTTAGACTCTTCATCAAGCACGTCCTCATCGTAGACGCCAAAAATGTAGCTGGAAGGATCACCGTAATCATCATCGTAGACCTCCGAGTCCACATCATAGTCAAAACCATAAAGGTCACCTTCATTGTCGGAGTCAAGACTGGAGTCGTATTCAAAAAGACAACAGCTCGCCTTCATCGAGCGGTACACCGCAGGGGATAAGCCAACCGCGGGGGATAAGCCGGAGTGTCTTTGTTGGATTTAATCTTGAGCATTTGCTATTTTTAGTATAGCATGCAGCAATTAGTAGCATGCAGCAGTTTCTAGCATGCAGCAGTTTGCATGGTCTTTTATGGAGTCAAGTAGTGCTAGTTAAGTTGTCAGTTATGATCCAGGAGTGGCGCTGCATGCACAGCATACTGAGTGGTATATATACTCCATTGTATGCAGATTGGCTGGGTAAGTAAGTATGAATAAAAGAGTTTAGTATTCTGTGTGTAAAAAAATTTGGTGCGTGAGTTTACCCAGGATTGAGTCCATCCAACTAGTGTGTGTGTCAATTTTTTGTGTGTGCTTACATTTGGTATCAGAGCCGGTGTTGTGATGGCGAGGATGGCAAGATCGGTGTCTCCGTCGTTGTTGAGGCGTATCGCCGGTGGCCTAGAGGAGGCGGCATGCATGTGGCTAGCGGCAGCGAGCATGTGGCTCGCGTTAGGCCTTTGGCGCGAGTCGGGAAGGAGGAGAGCGTCACGCTCCAGTACCCGTTGTTGACTAGTAGCAACTATGCTGCATGGTCAATGAAGATGCAAGTGTACATGGAGGCGCAAGGAGTGTGGGATGCCGTTGAAGAAGACGGCGTCGAGAGGCGCCAAGACAAGAAGGCACTTGCGGCCATCTACCATGGTGTTAGCGAGGAGACCCTTCTTGCTCTTAATGGCAAGAGGACGGCGAAGGAGGCATGGGCGACTCTCAAGTCTATGTACGTTGGAGTTGAGCGCGTGACGAGGGCCAAGCTCCAAACTGCCAAGAAAGAATTTGACAATCTTCATATGCGTGAAGGTGAGTCAATTGATGCTTTTGCCATGAGGGTCACCCTCGCTCTTAGCAAGATGCGGACGCTGGGAGAGAGGGTTGAAGACTCTTGTGTGGTGGATAAGGTGCTTCGGGTCTTGACACCGAAGTTTCTACCGATCGTTTGCACCCTCGAGAACCATGAGGACTTGGATGTGATGTCGGTCGAAGAAGTGTTCGGACGGCTAAGGGCGTTCGAGGAGCGCCACATGGTTGATGAGGAGAAAGGTGAGCACCTGCTGCTCACCTGCGCCCAATGAGAGTCCAGAGCCAAGAACAAGGAAGGCGGCTACGGCTTCGGCAAGAAGAAGAGCACCTTTGACAAGGCGAAGGTGCGTTGCTATAACTGCCAAGAGTACGGGCACTATTCTTGGGAGAAGAAATGTCATGAGTCGAAGAAGGAGAATGAGGCGCATCTCATCATGGCGGACGACGATGACGAGCCAACGTTACTTTGAAGCCCAAGGAAGTGAAAATAATGGCAATAAGATTAGGAGGTGATTGGTATCAGATTGTCAGTTTAATCTTGTTTTGCATTAGTTAGCGATGTGTCGACAATGCATGTAATAAGCTTAGTCCAAACGGTTTAGTGCGAGCTGCATGGCGAGTGGCGGGATCTGGAGTGTGTAGTGAGCGGATCGCCACCAGGAGTTGAGAGCACGCATGTTTGTTTGGATTAGTCAAAGCATGAGTTTAGCAAGCTCAAGATTAGAGGGGAGATTGTTGGATTTAATCTTGAGCATTTGCTATTTTTAGTAGCATGCAGCAATTAGTAGCATGCAGCGGTTTCTAGCATGCAGCAGTTTGCATGGTCTTTTATGGAGTCAATTAGTGCTAGTTAAGTTGTCGATTATGATCCAGAGTGGCGCTGCATGC
This sequence comes from Dendrocalamus sinicus, assembly GCA_036346575.1. Taxonomy (NCBI): domain Eukaryota; kingdom Viridiplantae; phylum Streptophyta; class Magnoliopsida; order Poales; family Poaceae; genus Dendrocalamus; species Dendrocalamus sinicus. The sequence goes on along the minus strand of JAYEVI010000179.1, from coordinate 374,664 downwards.
ACAGATCTTGAGTGGTATATATACTCCATTGTATGCAGATTGGTGGGTAAGTAAGTATGAATAAAAGAGTTTAGTATTCTGTGTGTAAAAAAATTTGGTGCGTGAGTTTACCCAGGATTGAGTCCATCCAACTAGTGTGTGTGTCAATTTTTTGTGTGTGCTTACAGTCTTGAGGTAAGCCAACCGCGGAGATTGCAGGGCGTCGTCGACGACGATCTTGAAGCATTGCCTTATGTGAAGAAGCTCCAAGTGGTGACAACTATCAAGGATGGCCATCAGTTCTTCATTGGTGATGTCGCTGCAGTCAAGAGTGAGGCATCGCAGCTCGTGCATCGTCGCGATTCCGAGCGCCTCCCCGCTCGCGAATCTGAGCACCTGCCGGTGAGGATATAGCTAAAATATTAGCGTACCTCGAGACGCTTCAGCTGCGCGCATGCTTTGCCGGTGACTTCAAAAACGTCACCACCAACATTTGGACATTGCCAGAGCACGAGATCCTCTAGCAGAGGAGACTTTCTTATTATGTCGGTGAATCCTTCGTTGGAGACGTCGTGGCACCATACAAGGCTAAGGCCCTTCAGAGAGGACGACTGCAGGAATTGCACCGGTCGTTAGTAATCGCTAAGTAGGTTTGATCTTCTATTATCTGTATAACTAACACAATCACACGCCCATATCTAACACAAAAATCTTGGTGGATTCTTTAAGAAAGCAGAAATGCATTGGAAGGGTTGCTTATGAGAGATTCAATTCGTTGTTAGACTCCATGCATCAAAGATTAATCGCGTTGATAAGAATTGTAGGTGAATTCAACTAAAGGTTCCAAAATTCGCCAAAATTTCACTTTCAATCCAAAAAATTCAATCTTTAACTTCAAATTCAATCCAAAAATGTAAGCGAATGGCAAAAAATTTACTTTACAGTGGATGAAAGTCAAGAACATATATCCTCCAACATTTGATTTGACCTCGTACAATGAATGCACCTGGTTCAAAATACAATACCCACCGATACAAAACCTCATTTGATTGGAGTAAGACGCCTTTAACTTGAATATAAACCACTGAAATCTAAATTTAGAGCGCGCTTAAATCTAGTACTGAAAGAAATGTACCTTTCCGCAATATATTTCAGGAGCTCATCAGTAACAAACTCCTTCCCGCCGAACACCTCAAGCTGCCCATCGGAGCGGTCTATGGCCACTCTTGCCATTGCGCACAAGACATTTGTGTCCTTCTCAAGCACGACCTTGTGGTGCACCATGTCCACGGATTGCCACAGGTCAGGCACCTTGGCCGCCTCGAGCCATGATTGACACACAAGGCCGGCGCCGAGCTTGGCGAAGACCCAAACGAGCGCCCAGTGGCGGCTCAGACCAGTCCTGGCGGCGGCAGCTTTGGCACAGCGGTGTCCATTTCACGGGAACACTGAAACTGAAAGAACCATATTACTATTGCCTACCAATGCATTATTCAGAGACCGAATCTGGTGAAGAGTGAAATCTTGCCTACACGGCATTATTCAGATACAAGAATCTGGTGAAGAATGAAAGCTTGATTGATATGTACCCATATGATCCGTACCTTCGCCCGGAAATCGCGGCGTCTCCCATCGGCGGCCGGGGATATTGTGGAACTGAAGCTCTGGGGATCTTTGTGAAGACCCGCATTATTACCATAGGGTAATAACGCTAGTCAACGGATTATTATTCGTTTTAGCCGATAAAACATCGCTCTAACGAATAATAAGCCTATCAGAGTGTTACAACAGAACAATAATTAGAGACAACAACATGATATTACAAGAATATCGCCACGCAGGGCTAAAGTTATTACAAAGCCTCAAGGGCTTAAATATTACAATCTTTAGATAAAATATTCTAACTACTTCCTATTCAAACAACTCCACACGGAGTGTCCACCTTGTACCCACTATATTCCGAGTCCATGGCATTTCATCCAAGTAGCTTCCTCCTGATCTCAGCCCTCCCCTGAATTGACATGCTCCTAAGCAAAGGGGGAGATAATAGCAACGGTGAGTACAGAGGTACTCAGCAAGCGTTATAATACAAAATGCATAAAATGCCCATCATTTACACTGGTAGGAATCTCAATTCCTCTCTTCAGTTTCGTGTTCATTTTTAACACTCTTTTTCAGCATCCATGTCATTTCCATGACTTATAGAAAATATGTTTATTGGTTTTGAAAGAAGTCCGATTTATTAATTTAGAAAACTACTGAACATACGCATGAACAGCAAAAACCCCCATAAGTTTCCGTAATTCTCCTTTCCTGGAGACAGGCATGAATTCATGATTTTGATAGCATTGCGCAAGCTTGTATCACTTTACCCATCATCACTCTGATTATGTTGGCTCTTGGGTTATCCGCAATTCCTTTGAAGCGGTGCCCGGACCAGTAATTATATCTCCACCCGGTTATCAGTAATTATATCTCCACCCGGTTATACACAATCAGCAGCCTGGAGCGGTGTAAAACCCTCACACAGACCCACTGAAAATGACATAACCGTTGACTGAAGACGGATTTATGATTATACGCGCGCTTCTCCTCTCTTTTCTTTCTCTCTCTTTTCTTTTTCCTTCTTCTCACCCGGCTGCCTTTCCCCCTTTTTCTTGGTTCGGCCGACGCCTCCTCTTTTACACCTCTGCCGACGCTCCTCCATCTCCTTCTCCTCTTCCTCTTTTCTCGCCCACTCCGCCGGCTCTCTCTCTCTCGGCCTCTCTCTCTACATCGATGCCGACGCCGACGCCGACACCGCGCCGCCTCTCCTCCGCCTTCGGGTCTCAGCGCCCCCGCCCGGTCCAGCTCCCCCAACGCGCCGCCATCTTCTCGCGCCCACGTCTCGGCGCCTCTGCCCCGGCGCTCAGCGCCTCCCCTCGGTGCCGCACCCCCTCACGCCGGCTCCCTGTCGCGCCGCATAGCTCCACGGCCAGCTCTGTGGCTTAGGCCCAGATCTGGCGCCTAGCTCCTCCATCCCACCCGATCTAGGGTTGGCTTGATGTGGTTTGGTTGCTATTTGCTTTGATTTCTAAGTTTGTGATTTACTAACTTTTTGTGAGGTTTGCCTAGGGTTAGGTTTTGGGAGGCGGGTGACCGTGGCTGTCCCTGCCAGTGAACCGTCGCCGTACGCCGGGGGAGTACCGGTGGCGGTGAACCGGTGGCTCGGCCGGGAATCCCGCAGCCGCCGCCCTTACTGGTAACCCTCTTCCCCCCTTCTTTCACCTCCGGTGACATGCTTATGGTTTCTAGCCTATGTTGGATGAAATGGAATAATGGTGCTACATGGATGGCTAGAGTTGTGGGGATTTACCTGCACTAATGAGCACAAGAGGGTTAGGGTTTGGGCCGGTTGTGGTCACTGACTTGCGTTGGCTGGTGACGGTTGCTGGCTTGCGGTTTTCTTGCGGTTGTCCCGGTGGCCTTGCTCCCGTCGGCTTGCCGCGCCTTCACCTCTCTGGCCGTCGGCTCCACGCGGTGGTTGGCTTCGCTGTGGTGTTGGGGCTGACTGGAGAATGTTGGGGGATTGCTTACCTTGCCTTGCTGCCTCTCTGTGCCCTTTTTCTTGGTGTGGCTATTGGTATATGACAGTGGGATATTTTGGCTGTGTTGTTATATTCTTGGCTGTGAGGGTTTGCTGGCTGGCAGTGCTATCTGGGCATGCTTGCTCTGGCCGGGTGTTATCTCGGTTGCTATTGTGCTATGTGGTGAGGGCTTTGACAGGTGCCTCTCGGTTATGGTTTGGGCTTGAAAATGGGTTCTAGTATTTTGGCTTTGCCTTAGCTGATCCCTATACTCAAAACAGGTTTGTATAATAATAAAAATACCGTGTGATGAGCCTATGGTTGTGAGAGGTGCCGACTGGCCCCCGGACGGTCAGGTATCTCCGGGAACGGATTCCCCCGCCCAAAGTTAATCCTTAGGGCTCTGATGGCAACGCTTACTTTACTTCAATTCGATTAATTCCTTTTGTTCGGTCTTTTTCGGTCTTAGAACTTAATTACTTGCTCATAAGTAAATAGCAATGCAACGGCAAATCGACGATAATCTGATTAATGTATGAAATGTTCGTGTATGTAAATTTGGGCTTTCTCTTAATATCGATAGATACAAATTAATGTACTTCTATCCTTTATTTCCTATTGTAATAATTATGTATGAGATGAATCTCTAGTTGTAATTGATGCTCTCTATTGTAATTGCTTCATATTTGAGTTAGTTATTTGGCTAAGATACAAAATTGCATATTTGTTGTAATTCAGATTGTTGTTATTATGTAATGCAACTGGTAATATTTTTATTTGACCTGATATAAGTTCTAATTGTTTTTCAATGAATGTTATTGATTTTACCATATACGGATTGTAATTATTTACTATTTTACGACGGGTTGTTATATATACTTAATTGAGTTGACCACTTCTACTAGCCGCGCAACTAAATTTTCTTTCTCGCTTTAGTCTATACAGTTTAATATTCGCCCTCGTCAATGAAATGGTAAAATAACGTATTATTTTATCGCTCGTTGATTCAATTTATACGACTTGGTAGAAAATTTAAAATTCCCTCGTATTTTTAGATTCTTAATTACATAATTAATCATGCTTAACGTTGTAAGTCGATGCTTAAGGTTAATTAATAATGTGGGTTGTTACAATCTTTTTCTTGAGACGGTTTGTAGAACGTGGGCGCCTTGGTGTTCTTGGATGCAAACCGACGTTGACTGAAGAAGACGGAAGGTTTGCGATTTGTGCCAGAAACTGTCGGGGTAATTAACTGCCATGCGGCCTCTCGCGTTCTGGGCCACATCGCATGCAACTAGACGATAAAGATGCTGCATTTGAAAAGGAACATTAAGATGATGTGGCACACGAAATGTTTGACAAGCTAGGGTACTTTGAACTGACTTTATTTAACAAGAGAGAAGTAATCAAATCATGGTGTGCTCTTAAGGGTATCCACAGCGCTCCACAAATAAATCTGCCATTCAAAATAATACAGAAGCATAGTGTAGAAAAAAAAGCAACTACCATCCATTCTTGCTTCAATATCATTATGTAGATGCAATCACACCGTCCCTTAACAGAACATTTAGAGGTAAATATAATGGGGGTAAAAGATTAAGGGATTTTAGAGGATGGTCACATATCATCTTCAGTTCAGAACTTAAAAAGGTTTAGTGGGAATTCACATAATTGTTAGATTAGGCATGACATACATTTCAATGATAATAATTGGCTCGAGTCTGCAACTGTTGGTGGCAACAGCAGCATACATCCTGCAATTTGGCATATGATCGAATCCAGTTGAGTTCATTTTGTTTCATACAATAACAATAGCAGCAAAACTTTTTGTCCCAAATAAGTTACCTTTTGAGGAACTTTTTTTTGTTACACAGTACATCAAATGCTTGGCACCATTTCACCCATCTCGCTCTTATCCATTGGCTCACATCTTTATCAATCTCACCGTTCCACTATAGCATCAATCAAAAATAACGAAATGTGTCCTTCCTAGGCACTACTTGTCCGTCCAGCCTAACATCCCCATCATCTGCCCTGCCACCGCTAAAATCACATCTCATATACTCAGTTTTAGTCCTACTAAGTCTAAAGCCCTTCAATTCGAAGATCTTCCTGCACAACTCTAGATTCCTATCAACACCTATTCTGCTCTCATCAACTAGCATCACATCATCAACGAAAAGCATACACCACGAGCTATCTCCTTGTAGGTCCCGCGTGACCTCATCCATCACTAGGGCAAAAATATATAGGCTTGACGCTGACCCTTGGTGTAGTCCTATCTTAATAGAAAAATCAATAGTAACACTACCACATGCGCTGATATTAGTCACAAAATCTTCGTACATGTCCTTAATCAGGATAATATATTTTGCTGGGACTTTTTTTCTATAAAGCGCCCACCACAGACCTTCCTTGGCACTTTGTCACAAGCTTTGTCTAAGTCAATAAACACCATGTGAAGGTCATTCTTTTGTTTCCTATATCTCTCTATCAACTGTCATAGCAAGAAAATCGCCTCTGTGCTCAACTTTCTAGGCATAAATCCAAATTGGTTTGTCGTCACAGGACATGAAACAAGACTTGTCAAAGGACTCGAAGCAGGACTCGTAGAAGGTTTGTGTATGGTCGTAGACCGGGCCAGGTAGCAATTAGTTTGCATATAACTAGTCGTATCCACTAAACCGAGTGTGTTGGTTAGTGAAACGAGTTATTCGGGTAGTGCGAGTCATGGAGATCGTGCTGGAAGACTCGGGCAGTTCGTTAGCCTGTGTACGTGTAATCTATGTGTATGAATAGAAGAGAAAATGGAAAAGTTACGGGGATTGACGCAGTGCAAGAACATGTGTGTCTTGAGTAGATTAGAGTGTTCGTGTGTGCTACGACTACCGTGTGTGTGCATCTAGTTCCGTCCTTGGGCCAATAGTCACGGACACCTTCTCACCATACAGGGATGGCACATGCCTACAACTAGCCACCAGGTGCAGCCTAACGTCATCGTTGTCGATCATGCGGTTCTCAGTGAAGGAGTAGACCTTGAAGCCATACTGCAATGGGAACACGACACACGGGAGCATCATCTCCTCTTCCTCTGTGGGAATGTCACGGGTCCGAGCGCCACCATCCCATCATCATCCTCATCCGGCTCTTCAGTTGCCAGTGATGGTGAGGATGTGATGATGCATAGGGGTGACAAAGATCTGTGCAACTCAGCTCTTCTCAGGGAAAGCAGGAGGTGAGTTCTTGGCTTGCCATCAATGTCATCCAGTGTCATTGTCATCGACAATGGCGAGAATCAGTTGGTATGCTTGCTAAACTTGCGAAGGACCATGTGAGAAGGTCTAGGTTATTGCTTTGACGAATCATTGCAAGTTTTGTAGAGTGGTCAAATGATTTTTCAAAGATCACAATTTGTCTGGATTGATTTTTGATTTTTTTTGAAAGCCAACGATAGTACTGACCTGATGGTAGTGGTAGTACCGCTTTGGATAGAAATTGAGAATTTTGAAATTCGAGGCATGGATTGAGTTGGGATGACCTGAGTCATTGCATTAAGGTTGCATGATGTATGTTTTGATTAACGTGTGTCAAGTTATGAAGAACTTGTGCCCCAAAATAATTTTTTTGTCTTTGGATATGTAGGGTTGCTTGGATTCAACTGTGGTCAATGGCGAGTATCAGGGTTATGCTCACGGAGGAGCTGAGACCCAGAATGATCGAGAATGCCGGGTGAGATGGTGAGTTCAAGTATGGCATGAGAAAGATGGGAAATGTTGAAGGCGAGTTCGAACGGTGAGATTGCATCATGTGGCTTGGACGGTCCAAGTAAGCCATGGTTCGGTGGAACCAGGACAGGAACGACTTGGCGATGTGTGGCAGGCTAGTGGTGCATCTACACATGGCAAGTATGGCAATTGCTTGTGAAGGATGGTGATGATCAGGTCAACAAAAGGTATTTTCATAGTTTGGCCAAAATATCATAAATTACTTTGGATCAAAACCATGGCGCATAAGTGGTGCTTGGGAGAGCATTTTAGGTAAAGGTGTAGTTGATTTGATCAAGATAGATCAAGGTTCAAAATTTAACAGATTTGGGCTTATGCGCTTTGAAAAGCGTGCATAAGTGAACATGTGTGAGTAAAACCCATGTGTGTCAGGTTAACAGGTTTCCGCTATTATGCTAAGTGACTAGTATCCACTAAGGGGTGAATGTGGTTGGCTAGCCTATCTATAAAAGGAGGTTGGGATGGAGACATGTAGTTAACCATTCAACCTATCTCTCTTGCCCTTTCATGTTTAGGGTTAGGGTTTGCAAGTAGAGTGTTTAGTGTGTACTCTGTCCTCTAAGTTGGAGTGATTGTAAAAGTTTTCTTCTTAAGTAGCAATAGAATCAATCTTTGATCATCTTCATGGCTATTTCTTGTCTTGATTGATTTATTTTTGATTTGGTTAGTTTTTCCTCTTCCCTCATCCCTCTTCTTGATCTTGCTGTGTCAAGTATGTATAAGAGATGGTGATAATCTCAGAAAATCTATCTCCACCTATCTAAACACTTTGGTAGCAAGTTCATCAAGAAACTCGATTTTTGCACGTTTTTGATCTTTCAAGTGATTTCTTAATCTGGGAGTTTTAAGCTTGATTTTGTCGGTGTTCTAATTTGTTGTGATATGTGGGAATAAATCTAGAGCCATCTTGGCCATCATCCACCCACGAGCAAGTTGTATTCATCGTTTTAGTTTTTTGATCGGTTTTGATGCAATCTATCTTAAAACTGAAAAATATCTCAACTTTGGTAATTTTTTCACAATCATTTGTTGGAATAAGTTTGTGACATCTTAGAGAAAATTTCTATAAATTTTTATGTCATTTGGATCTACGTATCAAAAATTACATAGCTTTTTCGTTCATGAAATAGTGCTGAAATTTCTGTTCATCCCCTGATTTCGCAGGACTTATTTCGACCACATTGTTTGGTTCGATCACACATGTCTTATTTCAACCACATTATTTATTTTGTTCACACATGCCTTATCTCAATCACATTATTTGGTTTGACCACACGTCTTATTTTCGCCATATTGTCTAGTTTGATCAAACATGTCTTATTTTGATCACATTGTTTGGTTTGACCACACAGGTCATATTTCAACCACATTGTTTGGTTCAATTATATTGTTTTTCGCCCAAATTGGTTTTTGACCACTCATTGGTCTTCGATCACTCTGATCTTATTTCGATCAAATTAGTTTTCGACTACTCATTGGTCTTCGACTACACATTGGTTTTCGATCACTTTGGTCTTATTTCAACCATATTAATATATGACCACTCATTGATCTTCGACCATTCTAGTCTTTTTGACCACATTGTTTTTTCTCTACCAATTGAGTCTCTGTTGATTTATTCTTTACTCTGTATCTTCATAGCTTCTCATAGCTATTGGAGTAAAGATTATGGAATACTTGGGGGAAATTTGAGGCACCATTCACCCTCCTCTGTTGCCATCTTCAGTCCTACAACTTGTCAGACCATCTCTTGAGAGCATGTTGATGTCAGCTGTGTTGATGCTCGCAAGCCAACACGGATAGATCATCGATGATCAATCTTGTGCACGTGTGCCTTAGAATCTAGATAATTATTACTCATGGTAACCCCGACTCTTGACAACCATCCCCATCTAAGATATCTGTGGTTAGTTTTCAACTTATTGGAATGCAACTCCTATATGTGATTGTATTTGCAAAGAGGAGAATATTATGTCCCCACGAAAACAATGCTCAAAGTATTAGTCCGCTCGTCGGTGAACAGATCGAAGAGGTTGAAACCTTGTGTGTGTGCTCTAGGAACCTTGTGATATCCTAGAGAAGGTACATGGATTCTTAGATTTGAAATAGTGCTTATTTTACTATTCATCGAAAGAGGTCTGACCTATTTGAGTAGAGGTCTGACTGGTTTTGGGGTGCTTTTATGGAGTTTTGCCTCCTATGGCTCTGGGCTTTGATGAATATTTGAATTTGTATTTTCGCTGCATGTTACTGATATTTGGGAGAAGATTTTGAAAGAGTTATTCACCCCTCTTTGACTGACCATGCTCGATCCTACAAAGTGGTATCAGAGTGAGATTGTTCTTTGTTTGATCTTAACCAATCTTGAGTAATAACGTTAGAGATGTATCACAACAAGCTTCCTATCTTTAATAGGATGACTATCCCTGTTGGAAGATAAGGATGGTGATGTACATCGAGCCTCAAGGCCTAGCCATTTGGAATAAAGTGAGAAGTCTTTTTGTTGTGCTTGTCGATGATGTGGTTCTTAATGTTGTTTAGTAAGCTGAGGTTGAGACAAATGTTAAGGCACATAACTTTCTGATCCAATGCGTAGGGAGATCTGAGTTCAATGGAGTGGCTCATCTTGCATCCGCATATGAGATCTGGAATGTCGGAAATCAAGAATGTGTGTGACACTAGGTTCAAGAGGAACTACCAGAAGCTGGAGATGGAATATGGAGAGACCATCGATTCCTTATTTGGTAGATTCCATAATATCCTGTGTGATCTGAGATCTGTTAGTGTGACTTATGCATATGTCAGTAATACGGCTCATGCTTTGAGTGCTCTTGACATGAGTGTTTGGAAAATAAAATATACATCCATCAGTGATAAGGTGGACTTGGTAACTATGACTGTGGATAAACTATATTCACACCTTAAGACACATGGGATGGGTATCATAGCTAATAACTCAAAAAGTTCATAGATGATGGCTCTTGTAACCGATACTATCAAGAATGATACTTGTGAAAATGCTTTGTCTAACTTTTCTTTGTCTTATTTCCAAGCCATAAGTGATGAGCAACTTAAGAGCTTTTCCATAAATGATCTAGCCCTTATCACTAGTCGATCCACTAGTGCCTACCACAAGCTAGAGAGCGTAGGAGAGGAGGCCCAATTGCGTGATTTGAGTATGGAGAGATGGGATATTTTCATGCTTGTTGTCCTAGCTTTGCGAACATGGATGGTGATATCGTGAAAGGATTACAAGAAGGACCACAAGAAGAAACAACAAGATTTATCGACCTTTCATGAACCATGACGCAATCAGAGAGGTGACCATATCATTGCTCATAGCCCTCAATGGTTGAGACATAAGCGATGTTGATCGTACAACTTGAAGCGATGAAGAGTAGCTAAGAAAGGAGAAGAATAAGTCTGTTGGATTCATCGGGCTATATCTCATGGCTACTAGCAATGTTGATCCCAATAGCTAAAGCATCTAGGCCCCTAAAATTGATTTTGGTAATTAACGATGACAATGCTTAAGGGACTAATATGTTTGTTAAAGATGACCGAAAGATTTAGTTCCGGATTTTGATGATATCATGGAAAAGATATGCAAGGGTGACTCAGGTCGACATGTCTCAAGACTTAGCTCAAGGTAAAGGTATAATTAGCCTGAGGATCTCTTTATAGTTTTTACCAGTCTTGACGTTTAGCGGAATAAACCGAATTGCTAGGTTAGATACCGTACTATTAAGAGAAATTATGCGTAATATCTTGAAGTTAATTTTGTGCCACATTGATCAACTCTAGTGCATGCATACATTTGAAAATTCATTTTGTTAACCCTTTCTAAATTTTATTTGAAAACCAGTATGACCGCCATTGTGTTAGCGGTAGTACCGTTGAATCAGTACTACCGGGCTTTTCATGTTGATGTGTTATTTCCAAAGAGATGTCATTCATTTTAGACTTAAGCTAAAATGGTACTATCACTGTTCTTGACGGGTAGTACCGTAATGGTATGACAGTTGTACCTATTTGTACATGCACAACAAATATTATTCAGTTCCTAACTTTGAATTGGCCATCCTATAAATATTATTTAGATACCCACACATTTGAACAACTTTAACTAGACAGGAGAGGGATTATTAAAACTTAAAAGTACTTCTTTTCACTTGAAATGACTAACGAGAAGCATGCCAATGCTAAAATGTAGGAAGAGAAATTTAGCGTCAAGATACATGTAAACTAGACAGTCAGGGACCTTAGCAGCCTCCAACCATGAGCGGCACACTACGGACCGCACCCATCAAAATCTCACTGGCCCCGAGATTGGCAAAGACAAAGATTACGGGAAGTGCGTCGAGCGGTAGCTGTGACAAGTCCCTAACATCTGACACAGGCAAGGGCTTTGGCTCCATCTCCATTTTTTGCGCAATCCGGCAACACCTGAAAATGGCGGTACATCACTGAGAAATCAACACTTTGAGGAAAAAATCTAAGATTGATAGCACCTACAACTACGTGTGAGGTAAATCTTGACATGAAAGAAGGCACCTGACTGGCTAAATAGTAAGTGAGCCCCGACCAGGCTGATAATGAACAAATGGGCCTAAATAAGCGCTGGCGCAGATTCATAATAGATGCAGCGTGTTGCTACACAGGTCACCAAGTCAGAAAATCGAAATCCCTTTGAAAAATAACCAGCAAAAGAAATGTTTATATATAGGGGGTATTTTGACAGGCTTGAACTAATAAAAGTGAAGGAAAAAAAAGATCTAATTCGTGCGTGTTAAATTGAGCCGTTTAAGCATAAAACCTGCTTGAGAAGACCCTGTACATTTGTATTGAACATTCATAAGATCTTCCAACATTTGTACTGATCCCATTTTAACTGGCCTGATACAAAAAGAGATAGACATAGTCAAAAGGTGGACTAGCTCTACGTTCATAGTCGCAAGTCACAAGTCTTACGATTCCCATGTGGATACGCACATGCGTACGAGCGTGTACGTGAGTTTAGCTTTAGTCCTTTTGATGAATCTGTTACATATTTCATGTAATGATAATAATTCTACCTTATAAATTACTCTTTTTCCACTTGTACCAGCTGCGTGGCACTAAACCGTGCCATTCTTTAGAATTCATGAATGTGGCCTTTACTCATGGCCCAATTTCTAACCGTATCATTATTTTTGTTGAAACCTAGTAGTATTACTTATGAAAACCAACTACATTCGCTCGTTGCTTGCTACTATCTTCGTTTTTTTTTTACAATTTTTGAACATGATATTATCTCCAATACACATCTTTGATCATTGCTTTTTCTAATTATATGTTAGTAAAAATTATTAAAGTATTATGATACAAAAGTACTTCTGATGACAAAGTTAAGAATAACATTTCTACATGCACCAGTTGGACCGGACTTGCCGTGTTACAGGCGAGGAAAACAATTTTGGTTTAAAAATTTTTTCGGACCCCACCGAGAAATCTAAAATTCAAAAATTTCATATTGTTTAGGAAAATTTTGGCTGAAAAATTCAAACATGTAGTTCGAATTCAAGAAATACAATTATATGAAAAACAGTAAAATCTCGGTGAAATTTTAGTAAAATCTCGGTCAAATCTCAAAAATTTTAAAATGGGCTGATTTTTTTTGTCAAAGTGTACTTTTCTTGAAGGGGGCTGAGATAACCAAAATTTGCCAAATTTCATGAAATTTTGCTCGAAATTATTTTCCCTTGTTACAGCAATGAAATAGTAAAGAAAATAGAGTGTTGACATTAACGATAGATCTCAATTTGATGTTCTAGATGGTTGCAAAAAGTATACGCGCAGGATTGGTCTCGATCTTGCCGTGTAATAGCAACCGGTGATAAGGCACCACATTAATGGAATTAGAAGAAAATTTAGGAGAATATTTTTTCTTATTGCTAGAAAAGAAACAAAAGTTATTGATTATCTCTGGTACTTAAAAGAAGGGAGTTGACTCGGCTGTTGTTTATTCACCCATCCTTTCTCCTCACGATGTGGGTCTCCTGTAACAGACGTGCGTTTTTAGAAACTAATATCTTAACATAATATAGTTTGTTAGCTATTGGAAAGATTAAAGTTGATCAGTCAACATAATATAGTTTGTTAGCTATTTCAAAGATTGAAGTTGCACTCTTATCACCTTCGCATCACGTGTATGGCAAAATTATCTGATGGACTCGGAAGAGGCCGGGTCAAGGCCAAGGGGCAGCCAGACCTTGTAATCCGATCGGAATCCCCTGCATTTGATACAGCGACTGCATGTCAGAAACTGCATGCGGCTTGGGCTGTCCAATTTCATGGCCAACGGTTCGGATTTTTCTGCTACAGTATCTTGACTTTGCTACAGTGCATGAACGGTGACTCGTCGAGCCTAGTCCAGCAGATTCGAATCCGGCAGCCGACAGTGCAACTGCTTAAGTTGCAGTCACCATAGCACTAGAGGAAATTCATAAAGGCTTGTGTAGGATCGGAAATGGTAACAGAGGAGGGTGTGTGAATAGTACTTTCAAAAATCGTTCCGAAATATCCACAGACTTCTTCTCCGATAGCTATAGTAGCTATGAAGAAGAGAATTCATGCCTACTGAAAATGGAAGAAAGAACAACTAGCAGAACAAGAATCAGAGAAAAAGAAGCATCCCTGGGACCAAGGGCCGGTCTGACCGTAGATATGAAACCGGTCTAACCACTCAGCGTCGGCCGGCCAGACCGCCGGTTCATGCCCGGTCTGACCGCCGGCTAAATGCCGGTCAGACCACAGCAATGCAGCCGGTTCAACCGCCAAATGCCAGCCGGTCCGACCTCTAATCCCTAACGATCCAACTGCCAAGTAACAAGAGGTCTGGCCACCGTTTTATCTCCAGTCTGACCGGGAGCTGAAAATAGAGAAGAGCGGAGCGCCGAAGAGCTGACCAGACATAAACTGAAGAAATCAGATTGAAGCAAGGAAATTAAGTGACTGTAAGACGTGTGTACAGTAAGTACTGAATTGCTGTACCGAAAACAGACACTGAAGAGGCTTCACTGATCTGGCCAAAAGACTGAAAAGCAAAGACACAGAAACTGCAGTAATTTCAGAACCGAAAACAGAAGAGAACAGAAAATACTGCAGACAACCAAGAATAGGGAAAATTTTCAAATGCTTGCTGCTCTTCTCAGCTCAAACAGAACAGGACTTCAAACTAATCACCAAATTGATCTCAAGGAGCAGAGAATGCAGACCAAAAACGATTGAGAACAGTAACTATTGTATTTGCCGAGTAGAACCTGCAGGATGAGACAAAATCCATATTACTCGTGATTCTGAAATCCTTTGCTCATGAGACTTTGGATTATGCCAGAGAATAGCCTCAGGACAAGAAAACAACAATTTGAAGACAACCCTTTTAAAGAGAATCAAGAATACCAACATGCTCTGCCTCCAAACCCTAGAATTGAGTAAACAGAGGAAATAAGGGCAATCAACTAAAAGGAAGAAGAGATCTCTTGAATCAAATTTTTGCTCTTGGGAATGGATTGACCAAATGGTCTTGAGACTGATTCCCCATATAGAGCTCAATCAAGAACAGGGGCTACTCAAGAACTCATCTCAGAGCTGAGATAAACAGAAAGCAGCAAAAATAGAACTTGAGCAAACATAAGAAGCAAAATACAGAAAGACAATCAACTAGAACATTTTCACCACAAGACTTCTCAAAAGATTAAGAGACTTGAATGATTACATAGAGTTCCTTCTACAGCCATCTCACACCCGAGCTCACATCCTAAGCAACTCACACAAGAGGAAACTCAAGATAATAGAACTGAGAACACACACCCAGCCTCCTGGTTATCACCCAGCACTCACATCCTGAGTGATACACAAAAGGAAAATCAAGAAGTGGCAGCCAATACCCACTCCATGTTTCACACACATACATAAGAAAAAGAGCCAAAACTGTTACAACAAAAGAGAGGAGGGAACCAGGATTCAAGCACACCCTCTCCAAACCCTAAACCTCTTTTTTTATAGCCTTATGCTACCGGGTCCAGTTTGCTTTGCCTATTAGCAAACTCAGCGCTTTACCCGTTATCTTCAACAAAATCCGCTTCCATTTTGCAGCCTTGCGCATTTTACCAAAATGCCCCTGCTGCACCTTCCTGGAAGCTTCTCTTTTCTTGCTGTCTACGCCTCGCAACCACTTCGAGTCCTCCCCGTCTTCGGCATCTCTCGACCGCTTTGACCTCAGCACCGCTTGTGCCTAGTCCGGTCATCCCATGCCTCACCACGACCTAGCCTCAAAGTCCTGCAGCCATCACAGACAAGAAAACATCACATAACACCACTCAAAACAGCATAATCGTACATAAGCATTAGTGAAAGGTACTCAAGTATGAAATATCCAAAACAAACTCAAACTCTCTAACACAAGTGTCAATTACTTATCACAAACATGAGGTTACCTTCACATGGTCTCTCAACTTGATTTGGTACATCTCTTGTATAAAAGAGCATTTTCACAACTCTCTTGCTCGGATGTATGGTGCTAGCGATAGAGGACACGGCCGATAATAAGCCTGCTGTACAATATATAAGCGAATACTGTTTATATTGATTCAGATAATACGCATCAATCACCCTTTATATATATAGACTACTAGTAACAGTGTCGTGTGCAACTAGATGTGTCACGATTGCATCGGTCGCAATGCGAGAGAGCATAATTTCCAGGTGAACAGGATTCTCTCTGTTCACTGATAATAGCCCACCACCATGGATGGATCAACCAACAAGATATCTAGGGACGTTTGTATTGATTTTTACTAATAGTTTTTAGCTGTGAATTACAAATTTTGGCTAAAACTAAATAATAATGGCCGAAAAAAGTGACTTTTAGAAGAAAAAGACGAATGGTGAAAACAGTGATGGAGAAATACGTACGCGTGATGGAAACGAAAAGAGTAGAGTGCGTAATGCACCCGTAACCTGATGCCTTATCTTAGGAATGAGACGGTGGCGAGAGAAATGGAGAAACCGCTTCGAGAAAGCAGATGTTCGTATTTGCTTTTGATTTTTCTAAGTGGAAACCAGAATCAGAAACCGATACAAATATGATCTTAACATTGGCTCTTCTCACCAAAGAAAAAAAAGAAAAAACCCATGTTACTAGTACATATGACGAGCGGAGCCTTTCTTGAGTCAAGATACAAACTTGCCAAGTTAATCCAAGCAACCATCCAGTGGCGGAGGACGAAAAAAATTGAAGGTATGGCGAAGTCGATAACATAGATAGTAAAGTAATATCTCTCAAAATGGTTCACTAGATGTAGTGATAGTCAAGCACAAAATATATAAGTAAAAACATTTAGGATGAATAGAATTATAGAAAATACAAGCAAAGTCAACTAACCATGTGACGATGAAGCTTCAGTCACGCCTAGGCGACCTAGGCAATTGCATTTGCCTATCTTTCTTGTTTTGAAATGTTTTCTTGATCTTGTCAAGATCAATTCCTTTGAATATTTCTCGCTCAATGTAGCACACCATTAAGTCATTAAGCCAAGCATCGAACATCTTGTTGCGCAATTCTGTTTTGATAATCTTCATAGCTGAAAAGACCCTTTCAACTGATGCCGTCGCTACTGGTAGTATCAATGCCAACTCAATTAGACGATAAACCAATTGGAAAACAGTATGTCTATCAAGTTCAACCATTTGTGCAGCTAGGCTTGCCAGATCATGACAATCTCTAAACTCCTCAAGTCTTCTCACATGAATAATAAATAACTCAAGTTGATCTTTTATGCCCCTCTTATCGGAATAGGAGAAATCATCAAAATATATCTCAGTAAGCCGAGCAAGCTTGTCCACATCAAATTTAGAGAATGAATCTCTTGGGTCAAGATAAGAAAAGCAAACAAGCAATTCTGAAGATACCTCATTAAACCGATGATCAAACTCTGTGGTAATAGCATCTATAGCAGCATAGAAGGTATCAACACAAAAATAATGGTCTTGAGTGATGTTGTTCTTGCCCCCTTTTCTTGATCTACCAAATCTTGGTACTACTTCATTCATATTTGGTATTGGAATATCATTTTCACTGCAAAATTTTGTGGCTTCCTGTAATAGTGGCTCCCAACCATCATTCCTCAAATTCATCAAACGTGTTTTCACATCAATAACCAAAGACATGGCTTGAGCAACATTTTGATCCTTCCTTTGCAAGATAAGAGAGAGCTCATTTGTGATGTGCAGGATTTGCAACATCATCTTCATGATGAACACAAAGCTAAAAGACTCCATGATTTCCACTAAACCTCCTGCCCTACATGGATTACGCACATCTTGATGCACAATTTGTAGAACTTCAATTACCGAATCCCACATTGATTCAATACGAAGTAATGTCTTGTAATGAGAACCCCATCTTGTATCTCCAGGTCTAGCCAAGGATGTTGCTTGATGTTTCCCTCTGCCTGAGGAAATCTCTCCACTGCTCAACTTACCTAAAAGAATCCTGCGTTGCTTATCTAGCAATAAATCCTTCCTCTTGCAAGATGAAGTGGTGGTGTTCACAATCAAGGCCACATATTCAAAGAAATCCTCAATAGATGAACAACATCTTGAGATGGAAATAACTACCAACTGCAATTGATGAGCAAAGCAATGGACATAGAAAGCATATGGGTTCTCATCACGAATAAGCTTCTGAAGGCCATTAAATTCTCCTCTCACATTAGAAGCACCATCATACCCTTGCCCTCACAGATTTGCAATGTGTAGCCCATGCTCACCAAGTACTTCAACAACTGCTGTCTTCAGTGCTTCTGAGGTTGTCTCCTTCACATGCTTAATACCTAAAAATCTTTCAATTACTTTTCCTTTCTTGTTCACAAACCTACAGCATAGATATTATAATATGATTAGCTAATTTTAACAAAAAATTGAATATACGATAACCAATGAACCTTATATAATCAATTACTTACCTCACAACCACGGCCATTTGTTCTTTGATAGATATATCACGAGATTCATCTATAAGAATGGAGAAAAGACAACCCGCCATCTCTTCCTTTATTGCTTTGGTGACCTCTATTGCACAACACTCTGCAAGTTCTTTTTGAATTGTTGGGGAAGTCATCTTGGCATTTTTGGGACATGTCTCATGAAATGCAAGCTTCTTTTGTTCATTCCTTTCTTTATACCAATCAAGAAACTCTAGAAAATTCCCCTTATTCAAAGAAGCAAGGGACTCGTCGTGTCCACGGAATGGTTCACCTTGCAATGTGAGCAAACTCATAATACCCAATGATGTATCCAACCAAGTTTCATATTTGATTAGTGCATCTTTTGTATGTTTGTCAACCTTATGTTTCACACTTGTTCTTTGGTTTTTGAAATCTTCATATGCTGTCCTACACTGGTTATGGATTTTTCCATCATGTTTTGGAAGCGCCAAATATGCATTCTTCCAATTGTTAAACCTCATTGTTGTAAAGACATCATATCCAAATTTGTCATCCATTCGATCATGCTTGAAAAGATAACAATAAAAGCAATAAGCCCTATCCTTCTTCACACTGTATTCAAGCCAAGAATGTTCCTTGAACCAATTTTTTCTGAAAGCATCTTTTAGTATTTGATTTTGGGAACTTATAGCCAATTGGTTGAGTTGGACCCTTATCTATGAAAGCCCTTCTAACTTTGGATCTAATATTGATAGAAAATTGATCAATCGGTATACAAAGCCCCGGATCAGTGATAATGTGATCCGGATTGAACTGAGTTATAATACCTTCATCTTCCCCATCACTTTCAATCTCCTCTTCAACTTGTCCACCTGCCATATCATTTTCCATCTCCTCTTCAACTGCAGCGACAGCTTGTTCAAACTCATCTGAGTCATAGTTATCTTCCATATTTATATTTTATAATTCCCTGTGCTTCAAAATTAACCAAACCAAATTAATTGGTAAGTGGTAACCGAAAGATTGAATAACAACAATGGAAAAACTAAAAAAGTATCAGAGAGTTGGATGACTTACTGTAACGACGCCGACTACGTATGTGCTACCTGAGACTGCGAACTACCGTGACGAAGTGCCGAAGTGCCGAATTGAGCTGTGCTGAAGTCGCCAACTGATCCGCTCATCCGCAGCTAATGGATTCGTCTCCGAACTGGCGAACTGGCGAGTCGCGAAAATTGGAGCGGTCGGCAGCTGAAGGCAAAGCGTCGTCGCTGCTCTGGAAAACGAACGGGCTACCGCAGTCCCAGTCCACATATGTTGCGCGGCCCACAAGCCACAAGCCCACAAGCCCACAAGGCAAGCCGCAAGCATGAAGCGTCAAGGCCCAAAGGCCAAAGGTCGACTAACAGACTTACGAAGTAACGATTCAGTCATCTTCCTCGTGAGAACATTCAGACTTCGTTCAATAGCAGTAGCAGGACCTTCAACCTGGCATCCATGGCGGCCAGATCAACTCGGAGTGGGGATTCGCGGCGGAGCCAAGGTAGGGCGAGCACCCTACCTTGCCCTACCGGGCCCTCCGCCCCTGCGCTAAAGCCGTCCGGTCATTCTCTTGGCAATGTTTACCCCCTATGAACTAAGATTCATAATAACTTGGTATCAGAGCCAATACCATAATTTCTGCTGCCGAGTTAACATGTGACAAGATCATTGCTGGCTATGGAGAAATCATCGCTGGACTCAAGAACGTAGAGAGCATGTGGAAGAAGATGATGGCAGCAAAGGAGAAGGCATAATGGCAGCACACACTAATGGCACAAGGGACAGGAGCAATGGTGGCTCTGCCACCGCAACAACGTTACTACTACTGCTCCTTTATTTGAAACGAGCAGTGGTGCATCTTCAAGTGACGCCGACGTGGAATCTTTCATGGTCGATGCATTGGTTACAAGCTACACACCGTGATTGTGGCGACGCTGCTTGGAGAGGTGGAGATGGCGGCGGGCAGTGTTGCAACGCCGCAGAAGCTGAAGAAGGCGGCGGTGGAAGGAGGACTCCAGAACGCGCCATGACGTGTCCGGCAGGAGGAACATCACGAGTGCGAGAAGGACGGCGGATGCCTCGAGCATGATCGCGTAGCGATCAGTGATCTGGAATAGCGAGGGCTTTGGCAACAGCGCCTCGCGCTCGGGAGTAGTCCCTGCGTTAGCGTTGCGGCAGCGACGGACGATGAATATGAGCGAGACGAGGAGGAAGACAAGGTCGACGACGCTGAGGAGCGTGCGCTACAAGCAACACCGCAGAAGCTGGAGAAGGCGGAGGACGTTTTGGCTGACTAGATCTTGACGCCGGAGGAGCCGAAGCAGAAGGTGGCGACGATGGCGATCGAGTAGATCTAAACGTCGAAGAAGCCAGGGCAGCCGCCACAACGGAGGGCGTGCAACCATGGCATGACGTTCTAGTCAAACGGTACTCGTGCTGCGGCGGGCGGAGGACCTGTTTGTGGCAGTGGTGGCGACCTAGTAGATCTGGACACCAGAAAAGCAAGAGCAGCCACTGCGATAGAGTGCGTTCTCCATCAAGAAGGCCCGGTCAGCGGCACTCGGGCTGTGGTGGGCGGAGAAGGACCCGGCTGTGGAGGCGATGGAGGTGGTCGAGAAGGACGATGCCGACGAAAATCAGGAGCTACTCTGCACCGCGGCATCCTGGAGCACCTGATACGGCAGTGGCGCATGGAGGAGCTGGCAGCGGGGCTCTCCGGCGAGGGGAGGCGCGCGTCGGATTAGGTGTGCGCGCTGCTGCACAAGATCCGGAGGATGGAGAAGGTCCTTGGGAGGCCCAAAAGAAGCCCAATTGCGGAGGCGGTGGAGGTGGCTGAGAAGAAGGACGACGCCGACGAAAATTAGGAGCTACTCCGCACCGTGGCATCCTAGAGCACTTGATACAACAGTGGCGCATGGAGAGCTGGCGGCGGGGCTCTCCGGCGAGGGGAGGCGCGCGTCGGATTAGGTGTGCGCGCTGCTGCACAAGATCCGGAGGATGGAGGAGAAGGTCCTTGAGAGAGGGCCCAAAAGAAGCCCACACGCATCCCGATTAGCTGGATCTTTGGTAGGCCCGTCAGTGTCATGCTGCCCTAGCTAAATCAACCGAGTAGCAGTAATAATATTTAGAGTCTTTTTTTTTACCTTTTCTTCTAAAATATAGGGGATATGAGCACTTTAGAAGATTTGTTGCAGATGCTCTTACAATTAATGGACCATTAGCGTCTGCAAGTGGTCCATTAATTAATTATTGAAGCTGTGTTCCTGGTTCTGGTGTTCTACTTCAAACTGAATAAGATTCTATCCTACGTACTAGTAATATTTGTACACATAATTTTCAAGTAAAATAACATGAGAAATCAGCTGTATGTTTCTTGGCACATACAGAGTGCCAGCAGTTGATAAACCACGCTACCGTTCAAGATATTTCTACAAGATATTGGTAGTTAGTCAGAATTAGGCACCGGCGGAGCTTCCCTATGCCCAGGCCCATTTGTCCGTCGGGCAGAGATTTGCCCTCACGAACGTACCCACAGACACTAGAGGAGGAACATGCCCACCTATATTAGGGTTTTTACCCATGGATTTGCGGGTAATTCGGCAAGATTGCCATCCCTGCCTGAAAGGTAGTTGTAACCTCGCGGCTCTGTTCTGACATCAACACCATACAAGCTACCAGTCCTTGAACCAAAGCACAAAAACAGAGCCATAATGGTTCCATACCAGGGCTATCAAAAGTAAGAACTGAGGTCCATGGAGTCGTCGAGAGGCTTCAGCGTCGTCATCCTACTTGGACGTCAACCTGCGGTGGCTAAGGCGGTCGGCAAACACAACCAGTGCATCGCGAAAGCCGACGGAGCAGAGTTGAGAGCTCCGGCTCCTAGAGCAGCAATGCGCAAGCACACAGAAACAACAGGTGCCCATCCCAGCCATAATCTTTGTCCAAACAAGTTGAGTACTTAACATAGTGTTTTAGCCATACATTTCATAGCGTCTTTAACGAAACTGCAAAATAAAAGACTCCTAACACTGTTGTGAACTATATACGTCCACAATATCACTTGACGGACCACGAAACATGGAACATAGTCTACGGTAGACTGTCCAGCAATCTTCCAGCAAAAAGCGGTACCCTAGCAGATCCATTGCACCGGCAGAAGCAGCGAAGCATAGTAATGCCCAGGGAGCACGAGTGCGCGGAGACTTCAGCAAAAAAGACAAACATATAGGCACTTCCATCACAGCATGCAGAAGGAATTCACTTCAGGTGTGCACGGAAAGCCCTGAGAATCATATTAGACTCCTAAGGGCAGTCCCAGTGCAGAAACTACTTAAGTAATTTCTATCTATGTCATGTCATATAGACACTACTTTAGACACTATTGTCTCCAATATACCATGTCTATTTATAACCCAAGCAATTAATTAAGCATCAAAATCTCTCTCTCCTCTTCACCAATCATAATTTTTCTCCATCTATCATGAAGATACCACCATCTCTCCAATGCAAAATTTGGTAGTGTCTATTGCATTGGTACTAGGTCTTGCATGAGTTCCAATTTGTTCCTCTTTTTCTTATCTCTCTTATTTAATATAGCACCACATCATCTAAAACTCCTACATGGCAATCTAATTAATGTCATAGACATTATCCTACGTGGAGCACTGGAACTGCCCTAATCAAGCACGTCCTCATCATAGACACCAAAAATGCAGCTGGAAGGATCACCGTAATCATCATCGTAGACCTCCGAGTCCACATCATAGTCAAAACCAGACTCCCTATAATCACCATAAAGGTCACCTTGATTGTCGGAATCAAGACTGGAGTCATATTCAACAAGGTCACCTTCATTGCCTTCACCGAGCGGTTCACCGTCGGGGATAAGCCGGAGTGTCTTGATCCTAGCACACTTAGATTGCAGGGCGTCGTCGACGACGATGTTGAAGCATCGCCTTACGTCAAGAAGCTCCAGGTGGTGACAACTATCAAGGACGGCCGAAAGTTCTTCATTGGTGATGTCGCAGCAGTCAAGAGTGAGGCATCGCAGCTCGTGCATCGTCGCGATTCCGAGCGCCTCCCCGCTCATGATCCAGCTCGAGACGCTTCAGCTGCGCGCATGCTTTGCCGGTGACTTCATACACGTCACCAACATTTCGACATTGCGAGAGCACGAGATCCTCTAGCAGAGGAGACATTCTTATCAAGTCGGTGAATCCTTCGTTGGAGACGTCGTAACACCGTACAAGGCTAAGGCTCTTCAGAGAGGACGACCTGCAAGAATTGCACCCGGCTGTTAGTAATCACTAAGTAGGAAACTATCTTTGTTTGAGGTAAAAATATTGATCTTCTATTATCTGTATAACTAACACAATCACACAGTTACATATCTAACACAACAATATTGGTGGATTCTTTAAGAAAGCAGGAAATGTGTTCGAAGGGTTGCTTATGAGAGATTCAACTCGTTGTTAGACTCCATGCATCAAAGATTAATCATGTTGAAAGGAATTAGAGGTGAATTCAACCAAAGGTTCCAAATTTCGCCAAAATTTCACTTTCACCCTGAATTCAACACAATCAGTACTTTACTTTCTTGCAAGTAAACTAAAAAAGATCTTACTATTCCTCTATGCCATTAGAATTGACCGGCGGTGCAGTACAACTGCAATGATCAATCACAATATATATTGCCATAGCAAACTAAGGCATAACGAGACTCAGACTTCTCTTCTCGGCAAATAGCAATGATCTACAATATTTCATCTTTAACTTCAAATTCAATCCAAAAATGTAAGCGAAGGGCAATTAAAATTTATTTTACAGTGGATGAAAGTCAAGATCATATATCCTCCAACATTTTATTTGACCTCGTACAATGAATGCACCTGGTTCAAAATACAACACCCACCCATACAAAACCTCATTTGATTTGAGTAAGACGCCTTTAACTTGAATATAAACCGCTGAAATCTAATTTAGAGCGCGCTAAAATCTAGTACTCAAAGAAGAGTACCTTTCCGCAATATACTTGAGGAACTCATCAGTAACGAACTCCTTCCCGCCGAACACCTCAAGCTGCCCATCGGAGCGGTCTACAGCCACTCTTGCCATTGCGCACAAGACATTTGTGTCCTTCTCAAGCACGACCTTGTGGTGCACCATGTCCACGGATCGCCACAGGTCAGGCGCCTTGGCCGCCTCGAGCCATGAGTGGCACACAATGCCGGCACCCATGAGAACCTCAACGGCGCCGAGCTTGGTGAAGACCCAAACAAGCGCGTCCAGGGGCAGCTCCGACCAGTCCCTGGCAGGCGGCAACTTTGGCACAGGCAGGGCGTCCATTTCCTGGGAACATCTGAAGCTGAAAAGAAATTATTATGGTTGTCACGCCGACCAAGGTGCCTAAGGGGCGCCAGGACACCTAGTCGTCCAGGCGGACGCTTAGTCGTCCTCTAGACGATGCTAGGCGAGCTAAGGCGCTTCATCACTTGATAAGTACCCGACTACTTAACTAAAATAGCAAATTAGAGAGAGGTCAACTTGCTCTCTCTGATTTTCCATCAATCAAATTGCTGCACGTCAACACATGAATACATAACATCAGTAGCAAACTAGCAACTAGCAACTACATATCAATACTCAATACATCAACCAAGTGACCAACTCATGTCAGTATCAGTGTTCATCAACCAACACATGTCAATACGTTTACAGAATACAGAGCAAGCCAATTAGCAAGAAGCAAACTCAAAGAACCAGCAACAAAGCATTCCAAAGAGCGGACCAATAGCGTCCACCACACTTTCCACTTTCCAGACCAATAGCAACAGCGTCCAGCTTCCAGCGGCTTCCAGCAGAGCAGAGAGCAGACGGAGGAAGCAGAGCGCGGGGGAGGCGGCGCGCGGGGGAAGCAGAGCGCGGTGGCGGAGCACGCCAAAGACGGCGGGAGGGAGGAGGCGGCGCGCGCGGGGCGGCGGGAGGAGGGCCGGAGCGCGGCGGGAGGGAGGAGGAGGCGGCGCGGCGTGAGGGAGTGAGGCGGCGGGAGGGAGGGAGGAAGCCGCGCGGCGGGGCGGCGGGAGGAGGGGGCCGGAGTGCGGGAGGAGGAAGCGGCGCGCGCGGCGGGAGGGAGGAGGCGGCGCGGTGGAGGGAGGAGGCGGCGCGCGGGGGGGAGGAGGCGGCGGGGGTGGAGGGAAGCGGCCGGAGAGGAGAGGAGAGGGGCGGAAGGCGGCGTACCTGGCGGCTGGCGGTGAAGGTGAAGCTAGGGTTCGCGTTCGCCTCTTCGCGTTCGCTGCTGCCCGAAGCCCTCGCGAGTCGCGACCCAGCGGTATGTCTCAGTCTCACTGTCTCACTGCTGCCCTTAAGCCTTCGCCTCCTTCACCTCGCCCGACGCCTTGGACGCCATGTAGACGCCGCGGACGCCTCGTCGACCTGGGCGCCCGCCTAGCTGGCCAAGGCGAGGCGCCCCTCCCCGGCGCCTGGACGCCAAGGCGACGCCGTGACAACTTTCATATTACTATTGCCTACCAATGCGAGAAAATTGATACTATGCCACTCCTTTGAAGTGGCTTCGATAAAATGCCACTCTCTACATGGCAATTGTTAAAATGCCACTTAATACATAATTAGCTCTATGATTTTCCCTTTTGGAGGATTTAGCCCTTTTATTTTCGTTTCTTATTTTTCCTCACAGAAATTACATAGAAATGACCATTTTACCCTCGTTTTCTCAGCATCGATCAGTACCCTCATTTGCCTTCTCCTACGTCTCCCATAACCAGAGCAGCCGAGCTCCCTTCCGTTCCCATGGCCATCGCCATGGCCGTACTGCGCCCGTTCCATCTCGCCGTCGTCTGCCTCGCCCTCCTCCCCCACACCACCACCCTCGAGCCAGCCGTCGCCGCCGCCTTCTTCCACCACTTCCTCCACAGAAATTGCGGATTGAACAGACAAGCACGGAGGAAGAAATTAATGCTTCATAGAAGAGACCAGCTACTCCTGCTACTACACCTCTGCGATTAACACTCGAGACCATGAAAATACAAACACTTCAATTAATCCATCCAATTAAGCACTCATTTTTAGATCACATACCAAGTCCAGCACGCAGAACAGAAAAGCTCGAACGATACATCATGCAACATACTTATTGAAGCATACGAAATGACTGACACGAAAATCCAACAGGACAATCTACTACATCATCCGCCGATTAAACTAGTTGATCGACGAACACGGAACATTGCCCATTCCTAGCATCATCTACCAATTCAGTCCAGTACGCCGAACACAAAAACTCAGCCGATCTTGCAGCTTATAGAGGAAGGAAACAAAGCAAGATGGAATTGGCCCGTCAAACTACATGCGGCCTCACGGTGTCATAGTTGTACCTCACAAACTGCGGCCCGACAGTGTCACGGTACGCCCACCTCCGGTGCTCCTAGACGGATGACGCGACGGCGTCCGGCGGGAACGGCCAGGGGCGGTGGGAGGAACGGGATGGCGAGCAGGGGCAGCGCGTGGAGCAGCGCCTTCTTGGTTGGTGTGGTGGCGCTGCGGGTGCAGGTGACGCCACCGGGTGTCGGCACGATGGCGTCGATGGCAGCGTGGAGCGCGTAGACTTGGGGTGGTCGGCGTCGATGCTGTGGTGTCCTCGCTCGCGACGGCGGAGACGTCGAAGCCGCGAGACGGGGAGACGTTGGACAGGGTCGGCCCGCCGGGCGGCGCCGACGCGTCATGTTGGTGGTGGGTGGAGGCAGGCCATTCCGTGCCCGTCGACGGCGTGTCCCGAGCCCTGGTGAGGATGGAGGCGTACGGTGGGAGGGCGATGGAGACGTTGGTGGCGCAGTGGGGGAGGAAGTGGTCGAAGAAGGCGGCGGCGGCGGCTGGCTCGAGGGTGGTGGTGTGGGGGAGGAGGGCGAGGCAGACGACGGCGAGATGGAACGGGCGCAGTACGGCCATGGCGATGGCCATGGGAACGGAAGGGAGCTCGGCTGCTCTGGTTATGGGAGACGTAGGAGAAGGCAAATGAGGGTACTGATCGATGCTGAGAAAACGAGGGTAAAATGGTCATTTCCTATGTAATTTCTGTGAGGAAAAAATAAGAAACGAAAATAAAAGGGCTAAATCCTCCAAAAGGGCAAATCATAGAGCTAATCATGTATTAAGTGGCATTTTAACAATTGCCATGTAGAGAGTGGCATTTTATCGAAGCCACTTCAAAGGAGTGGCATAGTATCAATTTTCTCCTACCAATGCAGAGACCAGAATTCGGTGAAGAGTGAAATCTTGCCTACCAGTGCATTATTCAGATACAAGAATCTGGTGAAGAATGAAAGCTTGATTGATATGTACCTATTTGATCCGTACCTTCGCCCGGCAATCGCGGCGTCTCCCACCGGCGGCCGGGGAGATGGAACTGAAGCTCTGGGGATCCTTTTCTTGAGACGGTTTGTAGAATGTAGAACGTGGGTGCCTTGGTGTTCCGGGACCCAATTTATAGAGGGAGGTTGGATCATATACTCTTTTTTTAGTTGAGAAATTGAGGATTTATCCTCCACATCTTAATAACACGTAGGATCATCATAAGTCACTGACACGTAAGTCAGAAGGATAAATTCTCAATTTCCATCTAAATGGAGGGTAAATGATCAATTACCAGATTTATAGAAGCTAAACGAAACCTTTCGTTTTCCGTGTTCAATCAGGCAGGGATGCAAACCGACATTGACTGGAGAAGACGGAAGGTTTGCGATTTCCGCCGGAAACTGTCTGGGTAATTAACTGAAGGGGGTCGTGCCATGCGGCCTCTCGCATTCTGGGCCACATCGCATGCAAGACGATAAAGATGCTGCATTTGAAAAGGAACATAAAGATGATGTGGCACATGAAATGTTTGACAAGCTAGGGTACTTTTAACTGACTTTAGTTAACAAGAGGGAAGTAATCAAATCATGGTGTGCTCTTAAGGGTATCCACAGCGCTCCACCTAGACTGTATATCACATAAAATTTGGAATGATATGGAAAAAGATAGTGATGAGCAGAATAACGAAAAGTTGCGGTGAAAGCAAGTGTGAAAATTTCATCTTGTTGAGTCAATCATCATTATCATTACTATTATAATTATAACTATTATAAAAGAATGAATTAGTGGTCGTACGTCCTTTCTCCTTTAACCGCCTCATTCTTAACTTCTCGTCACTCTCCACTTTTTAACTGATTAGAGTAACTCTCTTCTATGGTCTCTCCACTTTGCAACGCATAAGCAAATGACTAGTCTCTACTAATATAAAAAAGGAGTTTGCCCATGTGCACCTCTCTGCATTAGAGCATGTACAATACAGGTGCTTAGAGAGATGCTTAGCAAGGAAAAAATGTTTTTTCTTGCCACATAGGATAGATAAGATACTTATTTTGAAGCATCGATACTTAAATAAGTATCGGTGCTTAGCAGATATTTATGTGTATAACTGAATCTAATTAATAGATAATATAGCATCTAAGCACTCATGGAAAAGAATGTTTGCATTGGAGAAAATAACTTTTACATAGGTGCTTGATGATGTGACTATATTCTCTCTTTAAGTATTTGTGTATAAGCATCTTGTATTGTACATGCCCTTATCTCTTCTAGCGCGCCGACTGATGGACCTAGCCTCTCAGTGAGTTTTGGCCATCTTGCGAGCTCCTCATTCTCGCTCAAACTGCTATTGCGACTCACAAACCACGTTTGTCTCCCACTCCAAACAACCACCGCCCCTCTTCCTGAACTTCCTCTCCCATTTCGCAACCCCTCATTAGATCACATACTGTGATTTACTATGAGCCTGCTGTCCATGCATCACCGACATAACATCTTGTGCATCCTCGGGGCACACGGCGCAACTCCTAGTTGGGGAGAAACCCTAGCTTGAGGCAAGATGGACCATCAGGGGTGGCTTAGCAACGCAACTGCAGAGCGACGGCGGTACATCGACAGATGAGCGGCGCCCTCCACACCAGGGAAATCAATTTCGAGCTGAAATTCACAAAAAATCGGGCTAAAATTCATAAAATTTTGGTTCTATTGGGCCCCACGAGAACAGGCCCACTCGGCTAAATATTTCGGCCCGGTTTAAACTTTTTCGGTACAACGCATCATCCAACTACTGTTCTCGGTGAGCAGCAGGCGGCCTTCTTTTCCCATTCCTAGCCAGCACATTATTCATCTTCCCGGGCCTTTTTTCCTAACTTCCTGAAGGGTGGCGGCACCAGTGACGACGCATGGAAGGGGAGGCGGCGGCGCAGAGGGTGACGGCGTATAGAAGGGGAGGCAGCGAGGGATGGCGGCGTGGCAGGGGTCTACGAGCCAGTGGCGGTGCATGGAAGAGGCGGCGGCGTATGAACAGGGAGGCTGCGCGCATGGCGGCGGTGGCCATCTCCGCCCCCAAATGCTCGCCGCTGCCCGCCCCTTCTGCTTGATGCCTCCCCCCGTCGTCTTCCACCACAGCGTGGATGCGGCAGCCGCCTGCCCCTTCCACTTGCCCCTGCCGCTGTGGCCGCCTCCCCCTCTTCTCCTCTGCCGGCGGCACTTCTGCGACAGATGCGGCAGCTACCGCGATTTCATCATGCTATCGTCCTACTTGGCGTTCGGCAAGTACACACCGCACTGATACGGCGATCGTGCTGTTGTCTTCCCCGGATTTGGTAAAATTTTCTTGATTTCAAATTGTTTTTTGAATATTTTGACCAATTTTTTCTTAAAAAACCGAAAATTTTGAAATCTCTGAATTTTGGGTTTCTCCACACTTCCCCTTCCACCCTGCCTTTCACAGACGCACCCCCACCCTTCCTCATCCATCATACCATCACCAAGCCCAATGGCACGAATACCTCCATCCGTCACCGCCAAGAATTTTTATTTATGTATAATTTTTTATCAAAATTTTTAAATATAGTAAATGAGCTTCAAAAAGTACAAATTTTTTTGTGCAGCCTCCTAACATAGTGCACATGCCTGTGCAATTTTTTCATAATTTTATTTATTCTGAATTTTCAAGAAAACTTCCTGTAAACTGTATACTAAAATAAATATTGGAAAAAATTCAGAATGGATAAAAATATAAAAAATTACACAAACAAGTGCACTATATCACAAGACTCCAAAAATTTAGTAATTTTTAAAATTCATTTTCTATATTTAAAAGTTCTAACAAAAATTATACATAAATTAAAATTTAAAAACTTGCAACAGTCTACAGCATGCTACAGTACCCCTGCTGCACGGTAGCCATGCGGCATAGCCTTTGCTACACGGTGACTGTGTGGCTTCACCAGATCGCGTCAGATTGATGCCACACGGTGGCCATACAGTGAAGGTGCTAATTTTACCATTTCCACG
The DNA here is from genome assembly GCA_036346575.1 of Dendrocalamus sinicus. Classification (NCBI taxonomy): domain Eukaryota; kingdom Viridiplantae; phylum Streptophyta; class Magnoliopsida; order Poales; family Poaceae; genus Dendrocalamus; species Dendrocalamus sinicus. Next base: position 343,923 of record JAYEVI010000179.1, on the reverse strand, counting down.
TGAAGACTGTTATTCTTACAAATATGAATACAAAAAACGCCAAAACGGCAAAAAAACTCGTTGACATTAAAGTAGTGGCGTTTGTCGAGGGACACCAGGTGGGGGCAGTTATCAAGGTTGGCACTTGGCAGTTAATCCTTCATTGGTGAGGTCATTGCCGAAGAGCTGAAGGGAGCGTAGCAAAGTTATAGTTGCTATCCCTAGGGCTACCCTGTCCTTGTACTCACTATCTTATAAACTGTAGAAGCCATGTTCACTCAGTCTGAATCGCATCAGCTGTGGACAAGCTTCCACACATCCTTCTCAAAAACATTTTTACGAAGTGCGACATCATAACAAGAGATGAGGCGAAGGCTCTTCAGAGATGGTGCCCTGCAGTGATTGCACTTGCATATTAATAACAAATAAATCTGCCATTCAAAATAATACAGAAGCATGGTGTAGGAAAAAAAAGCAACTACCATCCATTCTTGCTTCAATATCATTATGTAGATGCAATCACACTGTCCCTTAACAGAACATTTAGAGGTGAATATAATGGGGGTAAAAGATTAAGGGATTTTAGAGGATGATCACATATCATCTTCAGTTCAGAACTTAAAAAGGTTTAGTGGGAATTCACATAATTGTTAGATTAGGCAGGACATACATTTCAGTGATAATAATTTGCTGGAGTTTGCAACTGTTGGTGGCAACAACAGCATACATCCTGCAATTTGGCATATGAATTCAGCTGGGTTCATTCTGTTTCATACAACAACAGGAAAGCCTTTTGTCCTAAACAAGTTAGGGTAGATTAGGAATAAAATTTCTTCAAAGTCCAAGAAACAAGAGCCTTAAAAACCTATAGTGCAAAAACCCTAAGCCATACAACCTACCATCTGAGCCGAGAGCTGAAAACACTGTCCCTAAATTCTCTTATGGTTCCGGTACATATATCGCTAAATTCCATGCACTCTTATCCAAAGTTAATTCTTTAGATACATTCTAATCCCTTAAGTCTCTTTTAACTGCTTCATCTCATGTTAGTCTTGGTCGACCTCTACCTTTTTTATGTTTTTAGTACTTCTCAAAATTCCACTGTAGGCCGGTGCCTCAGGAGGCCTCCGTTGGAGGTGTCCAAATCATCTAAAGCGATGTTGAACAAACTTCTCCTTAATTGGTGTTACCTCCACCTTATCACGTATATCATCATTGTGGATGTGATCCCGCCTTGTATGACCATAGATCCACCGCAGCATCCGCACCTCTGCTACACTCATCTTCTGTATATGTTGTTTTTTAGTCATCCAATATTCTGCTCCATATAGCATCGCGGATCTGATCGCCGTCCTATAGAACGTACCTTTTAACTTTTGAGGAACTTTTTTTTGTTACACAGGACACCAGATGCTTGGTACCATTTCACCCATCCTGCTTTTATCATGTGGCTCGCGTCTTCATCAATCTCACCGTTCCAATATAGCATCGATCTCAAATAACAAAACATGTCCTTCCTAGGCACTACTTGTCCGTCCAGCCTAACATCTCCATCATTTGCCCTGGCACCGCTAAAATCACACCTCATATTCTCCATCATCTGCCCTGGCACCGCTAAAATCACACCTCATATACTCATTTTTAGCCCTACTAAGTCTAAAACCCTTCAATTCTAAGGTTTTCCTCCACAACTCTAGATTTCTATCAACACATATCCTACTCTCATCAACTAGCACCATATCATCAACGAAAAGCATACACCACGGACTATCTCCTTGTATATCCTGCGTGACCTCATCCATTAATAGGGCAAAAAATATAGGCTCAACACTAACCTTTGGTGTAGTCCTATCTTAATAGGAAAATCATTGGTAACACTACCACATGTGTTGACATTAGTCATAACATCTTCGTACATATCCTTAATCCGGATAATATATTTTGTTGGGACTTTTTTCTTTGAAGCGCTCACCACATGACAATCCTTGGCACTTATCACAGGTTTTGTCTAAGTTAATAAACATCATGTGAAGGTCCTTCTTTTGTTCTCTATACCTCTCCATCAACTGTCGTAGCAAGAAAATCGCCTATGTGGTCGACCGTCCAGGCATAAATCCAAATTAGTTTGTCATCACGCTAGCCACTTTTCTTAAATGGTGCTCAATTACTCGCTCCCAAAGCTTCATTGTGTGGCTCATGAGCTTAATTCCTCTATAATTAGTACAACTTTGAATACCTCCTTTATTTTTAAAAATTGGTACTAATGTGCTCCTCTGTCACTCGTTTGGCATCTTGTTCAATCTAAAAATGCTATTGAATAAATTAGTTAGCCAAACAATCACCACTTCTCCCAGGCATTTTCATACCTCGATGGGGATGTTATTAGGCCCTAACGCCTTACCCACTTTCATCCATTTCAAGGCCTCTCTTACGTCCGGCTCCTGGATTCTTCGAACAAACTGTTTATCGATGTCGTTAAAAGTATGATCCAGTTCAATCATACTATAGTCATTGTCATGATTGAACAGCTTATCAAAGTAATCTCTCCACCTATTCTTGATCTCCTCGTTTCTCACCAAAAGTTTATTAGTGTTGTCTTTGATGCATTTAACTTGATTGAAATCTCTTGTCTTGCTTTCTCAAAGTTTAGCCATCTTATAGACATCCTTCTCTCCCTTCTTTGTACTCAACTTCTAGTAAATTTTCTCATATGCCTTGCCTCGTGCCTCACTCACTGCTTTCTTCGCATTCTTTTTTGTTAATTTGTATTTCTATATATTGTCATCGCTCTTACCATGATGCATGTGCTTGTAACATATCTTCTTCTCCTCGATAGCCTATTGCACTTCATCATTCCACCACCATGTGTCTTTAGGTTCACCTCTTGTCGCTCGGGTTACTCCAAGCACCTCTGTAGGCACCTTCCTAATATGAGTTGTCATCTCTATCCACATACTATTTGCTTTGCTATTCGCTTCTCTCACATCCCATATCCCTTCCACGATCATCCTCTTCTTAAACACCTGTGTAGTGTCCCCTTTGAGTTTCCACCACTTCGTCCTCGTGTCTTTTGCGACCTTAGCCTATCGAACCTGTAACCCAAAACAAAAGTTGGAAACTACCAACTTATGTTGCTGGACAACACACTCTTCAGGTATAACCTTACAGTCTATACAGGTCCGTTTGTCTTCTCTCCTAACAAGGACAAAATCGATTTGGCTAGAATGCTGACCACTGCTAAAGATAACTAAATGGGAATGTCTCTTTCTAAAAAAGTTATTAGCTATCATGAGATCATAGGCTACGTCAAAGTATAAGATATGTTCTCCCTCTTGATTCCTATCACCATGACCAAAACCCCCACTAGTTGTACCGACATGACCATTGAAATCGCCTTCTAAGAAAATATTCTCACTATTAGGCACAATTCTAACCATGTCATCTAGATCTTCTCAAAATTGCCTCTTAGCAGCCTCATCTAGACCTACTTATGGAGTATATGCACTAAAAACTTTCAAAACTAAGTTGCTAAATATTAGCTTGACTAGGATAATCCTATCCCCTTGCTTCCTTACGTCAACAACAACACGAGTGAATCAAACTTGAGAAAAAACTCGAAGTAGTAGTCTTTTACTGTATGGTGTTCAAGAATTTTGGGGGCTCAACTGCACTACCATGTGTCGAAGAGTATATCCCCACGAAAACTGTAGTTTAACATGCTCTCCTGTTCCATTTCCATATCAGGGCTGTCAAAGCGGAGATCATAATCGTCCATCGAGTCATCGTGAAGCCTCACCGTCTTGATCCTAGCACACTTCGCTCGTGTTTCTTCGTTGCCCATCTCAACATTTAAACAATAGCGGATGTCGAGAGACTCCAGATACACACAGTTGCTGACCGGAGCTCAGAAAAGTGAGCTGTTGATGGAAGTTTTTCGATCATTTGAGATCCTGGAAAACACCAGGCCTCCATATGACGACATGCATTGCTAGCAGTGTGCAAAGCGTGGAAGAACTTCAAGAGCCTACTTGTCAAGCAATACGTGGAGAAGGATCTGACACCCTTTCACAAGTACCCATTCTTGGAATCGCAATGGCAAACGTTTGTGTAGATGAAGATGATAGATAATTTTAGGAGTGAAAGTGCGGTGCATAGGGCCATTCAGGTAAAAAAAACATGCACCCACATAGACTCGGCACCACTGGGTATGCGGGTAAAATCCTACAATGGAGGAAGAAGGACGAGCAAGCAATCCCGCGGGACACTGCCCTGCCATTTGTCAGGATCCTTGATGAGCACGCCCAAAACTAGATAAGTGCAAGGTCATTTACCATGTCGTTGGGGGCTACCTCCTTTTGAAACCCCACAGATGCGGTAGTGTCCCACTGTCTGGTAAGATATCGAACTACCTAGCTAGTTTGTAATTACTCCATAACTTCATAGAAAGTGAAATGACATGTCGGGTTCTTACAGGAAGTGCTGAGTGTAGAATCTTTCGAAGGCTCATTCTAAGCAGTCAGGGAAAGAGATATTGTGGCACCCAGAAATAAAAAAATAAATAAAAACTAAAAAACCCTAATCAATCCCATCCTTAAATGGGGGGACCTTTTTAAGGATGGGATTGATTAGGGTTTTTTAGTTTTTATTTATTTATTTAAATTTATTTATTATTTTTTTCATTTCTGGGTGCTACAGCTCTTCCCCCTTAGAAAAGATTTGGCCTCGAACTGACCACTCCAGAAATTAACTTGAGGAATTGAGAGCAATAGATGAAGGAGAACAGGGAACCAGACCTGAAGAAAAGAGATCAGGATACTTTGCGCGCATTTGGGACTCCAACTCCCAAGTAGCTTCGCGCTCAGTCTGATTTGACCATAACACTTTGACATAAGTAAAAGTCCGGCGCCGCAATTAATGTTCTGAGCGCTCCAAGATCCGGACCGGCCGTGCCACAACGGATAGATCCTCCGAAACCTCCAAAGTGGGCAACTCCAAAATTTGATCAGGGTCATTCAGGTACTTTCTCAACATGGAGATATGAAAGACATTATGAACACCAGCCAGAGAAGCTTCCCGATTCGCTCTGTAATAGGAAATGGCCCAATGTAACGAGGGTTAAACTTTCCTTTTGCCCCAAAACATACCACTCCCTTGGTCGGAGATACCCTCAAGAGAACTTGATCGCCCACCTCAAACTCCAACGGCCGACAGGAACGATTGGCGTAATTTTTCTGGTGACTTTGAGTGGAAAGCAAATTGTTCCTGATGAGATCAATCTGCTCCTTCCAATCTCTAACCTGCTGAGGCCCCAACGACTCTTTCTCTCCAACCTCATCCCAGTGAAGGGGAGAGCGACAAGGTCAGCCATAGAGTGCCTCAAAAGGAGCCATGCCGATACTAGAGTGAAAACTGTTATTGTAGGAGAACTCTGTCAGAGGTAAGCGATTTTCCCAACTGCCCTTCCATACCGGTATAGAAGAGCGCAACATGTCCTCCAAGGTACGAATGATCCTTTCAGATTGACTGTCCGTCTAAGGGTGGAAGGCAGTGCTGAAATTGAGTTTAGTGCCCAGATTTTGATGTAAGCTCTTCCAAAAATGGGAAACAAACTTGGCGTCGCGATCTGAAACAATGGTCTTAGGAACACCATGAAGGCGGACAATCTCCTTGATGAAAATGGTAGCAAGATCACTGGCAGAATAAGTAGTCCTGACTGGGAGGAAATGAGCCGTCTTGGAAAGATGGTCAACAATGACCCAAATAGAATCCATTCACCGGGGTGACTTAGGAAGTCCAACCACAAAGTCCATAGCAATGTCCTCCCATTTCCATTGAGGAATTTCCGGACGCTGCAGAAGACCAGCAGGACTGCGGTGCTCTGCTTTTACTTGCTGGCACATCACACATTGAGACACAAACTTGGCTATATCCTTCTTCATCCTTGACCACCAAAACTGACGCTAGAGATCTTTGAACATTTTAGTCTCACCAGGGTGAATGGAATAAGGAGTTTTATGAAACAAAAGGCACCCAAATGCGGTTTTGGAATCGCAAAAGTCCTCTATCATCCATGGTAAAGTCTGGCCCATGAGGTTTTGCTCGAATCACCTCCCCGCGGACATGTTAGATCTCTGACCCTGCGGCTTGGGCCTCAAGCACAGCATCAACCAAAGGAGATGAGCTCACTGACAAGGCGTAAAATGCCAAGCAAAGTGTGGTCTGAAGGTCCTCCAACTCCTCCTGAACTAAAGTAGGAACGAGTACACCATTACTTCGCTTCCTGCTGAGGGCATCTGCCACCACATTTGCCTTGCCCGGATGATAATGAATGGTGAGATCATAATCTTTGATCAATTCTAGCCAGCGGCGCTGCCTCAAATTCAATTCTTTCTGGGTGAGGAAGTATTTCAAACTCTTGTGATCAGTGAAGATGTCACACTTCTTACCGTAGAGATAATGACACCAAATCTTGAGGGCAAAAACCACTGCCCCCAACTCCAAATCATGGGTAGGATAATTAAGCTCATGCTTCTTAGGGCCTATTCTTTTTGGCTGTGGCTTATGGCTTTTGGGATGTTTGTACAAGAGATTACAGAGTAACAGAAACTCACATACGGTTTTTGTCAATATAAATGGAGTTAGTAAAGTATGTACTACAATTAACTAGTAGACCCTATCTTGAAAAAATACTCCGTTTAAAAGGTAATTACTGTAGAAAAGCCGAAAAGCAGCTTTTAGAAACTGAAAAGAACAGGGCCTTAAGCTGACGAGAAGCGTAAGCTATCACCTTGTCCTCTTGCATAAGGACACAGCCCAATCCCAACCGAGAGGCATCACAATAAACAGTAAATTTCTTCCCTTCCTCAGGCAAAGCTAGAATAGGAGCGATGATGAGACTCTCTTTCAAGGTCTGGAAACTAAACTCACACTCCTCCGTCCAAAGAAACCGCTCCCCCTTCTGAGTCAACTTGGTCAAAGGCTTGGCAATGGAAGAAAACCCTTCAACAAAGCGACGGTAATACCCGGCCAACCCCAAGAAACTGCGAATCTCCGCCACATTACTGGGTCTCGGCCAGTCTACTACTACTGCAATCTTGGAAGGGTCCATAGAAAGCCCTTTTCTGCTAATGACATGCCCAAGGAAACTGGCAGAGGAAAACCAAAAGGCACACTTCTTCAATTTAGCAAATAGCTGATGCTTCCAAAGAAGGTCCAAAACAATTCGAAGGTGGTGCTCATGCTCCTCCGTGGTACTAGAATAGATCAATATGTCATCAATAAAAATAATAACAAACTGATCCAAATACTCATGAAACACCCGATGCATCAGATCCACGAACACTGCCGGAGCATTGGTTAAACCAAATGGCATCTACCGAGTGTGAAAGGCTGTCTTTGGAATATCAGAGGCCTTGATCCGCACTTGGTGGTAACCAGACTGCAGATCTATCTTGGAAAAGAACTTAGCACGCTTGAGCTGATCGAAGAGGTCATCAATGTGAGGTAAAGGGTACCGGTTCTTGATAATCACTGCATTCAGAGCTCGATAATCGATGCACATGTGCAGACTCATATCTTTCTTCTCCACAAAAGTGATCGGAGAAGCCCACTCTGAAGTACTGTGCCTGATAAGGCCCTTGCTCTGAAGGTCATCTAATTGACGCTTCAATTCCTCCAGCTCAGTGCGCGACAGACGATAGGGAGCTTTGGTGATAGGTGTGGAGAATAACATCAATAGCACACTCAACCACCCTGACCGGAGGTAGGCCCGGAAGTTTGGCTGGAAAGGTCCGAACAATTGGCATATCTTCTGGTAAAGATCCGGATGTAGGCTTCTCTAGCATGGCAAAAAAACACCCGGACTTGGCCATTTCACGGCGACCAAAGTAAGAGGCCAAGAATAAGAGACTAAGGTAACACTCCTTGCCCTGATAGACAATTTCGCCATCATCTTGGAAAAGAATAACCTTGCGGTCAAAACAATGAATGATAGCATGATGACGAGATAACCAATACATGCTCACAATCAAGTCAAAGGGGTGAATTGGCGCAACCACCGCATCAATGCCAAAAACATGACCTTCAATCTCCAAAGCCACATTGAGACAAGTTAAGTTGCTAGAGAGAGGCCCATTAGCGGTGGATACCAACACCAGAAGCTCCAATGTACTAACTGGGATTGAATGCTGTTGAATAAAATGAGATACCAAGAAGGAGAAACTAGCCCCAGAGTCAAATAATGCAAGAGCAGGATAAGAGTGCAATGTAACCATACCTAAACAGAGTAGAGCGAGTGTGAAAACAAGCTAAGGAAATAGGTAAATAACAACCGAAGCAAATGTGGGGAAGACGATAGGTTACTGTGCACACCATCGGAACGACGGTGCGACTCCTGAGTTGGTAGTGCATAGAGACGTGCATCAGTACCCTTAGGAGCAGTAGCGATGGGAGTCACAAGTCATGCGATTCACACGTGAATACGTGCGCGCATGCATACAGGCGTGCATATGAGTTTAGCTTTAGTCCTTCCCATGACATCTGTCACATATTTTAAATAATGACTCTACCTTATAAGTTACTCTCTTTCAACTTGTACGAGCAGCATGGTACTAAATCGTGCCATTCTTTAGAATTCATGAATGTGGCCTTTACTCATGGCCCAATTTCTAACCGTATCATTATTTTTCTTGAAACCTAGTAGTATTACTTTTGAAAACTGACTACATTCACTTGTTGTTCGCTACTACCTTCTTTTTTTACTTATCATTTTGAATATCGATATGATCTCAAATACACATCTTTGACCATTGTTTTTCCTAATTACTAGTTGAATGCCCGTGCATTACAACGGAAATAAAATATTATACTATATAAAGCTTACAAAAAAAATTAAAACACTATATTATAATACCTTCTTCATGAAAGCAAGATTGCATTGAATTATACAAATGTTAACACTATATTATAATATCCTCTTCATAAAAGTGAGATTGCAACGAATGAAGTTGAAACTGCACAAGGAAAGAATTTCGTGGTTGACACTATATGGTATTTTTCTTGGATGCAATCACGAATTTATATTTGAAAGAAAATTAATTCTATCAATACTATGAGAGGTGAACAAATGAAAATTATATATGCTTCACTTGCCCTGCATTTGATATACCAGTTTCTAGTATTTTGCGTAAAACAAAGTAACTTAGTTCTTATCATGCCTTATATGCAGCTTTGAATAACTGAAACAACACATGCGAAAGAAAGAAAAATGGGGATCTTCGGCTGTAGACGGGTGGGGAAATCTATATCAATACATGCCAGCTGAAACATTGCAGACATGCCTCACATGCATTTCTCATAGAGCATATCAATATTTTTCTCTTCTCCTATGCACTGAGCACACTCAAAGGACTTGTGAACAAAGCATCTGCATCTTGAATCTACATATAGGCCTTGAAAAAGCAGAATTAACTAGCTATAAAATGTTCAGAAAATAAAAAGTTGGGGAATATCAATATGAATTTGTACAACACCAATGAAAGTAAAAATAGCTTACTTTATGTGAAGTATTACTCCATGGTTAAATGGCTAAATGTTTTGCCCTCATGCAGTCACGCTCGACAATAGAACCTGCGAAAGCCTGTTTATAGAAATATATTAATCTCTCATATTAGTTTTGTAATCTCTCATATAAGTTACGTGCATGCATGTGCAGAAATTAAGATAAAATCGATGGTGATGATAAACTAATTACACATGGCGATGTCACCATTAATGACGGACGAGGTTGAGAAGAAGGATCGGAGCTTGGCCTAGGAAAGGAATGAATGGGCTACAAGCCAGATCGGATCAGTTGGGCTAGGGCCCATCTGTCGGCGCAAAACTAATGTGAGAGGTGGTGGTATGGTAGATGAACCACCAGGAGATGGTGAACTACCACCACCAATTCTTTCTTTCAAGTAGTAAGATATATTAATAAAAATTATTCAAGTATTATGATACAAAAGTGCTTTTGATGACAAAATTAAGAATAACTTGGGGCAGTGTTTTTTTTCTTGTTGTTCATGAATCATTGGACTTGCGTTCAGCACCTGTCTGTCCCTGCGCGCTGCGTTATAGAGCTCCTGGTTTTGGTCTGGCGAGGTTCACTTGTGCGAGAAGTAGGCAAACGTTGGTTTGTCCTAGACCCTGTGCACCTTGCAGTTTCCGACTAACTTTGCTCTCACAGTTTCCTATTTCAACTTTGCTCTCGCTGACCTGGAACTAGAAGACCCTTGTGGTTTCTGCGTTGCACTTGTACCCTGTTTACCCACCTGTACTAATTCTTGTTGGATGTTACACTGATCATTATTCCTTGGCAGTGGCGGACGTAGAAATTTCAGGATGGGTGTTCAAAGTTATAAAAATATTTTTTAGTATAAAACATAAAGGTCTACAGTAACAATAGTTAACATACAATTGTTCGTACTAGGGATAATATCTCAAATAATATAAAGAAATTACAAAATAATTGCAAAAGTTCACAAATTAACTCGACGATGCTTCATGCCTTGGAAGCGTGATATAATGTCATCATCCTTAACTTGCAGAAAAAAATTCTCGCTCAAGAAATGTAACCAATATGATCATTGTCATTTTTTTGCTTTTCACAGTTTAGAGTTCAGACCATGCTACCATAGTCTTTTAGAAATTGGAACCATAAATTGTGACTTAGTCAGGTACAGAGGTATTATAGTATTCTGATTTTTTTTCTAAGACAGACAATGCAGTGTGGTGATCAGTATAACATAACAGCAGAGTGACTAATTGGTCCATCTCAAGAATACTTTTAGGCTTTCAGCCTTAAGCAGCTCTCTAGTATAATGATTTGTGTGACCATTCTAAGATAAAATGGAGTGGAGGTGGAATGCTTTACCTTTGGTATGCGCGTTGGATTTCTCAAGACATAATCACACAATTTCCCAATCCTTCTATCATTCGGTTCGCCATCCTAGACACCATTTAGCAAAGTCCCGACACATTTCACCACAAACCCAATATGCGAACCACAACTAATACCATACATGACTGAAATTCTAACAACAAAGCAGATCCATCATACCGGTGGCAGTGGTAGATCTCTGCGAGGCTGCGATGGTGCGGCCACCGATTGTCGGAGCGCCGAGCTAGACTACTACTTGCCGGAGCCCGGTCCCTGCAGTGGAGTGGAGATGCCGAGAAGGTGAGATGACAGCCCAGCTCCAGGCCCAGCGGCGGCGCGGTGTCGCAGAGCGGAGGCGTGGTCGGCGGTCATGCGCCGAGAGCCGAGCCAAGAGGGCGAGGTGACGCGGCTGCGGTGGTGCTGGGCTGCGCTCTAGCCTCCGTGCGATGGCGTGGTGCCGGCGGTGGTGCGGAGCCGCGAGCGGAGGGCCGGGCGTGGTCGGCCGGTCATGTGCCGCGGAGCCGGAGCCCGAAGGCGAGCACGAGGTGATGCGACTGCGGTGGCGCGGTGCCAGTGCCGGCGGAGCGGAGGTTGGAGGGCGGACGCGTCGGCCGATCGTCGCGCGGCATGGTGCGAGCAGCTGCTAGGGTTAGGGATTGGGGAATGGGAATCGGGGCACCGGTGGGGAGTCGGAGAATGGGGTGCAATCGCGGTGCGAGGCGGACCAATCGCCGCAAAAATGGGTTGAGCATTGCTTTGCGTTGCGGTTGGACTGATAGATGAATAATGATGGACTCATCGCTACAAAATAGTTATTTTGGCCCAATTAAATATATACATACGTATTATACCTTGTATATACTAGGTTTTTTGTCAAAAATTTTGGGTGTTCAGCTGAACACCTATAAACTACTGTAGATCCACTCTGTTCCTTGGAACTCCCGACAAACAACTGATGTTGAAATGCCCTGTATGAGGAAATATCTATTGGTGTCAGCAAACCAAAAGAAAAAGGGAAAAAAAAGAAAGAAAAACTAGCACACAGAGGAAAGGTTCGAACTTCAAACACACTCAGAAATGTCATGGGTATGGACCTTCATTATTAGAAAGCAAGATATTAATTTTATTTGTTAAGTTTATAATTAAGGATATAATATTAGTTTCTATTTGTTAGAGATATGATTAATATTAGACTTTATCTGTTAGTGAAAGCCCATCTATATAAGAGAGCTACTGCACGCTATTGAAATCAAGTAAGAAATAACAAAGTCCTTCTAATCTATAGTCTCTCTCCCTCTACGCCGACGCAACCTGACCATCCTCTCGGCGGTGTTTACCCCCTATGAACTAAGATTCATAACAACTTAGTATCAGAGCCAACACTATAATTTCTGCTGTTGAGTTAACATGTGGCAAGATCATTGCTGGCTATAACAAAATATCACTGGACTCAAGAACGTAGAGAGCATGTTGAAGAAGATGATTACAGCAAAGAGAAGGCACAACGGCAGCTCGCGCTAATGGCACAAGGGACAGGAGCAATGGTGGTCATGCAACTGCAACGACACTGCTACTGCTACTCCTTTATCTGGCACGAGGAGCGGTGTGTCTTCAAGTGATGCCAACATGGCATCTTCTGAGGTCGACGTACTGGTTACAAGCTACACCCCATGACTATGGCGGTGCTACTTGGAGAGGCGAAGATGGCAGCAGGCAGTGTCGTGACGCCGCAGAAGCTGAAGAAGGCGGCGGTGGAAGGAGGACTCCAGAATACTCCATGGCATGTTCGGTCGGAGGAACACCGTGAGAGCGAGAAGGACAGCGGATGCTGCAGCGTAGACGGCGGACACCTCGAGCACGACCGCGTAGCGATTGGTGATCTGGAATAGTGGGGGCTTTGGCAACAGCGCCTCACGCTCGGGAGTAGTCCCCGCGTCAGCGCTGCGGCGGTGGCGGACAACGAGCATGAGCGAGATGAGGAGAAAGACAAGGTCGACAATGCCGAGGAGCGTGCACCACAGGCGACGCTGCAGAAGCTGGAGAAGGCGGGGGACACCTTGGCTGATCAGATCTTAACGCCGGAGGGGCCAAAGTAGAAGGTGGCAACGGTGGTGATCGAGCAGATCTGAACGCCGAAGAAGCCAGGGCAGCCACCATGACAGACGGCGCGCAACCGTGGCATGGCGTTCCAGTCAATGGCGCTCGTGCTGCGGTGGGCGGAGGACCCATCTACAGCAGTGGTGGTGACTGAGTAGATCTGGACAACGGAAATGCCACAGCAGCCACCGAGACGGAGGGCGCGCAATTGCGACATGGTGTTCTCCGTGAAGAAGGTCTGGTTAGCGGTGCTCGAGCTGTGGCGGGCAAAGAAGGACCCAGCCACGGAGACAGTGGAGGCGGCTGAGAAGGAGGACGACACCAACGAAGATCAGGAGCTACTCCACACCACGGCATCCTGGAACACCTGATATGGCAGTGACGCATGGAGGAGCTGGCGACGGGGCTCTCCGGCAAGGGGAGGAGCGCATCGGACTAGGTGTGCGTGTTGCCGCACAAGATCCAGAGGATGGAGGAGAAGGTCCTTGAGAGGGCCCAAAAGAAGCCCACGCGCATCCCGATTAGCTGGATCTTTGGTAGGCCCGTCAGTGTCATGCTGCCCTAGCTAAATCAACCGACTAGCAGTAATAATATTTGCAATTAATGGACCTTTAGCATTTGCAAGTAGTCCATTAATTAATTATTGAAGCTGTGGTTCTGGTTTTGGTGTTCTACTTCAAACTAAATAAGACTCTATTCTGCGTACTAGTAATATTTGTACACATAATTGCCAAGTAAATCAATATGAGAAATCAGCTGTATGTTTCTTGGCACATACAGAGTGCCAGCAGTTGATAAACCACGCTACCGTTCAAGATTAGTCAGAATAGGCACCGGTGGAGCTTCCCAATGCCCATGCCCATTTGTCCGTCGGGCGGAGATTTGCCCCCACGAATGTCCCCACGGACACTTACGGAGGAACATACTCACCTATGTTATGATTTTTACCCATGGGTTTGCGGGTAATTGGGCAAGATTGCCATCCTTGCCTGAAAGGGAGTTGTAACCTCGCGGCTCTTGAAACAAACCAAAATTTCAGCAAAATTTAGAATTTTCTTTTGAATTTGATTCCTCTTAGTCCCTTGCCTAATTTATCTCAAATCCTAGCCAATTGCACCCTAAAAACCCTACCAAATCACCATGCTCACTGAAAACCGCGCTGGCACTGTTTACGGTCAAAAAATTTCGCCGCCCCCCTGTTTTCCACCGCCTGAGCCCTCCTGTGTCTTCTCGCGTCTTCCAGCCACTGCCATGCCGCTGCCACCCTGTCAAGCTTTGTACCACCTCACCCGCCCTACCCTGACACCCCTAGCCCCCCATGAGCAATGACAGAGACTTTTGACCGCTGCAACACCCTGCCCGAGACGCTAGACGTCCTCCCCTGCCAGCCCTCCCCAACCCTTTTCACCCCCCATGTGCCGTCGCCACCCTGACCCCCTCTCAGCACCGAACTGCATTCGGGCGCCTATAAAAGCCATGGACCCTCCTAAACCTCTCCACACTCTCCCGTGAAGCTCCCTACACGCCCAATTAACCTCTCACCGCCCCATGATTAGCAATCACCGACAAGCCCTAAGGTGAGCCCAATTTCAATACCCATCCTGCCCCTCTATAGTTCAATTGCTCTTGCCCGCAGCTTCCTAAAGCTCCCAGAAACACTCTCGAACTCTTGCTCTAAGCTCCAGAGCTTCCTCCTTCTCTGCCACCGTAGCCTGTCGTCCGACCGAGAAGCCCCGTCGTGGGCAGCCCGCTAGGAGCCTCCTCGACCCAAACCAACACCCCCATGAACTTACCCTAGCCCCGCAGATACTCAAGGACCGCAACAATTGCTCTTTTAACCCACTACTCACCTAGTCTGGTTCAAATGTCTCACAGCGGAGAAAGCCTTACCGCTGACCCTGCCGACCCCCAAAATGGAAACCCTAGAGCTCTAGCAACCTAACTGTAGCCTCCTAAGCCGTCTCAAAATACTTCAGCACCGCCAGCTGCTGTCGTCGTCTTCCTCTGTTTTCGCTCGCGCGCGTGGACGGAGGAGGAAGACGACACTGTGCGCTTGGGCTGCACAGTGTCGGGCCGCCTTAGCCGAGCAGACCTGGCCGCGTCTACATTGTAGTAAGTGGGTGTCACTTTAGCATGCGGATCCAGCACCGATGGAACCCAAACCCGCAAACAGTGTAGACCCATTAAGCACAGTAAACCCGAAACCCGTTACTGTTCACCCAAAACACGAAAATGCAAATTTATATCCATTTTGACCGTTTTGAGCCTGTCAACCCATTTCTCATCTCCGTTTCGCCTTTTGGATCTCCTATAAACCCAAAACCTATTTTATTTGATTTTTCTTGGATTTTATTTCTTCATTTCATTTCTTTGTTCCTAGCTCAAGTTTTTTGAGCGTGGAATTAAATTATTTTCCTTGCTTTACGCTAGCACACGGCGTCGAGAATTGACCGAGTCAAGAAAGAGAAACTCAGGATCAAGCTCAAGAACAAGAGATAGAAGAATACGAGATTGTAAAATTCATTAATCCACAAGGCAAGTCACATGTCTTTGATCATGTTCAACCTAAATTCTGTTAATTATTATTTATCAATATTTTCATTATGATATTTGCGCACTATTATTTTATGCACAAAGATTGTTTAGAATGACATGCTATTAGATAATGTCCTACCACCCGAAAAAGCCCAGTTTAATTTGATGGCCATATTCACCTTGACAAACCCTAGTAATACTAAATATACTATTTAAATGATCAAGGTAGATTAAGTGTTCAAATATATCATACTACAAGATGATTTGGCTTTTGCTGAAAAGTTGCTCGTTATGAAATGGAGGAAATGCCGTGAGCACTAAATATGGGTTTGTGAGTAGAAGTTGTTTCAGTGAGAAGGACTAAAACCTTATACCAAGTGAAGAACATAGTGATCGCTCAACCACAAGCGTTGATTTGTCAAACCTGGTTTAGTAGCTGCTCAAATTGATTGAATCTCTACAGGAATGAGAAGTATTAGTATGGGAGGGGGTAAAACTATACTAAACAACGGTAGATTCCTCTCAGGATGGGAAGAAAATATCTAGCCGTATCGGCAGATACCCAGGTTTGAGTTAGAGGTCTACTGGGTAGAGCCTATATAAAGAGATAAGCAGTGAAACGACCTTATTTTCTCAACTCAATCATGAGGGTTGAGAAATCTTATAGGTGAAGTTGGGCAGCTCTGCAGAGATAATTATAAATGGTATTCGAATACACCGTGCTTCCGGTATATGAAGTCGTGTTCAATGGGTGATTCCAATAGCAAGGCATAAGTAGATTTGGAAATGTGGAAGTTTGGTAATTAAGTTTTGAAAACCCCAAATTCCTTAAGTTTATGATTTGATATTTTGTGTTTAAAAATATTTACAAACAAAATTGCATCCACATAAAATAATAAACTACTTTACCCCATTCCATGTCAAACTCTTGCATGTAGTTAAATAGTATTTTCCGTGTGACTTGTTGAGTACGGTTGAATGTACTCAGTCTTGCTTTTTTTTCCCACCAACACAGAGATCAGAAGAAGAAATGATATTAGAAATATTCGTGTTAGGATTATGGCCTGTGGAGTTTTCTTTGGTTCTTCCGATTGTAAGTTAAGTTTTGGGTTTGGATGCCCTTAAAATTTGTTAAAATTGACGGTTAAGTGTTATTTTAATTAAACTAACTCCTTTTAAATGTTCGTAAGCAGTCATGATACTTCTTCTGTCCATGACTGAACTCTTAGGCTGTTACGGAAGATAATGACATTCCTATTCCTAAAAACAGTGTTACAGCTTTGTTCTGACATCAACACCATACAAGTTACCAGTCCTTGAACCAAAGCACAAAAACAGAGCCATAATGGGTCCATACCAAGGCTATCAGAAGTCAGAACTGAGGTCCATGGAGTCGTCGGGAAGCTTCAGCGTCGTCATCCTACTTGGCCGTCAACCTGTGGTGGCTAAGGCGGTCGGCGAAGAACTGCATCGCGAAAGCCGACGGAGCAGAGTTGAGAGCTCCGGCTCCTAGAGCAGCAATGCGCATGCACACAGAAACAACAGGTGCCCATCTCAGCCATAATCATTGTCCAACAAGTTGAGTACTTAACATAGTGTTTAACATAGTGTTTTAGACATTTCTGATGGATAAGTCTTTGTGTCAAGGACAGCATCTTTGTGTCAAGGACAGCATCTCTGTGTCAAGGACAGCATCTTGAGCTTTAGGACAGCTTTTGACTAGCATCTTAGACTAGCTTTAGGACAGCTTTTGACTAGCATCTAGGACTAGCATCTTAGCATATGCTTGGCTGGTTAGCAGCCTATAAATTTGTATCCCCAACCCCTCAGGTTGGCATGGCATTGTGTGAGAAATAAGAAGCAAGAAAAAAATTGCCCCATCCCCAAGTGTCATCCTCTCGATGAGAGTAAGGATCTTGCTATCACCAACAGCAAGACTCCAGCGAGTAAAGAGTGGTATCAGAGCCATACTATCCTGTGCTGAGCATCTCCTGCTCATCTCCTTCTCGGCCTCGCAGCAGCCCGGCCGTGCAAAGCGACTCGGCTGTCCCGCTCACTCCTCTGCGAGACGGGTAGCATCTCGTCGAAGCAGCCCTCTCTCCACGCAATGCCCCAAGAGCGCGCCATGTCCGCAGGCGATCTCGGCGCTTCGGCCGCCTCGAGCACGCGGCGTCGTGACGGCCGAAGCTTCGCCAGCAGCGCAGCGCCGCGCAGCGGCGGCAGAGACCGCTGCGGCGGCGGAAAGGGCGTCAAGGCTGGCAGCGGCGGAGCTGGCAGCAGCCAGAGCGGAGGTGGAAGCGGCGGCGGCGGCAGATGCAGCGCGTGCGGCAGCAGCGGAGGTCAAGGTTCTGCGCGGCAGCAACAGCAGCTCCATCTCTGCTGATGACAGCGCCGACGCGGATCTTGAGCCGCTGGAGGCAGCGCGAGGGCGAAGCGGCGATGGGCAGCAGCGCCGCGCCACGCACGCGCGGCGGTCTAGACAGCGTGGGCGCGCCGGTGATGCTCTGGAGGAGGCGTGCACGGTGGCGGCGTCGGGTCGACGGAGCGCGGCCTTCACGAGCGGCGCGCTCTCTCCCGGTTGATACCGTGGTCACCACGAGTACCAGTGTCGTCGAGGACGTCGGCCCGGCGGCGGTGGCCTACCTCACCAAGACCAACTACGTCGAGTGGGCTGCGGTGATGAGGGTAAAGCTCGGTGCGGCATATGTGGGATGCGATCCGATGCGGCGGCGTCGACTACGACCGGGATCGACGGGCGCTGGATGCTCTCATCGCTGCGATCCGCCCGAGATGCGCTTCGCTACCAACAAGCGGGCTGCCAAAGAGGCTTGGGACGCCATCGCTGCAAAGACGCATCGGCAGCGACCGCGCCCGCAAGTCTACATTGCAGGCACTACGCACGGAGTGGGAGAGCCTGGCTTGAAAGAACCTGGCCTTCAAGCCAGGTGAGGACGTTGATGACTTTGCTCTCCGTCTCAACACTCTGTTGCAGAAGTTGGTGCAGTTCGGTGACGACACCTACGGTGAAGAGAGAGCTGTGGAGAAGCTCTTCCGCTGCGTCCCCGAGAAGTACAAGCAGATGGCTCGCTCGATCGAGTCTCTGCTGGACCTCTCCACGATGACGATGAGCCACAGCGCCTCTCGGGACCCGTCACCATTGGCGGGAAGCTCCTCCTCACTCGGGAGTAGTGGGCTGCCGGCCAAGGTGACAGGAAGAAGGGGGAGCCTTCTTCCACGACAGGCGGCCGCAAGCGCGGCAAGCACGGCAAGCCGTGCAAAGATGCCCAGGCAGGGGCGCGAGGACGTGCCGAGGGTGATGACCGTGGAGGCGCCCAGGGCGGCGCCGCTGGCAAGCAAAAGCCGGCACGAGACGACTCTTGCCACAACTGCGGCAAGCTTGGTCATTGGGCTAGGATTGTCGGCACCACGCGCGCGAGGCCCACATCGCGCAGGCGGAGGAGGAGGAGCAGCCGGCTCTGTTCACTGCTCATGCGAGCATCGAACTACCTCCAGCGGCACCGGCCGCAGTGGCTCTCCTCCACCTTGACGAGCCAAAAGCACACGCCCTCCTCGGCTACGGCTCCAGCAACGACAAGACTGACGGGTGGTGCCTTGACACCGGCGCTACCCATCACATGACCGGTCGACGGGAGCTCTTCGCCGAGTTTGACTCTAGCGTCCGAGGCTCCGTCAAGTTTGGGGACGCCTCCGGCGTGGAAATCAAGGGTGTCGGCTCCGTCATCTTCACCACCGTGTCTGGTGAGCACAGGCTGCTCACCGGCGTCTACTACATCCCTGATCTGCGGAACTCCATCATCAGCTTGGGACAGCTGGATGAGAACGGCTCGCGTGTCGAGATCGAGCACGGGGTGCTGCGGATTTGGGATCTTCGCCGCCGCCTTCTTGCCAAGGTAACCAGAGGCGCAAATCAACTCTACATTCTTCACGTGCAGGTGGCACAACCCCTCTGTCTCGCTGCTCGTCGGGACGACGAGGCGTGGCAGTGGCACGAGCGCTTTGGGCACCTTCACTTCGAGGCCATGAAGCGGCTCAGTGCCACGGAAATGGTGCGAGGCCTGCCGTGTCTTGACCATGTGGAGTAGTTCTGCGACGTCTGCGTGTTGACGAAGCGGGCGACTCCCTTTCCCGGCGGCGAGTTTCGAGCCAAGGAGAGGCTCGAGCTCGTGCACGGGACTTGTGTGGCCGGTGACACCGCCACACCGGAGGACGACGCTACTTCCTGCTGCTCGTCGACGACCTCTCCGCTACATGTGGGTGATGGTCCTCGGCAGCAAGGGAGAGGCTGCGGACGCCATTAGGCGCACGCAGGCTGCTGCGGAGGCGGAGTGCGACCGCAAGCTGCGCGTGCTGCACACAGACAACGGTGACGAATTCACGGCGGCTGAATTCGCGTTGTACTGCGCTGATGAGGGCATTCAGCGCCACTACTCCGCGCCGTACAGCCCGCAGCAGAACGGCGTCGTCGAGCGGCACAACCAGACGGTTGTGGGGATGGCTCGGCCCTCCTCAAGCAGAGGGGATGCCGGCTGTCTTCTGGGGAGAGGCGGTGGTGACGGCCGTCTACATCCTCAACCGCTCGCCTACCAAGCGCCGGCGGCGGGGCGCGTCTGCGAGGCTTGGCATGGCGCAAGCGGCGGTCTCCCACTTGCGGGTCTTGGCTCCTCGCGTTCGCCAAGGAGCTTGGCCACGTCGGTAAGCTCGGCGGCAGGAGCACTCGGGAGTGTTCATCCGGCTACGTGGAGGGCTCGAAGGCCTACCGCATCCTCGACCCTGTCACACAGCCGCGTCCCGCATCTCGCGTGGCGTTGTGTTCGACGGCGGCGAGGCTGGGCGTGGGACAAGGCGGTGGGCGGCGGTTCGACCTCGACTCGCAGGGACTTTGTTGTCGACTACGTCCACTTCGAGAGAGCCGGGAGCTAGCAGCTCGTCTTCACCGAGCTCATCCACCTCGACACCTTGCTCGCCACCAGCTCCGGCGAGTGCTCCACCACCTTCGGCACCGGCTACGCCCCACTCTTCACCACCGGCCACTCCACGCTCTCCCGCACCGGCTCACCACTCTCCTGCACCGGCGGCCACACCACCGGGATCGGCCCCAACAGCCCCGGTCCACGACGAGCAGCGCATGGTGGAGTTCGCTACTCCGCTGTCTCACGACGAGGACCGCGTCGACGCCTACCACGACGATGAGCCTCTGCGCTATCATACCATTGACAACATCCTCGGCGAGCTGCCTGTCCCTGGACTGGCGCAGCACGACTTCGAGGCGGAGCTGCACTTGGCGTGCGACGACGGCGAGCCCCGCTCCTTCGCTGAGGCGGAGAGAGACGCGGCGTGGCGTGTCGCGATGAAGCAGGAGATGGACGTCGTTGAGCGGAACCAGACGTGGGAGCTGGCGGATCTTCCTGCCGGTCACCACGCGATCACCCTTAAGTGGGTGTTCAAGCTGAAGCGGGATGAAGCCGGCACCATCGTCAAGCACAAGGCTCGCTTGGTGGCACGAGGCTTCATGCAACGAGGAGGGTCGACCGATGGCGCCGCGCACCCGCGCGCGCATGAAGTCCGTTCGTCTTCTCCTCGCACTTGCAGCACAGGAGGATTGGCGCGTCCATCACATGGACATCAAGTCCGCCTTCCTCAACGGCGATTTGAAGGAGGAGGTCTACGTCCGTCAGCCGCCGGGATTCGTCATCCCCGGCAAGGAGGGCAAGGTTCTCCACCTGCGCAAGGCCCTCTACGGCTTGCGGCAGGCACCACGAGCCTGGAACACTAAGCTGGACTCCACCCTCAAGCAAATGGGGTTCCAGCAGAGCGCACACGAGGCTGCGGTCTACCGGCGGGGCAAAGGCGGCAACGCCCTGCTGGTGGGCGTCTACGTCAACGACTTGGTGATCACCGGCTCCAAGGAGGTCGAGGTTGAGGCGTTCAAGGCGGAGATGAAGACCGCCTTCCAGATGAGCGACTTGGGGCTCCTCTCCTTCTACCTGGGGATCGAGGTCCACCAGGACAGCTCCGGTATCTCCCTTCGTCAGACCGCCTACGCCAAGCGCACCGTTGAGCTGGGCGGGCTCACCGACTGCAACCCAGCCCACACTCCTATGGAGGAAAGGCTGGCCGAGCCGCGACGAAGACGGCGGAGGAGGTGGGCGCGACGCAGCATCGCGCATCATGGGCGCCTTCGCTACCTCGTCCACACGCGTCCGGTTTGGCGTTACGCGTCGCTCGTCGGTCGGTTCATGCAGCGACCGACGACGAGCATCGGCGGCCGTGAAGAGGATCCTCCGCTACGTTGCGGGCACCTCCGACTATGGCTTGCACTACCCGAGGTGTCCCGGCGCGGCGCACTTCATCGGCTACAGCGACAGCGACCACGCAGGCGACATCGACACCAGCAAGAGCACAAGCGGGATTCTCTTCTTCCTCGGCAAGTGCCTCTTTGCCGGCGATCGATCAAGCGGCGGTGGTGGCCTGTCAGGTGTGAGGCCGAGTACATAGCGGCTTCTACCGCTTCGACTCAGGCGCTCTGGCTCGCTCGACTGCTTGGTGATCTCCTCGGCAGAGACACTGAAGCGGTGGCGCTCAGGGTGGACAGCAAGTCCGCTCTGGCTCTGGCAAAGAACCCCATTTTCCACGAACGGAGCAAGCACATCCGGGTGAAGTACCACTTCATCCGAGGCTGTTTGGATGAAGGCAGCATCAAGGCGAGCTACATCAACACCACGGATCAGCTTGCGGACCTGCTCACCAAGCCTCTTGGGAGGGTCAAATTCCTCGAGCTCTGCTCTAGAATCGGGATGGTTCAACCTTCCCACAAGACGACGCATAAGACTTAGGGGGAGAATGATGGATAAGTCTTTGTGTCAAGGACAGCATCTTTGTGTCAAGGACATCTCTGTGTCAAGGACAGCATCTTGAGCTTTAGGACAGCTTTTGACTAGCATCTTAGACTAGCTTTAGGACAGCTTTTGACTAGCATCTTAGACTAGCTTTAGGACAGCTTTTGACTAGCATCTAGGACTAGCATCTTAGCATATGCTTGGCTGGTTAGCAGCCTATAAATTTGTATCCCCAACCCCTCAAGTTGGCATGGCATTGTGTGAGAAATAAGAAGCAAGAAAAAAAATTGCCCCATCCCCAAGTGTCATCCTCTCGATGAGAGTAAGGATCTTGCTATCACCAACAGCAAGACTCCAGCGAGTAACAATTTCATAGCGTCTTTAAAGAAACGCAAAATAAAAGACTCCTAACACTGTTGTGAACTATATACGTCCACAATATCACTCGACGAACACTAAACATGGAACATAGTCTACGGTGGTATCGTCAATCTTCCAACAAAAGGCGGTACCTCGGCAGATCCATCACAGCATGCGAAGGAATTCACTTGGTGTGCACGGAAAGCCCGAGAATCATCTTAGACTCTTAATCAAGCACGTCCTCATCATAAAAACCAAAAATGTAGCTGGAAGGATCACCGTAATCATCATCGTAGACCTCCGAGTCCACATCATAGTCAAAACCAAACCCCATAATCACCATAAAGGTCACCTTCATTGTCGAGTCAAGACCGGAGTGGTATTCGAAAGACAATAGTCACCGTCACCGAGCGGTTCACCGTAGGGGATAAGCGGAGTGTCTTGATCCTAGCACACTTAGATTGCGTAGCGTCGTCGACGACGATATTAAAGCATCGCCTTACGTGAAGAAGCTCCGGTTGTGACAACTATCAGGGCGGCGTCGATTCTTCATTGGTGATGTCGCAGCGATCAAGAGTGAGGCATCGCAGCTCGTGCATCGCCGCGATTCCGAGCGCCTCCCCGCTCATGAAATTGCTAAAATATTTGCGTAGCTCGAGACACTTCAGCTGCGCGCATGCTTTGCCGGTGACTTCAAAAACGTCACCACCAACATTTGGACAATGCGAGAGCACGAGATCCTCTAGCAGAGGAGACTTTCTTATCACGTTGGTGAACCCTTCGTTGGAGACGTCGTGGCACAATACAAGGCTAAGGGCCTTCAGAGAGGACGACCTGCAAGAATTGCACCTGGCTGTTAGTAATCACTAAGACAAACATGAAAGCCCTAAGGAGAGGACACTATATTTGTTTGAGGTAAACATGTTGATCTTCTATTATATAACTAACACAACCACACAGTTCGATATCGAACACAACAATCTAGGTGGATTCCATAAGAAAACAGGAAATGCATTGGAAGGGTTACTTATGAGAAATTCAATTCGTTGTTTGAATGCACCTGGTTCAAAATACAATACCTGCCGATACAAAACCTTATTTGATTTGAGTAAGACGCCTTTCATTTGAATATAAGACCGCTGAAATCTAATATAGAGCGAGCTTCAATCTCTGAAAGAAGAATACCTTCCCGCAATATACTTGAGGAGCTCGTCAGTAACAAAGAACTTCCCGCCGAACACCTCAAGCTGCCCACAGGAGCGGTCTACGGCCACTTTTGCCATTGCGCGCAAGACATCTTTGTCTTTCTCAAGCACGACCACGTGGCGCACCATGTCCACGGATCGCCACAGGTCAGGTACCTTGGCCGCCTCGAGCCACGAGTGACACACAATGCCGGCGCCCATGAGAACCTCGACGGCGCCGAGCTTGGCGAAGACCCAAGCGAGCGCGTCGAGGCAGCTCCGACCGGTCCCTTGCGGCGGCGCTTTGGCACAGGCGGTGTCCATTTCACGGGAACACTTGAAACGAAAAGAACCATATTACTATTGCCTACCAATGCATTATTCAGAGACCAGAATCTGGTGAAGAGTGAAATCTTGCCTACCAGTGCATTATTCAGATATAAGAATCTGGTGAAAAATGAATGCTTGATTGATATGTACCTATTTGATCCGTACCTTCGCCCGGCAATCGCGGCGTCTCCCACCGGCGGCCGGGGAGATGGAACTGAAGCTCTGGGGATCCTTTTTCTTGAGGCGGTTTGTAGAACATGGTGGGTGCCTCGGTTTCCCTGTGTTCAATCAGGCAGGGATACAAACCGACGTTGACTGAAGAAGACGGAAGGTTTGCGATTTGCGCTGGAAACCATGCGGCCTCTCGCATTCTGGGCCACATCGCATGCAACTAGACGATAAAGATGCTGCATTTGAAAAGTAAGATAAAGATGATGTGGCACATGTAATGTTTGACAAGCTAGGGTACTTTTAACTGACTTTAGTTAACAAGAGAGAAGTAATGGAATCATGGTGTGCTCTTAAGGGTATCTACAACGCTCCACCTACACTATATATATATATATATATTACACAGGTGACTGTTTTTCTCCTCATGTTCAGTTCTTTTTTACACTGCAATTTTAGGTGACTAAGAGTGCAACTTCAGGAGGAGGTAAATTAGTACAATGCAAGTTTAGATGACTAAGAGTGCAACTTTAGGTGAATGAGAGATAAAAAATACTGTGCAATAGCAAAACTGAATTTGGAATGATACGGAAAAAAGAGAGTGGTGGGTAGAATAAGATACTGTAAAAGCGGGTGTGAAAATTTTACTTTATTCAGCAAATCACTGCTAATATAAAAGGGGACTTTGTCCATCGTCCACCTCTCCACATTGTCTCTAACTACTATAAAAGAGACTATACCGGACGCTTACATTACAAACGATTCTTAGGAATCATCTATACTATAATTATCACATATGATTCATACGAATAACTGTCTGTGGTATTTTCATAAATGGTTATTTATATGAACTGTTTATGATAATGAAAGACATCATACACGATTCTTACTAATATGCTATGATAATTTACGGACACTTTTAGTAAAATAGGCATAACTTTTGCATACGGTGTCTGTTTTCGACGTTCTTCTACTCATTGGAAAGCTAACGATGAACTCAATCCAATAAAAACAACTTGTTTGTGCCAATCGCCTCTAAGACCCCCAAATCGGCCATTTTTGGCTCTGAATTTGTGTTACAAGTTTTTGGTTTCTGTTTTTGCCCTTTTTCTTGGTCTTCCCTTGGGAATTTGGGTTTCTACTAAGCTGCAAAATTGTAGATCTCATCAAAATCTTTCAAATGAGTATATATAAGCCATATAAAACTTTGTTAGTTTATCTTTTGAGACTAACTATTTACATTGCATCGATATATTGTCTTTGTAATCTACAGTCTGGCCATTATCACCGATAGTTTTTTAATAAAAACCATCTGTAATATCTCTCATTATCATAGATAGTTTTTATTATGAACCGTCTATGATGTCTCTATTATAGACGGTATGTAATCCGAACAGTCTGTGATGCCCTGTCACGTCACCGATCCGCGGTATATCCCATAGGATCCCGATGTCACCCATCTATTCTCTCCGCATCAAACGGTTGGCACCGGTCTCCTCCTCCACCTCTTGCCCCTTATTAACCCTCTTCTCCCTACTCGAAGAACCAACACCACCAATACCACTCCAACTCGTTTGTGCGCTGCAAGGGTGTGAAGGAGTTCAGCAAAGGCGGCTAAAATTTCGCTTGAAGCAAGATGAAAAGGAAGAAGGTAATGACAAATATGCTCTATTCCAAGTCGCCGGCATAGAACCTATTGATTTTGGCATAGAAATTGAAAATGGTGTTCGTTGCCTTTTTGTTTGTACTACTTTAATTTTTTTCCACACCACTTATTTTTAGATTGTGGTTTAATGAAGGATATGTAAGTCTAGATTACATTAGCCTGAAGTTTCTTATAGTATAAGTATCTTTCTGAATTTGTAACTGTGAAGCTTATATTTGTAAAATTGTAAGTGTCTTCTTGTGTGTGCAATGCTATGGGTAACCTACACGTTATCTTGTAATGTTGTAATTTTGGATTCTAATCTTAATAGAAATAGAATGTGTTGCTGTGTTTGTTGCTGTATTTGCTTGTTTTCAGATGGCATAGTTAACATTTCCTAAGGCTAACCGAAAAATAGAAAAAATTTAGGTATAGAATGAATTATGACAGATAGTTTTGTGATATAAACCGTTTGTTAAGGATTATCACAGATGGCTCGAACTAAGAACTATCTGTGATACTCGCACATCACAGATGGTTCTATCTACCAACGGTTTGTGATGGGAAAGTATCACAGATGGTTCTATATACTAACCATTTATGATACTCGCCCATCACATACGGTTGGTAGTTAGAACCGTCTATGATGTGTGAGTATCACAGATAATTTTTGGTTCGAGCCGTTTGTGATAGTGTTCTTCACAGATAAATTGTCTGTGTTGTATTTATCACATATAGCTCACAAACCATCTGTGATAACCTTTGATTATCTCTAATACATAAATTCAGATAGTTCAAAAAATCATCTGTGATGACTCTTTTTGTAATAGTGTCTTCTAGTAGGGGTGGGAAATAGTAACGAAATCAACAATTTGAGGAAAAATCTAAGAGCATCTCCAACAATGTCCTCTAAATCTCATCCCCTAAATCACTTTTAGAGGACACAATCTAGAAAATAGAAAACTAAAAATATGTAACCTCCAACAAATCCCCTAAATATGGTTCCCTAAATTAAAATATGGATCCACAAAAACTACCAACCAATCTTCTCATCCATGAAGTTCGCTACGTCCTGGATCTTGACTCGGAGGCGGCTCGCGCAGATCTTTTCTTCACCGACTCGATCTCGGGACCAGGCGCCGCGAAGTTGAGAAGCTATCACATCTACTAGTCAAGACAAGAAGCTTTCACGTGAAGACTTTTCCATCCATCTCCAAGAACACGAATTAGTGAATCAAGCTTCAAGATTTTGCCATCCAATCTCGATTTCCGTGCAAGACTTTTCCATCCAATCTTCTGACTAGAGAATTGAATCACGCGGGGAGTTGTTTTGATTTATCCATTAGGTTTCGGCACTGCGAACTATGAAGCTGCAGGCGACTTTCGTGCAGAAAAGATTTTGTCAGGCGATCGCGCGCACGCCAGTCTCCTTGTTCGGCACAACTAGAGAAGCAGATCGATTGCATGCGGAGTTCTTTGGATGAATCATCGTAGAAATCTCGTTAAATTTGTGTTGGATGAAGATTCTTCGGACGATGATGAGGAATTTATTTTTACGGCGGCTCAATTAATTTACCAACAATACACGAATGATCAGAGAGAAAAGCATGGAGGTTCTGTATTTGGGCACCAAGTAGTTGATCGGAATAGACTGGCGGGTCATCAGAGACTATACAATGACTATTTCTCAGAAGAACCTACATATGGTCCTATTTATTTTAGGCGCAGGTTTGTAATATTTTTCTGTAATTTTTCCAATTTTATTGCAAATAGTGTTACACGTATGATATATTTTTTTAATGTGTTGCAGGTTTAGAATGAGACGGCCTCTATTTTTACGCATAATGCACGCTGTGGAGGCGCATGATGATTATTTTGTGCAAAAAAGAAATGCAGCCGGTACCCTCGGGTTGTCATGCTTGCAGAAGGTTACTGCAGCATTCCGTATGTTGACTTACGGTGTAGCAGCAGATGCAATAGATGACTATGTTCGTATTGGAGAAAGTACTGCTATAGAGAGTTTAAAAAAGATGGTCAAAGCAATATGTGAAGTTTTTGGAGACGAGTATTTGAGGACACCAAATGAGAATGATACCGCTACATTACTCGCAGCAGGGGAAGAAAGAGGTTTTCCAGGAATGTTGGGGTCTATTGACTGTATGCACTGGAGGTGGAAGAATTGTCCTGCTGCATGGCAAGGTATGTATAGTGGGCATGTGCGAGAGCCCACTATAATTCTAGAAGCTGTTGCATCACATGACTTATGGATTTGGCATGCTTTTTTTGGTTTACCTGGATCTCACAATGATATCAATGTTCTTCAACGATCGCCATTGTTTGCTAAGCTTGCCGAAGGTCAGGCTCCCAAAGTTAATTATATTATCAACGGGCACAACTATAATATGGGGTATTACCTTGCAGACGGTATTTATCCTTCATGGGCCACATTTGTGAGGACCATACAAATGCCACAAGGCAACAAAAAGAAGTATTTTGCCAAAGCACAAGAAGCCGTTAGGAAGGATGTTGAACGAGCATTTGGGGTTCTTCAAGCTCGCTTTGCCATTGTTCGTGGGCCAGCTCGTTTTTGGGATGCAGATACTCTAGGAGAAATAATGAGGGCATGTGTAATCATGCATAATATGATTGTAGAAGACGAGCGTGACGATGAGAATGATTTGACGTTTGATGGTGTAGGAGATCCTGTCGATGTTTCACATGAACATACGCCTGATCTTCATGAGTTCATTGAGAATTATAGGAAAATTAAAGGCAAGGATATTCACAGTCAGCTTCAAGCAGACCTCGTAGAACACTTGTGGCAACGTCATGGAGACCAATATTAGTTAATTTATAGCATCATTTGTAGTGTTTAGAAGTTTATATTCCATCACTAAACAATTCTCACAATTGTACGCAATACATCAGTAAGTGACTTATACTAACAAATAGAAGATTACATTTCATTCAATTCTCATTCAGATATCCTATTATCCATTGCAGTGAATTATGACAAGTTCACCCACGTACAACAAAGGATAATGGGATATCAGTTGTGGAGTAGTTTCCGGAAATGACCTAATTACATGACCTAATTATTTCTAAACATACTAGAAACTAGCACAGGCCACAGATCATAGGAGAGTATACACCTCTTGCAGAAACAGCCTTAGCAGCTGTGCTCTGGTTATTTAAATTATCAACATCTGAAGCAGAAGATGACGGTGATATCGCCAGATAAAACAAAGGCTGTGTTTGTTTTGTTTAACAAATCTGAGAGGGGTACATTAGACATCTCCCCTTTCTGGACAAGAGATGCATTGAAAATTTGACAAAAGACTGTGTTTGTTTTGTTTAATACTAGAACTAACTAGTACTATGACAACTAACTAGTACTATCCCCCAAAGAATTAACTAGCACTATCACGTTGAATACGCTCTTGAAGCCCCTTGTAGTACTTTCTTTGAGGACTATCCATGCCACTAGTATCAATCCTCATAATTCTCTCTTCTTCCATCATCTTCTTAAACTCGAACTTCTTTTTCTCAAGCTCAATTCTCTCTTCTTCCAACGCGAACGCTTGTTTGAACCTCTCTTCTTTTTCAGTTCCTTCTCTGCATCATCCTCTCTCTTTTTAGCCCATAGATGATCTAAGGAATCATAAAAAAAAATGTTCACCTTTTTTATGAAGCTTTTCTTTCTCTTTCTTTCTCCCTAAAGGTCTTTCAAGTGAAGTTCTGGCATAATCCGGATTTGCATCCCCGCTCTCATCTTCATGTGGCAGAGGAGTAGATGCAGGCGTGGATGCTGCAGGGCTTGAAAAGGCCGTGGTTTTCTGCTTTTTATTGGATATTTTTGGAGCTTGCATCTGAATACGCCTTTCAATCCACTTTGGTTGATTCTTCAAAAGATTCCAACATTGTATAAGCGTGAAATCCTTCTTTTGCTTATCTTCACTCTTATACAACTCACCAGCCTGCACTATCTACGAAAAGAAAACAAATATAGAGCACTACAAATAAGCTCGAAAAGATTACAACAAACATAGATGATTTGTAACTACGTCTAACCTTGTCTTCAATGGTCATACCACTTTGATTTCTATTCTCTATCCGACTTAGACAACCACAAAACCTATTGACAGATTCTTGAATGACAGTCCAACGTTTGTTGAGGGACTTATGAGAGCGATCTGAATCAAAAAGCCTGTTTGTATGGAAATATTCATAAATTCGATCCCAATATGCAGTACGAGCTTGATCTGTCCCTTGAATTGCATCCAAACTAACATTTAACCACGCCGACACCAAAAGACTGTCCTCCTTTGAACTAAAATTCTTGGTCCTTTTTTGGTTTGGCCTTTGCAATGTACTATCATCGACAATTGCAAACTCTTCCTCTTGAGAATTGGAACCTCCGGTTATCATGTCTGTGAAATATCTCGTTCCATCCATACTACCTGTACATTGAACAAAATTAGCTTACCACACCATAAGACAACTATCAGATCAGTCGCGCTTCACAACTTCCAACTCATGATGTGACAGACTTGAGTACACTGAGGTCATGGTTGAACTTCACTTGGGCACACACAATGGAATACGAGATATACAAGGCTGCAAATTATTTACGTAGTTACTGTAAGGTATAGTTTTTTCTTGCATTCAAAATTGTTTGTTTATTGCTGAATTGTTGATTAACTCTGTTGCAATGCCTATTTGTAATGTTCATCTCCATGGCTATTCGAGAAATAGTATGTACTTTTGGTTTAGTCTTAACTCTTAAACATAAGTGTCTCTACTCTCTCCGTCATGTGTACTGTACAATTCTCGATATTCATGCCTCTGTTGTTAATAAGATGGTAACATCAAGAAAACTAGTAAAAAAGTCGGTGTCTACAACAAGTCTCCAGGTATAGTTATTTTCAGTTTGCATAAGTACTAGTTGGAGACTAGTTGGAGATTTAGCCAATGATTTTGGGTAAAGAATGACATGGAACATTGTAGTTTTTTTTGCCATCAGTTTTAGTACAATAATAACATGATTCTATTAACCTAATGGAATGCCGGAATCATAAATAACTGCTGATTGTTCAGTTATTTATTTTTAGCCAATTAGCAATACTATCATCAAATTGTCTTTCATGCATTGTTCAGGTGGGAATGCTGAAACCAGAGAAGGCTATCCCTGACACTATTCTTGAACAAGCAAAAGGTCTTGCTATAATTACTGTAGTAAAGGTCGGGATGATGGTTACATACAAAGTTGGTACTGGGCTGGTTGTTGCTCAAAGAGCCGATGGTTCCTGGTCACCTCCTTCAGCAATCTCCACTTGTGGTATTGGATATGGAGCTCAGGTGACGTAAGCTTTTCATGTGTTCTTTACATGGAAAAAATTACTCTCTTTAACAAAACTAGCACCTTCTAACATTCAGAAATTTGCTTGATTTTTCCTAACAGGCTAGAGGTGAGTTAGCTGACTTCATTATTGTGCTGAGGAATTTATTCTACCACCTTAACTAACTAGTTAGGAGCTTTTTACCTAAACGGGTTATGAACTTAGATGACATTGGATCTGACTGAAAAATATAGCAGAACATGAAAATAAATGAGATCTTAAATTAACCACTATGAATTTTCATTTTATAAGTGAGATTTTTCAGTTGATCCATTAGATCTGATTTTTTGTATGAAGGATTTTGTGGTTGAAGCGTTAAGATCAATTGCGGAATTGATGATATATGGAAATTTACCTTCACCAAATAAGGTGTACTGATGGAGGAACTCCTCCTGACTTGCAGCTAACTCCGTGGTCGATTCTTCGCCACCAGAGTGCCCAGGAGCTGGAGTGTCGGTGTCTTCGCGGGTCATCGGCTGTGAGTGTGGCAGCGGCTCGGAGGCGATGGCGTGTGGCGACCCTTGTGCGCATCCGGAGGCAGGAGCTTGGACAGCCCGTGGCGGTGGAAGACCCACTCTTGCAGGGCCGACGCGGCCAACCGGAGCGGCGGCTCGGGGTACCGGTGGCAATGGGGACCGGGATGCCGCAGAGGATGCTCGGGGTGCAGTGGCGTTGGAGGCTGTCGTGGCATCGTGCCGTATGCTCAAGAAGGCGGCGGTAGTGGAGGATATGCAGTACGAGGCGGCGGTGTGAACAGGGGAGCCGGCGCTCGGGCGGCGGACGGCGCGGGTGCGAGCGAGGCGGACGGCGCGCGCGCGAGGGAGGCGGACGGCGCGGGCGCGAGGGAGGCGGACGGAGAAGCCGAGGCGGCGGGGTGCGGAGAGCCTCGGGCGGCGGCAGTAGCGGGCGCGAGGGAGGCGGACGGACAAGCCGAGGCGGCGGGGTGCGGAGAGCCTCGGGCGGCGGCAGTAGCGGGCGTCTCCGATCTGCCGCGCGACAAAACCGTCGAAGGATTTCGGGGATGGCATACGTCCTCCATATTTGGGGGACGAAAAATTAGGGATGAAGTCCTTTATATTTTTGGGTACCTTTTAGAAGAGCTATTGGAGTCTTTTTTTTTTACCTCTTCTTCTAAAATATAGGGGATAAAAGTAATTTAGAAGATTTGTTGGAGATGCTCTAAGATTGATAGCATAGCACCTACAACTACGTTTGAGGGCTCTGCATATAGCCCGGTGAGGTAAATCTTAACATGAAAAGAAGGCACCTGACTGGCTAAATAGTAAGTGGGCCCGGATCAGGCTGAGAATGAACAAATGGGCCTAAATTAGCGCTGGCGCATATTCATAATAGCTGCAGCGTGTTGCTACACATACAGGTCACCAAGTCAGCAAATCAAAATCCCTTTGAAAAATAACCAGCAAAGGAAATGTTTATATATAGGGAGTATTTTGACAGGCTTGACCGCTTGAACTAATAAAAGTGAAGGAAAAAAAAAGATCTAATTCGTGCGTGTTAATTTGAGCCATTTAATTATAAAACCTGCTTGAGAAGACCCTGTACATTTGTAGTGAACATTCATAAGATCTTCCAACATTTGTACTGATCTCATTTTAACTGGCCTGATACAAAAAGAGATAGACATAGTCAAGACCTGATACAAAAAGAGATAGACATAGTCAAGAGGTCGACTAGCTCTACGTTCACGGTCGCAAATCACGAGTCCCACAATTTCCATATAGATGCGCACATGCATACAGCGTGTACGTGAGTTTAGCTTTAGTCCTTTTGATGACATCTGTTACATATTTCAAGTAATGATAATAACTCTACCTTATAAATTACTCTTTTTCCACTTGTACCAGCTGCGTGGCACTAAACCGTGCCATTCTTTAGAATTCATGAATGTGGCCTTTACTCATGGCCCAATTTCTAACCGTATCATTATTTTTGTTGAAACCTAGTAGTATTACTTATGAAAACCGACTACATTCACTCGTTGCTTGCTACTATCTTCGTTTTTTGTTTTTACAATTTTTGAACATGATGTGATCTCCAATACACATCCTTGATCATTGCTTTTTCTAATTATATGTTAGTAAAAATTATTAAAGTATTATGATGCAAAAGTACTTTTGATGACAAAGTTAAGAATAACATTTCTACATGCACCAGTTGGACCGGACTTGCCGTGTTACAGGCGAGGAAAACAATTTTGGTTCAAATTTTTTTCGGATCCCATTGAAAAATCTAAAATTCAAAAATCTCATATTGTTTAGGAAAATTTTGGCTAAAAAAATTCAAACATGCAGTTCGAATTCAAGAAATACAATTATACGAAAAATAGCTAAATCTCGGTGAAATTTTAGTCAAATCTCAAAAATTTTAAAATGGGTTGTTTTTTTGTGGAAGTGTACTTTTCTTGAAGGGGGCTGAGATAACCAAAATTTGCCAAATTTCATGAAATTTTGCCGAAATTGTTTTCCCTTGTTACAGCAATGAAATAGCAAAGAAAATAGAGGGTTGACATTAACGATAGATCTTCAATTTGATGTTCTAGATGGTTGCAAAAAGTATACGCAGGATTAGTCTCGATCTTGTCGTGTAATAGCAACCGGTGATAAGGCACCACATTAATGGAATTAGAAGAAATTTAGGAGAATATTTTTTCTAATTGCTAGAAAAGAAACAAACGTTATTGATTATCTCTGGTACTTAAAAGAAAGGAGTTCGCTCGACTGTTGTTTATTCACCCATCCTTTCTCCTCACGAGCTAACATATGGGCCTCCTATAAGAGACATGCGTTTTTAGAAACTAATATCTCAACATAATATATAGTTTGTTAGCTATTGGGAAGATTGAAGTTGATCAGTCAACGTAATATAGTTAGTTAGCTATTTCAAAGATTGAAGTTGCACTCTTCGCATCACGTGTGTGGCAAAACTATCTGATGGACTCGGAAGAGGCCGGGTAAGGCCAAGGGGCAGCCAGACCTTGTAATCCGGGGGGCGAACCAGACTCAGTCCAAATCTCGGATTGGGCTATCTGATTTTGAGCTGTCTTAGGCTTTTATTTCTAGACTTTCACATATAAATCACTTTTTTCTATGACCTTTGATTTTCAAGTCTCAGGCTATAGCCCATCTAGCTCGAGGCCTGGTTCCACCTGTAATCTGATCGGGATCTATAGTGACTGCATGTTAGAAACTGCATGCGGCTATGGCTGTCCAATTTCATGGCCAACTGTTCGGATTTTTCTGCTACAGTATCTTGACTTTGCTACAGTGCACGAACGGTGCCTCGTCGAACCTAGTCCAGCAGATTCGAATCCGGCAGCCGGCAGTGCAGCTGCTTAAGTTGCAGTCACCATAGCACTAGACGAAATTCACAGAGGCTTGATTTGGTACATCTCTTGTACAAAAGAGCATTTCCACAACTCTCTTGCTAGCGATAGAGGGCACGACCGATAATAAGCCTGTTGTACAATATATAAGCGAATACTGTTTCTATTGATTCAGGCAATACACATCAATCTCCCTTTATATATATAGACTACTAGTAACAGTGTCGTGCGCAACTAGATGTGTCACAGTGCATCAGGCCGCAGCTGCCGAGAGAGCATAATTTCCAGGTGAACAGGATTCACTCTGTTCACTGATAATAGCCCACTGATGAAAAAGCGAGTACAACGATCACCACAATGGATGATCAACCAACAAGATATCTAGAGATGTCTATATTGGATTTTACTAATAGCTTTTAGCTGTGAATTATAAATTTAGGTTAAAACTAAATAATAATAGTTGAAAGAAGTGATTTTTAGAAGAAAAAGACGAGCGGTGAAAATAGTGATAGAGAGATACATGCGCGTGATGGAAGCGAAAAGAGTAGAGTATATAATGCACCTGTAACCTCATGCTTTATCTCAGGAACAAGACGGTGGTAAGAGAAATGAAGAAACCGCTTCGAGAAAGCAGATGTTCGTATTTGTTTTTGACTTTTTTAAGCAGAAGGCAGAAGCAAAAACCAATACAAATATGATCTTAACATTGGCTCTTCTCAACAAAGAAAAAAAAAAGAAAAACCCATGTTACAAATACATACGACGAGCCGAGCCTTTCTTGAGTCAAGATACAAACTTGCCAAGTTAATCCAAGCAAGGCGCTCACCATCCTTGTCCACCATGGCTGTTCAAATATTTACTACCATGGGAACGCTTTCTCGTGCCATCTAGTTAGTTCACAAGCATGAGGGGACAGGGTTGACTTCCTAATTGTAGGCCAACACTTCACCACTTCAGGTTTGCTATTCAAAATGCGGACATATACAGGCCTTGCCTCTGCCTTTTTCTGCTCTGTTCACAATGATCATCTTAGTAGGGATAGGCACAACAGGTGATCGTCAGGTCTATCTCGAACGCGGGCTGCATCACTTTCAGTAATCAACCCAGCAGTGTGAGTGATAATATATTGCAGTGAGCCATTCCACCATTGTCATCTGGCGAATGCAGCAAGGCGAACAGATAGCTACTGCAAAGCAACGAGAGACTAGAAAGACATTTAACTTGGGGCAGTGTTTTTTCTAGTCGTTCATGAATCATTGGACTTGCGTTCAGCACCTCTGTCCCTGCTGCGTAATAGAGCTTCTGGTTTTGGTCTGGCGAGGTTCACTTGTGCGAGAAGTAGGCAAACGTTGGTTTGTCCTAGACCCAGGTGTGCGCCTTGCAGCTTCCGACTTCAACTTTGCTCTCACAGTTTCCGATTTCAACTTTGCTCTCGCTGACCTGGAACTAGAAGACCCTTGTGGTTTCTGCGTTGAACTTGTACCCTGCTTACCCACCTGTACTAATTCTTGTTGGATGTTACACTGATCATTTTTCCTTGGCAGTGGCGGACGCAGAAATTTCAGGATGGGTGTTCAAAGTTATAAAAATATTTTTTAGTACAAAACATAAAGGTCTACAGTAACAATAATTAATATACAATTGTTCGTACTAGGGATAATATCTCAAATAATATAAAAAATTACAAAATAATTGCAAAAGTTCACAAATTAACTCGACGATGCCTCATGCCTTCGGAAGCGTGATATAATGTCATCATCCTTAACTTGCAGAAAAAATTCTCGCTCAAGAAATGTAACCAATATGATCATTGTCATTTTTTGCTTTTCACAGTTTAGAGTTCAGACCATACTACCATAGTTATTTAGAAATTGGAACCATAAATTGTGACTTAGTCAGGTACAGAGGTATTATGGTATTCTGGTTTTTTTCTAAGACAGACAATGCAGTGTGGTGATCAGTATAACATAACAGCAGAGTGACTAATTGGTCCATCTCAAGAATACTTTTAGTCTTTCAGCCTTAAGCAGCTCTCTAGTATAATGATTTGTGTGACCATTCTAAGAAAAAATGGAGTGGAGGTGGAATGCTTTACCTTTGGTATGCGCGTTGGATTTCTCAAGACATAATCACACAATTTCCCAATCCTTCTATCATTCGGTTCGCCATCCTAGACACCATTTAGCAAAGTCCTGACACATTTCACCACAAACCCAATATGCGGAACTACAACTAATACCATACATGACTGAAATTCTAACAACAAAGAAGGATCCTTCATACCGGTGGCAGCTGGTAGATCACTGCGAGGCTGCGCGCGGTGCAGCCACCAGTCGCCGGAGCTACCGAGCTAGACTACTACTTGCTGGAGCCCGATCC
Source organism: Dendrocalamus sinicus (assembly GCA_036346575.1). Classification (NCBI taxonomy): domain Eukaryota; kingdom Viridiplantae; phylum Streptophyta; class Magnoliopsida; order Poales; family Poaceae; genus Dendrocalamus; species Dendrocalamus sinicus. The sequence goes on along the minus strand of JAYEVI010000179.1, from coordinate 306,729 downwards.
CCCGCAGGTGGAGTGGAGACCCCGTGACGGTGAGATGACAAACTAGCTCCAGGGCCCAGGTGGCGGTGCGGTGCCGCAGAGTGGAGGCGTGGTCAGCCGGTCGTGTGCCGCGGAACCGGAGCCTAGAGGGCCGGAGGTGACGCGGCCTGCGATGGTGCTGGGCTGCTGGCTCTAGCCTCCAGGCGGTGGCGCGGTGCCGGCGGTGGTGCGGTGTCGATGGTGGTGCTGTGCCGGCGGAGTTGCGGAGCGGAGGGCCGGAGCCGCGGTCGGCCGGTCATGTGCCGCGAGCGAGCCGAGAGGGCGAGCACAGAGGTGACACGGCCTGCGGTGGCGTGGTGCCAGGCTGCCGGCGGAGCGGAGGGTTGGAGGGCGGAGGCGCGGTCGATCGGTCGCGCGGGCGCGGCACGGAGCGGCTGCTAGGGTTAGGGGATTGAGGAATGGGGAATCGGGGGCATTGGTGCGGAATCGAGGAATGGGGTGCAATCGCAGTGCCGAGACGGGCCAATCGCCGCAAAAAATGGGCTGGGCCGCTGCTGCATTGCCGAGACGGGCTGATGGATGAATAGTGATGGACTCATGGCTACAAAATAGTTATTTTGGCCCAATTAAATATATACATATGTATTATACCTTGTATATACTAGGTTTTTGGTAAAAAAAATTTAGGTGTTCAGCTGAACACCCATAAACTACTGTAGATCCACCCCTGTTCCTTGAAACTCCCGACAAACAACTAATGTTGAAATGCCCTGTATGAGGAAATATCTATAGGTGTCAGCAAACCAAAAGAAAAAGGAAAAAAAGAAAGAAAAAGTAGCACGCAGAGGAAAGGTTCGAACTTCAAACACACTCAGAAATGTCATGGGTGTGGACCTTCATTATTAGAAAGCAAGATATTAATTTTAATTTGTTAAGTATATAATTAAGGATATAATATTAGTTTCTGTTTGTTAGATATATGATTAATATTAGACTCTATATGTTAGTGAGAGCCCATCTGTATAAGGGAGCTGCCGCATGTTATTGAAATCAAGTAAGAAATAACAAAGTCAGTCTCATCTATAGTCTCTCTCCCTCTACGCCGACGCAACCTGATCATCCTCTCGGTGGTGTTTACCCTCTATGAACTAAGATTCATAACAACTTAGTATCAGAGCCAACAGCATAATTTTTGCTGCTGAGTTAACATGTGGCAAGATGATTTGGCTTTTGCTGAAAAGTTGCTCGGTATGAAATGGAGGAAGTGCCGCAAGCACTAAAATATGGGTTTGTGAGTAGAAGTTGTTTCAGTGAGAAGGACTAAAACCTTATGCCAAGTGAAGAACATAGTGATCGCTCAACCACAAGAGTTGACTTGTCAAACCTGGTTTAGTAGCTGCTCAAATTGATTGAATCTCTACAGGAGTGAGAAGTGTTAATATGAGAGGGGGTAAAACTATACTAAACAACCGTAGATTCCTCTCAGGACGGGAAGAAAATATCTGGCCGTTTCGGCGGATACCCAGATTTGAGTTGAAGGTCTACTGGGTAGAGCCTATATAAAAAGATGAGCACTGAAACGAGCTTGTTTTCTCAACTCAGTCATGAGGGTTGAGAAAATATTGTGGATAAAGTTGGGTAGCTCTGCAGAGTCAATTATAAATGGTATTTGAATACACCATGCTTCCGGTATATAAAGTTGTGTTCAATGGGTGATTCCAATGCAAGGCATAAGTAGATTTGGAAATGTTTTGGAAATGTGGATGTTTGGTAATCAAGTTTTGAAAACCCCAAATTCTTTAAGAAGTTTATGATTTGATATTTCGTGTTTAAAAATGTTTACAAACAAAATTGCATCCACAAAAAATAATAAATTACTTTACCCTACTCCATGTCAAACTCTTGTATGTAGTTAAATAGCATTTCCCATGTGACTTGTTGAGTACGGTTGAATGTACTTAGTCTTGCTTTCTTTTTCCCACCACCAACACAGAGATCAGAAGAAGAAAAGTTGTTATAAGTATTCGTGTTAGGGTTACGGCCGCACTCAAGCGTTCATGTGGAGTTTTATTTGGTTATTTTGATTGTTAGTTAAGTTTTAGACTTGGACACCCTTAAAATTTGTTAAAATTGATAATTAAGTCTTATTTTAATTAAACTAACTCCTTTCAAATATTCATGAGCAGGCATGATACTTCTTCTATCCATAACTGAACTCTTAGACTGTTACAGAAGGTAATAACATTCCCGTTCCTAAAAACAGAGTGTTACAACTTTCAACACCATACAAGTTACCGGTCCTTGAACCAAAGCACAAAAACAGAGCCATAATGGGTCCATACTAGGGGGCTATAAGAAGTCAGAACTGAGGTCCATGGAGTCGTCGAGAAGTTTCAGCGTCATCCTACTTGGCCGTCAACCTGCGGTGGCTAAGGCGGTCGGCGAAGAACTGCAGCAAACACAAATGTGCATCGCCGAAAGCCGACGGAGCAGAGTTGAGAGCTCCGTCTCCTAGAGCAGCATTGCGCATGCATACAGAAACAACAGGTGCCCATCTCAGCCATAATCATTGTCCAAACAAGTTGAGTACTTAACATAGTGTTTTAGCCATACATTTCATAGCGTCTTTAACGAAACTGCAAAATAAAAGACTCCTAACACTGTTGTGAACTATATACGTCCACAATATCACTTGACGAACACGAAACATGGAACGTAGTCTACAATAGACAGTCCAGCAATCTTCCAGCAAAAGGCGGTACCCCAGCAGATCCATTGCCCAGGGAGCACGAGTGCGCGTTGACTTCAGCAAAAAAGGCAAACATATAGGCACTTCCATCACAGCATGCAGAAGGAATTCACTTCAGGTGTGCACGGAAAGCCCTGAGAATTATCTTAGACTCTTCATCAAGCACGTCCTCATCAATCATCATAGAGGCCAAAAATGTAGCTGGAAGGATCACCGTAATCATCATAGTAGACCTCCGAGTCCACCTCATAGTCAAAACCAAACCCCCTATAATCACCACCATAAAGGTCACCTTCATCGTCGGAGTCAAGACTGGAGTCGTATTCATAAAGGTCATGGAGCGGTCCATCGTAGGGGATAAGCCGGAGTGTCTTGATCCTAGCACACTTAGATTGCAGGGCGTCGTCGACGACGATCATGAAGCATTGGCTTACGTGAAGAAGTTCCAGGTGGTGACAACTATCAAGGACGGCCGTCAGTTTTTCATTGGTGATGTTGCAGCAGTCAAGAGTGAGGCATCGCAGCTCGTGCATCGTCGCGATTCCGAGCGCCTCCCCATTCATGGAACAGCTAAAATAATTGCGTAGCTCGAGACGCTTCAGCTGCACGCATGCTTTGCTGGTGACTTCAAAAACGTCACCAACAACCTTTGGACATTGCGAGAGCACGAGATCCTCTAGCAGAGGAGACTTTCTTATCATGTCGGTGAATCCTTCGTTGGAGACGTCGTGGCACCGTACAAGGCTAAGGCCCTTCAGAGAGGACGACCTGCAAGAATTGCACCCGGCTGTTAGTAATCACTAAGTAGGAAACTATCTTTGTTTGAGGTAAAAATATTGATCTTCTATTATCTGTATAACTAACACAATCACACAGTTCCATATCTAACACAACAATCTTGGTGGATTCTTTAAGAAAGCAGGAAATGCGTTGGAAGGGTTGCTTATGAGAGATTCAATTCGTTGTTAGACTCCATGCATCAAAGATTAATCACGTTGATAAGAATTAGAGGTGAATTCAACCAAAGGTTCCAAATTTCGTCAAAATTTCACTTTCACCCTGAATTCAACACAATCAGCACTTTACTTTCTTGCTAGTAAACCAAAAAAGATCTTACTATTCCTCTATGCCATTAGAATTGGCCGGCGGTGCAGGACAACTGCAATGATCAATCACAATATATATTGTCATAGCAAACTAAGGCATAACGAGACTCAGACTTCTCTTCTCGGCAAATAGCAATGATCTACAATATTTCATCTTTAACTTCAAATTCAATCCAAAAATGTAAGCGAAGGGCAATTAAAATTTATTTTACAGTGGATGAAAGTCAAGAACATATATCCTCCAACATTTGATTTGACCTCGTACAATGAATGCACCTGGTTCAAAATACAATACCTGCCGATACAAAACCTCGTTTGATTTGAGTAAGATGCCTTTCATTTGAATATAAGACAGCCGAAATCTAATTTAGAGCGAGCTTCAATCTAGTATTGAAAGAAGAGTACCTTCCCGCAATATACTTGAGGAGCTCATCAGTAACAAACGACTTCCCGCCGAACACCTCAAGCTGCCCATCGGAGCGGTCTACGGCCACTCTTGCCATTGCGCGCAAGACATCTTTGTCTTTCTCAAGCACGACCTTGTGGTGCACCATGTCAACGGATCGCCACAGGTCAGGCACCTTGGCCGCCTCGAGCCACGAGTGACACACAAGGCCGGCGCCCATGAGAACCTCGACGGCGCCGAGCTTGGCGAAGACCCAAACGAGCGCGTCCAGGGGCAGCTCCGACCAGTCCCTGGCAGGCAGCAGCTTTGGCACAGGCAGGGTGTCCATGTCCTGGGAACACCTGAAACTGAAAAGAACCATATTACTATTGCCTACCAATGCATTATTAAGAGACCAGAATCTGGTGAAGAGTGAAATCTTGCCTACCAGTGCATTATTCAGATATAAGAATCTGGTGAAGAATGAAAGCTTGATTGATATGTACCTATATGATCCGTACCTTCGCCCGGCAATCGCGGCGTCTCCCACCGGCGGCCGGGGAGATGGAACTGAAGCTCTGGGGATACTTTTCTTGAGACCGTTTGTAGAACGTGGGTGCCTTGGTGTTCTTGGACCCAATTTATAGAAGTTAAACGCAACCTTTCGTTTTCGGTGTGTTCAATCAGGCAGGGATGCAAACCGACATTGACTGAAGAAGACGGAAGGTTTGCGATTTGCGCCGGAAACTGTCGGGGTAATTAACTGAAGGGTCGTGCCATGCGGCCTTTCGCATTCTGGGCCACATCGCATGCAACTAGACGATAAAGATGCTGCATTTGAAAAGGAAGATAAAGATGATGTGGCACATGAAATGTTTGACAAGCTAGGGTACTTTTAACTGACTTTAGTTAACAAGAGAGAAGTAATCAAATCACGGTGTGCTCTTAAAGGGTATGCACAGCCCTCTACCTAGACTGTATACCACATAAAATTTGGAATGATATGGAAAAAGATAGTGATGAGTAGAATAATGAAAAGTTACCGTGAAAGCGGGTGTGAAAATTTCATCTTGTTGAGTAAATCATTTACTATTATAAAAGAACGAGTTGGTGGTTGTAGGTTCATTCTCCTCTAACCCCTCTATTTCCTTAACTTCTCACCATTATTCACTTTCTAACCGATCAGAGCAACTCTTTTCTATAGCACAATTTTTTATACATTTAATGAGGTTTGTTGCAACGCACGAGTATATAACTATCTCTACTAATATGAAAAAAGGAGTTTGTCCATGTCCACCTCTCTGCATTATCCCTTCCAGGGCTCCGGCTGATGGACCTAGCCTCTCAGTGAGTTTTGGCCATCTTGCGAGCTCCTCTTCCTCGCTCAAACTGCTATTGCGACTCACAAACCACGTCTATCTCCCGCTCCTCCAAAAAACCACCGCCCCTCTTCCTAGGAACTTCCTCTCCCATTTCGCAACCCCTCAGTAGATCCCATACTCACTGTGATTTCCTGTGAGCCTGCTGTCCATGCATCACCGACATAACATCTTGTGCATCCTCGGGGCACACAGCGCAACTCCTACTTGAGGAGAAACCCTAGCTTGAGGCAAGATGGACCATCAGGGGTGGCTCAGCAACGCAACTGCAGAGCGACGGCGGCACATCGACAGATCATGAGCGGCACCCTCCACACCAGGGAAATCAATTTCGAGCCGAAATTTTTTCGAATTGCGACCGCCACGACGAAGGCGAGAGGAGGAGGAGGAGGAGGAGGAGGAGGAGGAGGAGGGCATTACGCGTGGGGTTGGGAGGGTTAGGGTTTGGGGGGAGGAAGGTGCGGGATTGGCAGGCAGTTTCTGGTCTTTTCAATAGAACGTGGGCTTTCCCGTGGGCAGTTTTGGGAAGTTTACAAAAATGATACGGGGTTTGGAGTAGATCACCAAGGTCTCGTTTGAGGGATCGGAGGAAAAAGAATCGGAAGAGGAATTGAAGATTTTTTGTTTTCACTGAACTTTGGAAACGGCCGGAGAAAAAAAAACGGATGAACGTTTGTGAATTGATTGCTTTCTTTATGAGAACGGTTTTTCATTTTGGCAAGACATTGACATGGGTCTGATTGAGGTGTCGACTTGGAAGGAAGGGAGACGCAGAATTTTGCGTTCAGTCGGCTGCTCACAGTGACCAAGCCTTAAATGATAAAAAAGGAAAGGAGGGAGATAAAAAAAGAGAAGAAATGCAAGCTGGTAGCCTATTCGATGAATTCGTGACGTTAAGCGTGCTTTGGGCTTGGCGATGGGTGACCACCTTCGGTTTGTTTGTTTTTTGAAATTTGAAATTCGGAATTTCCTTTCAGAATTACACAAAAACTCCAAATAAAATTAAGATATTTTTAAATAATTAATTTAGAATTATTTTTTAAGGAAAGCAAATTTTAGGAAGTTACATTACCCTTTTGTTCAAGTGTGATGTAATTCGCTGATAAAAGTGATACGTGGTAAATTGATGGAAGGTTACATTCATGACATAATCTAAGCATACGAGTTAGGGTGGTGAGTAAGTCAAATAGATATCAGAAAGCTACTTGACTATTTCATAGTGTTAAGTCAAATAGATATCAGAAAGCTACTTACTATTTCATAGTGTTCTTAAGCAATACCTACAGAGGTAGACACCTTAATGGGATAGAGGAAAAGAGATATTTTGGTAGGCACCTCCACGGGACAAAAGAAAAGACTTTCTTCAATAGACATCACGAGATGGAGGTCGAGGATGAACATCAACAAGTGTTCTTTCCGTTATACTAGTATGAGCTACAGAAAGAGAAAGATACATGTGCATAAGCATTACATTAACAGAAACAAAGATAAAAAAGGAATGGTGGAGATTGATAGGTGATATGTTTATGATGTTGTTCTTATTATTTTATTGTATACTTGCTGAGTTGTTAATCACCTTTGCTTTATTGTTGTTTTAGGTAATGTTAAATGCGATATGTATAAGTGAAAGTAGAACATATGATCTTGCACATTTGTAGCTCTCCACTTCACCTAGCAATCGATAACTTATTGTCATATGCAGTTTAGACTATCCATGCAATAGTTAGATGATTAATGGTTTTAACTCTTTACTGTTCATAATGTTGCTGCTTGATGTGTTCTTCGGTTTAGCTTATTAATTAATTCATCTTAGTAATTAATTGGTTTATCATAAGTTTAATTTATTGATTACAATGTTGCTGAAATTTCTGTTGATTATTATGTTGAATGATTATTTTTAAGGCCTAGTAGTTGGTAGTACTTGATTAATGATTTAAATTGATAGTGATGGTAGTTGTGGGTGACATTTTGAGTTTTTGTTAAGCTAAACTGTTACAGTAAAGGATTACAGTAATCATCATTGCCTCCTCCGCCGTCGTCGTCAGTGTTGCCGAATTGCGACTGCTGCAACGACGGCGAGAGGAAGAGGAGGACATTCCTGTGCGTTTCAACAGAACGTAGGGGTTCCCGTGGACTTTTCCTTTAAATTTGGACTATTTTATCTTTATGCATATTATCTTCTGCTCAGACTGGAACAAGGAAACCTTGAATTTCCAAGGATTTGAATTAGGGTATGTTTAGCTGATAGCCAATTTTACCATAACTAAGGTTAAGAAAAAAAATGTAGCTTACCACAGAAAATGAATCTAATAAAATGGCAGCCGCAAGTTTAGCAAAGTTAGTCAAGAAACAAAGTCTACCATAAGTGTGAGTCAAAGGGCTAAGGATGTGTGGCAAGCTGCAATTGTGACGATGGACCAAGCACATGCCAAAGAAAAATATGGTGCGGCTAAAGTTAGGCATGACAAACTTAGTCATCAAACCAAACACCCCTTAGGTCTAGTTCCAAAGTGTTGTAGCTTTTAACTGAAATGGTACTATAGCGGCTTTAGCTTTTTTTGAGATTTCAATTAATGAAAAGTGAAGAAAAAATAGAAAAAAAGAAAATATCGCTATATCTCTACGGATATAAAAACGAAAAAAGAAAAAAATTATATTAAAAAGTCAATATGTTCTAAATAATTTTTAGCTTGTAGTAATCAGACGAAGGAAGCCATTCGTTTGAAACGGGGCCTTAGACCGTGAAAAAAGCCATCGTTTGAAACGGGGCCTTAGACCGTGAATAAACCCGGTTTACTAATGGCACTCAGTCTAGCCCTGTTAGTCCGATAGCCTTGTTGGGTCAGGCTTGGGTAGGGAAAAAGTCAAAAGTGCTAAGAGGGAAGGAAAAAAAAAGTACTAGGCCTTAGGCCCACGCTAATGCGGCAGCCCAATAGCCTTAACAGGGCTGGGCTTGGGTAGCGTTTGTTGTCCACGATGAGTCGGGCTCCGGCCTGAAAAACGCTTAGGTTTAATTTGAACTTTATAGGAAAATTTCCTAAAAAAAAGTTTGGGACAAAAGAATTACTCCTAAGAATACCTTTCAAATTCCTATGGAGCGAGAAATGGGCCATCCACACGAATTTTAGTGGGAAATGAAACATGAGGTATTAACTTATGTGTTGATTCTATTGTTCTTGTGTATGACATCCATGCGGGTTTTCTCGTAGCTTTCTTACGTTGAGCACACAAATCAGCACGAGTGAATCAGTCTTGAGAAAATACGAAAAGGTTGCAAGATCTGCACAATTCCATCACAGCATGCAGATGGAGTCCTGGCTCTTGAGAAGCTAGCATTTTCAGGCAGCAACATGTACACAACTACACAAACTCCTAATCGAGGAGCATTAATTCTGCCATCTTTTTGATGCAGATGGCAAGAGCTGTACCCATTTATTAAAGAGAGGCCGAATAAAGTCTTGAAGTTACACCAGCATCATCCTTTTCAGGTAGGCACATAAGGGCATCTCCAATGGTTATAGCTAGCAAGACTTCCACATCATCTATATAGTACACACTAAAGTTAGCATTCTAAAGAACTATCTATAAGGATAGCTATTTGATGCTTACATGCACACACAGAATTTATGGAGGCTGCCTCGTTTGGCGCTATAGACTATCTCTAGAGCTGTAGAGAGCTGCGTTCTCTTTCTTCATTTAATATCTTCCACGTAGGACAGTTGATGACATGGACTCTTTTGTAGATAGCTGCTATAGACCCATTGGAGATGCCCTAAGGGGGTATAAACATCACAAAGACACCCAGTATACACCAACACCCTCACGCAAAAACACGTTAATTCTGCCGCCTTCATCAAGTTAATCTCATTAACTCGAAGTAGTTGTCTTTTACTGTCTGGTGTTCAAGAATTTTGGGGGTTCAACTTCACTACCATGAGTCGATGAGTATATCCACACGAAAACTGTAGTTTATGTTACATTTTGGACTATGACCGTATACCTAGGTCCAATCGGATTTACCTCCTGGGCCATAGGTTTAAATGGGCTGAACACAACTAAGCCCACGGAGCAACAACATTATAAGTGGTATTGGGCTTTCTCCCCCCAAAAGACTAGTTCAATGGGTGGAGGCTCCCTCACACTTATAAATTGTAATTTCTCCTCTCCCACAATCCATGTGAGACTATTCCTAACAATCTCTCCCTCACACATGGATTGGGCACTTCTGCAACCATGAGATCCAAGAAGATGTTAGGCATCTGGGTTATGATACCACTTGTTACATTTTGGACCATGGCTGCATGTCTAGGTTTAACCGAGTTTACCTCCTAGGCTACAGGTTTAAATGGGCTGAACACAACTAAGCCCACGGAGCAACAACATTATAAGTGGTATTGGGCCTTCTCCCCCTGTTGTGGGAGTGGCCCAACCCCCCGTGACTGGGCCGTGCAACTAGTCCAACATGTAATAGACCCAATAGTGTAGAGGAATATACCAGTTTAAATATACCAATGTACCCTCATCATTTGTAAATACTAAGGGGTAGAATTGGGATTTCCCATTCTACCCCACTCATATATATAAACCCCCAAGAGGGGCAGGAGGGGGACATCCCCTCATTATCACCAACTCTCCTACAGATCTAGCTCTCCTCTTCTCCTTCTACTAGTCCCCTTCTCTACTGTCTGGCCTGTAGCCACGACACCCCCAAAAGACTAGTCCAATGGGTGGAGGCTCCCTCACACTTATAAGTTGTTCTTTCTCCTTTCCCACAATCCATGTGGGACTATTCCTAACAATCTCCCCCTCACACATGGATTGGGCACTTTTGCAACCATGAGATCCAAGGAGATGTTAGGCACCTGGTTTCTGATACCACTTGTTACATTTTGGACCATGGCCGTATGCCTAGGTCTAACCGGGTTTACCTCCTGGGCTACAGGTTTAAATGGGCTGAACACAACTAAGCCCACGAAGCAACAACATTATAAGTGGTATTGGGCCTTCTCCCCCCAAAAGACTAGTCCAATGGGTGGAGGCTCCCTCACACTTATAAGTTGTGCTTTCTCCTCTCCCACAATCCATGTGGGACTATTCCTAAAAGTTTAACATGCTCTCTTGTTCCATCTCCATATCAGGGCTGTCAAAGCGGAGATCATAATCGTCCATCGAGTCATCGGGGAGCCTCACCATCTTGATCCTAGCACACTTCGCTCGCATTTCTTCATCGTCCATCTCAACATTGAAACAATGGTGGATGTCGAGAGACTCCAGATACACACAGTTGTTGAGGATGGCAGCTAGACTGTCGTTGCTGAGGCTGTTGGCAAAGAGCTGCAGCAAGCGAAGCCCGCGCATTGCCGCGATCCCCATGGCTTCCCGGTCGTCGACGCCCTTCCACCGTAGAAGCGGTTTTTGCTCAGTCGGAGGCGTTTCAAGTGTGGGCAGGATTCGTAGATCCAGTCGAAGATGTTTGAGCAGATGGTTGAGCAGAGTGACAGTTCTAGCTCCTCAAGTAGAGTGAACTTTGTTATCGCTCGCTTGAGTCTCGAATCAGACATATCGTTGCAAGAGATGAGCCTTAAGCTCTTCAGTGAGGGCGCCCTGTAAAAACATTGCATCATTGCATCTATGTTGAGTTTCACCTGAACTTTGTAGGGAAAATGAAGGACTATGCAAGAAGATCTAGGATAGTGTTGTGATGAACTATTGCAATGTTTGTGGAGTGGTCAAGTGATTTTGCAAAGTTCGTACTTTGTCTAAATTAGCTTTGGGCAAAAATTAAGGATTTTGAGATTTGAGTTATAAATTGAGTTGGGATGACCTGGGTCATTGGATTAAGGTTGTATGATGCATGTCTTGACTAATGTAGGTCAAGTTGTGAAAAACTTGTGCCTGAAAACGATTCTTTGTCTTGGATGTGCAGCGTCGGTTAAAGTCAACTATGGTTAACGGCGAGGATCGGGACGAGGCTCATGGAGGAGTTGATGCTTAGAATGATCGAGGATGATGGGGGTGAGATGGTGAGCTCAAACATGGTACGAGAAATGCGAGAAATGTTGAAAGCGAGTTCGAATGATGGGATGGCGCTATGTGGTTTGCGTGGGCCAAGTGAACTGTGGTTCGGTGGAACCGGGATGGGAGACGGTGCGTGACAAGCTAGTGGTGCACCTACATGTAACAATCATGACGATTGCATGCAATGGTTGGTGATAACTGGGTCAAGGAAGAGTATTTTGGTAGTTTGATCAATATACCGGAAACCATTTTGGATCAAAACCGTGACGAATGGACGATGCGTTAGAGAGCGGTTTAGGTTAAGTTGGAGTTGGTTGGATCAAGGCTAAAGAATTTAGCGGATGTACACTTATGCGCTTTGAAAAGTGTACATAAGTAAACTTGTGAGAGTAAAATCCATGTGTGTGGGGTTAAAGGTTCCCCCATTGTAGTAGTGGATAGGATCTATTAAGGGGTGTAGATAACTGGTTGCCTACCTATAAAAGGGGGTTTGGTATAAAGACATATGAGGTTAACCATCCAACCGCTCCCTCTCATGTGCTCTCTCGTTTAGGGTTAGGATTCGAGAGTGGAGCACTTGGTGTGCTCTTTGTCCTCCAAAATGGAGTTACTGTAAAATCTAACCTCTCAAGTAAGTGATACATTAATCTTTGCGTATTTCCATGCACTACTATGTAAATTCCAATATTATAAGGCACATTACAGACGGTTCCCCAAAACCGTCAGTGTTAAATACAAACATAGACGGTTTTAGTTTAAAGATCGTCTATGTTGTTGTCAGAGCCAAAAACCATCTGTGAAGAGATAATATCATAGACAGTTCATGGTGTTAACCGTTTGTGAAGTATCACAGACGGTTCTTAGTAATAACTGTCTGTGGTACTGCTAAATATCATAGACAGTTTGTAATACAAATCATCTGTGATGTATTATATAATGAAGTTATCACAGACGGTTTGTATTAAAAACCATCTGTGATAATTTCACTATATTAATTGCGTGCAGACCCGTCGACCCTCTGCCTTAAATTCTGGATCTAGCTGCTGCTTTGAGCTGGAGGCAGGGGCTTTGAGGCAGTCATTTGGTGAAAGGATACTATTTGGCAAGAGTGATTGTAAATCCATTCATTTTTTGACTACATATGGTTAGTAATTAATTTGTTCCTAATTGCATTATAATTTAGATTTATAGCTTTTGATTAAAGAAGAATTGAAGATGGTTTAAATCGAGCTAGCTTGATCTAAAGAGAAGTTTATTTACATCTAGAGAGGAGTTTATTAACCGTAGGTAGTTTATTAACCGTACATTTAGATCTAGGTAGAAGTTTATTTACATCTAGCATGGTTTAGGGTTTGGTTAATTCATTGTTTATTTCTACTTAATTTAATTTAATTAATTATTCTTGCTAAAATGTTAATTATATGCGTAACGTAGAACCGAAACTAGATGTACGCTGGGAACTGTGTGAGAAGAGTACATTAATGGTGTGTCTACTTTCACAAGAGCTCCCGAAAAAGATATGTTGCAATAAGGAGGTGGAATATATGTACTGTCCATACATTGGCTGGGATAATCTAAAGATGTTTAAGAACCGAGCGCAGATTAAAGCACACTTGATTCCAAGGAGTTTCAAAAGGGGGTATGCACGTTGGACCAGTGATGGTGAAGAGCAGATTACACAGGAAGGTAGTAATAATGATATCGTCGATGAAGTCAATGATATGCCGCCTGATGATGTCGATTATGGTTCTGATTCAGATAGGCTGTATGATGACAATCTGAAAGATACTTCGTGATGCAAAAGAGAACTATGATGTGAGAGAGTATGTTAAATTCTAGAGCTTGTTGGAGGGCTCAGAGAAACCTTTATTCACGTGCTGCAAGTTAAAATACACGAGGTTATTGCCCATGCTTGAACTGCTAAAATTGAAGATAAGCAACGGTTGGTCCGACAAGAGTTTCACGATACTGTTAGATCCGGTCGAAGATGTTTGAGCAGATGGTTGAGCAGAGTGACAGTTCTAGCTCCTCAAGCAGAGTGAACTTAGTTATCGCACGCTTGAGTCTCGAATCAGACATATCATTGCAAGAGATGAGCCTTAAGCTCTTCAGTGAGGGCGCCCTATAAAAACATTGCATCATTGCATCTATGTTGAGTTTCACTTGAAATTTGTAGGGAAAATGAAGGTCCATGTGAGAAGATCTAAGATAGTGTTGTGATGAATCATTGTAATGTTTGTGGAGTGGTCATGTGATTTTGCAAGGTTCACACTTTGTCTAGATTGGGCTTGGGTAGAAATTGAGTATTTTGGGATTTGAGTCATGAATTGAGTTGGGATAACCTGGATCATTGGATTAAGATTGCATAATGCATGTCTTAGCTAATATAGGTCAAGTTATAAAAAACTTGTGCCTGAAAACGATTTTTTTCTTTGGACGTGCAGGGTCGGTTGAAGTCAACCGTGGTTAACAGCGAGGATCAGGGCTAGGCTCACGGAGGAGTTGATGCTTAGAACGATTGAGCATAATGGGTGAGACGTTAAGCTCAAGCATGGTACGAGAAAGGCGAGAAATGTTGAAGGCGAGTTCGAACAGTGGGATGGCGCCATATGGTTTGCACGGGCCAAGTGAACCATGGTTAGGTGGAACCGAGATGGAAGAGATTTGACAGCGTGTGACAAGTTAGTGATGCTTCTACATGTGGCAAGCATGGCGATTGGTTATAGTGGTTGGTGATGACCAGGTCAAGGAAGGGTATTTTGATAGTTTGATCAAAATACCAGAAATCATTTTGGATCAAAACCGCGGCGCATGGCATATGGATCAAGACTAAAGAATTTAACGGATACACACTTATGCACTTTGAAAAGCGAACATAAGTAAACTTGTAAGAGTAAAATCCGTGTGTGTGTAGTTAACGGGTTCTCCCATTATAATAGTTTATAGGATCTATTAAGGGGTGTAGATAACTGGTTGCCCACCTATAAAAGGGGGTTAGTATGGAGACATGTGAGGTTAACTATCCAACCGCTCCCTCTCATGTGCTCTCTCGTTTAGGGTTAGGATTCGAGAGTGGAGCACTTGGTGTACTTTTTATCCTCCAAGATGGAGTGACTGTAAAATCAAACCTCTCAAGTAAGCGATACATTAATATTTTCGTATTTCCATGCACTACTATAAAAAGTCTAATATTATATGGACCATCACAAACGGTTCCCCAAAACCGTCAGTATTAAATACAAGCACATACAGTTTTAGTTTAGAGATTGTCTATGTTACTGCCAGAGCCACAAACTATATGTGAAGAGATAATATCACAGACGGTTCATGGTGTGAACTGTTTGTGAAGTATCATAAACGGTTCTTGGTAAGAACTGTCTGGTATATTGCCAAATATCACTGACAGTTTGTAGTACAAACCATCTGTGATGTATCACATAATGAAGTTATCATAAACGGTTTGTATTAAAAACCGTCTATGACAATTTCACTATATTAATTGCGCACAGACCCGTTGACCCTCTGTCTTAAATTGCAGATCTAGCTGCTGCTTTGAGCTGGAGGCAGGAGCTTTAAGGTAGTCATTTAGTGAAAGAAGACTATTTGGCAAGAGTGATTTCGATCCATTCATTTCTTGACTATCTATGGTTAGTAATTAATTTGTTCCTAATTGTATTATAATTTATATCTATAGCTTTTGATGAAAGAAGAATTGAAGATGGTTTAAATCGAGCTAGCTTGATCTAGAGCGAAGTTTATTTACATCTAGAGAGGAGTTTATTAACCATAGGTAGTTTATTAACCATAGATTTAGATCTAGGGAGAAGTTTATTTACATCTAGCATAGTTTAAGGTATAGTCAATTCATTGTTTATTTCTACTTAATTTAATTTAATTAATTATTCTTGCTAAAATGTTGATTATATGCGTAACATAGGACTAAAGCTGAATATACATTGGAAACCGTGTGAGTGGAGTACATTAATGGCGTGTCTGCTTTCATAAGAGTTGCTGAGAAAGATATGTTGGATAGGGGGGTGGAATGTATGTACTGTCCATGCATTGACTGCGATAATCTAAAGATGTTTAAGAACCTAGTGCAGATTAAAGCACACTTGATTCGAACGGGTTTCAAAAAGGGTTATGCACGTTGGACCAGTTATGGTGAAGAGCAGATTACACAGGAAGGTAGTAATAATGATATCGCCGGGGAAGTCAATGATATGCTGTTTGATGATGTCGATTATGGTTTGATTCAGATAGGCTACATGATGACAATCTGGATCAGATACTTCGCGATGCGGAAGGGAGCTATGATGAGAGAGAGTGTGTAAAATTCTACGTTTTGTTGGAGGACTCGAAGAAACTTTTGTTCACATGCTGCAAGTCAAAATACACGAGATTATTGGCCATGCTTGAATTGCTAAAATTGAAGGCAAGCAACGGTTGGTCCGACAAGAGTTTCACGACACTGTTAATTCTTTTAGCGGACATGCTTCTGGAGGGAAACGAGTTGCCTAAAACCTCGTACAAAGCCAAGAAGGTTCTTTGTCCATTGGAAATGGAAGTAGAAAGAATGCATGTATATCCGAACGACTATATTCTCTATCATAAAGAGTGTGCAAATAAAGGGGTACAGGTATGAGATGCGTACAAATGAGAGAGCTTCATTTTACACTCGTTGTTGTTTTGCACCATAAGTGATTATTTTGCCTTTGCTAACTTGTGGGGCCAGAGTATAAAGGGGGCCAAAGCTTGTACTCACTGCTCAGATGATATTGAGAGTGTGTGGCTGAAGCACTCATGCAAAACCGTGTACATGCGTCACCGTAGGTTCCTTCGGAGGAATCACCCATACCACAGGATGAAGAAATAATTCAACAGAGAGATGGAGGACAGTTTAGCTCCAAGACATTTAAGCGGAAAAGAGATCTATGATATAGTTAATCACTTAGATGTTATGCTTGGAAGGGGCGTAAATCAATGACCTGTGAGAAGAACGTTTGGATGAAGAGATCAATATTTTGGGACTTATCTTATTGGAAGCACATAGAAGTTCGCCATTGCATCGATGTCATGTATGTAGAGAAGAACATATGTGACAGCTTGATTGGTCTCGTACTGAACATTCTTGACAAAATAAATGATGGTGTCAATGCATGGCTTGATTTGGTTGATATGGACATCAGTCCTAAGTTAGCACCGACAAAGGATGAACTTACCTTCCCCATGCTTGTTACACTCTATCCAAGATTGAGAGAACTGAACTGCGCCAGTGCTTGCATGGTATGAAAGTTTCATCTAATTACTCCGCCAATATGATGAAACTTGTTTCGATGGAAGATTTGAAGTTAGTTGGCATGAAGTCTCACGATTGTCATTGCTGATGACACAGCTGCTCCTTATTGCAATTATAAATATTTTGCTGATCAAGATCCGAGATTGTTTTTGGTATTATGGTCCATCTCATTGTTCATATTATGCAAGAGATAAAAATATGTGGGCCCGAATTCCTATATAGCATGTACCCATTCGAGAGGCTCATGGGAATTCTCAAGTCCTATGTACGGAATCAATCTCGGCCGGAGTGCAACATTGTAACATCCTGGAAATTAAATCAGAATTATGTAAAGCTTTTGAATTAATGTTGCAATGTATTTCCATTTGTATTTGGGGTTAGAATGTTTTCCTAAAATTGGGTAAAAGGATTTAAGAGTTAAAAGGATCCAAAAGGAAACATATGTGTCTGAGTAGTAGAGATTTAAAAAATCTAAATTAAGAATCCGAAAAGATGATCCATAAAATATAAGGAGAGAATTTTAATTAAGCATAAAATGTCATCTACAAAGATAAGGGTACGAATAGCAAGGAGCAAGCAATTAGGAAGGTCAACATTTATGAACATATATATGTACATGTATATATATATATATTCATAAATGTACCCAACAATAAACCAGTAAAGAGGGAATAAAAAGAATGTATATTTACCACCAAACACATCCCTAAGTATATACATCCATGCACAAGTGTTGATAATAGTAATAAAAATTAAAAAAATAGAGAAGGGGGGATCCAGACCGGGCCAGCGCCCAGCCCAACTCCCGCTCGACCCCTTCTCTCATCGCGCAGCCGCCGTCCACTCCTCCTGCCCGAGCGCTCCCCAGCGCTGTTTTTCTTCTTCCCTCCATCCTTCTCTTCCTTCGCTGCGCGGCCAAGCTAGCTCCACGTCGCCCCTTCCCTCCGCGCCTCCTTTCCTCCGCCTCACCTCGGAAATGCTGGACAACGTCGCCTCTCCCCATTGGTCGGCCACGTCAAGAACTCTGCCCCGCTCTCTTTTTCTTCCCGCTCTGCCACCATTCTCTTTTTCTTCCCCATTCTGCCGAGCCATCTTCTCTTGCTCGCGGCTCAACCTCCTGCTTCAGCGCGCGCGTCGCCCTTGCCATCATGCCCCAGTTCTGCACCTCTGCTGCTCCGCCGGTTGCCGACAGGACGGGGCGGGCGAGCCTCCTGGTGCTAGCTCCAACCGCGCAACTACAAAGGCAGCCGAGTTCACCAAACCCTTCCTCGCACCGCCCTTTTACTTTCCCCCCAGAGCAATCGGCTTCCCTTCCCTTCTCCTCGCCGGAACCCCCCTCTTCCCCAAGTCCGGCCGCCGAGCCATCTCCCTCACCGCCCCACCATTTCTCGATTCCTATTACCCACATCCTCTCCGTGATGTCGTGAAGACAACCGAGCGGTCCGCCGAGCCTCCCGAAGGCCCTACACCGCCGGCGCCGACGACCCTCCCGGACTTCCGCCACCGCACGCCGCCGGCCCTGCTCCGGTGACTCCCGACCGTCGCCGCCAACTCCATCATCTTCACGAGGACGCAAGGACTCCATTTCACCCGCCACCCGAGCCTCCCCGGCCCCTTCACGCCGATGAGCCCACCGCCGAAGCCTTCCCTTGTTCCGGCTCTCTCTGCCCGGCCTCTGCTAGCACATAGCTCAAGAGGTAATAGTCCCCTGCATAAGTAGGCAACAATTGGGAAGTTCTCCTGGCTAGCAGCGTCGGCGTTAAGACACATGCAGGAGGCGCGCGTTCGAGCCCGCTCCGCCGCGCGGGTTGGGGTTATTAGTATTTAATTTTTGCCGTTTTTGCTATGCATCAGTGTCCCAGCCGACAGTGCAAGGAAGTGGGAGATGGTGCGGTAGGGGTGTATACTAAATACTTTAGCATGAACGGCTAGCTTGGGCCATGAAACGTTGTGTATATATACATATATATATACACATATCCATGTGTGCACATATGAGCATATATAATAAATACCTCTGTTCAAATCTGTAGCAAGTAAATAGAATGAATGCTGGAATGTAACTTAAAATGGCATAGGTGGTAACAAGCATCTTGTATGTTGACCTTGTGTATTAATCCCTACAAATTACAACTGAAGGTATTTAGGGACTTTTGAGCATGGGTATTTATCATGTGTTATAAGAAAATACTTAGATGTAGGTATATCATGAGTAATTCTTATCACTCTTTTTGTCAAGTGAAAGAGCTTAGTAATAGGGTGATTAGGGTGATTGCTCACATAAAATAATAACTTATTAAACAAAAGGGTGTAGAAGCAAACTGTTAACAACATAGGCCATAAGATATAATCAATACCCTAGGTCATGACATCCAGATATAATTATAGAATGCAGTACATTAAAATGAGAATGATTAAACTTAGCTACTCAAAATGGGATTACAACAGCACCAAAACAAATGAAACTAGAAAATTGGTATTGAATTTATTTGGGTCTTTTGGTGAATGTTTATTGGTTTGTTGATTGCCTTTTTCCTTTTTCTCCAAATTTTCGCGCGCGTTAAAAATAGCTTACGAGGCTCAAGAGGAGGAGGCAGAGGCAGCAACGCTAGAAGCTTCAGACAACCCAGAAGACGCCCACTGTGACCAAGGCGAGTCAACACTTTTTGATCATTTTGAACCCATGTTTTTGCAAAGTTAATTTCTTTTAAATTATCAACATGCATGCTGATATGTTATGTGGTAAAATATGTTCATTTCCAGAAGTGGTAGTTATACACCTAATATAATGCTTGCTAATAATAATCCGTAGAAATGTTTGGATATGTGAGCCTTGTCGCCTTAGCAAAAATATAATAGTAACATTTCGAAAATAAGTCCATAATTATATGCCATGCTTAGCATTGATTAGGGATTTGGGGCAAGAAATTGTCCCAAGCATCACTTTTATTCATGAGAAATTAATTTGGGCAGTCATGACGGGAATGACTGGTATATGTTGATATGATTACTTTATATTCCCGAAAAACCCCAACATGCTTAAACATCTGGGCGGATTGGTTCGAGGGTGTGAATGTGTGGTGCAGTGGAAGCACAAAGTGGGTTAGTGGTAGACCGCCCAGATACCACTAAGGACTGAATCTTGTCATGTCAACCTGTAAAACAGTACAACCACAAGTCTCAGAAAGTATAGCTTGGCTTAGTAGATGTGCTGGACCACGAAAATCATCCTTCCAGAGTGGGTAGTGGAGTAGTGCAAGCGCGGTGCGTGAGACGGCTTGAATGGGACACTCGTGAGAGTGAAGTTCTGCTGGCGGGCTAGCGGGGAGTAGCCAGCTGCTAGGCGTTCGAAGGAGGACATCCCGCACAACGTATGGGACCCACCGCAAGTGGGAACGACCCATAGGGTGAAATGATGGAAGGGGCGAGGTACTTTGAAAAGTCACTGTGATGGTCTGCTCAACCACATGACTAAGGAATCGTGTGGGGCAACGAGTTGACTGTCTCTTGTGGTGAAAGTGTACAAACTCTGCAGAGTCAAAACTATTCGAATAGCCGTGCCCACGGTCAAGGGCAGACATGGGAACTTAACCAGATATAGTTCTATTTCAAAATACTTTGTGGGTGGGAATGGAAAAGTGAAAGGGCGATGGACTACCCTAGTTTGGAATTGTCCTGGGTGTCGTCCCAGTGGTAAGTTAAGCGGCTATAACGCTGAAGAATTGCTATATGGTGCAGATGCCATGTAACGGTGGATGGAATCTGAATCACTATTAATATTGCATGTTCCTGAACATTATGCTTTTGTTCAAAATGCTAGGTCTTAGGAATTTTTATATAATTGTATTCAAAAGCACTCTTCGCAAAAATAAAATAAACCTAAGCCATCCTTTGATTAGCCATACATGTTATATCTTGCATTCTGTGTGTTGGCTCGCTGAGCACGGGTCGGAGTGCTCACGCTCGCTTTTGCGACAAAATTCAGAGTCAAGAGTCACATCACCGCGCCTCAGCAACAAGGTTGGACAAGATGGCAGAGAAGATGAAGATGTCAAGAACTAGGCGCGAACCTCCGGTTGGTCGCTGTGGGCATGTCCTGAAGGTCCCACCTGTGTGCTCCGTTCTTCCGCTGCTGCAATTTATTGATTTCGGCCTAATCGGCCCATGAAGTAAGTCTATTATTATATTTACATTTTCGCATGATATGTACTTTGATATTCAGAACTGTAACTGTGTGCACTATCTACTGATCCAGGGAATAGTGCAGTTAAACACAGTAGATTCCGGATTATAAAATCTGGGTTTGACAAACATCGTCGAAGGTTATGAAACCGAAGAGGTCATTGAGTTCTATGTTGATTACATAGCTCAGATTGAACCGATAGGTGTACCCCGATCTCGTCATGAGGGGAGGCTCAAGGGTATTGGGACCATCAGAAGGAAAGCAATCACTCCAGATATAGATATGTGTGGTCAAGCCCATTTCATAGTCTTGCAACACATGACTGAAGTGTCCCCATATATCGACCAGCACAAGGACGTGCTTCAACAATAGAATCTAGAGCAGCTGGATATTTGGATCACGAGACAATACAATAGTCGGTTCAACCAATGGTTGAAGGAACGACTCGCTAGGAGTTTATCAAGTGATATGTTGACATGGTTGGCAAAAGGACTAATATTTATAGCCGTGACATGGCAATAATATGACATAAATGGGTACACATTCTATACGCAGGCTCAGGATGTAAAGAGTACTAACCAGAACAATAATGTCTACATAGATGCGTTCAGTATCGTTGGGTTGAGAAACTCCTGCTATGGGTTTATAGAGGAGATTTGGGAGCTCGACTACGTGATTTTCATGTTCCTCTTGTTTCGGTGCCGTGGGGTCCATCTCCCACAAGTGAAGGTTGATAAGTATGGTGTCACTACCATTGACCTGAAACGTGTTAGATACAAAAACGAACCATTCATACTAGTTAACTAAGTTGTTCAAGTTTTCTATGTAACTGACTAGGTAAATAAGAAGCGCCACATAGTTCTTCATGAAAAAAGGAGGATTGTTGGAGTTGAGAAGTAGTGGATGGGAAAGAATACAATCAATTTGACGAGTTGCCTCCTTTCAGGAACGACATAAGAGTCAAGGAAGAACAACATGATGAAACTAGCTACATACACGTCGTTCATCATGAATGGCTAAGTTTTAAAGGAAATAAGCAAGTGGATTAATGAATAAAATGTTTATATGCCATATGTTCTATATTTGCATTTATATATGTGTATGAGAATGTGTGATATATATGTGAATTTGCATATATGTATATAAGAATGTGTGATATATATGTAAATTTACATTTATGTATATGATCATTTGTGATATATATATATGTGTGTGTGTGTGTGTGTGTGAATTTACATTTATATATGTGTATGAGAATGTGTGGTATATATGTGAATTTGCATTTATGTATATGAGAATGCGTGATAGCTGTGAGGATCATCACAGACGGTTTTATTTTAGAACCATCTATGATACTAAATTATCACATACAATTTTTTATTTAGAACCGTCTGTGATAATATCTATCACAGACAGTTCTAAAATAGAACCATCTGTGATTATTCTCTTATATATATATATTGTGTTCTAGGGTTTTCACTACTGTACTAATGCTACACCTGAGCTCTCCTTCCTTGAGCGTGCTGCCTTCCCAAGTGCACAGCCTCCCCGAGCACGCTGCCTCCTCGAGCGTGCCACCTCCCCTGAGCTCTCCTCCTCCCCTGAGCGCGTCGCCTCCCCAAGCACGCCACCTCCCCAAGCACGCCTCCTCCCTCGAGCACTTCTCCTCCCCGGAGCGCGCCACCTCCCCGAGCGCACAGTCTCCCCCGAGCACTCCTGCCCTGACCTCTCGTCCTTCCCTGAGCTCTCCTTCTCCCCCGAGCATGGCACCTTCCTCAAGCACACCGCCTCCCTGAGCCACACAATGAGCTTTACTTTATGTTCTAGATTGTGGCCTTTTGATTACTCAATGAGAAAATTTGTCAAGATTAAAATCTCAGTGACAATCTAGGATTATTCTGCTAGTTTGAATTCACATGTGCTAGTTGTATACTTCTGTGCAATTGGTAGCTTTGTCAATAGCAAGTCCTTAGTCTCCTGCTTAGTATTGCTTACTACTGTTCTTCGGCTTTGTCGAATATATGTTGGTTCTGCATGCTCTTGACATTGATACTACGTTGAGGTAATATTCAATTAAACAATCTAGTCGAATTTTTGGGGGTTGTTACTGTGATCATTGAAATATTGACAAGAGTGGAAGAAGGCCAAGTTTAGAACTTGTGCAACTCCTCACCTGAAAGCAAAAACACACTTCTTAGTCTATGTAATATGTAGATTTTTAATGCCTACTTTTATGTACTATTCAATATACTGCCGTATGTTAATGACCTAAATAGTTTATATGTTTTGAGAGATAATACATATATATTCATGTCATTTTCATATTGCTCAATTCTATAATCTTTTGAAGATATCATCTGCTCATTCTTCGATATCGTCGCTGAATGCGTGTGATACACCATCCTCTGAAAAATACCAAAAAGGAAGAGGACTATCGAAAAAGCCCGAGGGTCGATTTACCATCACGGAGGTCGATCCATCTGGGATCCCTCTCAATCCTCCCCGAGCAGTGTCTACATTCTGGAGAATAGTCAGAATAGTTGCATGGAACGGGTTGAGATTACGTTCGATTCATGGAAGAAGGTGACTGGAGCTCAAAAAAGTGAGCCGCTGATGGAAGTTTTTCAATCATTTAAGATCCCAAAAGAACACCAGGCCACCATGTGATGACATGCGTTGATAGCGGTGTGCAAAGCATAGAAGAACTTCAAGAGCCTGCTTATCAAGCAATACGTGGAGAAGGATCTGACGCCCTTCCACAAGTACCCATTCCTGGAACCACAATGGCAAATGTTTATGCAGATGAAGATGATAGATAATTTTAGGAGTGAAAGTGAGGCGCATAGGGCCCTTTAGGCAAAAAACATGCACCCACACAGACTCGACACTGCTAGATATGCTGGTAAAATCCTGCAATGGAGGAAGGAGGACGAGCAAGCAATCCTGTGGGACACTGCCCCGCCATTTGTCGGGATCCCTGATGAGCGCGCCCGAAACTGGATAAGAGCAAGGTCATTTACCATGTAGTCGGGGGCCATCTCCTTTTGAAACCCCACAGACGAGGAAGTGTCCCACCATTTGATAAGATATCGAACTGCCTAACTAGTTTGTAGTTACTCCATAACTTCATAAGAAGTGAAATGACATGTCGGGCTTTTGCAGGAAGTACTGAGTGTAGAATCTTCTGAAGGCTCATTCTAAGTAGTTAGGGAGGGAGATATACTCTCTGCGGCCCTGGGAAACAAAAAGAACCCGGGTCACACGAGAGGACTTAGTTTTTATGTTCCTTGGAAATATCGTTTCTCAGAAGACTCCAAAGCGTACTAGAGTAGGAAGAGAGCCAAAGCCGAGTGTGAGGCACAGCTATGAGAGGAAATTACAACACCCCTTAGAGATGAGATGCAAAGATATGTTAGAGATCAGATGGAAAGATACGGCATCTCAGAAAATCAAAAGGAAACCCCCACTGCTCTTGTGCTAGGCAGCCGCCAACCGTCGGAGTAGCTACGTGTCCAATCCAACCTCAGAGAGCGACCACAGATTTCCTGTTGATAACATCCTAGTAATAATTATTATCTCTAGTATGCTCGATCCACTGATAGGCCTGTTGGAGTAGCTAATTTTGTATTATTATGTAGGTGGCTACGAAGTGCAACCTCCAAGTGAGATATGCTGCTATTGCCCTATGTGCTGCTTGGGGCTACACATATCCATCTCGGCCTTGGACCTTGGTGAACGGTGTATCTGTAGTGCCAGGTTTCACAAAAGTGAATGTGAATAGTGTTCATGCCAATTGCGAGGTCGTCCCGCTACAGATGCCCCTAAACGACGAGGTTAGGACTCTAGGGCAAGCCATTAGAACATTCATTCAGTGGCCCAAGAGGGACATCTGCCTAGAAGCTCTTGCACCGGTGCCAAGTCCAATTGAGCCATCTGCACCTTGCCAAGTCCACAGGAGCTATCTGCACTAGTGCCAATTCCACATGAGTGATCCACACCAAAGCTCCCTGCACCGGTGCCAAGTCCACTAGGGCTATCCGCACCAGAGCTACCTACACAGACGCAGCAAGGGCGTCGGGCATTACATCTCATGCCCAGTCGATTACTGTGAAGTCGACCTACAGCCGAGACGGCAAGGGCAAAATGAAGAAGACCAATGATGAGATTCCTTACTTGCCGTTGGCCTAAAAACTCGTGGTAGGCGAGTCATTGGTCATCCTGAAAGAGTGCCTCCTAACCCTAGGACTGGTTTACTAGAGATTACATGCATAGTACATATAACAGGCCAACAAGCTGAAGAAACAACGATGCTCGGGTTACACCGTCAAGTTCAAGCTGGATCATTTTCAACACAACATTCATGATTGTGTCTTCACGGTGACTTTTGAGGACTTATTCAATCTCTACACACTTAACGCCCTTGATGCCTAACTCATTCGATGCTGAACACTGTAAGTGTGTACAATCATGGTCTATGTTTATGTAATACCGATAAATTTCATATACAATCATGGTCTAGTCGTCGTGCAATGCGCTCGATTTAATGCAAGTCTTTCACGTGATGGAGCAGCCTACTCCTGTCATGACCCGATGGCTTGCCTTGCATGAACGCCTAAGGAGCAGCGCATCTGCCCCTTGATCTTGTCTTCGCAAGAACCTGCTGGAGAGATAGCACCAAACCAAACGAAATAGCATAGAACACAATCGATCGAGTTCACTTTTCTAGTCACAAGCAGACGTCTTCTTCTCTTCTCTTTATTTCTCTTTCTCTTGACCACACCGGTCACCACGTTCCCATGTTACAAAGCTCTGCATGGCTTTAAATAGCCTGCACACACGGCCTAACAAATGAACTCATACTCAAACACGGACACGGGGGTTGAATATGACCTTAACTTGTATACATACACGGCAACATCACGTATACATATACGGACTTTGACTCAGATTCACACAGACTAAACAAGATTACTTCTAATAATCACCTCCTTAATCTTGTTTCTCCATCTTGATCACGCCAATCTTCTCTCTTGCTTTCGCTTCTTCTTTGCACGCCTTCCTGGGCTGGAGCACCTGCTACCACAACGACCTTGTCATTACCTGAGCCTCCCATTTTTCTCCAACACATATCTCGGCTGAGATCATGCCACCTCTGGTCTTTGTGTTCGCACGTCCCACTGGCGCTGCTCCCGCGTATCCAGCTTTGGCCTGGAACACTCCAGCGCCTCGTGCACCTCCTCGCCTTGATCTCCCTTTGCGTTGCATGTGCTTGACCTGCACTAGCTGCATGCACTCCTATGCCTCCTGCATATCGCCTATGCCAACCACCCGAGCTGACGCTGCCTCGCCCTGGACCTTCTACATGCAAGCCTGCATACCTGCATTCAACTACTACGTGCTGCGTTCGGGTCTTTCCGCTTTGTGCGCTCAAGCACCACCAATACCAACTTCATAGTTATCTAACAATTAATCGACAGGTAAACACATTACCTTTATAGATAACTCTATTGTAGTCATTCCTTCCCAATGACTACGATAAGATTTGAGCTTAATTATTCATGTGCACATGTATTTGTTCATGGATGGACAATTTATTTCATTTTAGTTAATTGATTTGTGAAATGGATATTCTTCTTTCTGAAATGAATGAATGTGAGTTGGATGAATATGAAACTATGTTGATATGTTAGTTTCAGAGGGCATGACTAGCATTTCCTAAGCTAGCCAACTAATAGAAATAGAATTTTTGAATAGAAAAGAATATCACAGATGGTTTGTAGTTGCAATTGTTTATGATATATATTTATCATAGACGGTTCGTAGTTGAAACCGTCTATGAAATACTGCATTATAGATGGTTCAAAAAATATCTGTGATGATTTTATATAATTACCAACCCATAAACTCAGACGGCTCACAAAACTGTATGTGATAATGTTTTTGAACCGTCTGTGATAACTTATTCTGTATTAGTGATGGATCCATCTAAATTTGATTGATTTGCTCTTGATTTGACCTTAAAGTGTGATTTCTTGATCCGAGGGATTTTGAATTGATTTCTTTGGTGATCTAACTTGCTATGTGTGAATACATTTAGACCTATCTTGGTCATCATTTACCCACAAAAAAGTTGTATTCACCAAATTTGATTTTGACTTGGTTTTGGGAAAACCTTCCAATAAACTAAAAAGGTCTCAGCTTTTGCCATGATTCTCATGATCGTTTGTTGGAATACGTTCACAATACCCTAGAGAAGATTTCTACAAAGTTTTATATAATTTGGATCTACAGATCAAAAGTTTTATCAAATTTAGTTTTTGAATTCTACTAAAAACCCTCTGTTCTTCTCTGTCCTCTCTGAATTTTCAACCACTTAGAAGTTTTTGACCAGTCACAAGTTTCGACCACGTCTGATTCGACTGCTCATTGGTCATCAACCTTACTAGTAGTGTTTCGACGGGTTTCGACCACTTTGGTTTTGACCGCTCACTGGTCATTGACCTACCTGGTCGTATTTCAACTTGTTTCGACCAAGTGAGGTTGTTGATCACTCTAGTTTTCAACTACTTAATGGTCATCGGCCACACTGGTCGGATTTCGACTTTATTCAAACACTCGGGTTTGTAATCTCTCTCAGGTCATCGATCATGTTGATTTTCGATCATGTTGGTTTTCGATCACTCTCTTGTCATCGATCACGTAGTCGAATTCCGATCACAATGTCTTTTTGATCAAGTTGCGCTCAATTTTGTGGGACTTCTGACCACGTAGTTGAAGTTCAACCATGTTGTTTTTCTGACTGGTTTTGCTTAGCTGTAAGTCTATGGTTTTTCAGTGGGATTGCTATTCTAATCTTCGTAGCTTTATAGCTATTGGAGTAAAGGATAAGTGAATACTTGGGAGAAAATTTTTAAGGCACTATTCACCTCCCTCTGTTGTCTATCCAATTCTACGGAAAGAAATCCAACAATTTCGTTAATAAAGTAGCAACTAGATGAATATGAAACAAACAGCATCGGTTGTGGTTTTGAACTAATTAGCTGCCGATCAAGTTGTGTTGAGTAGAGGTTAGCAAGGTATAGAGAACCGGAACAGGCCTGACCACCTTTCAGTTTTTTTTCTGAAAATGGTATGTTTTGTATTTTTTGGAACTTTAGAAAATGATTTTTTTGAAAATATGATGTTTGGGATATAAACTAGGTGTAATTATAACCAAAACTAGCGTTCTAAAAAAACCAGGGCGACAGTTTTCCTATATATATATATATATATATATATATATATATATATATATATATATATATATATATATATATATATATATATATATATATATATATATATATATATATATATATATATATATATATATATATATATATATATATATATATATATATATATATATATATATATATATATATATATATATATATAATAAAACACCATTGGATCCTGGATGTCAATGTTTATCTAGTAGATTCTGCAAGAATTAGAAAAGAAAAGGGCATACTTGACTATACTTCAATGCAAAGCAAAGATGTGCCACTAATTAATTTCATTTTGAGGCAAAGGAAATTAATTAAATTAAGTGAAGCATTAATATATCTCACGTCTCTCCGAGGAGGACGAGGAAGTCCTCGTCGCCGAAAGCATTAAGTGTAAGTTCCACTGAATTCTAATTGTAATTATATCAAAATAGAACAAGGTAATATACCTTAATTCCCTAAAACGGACCAAAACCAACTTCACAGTTGTCCAATAATTAATCGACAGGTAAACACATTTCCTCCATAGATAACTCTGTTGTAGTCTTTTCTTCCCAATGACTAAGGCTATCTTCCTGGAATCACGTAGGTTGTTTGCCACGTACGTTGCAAAGGTAAAAGGATGAACGCCCTGCGACCTGATCTACATTTCTCGGTATTTGCTTGTACACATTAATCCTATATAACACTTCATAGTAATACCTGTCAAACTAACAAATTCTATTTTTGCAGTGCCACCAGTAGCCGCTGGGCAACACCTGTGGATTCTATGTTTGCCACAACATGCAACTAATCGTCGATTCCGCGAAGATCAATATTGATCCTCAGGTTAATTTGTCAATCTTGTGATAATTATTTCATACTTAGCAATTTACATATGTATGCACGACATTGATCTTCCTACCGACAGATTGTGTCCATCGCTACAACTCCATTGGAACAACCCGACCTCTCAGAGATTCGAGGACAGTGTGTATACTTCTTGTGGTCTAAAGTCATAAAAGAAGATGGGGAATTCTACAATATATAATAAATTTCCCTGCAATAAGATTGAGCATAATTATTCATTTGTACATGTATTTGTTTATGGATGGACAGTTTATTTCATTTTAGTTAATTGATTTGTGAAATTCAGTTCTTCTTTCAAAATGAATTAATGTAAATTGGATATATATATATATATATATATATATATATATATATATATATATATATTATGTTGATATGTTTGTTTCAGAGGGCATAACTAGCATTTCCTGAGGCTAGCCAACTAATAGAAATAGATTTTTGAATAGAAAAGAAAATCACAGACGGTTTGTAGTAGAAGCCGTTTGTGAAATACTGCATCACAGACAGTTTGAAAGCCGTCTGTGATGATCTCATATCATTACTGACTTATAAACTTAGACGACTCACGAAACCGTTTGTGATGATATTTTTGAACCATATGTGATGACTTATTCTGTAGTAGTGATGGATCCATCTTAATTTGATTGATTTGCTCTTGATTTGGGCTCAAAGTGTGATTTCTTGATCCGAGGGTTTTTAAGTTGATTTCTTTTGTGATCTAACTTGCTGTGACATGTGAGAATACATCTAGATCCATTTTGGTTATCATCTACCCATGAGCAAGTTGTATTCACCAATTTTGATTTTGACTCGGTTTTGGAGAAACCTTCCAATAAACTAAAAAGGTCTTAGCTTTTGCCATGATTCTCATGATCGTTTATTGGAACATGTTCACAACACCCTAGAGAAGATTTCTACAAAGTTTTATATTATTTGGATCTATGGATCAAAAGTTTTATCAAATTTAGTTTTTGAACTTTGCTGAAAACCTTCTGTTCTTCTCTGTCCTCTCTAAATTTTCAACCACTTAGAAGCTTTTGACCAGTCACAAGTTTCGACCACATCTGATTTGACCGCTCACTGGTCGTCAACCTTTCTGGCAGTGCTTCGACAAGTTTCAACCACTTTGGTTTTGATCGCTCACTGGTCATTGTCCTACCTGGTCGTATTTCGACTTGTTTCGACCACGTGAGGTTTTTGAAAACTCTGGTTTTCGACCACTCAATGCTCATTGGCCACACCGGTTGGATTTCAGCTTCATTCGAACACTTGGGTTTTGCAATCTCCCTCAAGTCACTGACCATGTTGATTTTCAATCATGTTGGTTTTCGATCGCTTTCCTGTCATCGATCACGTAGTCGAATTTCGATCACGGTGCATTTTCGATCAAGTTGCGCTCAGTTTTGTGGGACTTTAGACTACATAGTCGAAGTTCGACCACGTTGTTTTTCTTATTGGTTTTGCTTAGCTCTGATCTCTGGTTTTTCAGTGGGATTGCTATCCTAATCTTCATAGCTTTATAGCTGTCGGAGTTAAGGATAAGTGAATACTTAGGAGAAAATTTTTAAGGCACCACTCACCTCCCTCTGTTGTCTATCCAGTTCTACGGAAAGAAATCCAACAATTTCGTTAATAAAGTAGCAACTAGATGAATATGAAACAAACAACATCGGTTGTGGTTTTGAACTAATTAGCTGTTCGATCAAGTTGTGTTGAGTAGAGGTTAACAAGGTATAAAGAACCGGAACAGGCCTGACCACCTTTCATTTTTTTTCCTGAAAAATGGTCTGTTTTGTATTTTTTTTTGAAACTTTTAAAAAAGATTTTTTTATTTGAAAATATGATGTTTGGGATATAAACTAGGCGTAATTATAATCAATTTGGTACAGAAGTTGAATCCAACCGGGTGGTAGTTTTCAAAATAATCAATTGCACCTCAAATTTTCAAATATCCCTCCTAAAAAACCGGGCGACCGTTTTGGTAGTTGTTGTTGTTGTTTTTTAATTTTTATTTTTGCAAAAACCGGCTGGATCCTGGATGTCAATGTTTATCTAGTAGATTCTGCAAGAATTAGAAAAGAAAAGGGCATACTTGACTACTTCAATGCAAAGCAAAGATGTGCCACTAATTAATTTCATTTTGAGGCAAAGGGAATTAAATTAAGTGAAGCATTAATATATCTCACGTCTCGCCGAGGAGGACGAGGAAGTCATCGATCGTCGCCGACGCCCTCACCCCAGAAGGCCTCGCACTGCCCCGCGCCGCGCCTCACGGCGGTGCGGGCCATCTCGTGGAGATCGACGCCGGAGGAGAGGCCGGCGGTCACACAGGAACTGGCCTGGAACGTCATTTTCAGCGTGGGCGGCCCGTCTTTCTTGCCTTGTTTTATCCGTCTCCTGAGAAAGCGATGCCCCCTTCTTGTTTTCTCCGATCAACAGTAGGGGTACGGCGAGACTAATAGTTTCATTCTTTTCATTGTTTCTTGGACTCTTTAAGGTGAAAGTATGAACGTCTACCAAAAAAGTTTTCATTGTAAATATATGAATTGTGGTCAATAAAGACTATCGAAAAACAAAAACAAAACCATTTTGCGCCAGCCCGTACGCTGGCGTAGCCGCTGACCTAAACACCGACGTAGCCGCAAAAGAATACCTTCAAATTCGAACGAGAATGGGCCATCCACACGAATTTTAGTGGGAAATGAAACATGAGGTATTAACTTATGTGTTGCTTCTATGGTTTTTGTGTATAGATGACATCCATACGGGCTTCCTCGTAGCTTTCTCACGTTGAGCACACAAATCAGCAGGAGTGAATCAAACTTGAGAAAATACGATGCAGATGGAGTAGCAACATGTACACAACTACACAAACTCCTAATCGAGGAGGATTAATTCTGCCATCTTTGTGAAGCAGATGCCCAGAGCTCTACCCATTTATTAAAGAGAGACCGAATAAAGTTTTAAAGTTACACCAGCATCATCCTTTTCAGTTAGGAACATAAGGGGGATAAACACATCACAAAGACACCCAGTATACACCAACAACCTCACGCAAAAACACCTTAATTCTGCCGCCTTCATCAAGTTAATCTCATTAACTCGAAGTAGTAGTCTTTACTGTCTGGTGTTCAAGAATTTTGGGGGTTCAACTGCACTACCATGAGTCGAAGAGTATGTCCCCACGAAAACTGCAGTTTAACATGCTCTCGGTTCCATTTCCATATCAGGGCTGTCAAAGCGGAGATCATAATCGTCCGTCGAGTCATCGGGGAGCCTCACCGTCTTGATCCTAGCACACTTCGCTCGCATTTCTTCGTTGCCCATTTCTACGTTGAAACAATGGCGGATGTCGAGAGACTCCAGATACACACAGTTGTCGAGGATGGCTGCCAGACCGTCGTTGCCGAGGCTGTTGGCAAAGAGCTGCAGCGAGCGAAGGCCGCGCATCGCCGCGATCCCCATGGCCTCCCGGTCGTCGACGCCCTTCCTCCGGCAGAAGCGGTCTTTGCTCAGCCGGAGGCGCCTCAGGTGTGGGCAGGATTCGCTGACGGCCTCGCAGGTCAAGTCGAAGATCTCTGAGCAGAGGGACAGTTCTAGCTCCTCAAGTAGAGTGAACTTTGTTATCGCTCGCTTGAGTATTAAATCAAACATAAAATTGTAGCAAGAGATGAGCCTTAAGCTCTTCAGCGAGGGCGCCCTGTAAAACATTGCATCTATATTGAATTTCACTTGAATTTTGTAGGGAAACAAATCCATGAATTTCGTTAGTACAGTAGCAAGTAGATGAAACAAACAGCATCGGTTGTGGTTTTGAACTAATTAGCTGTTCGATCAAGTTGAGCTGAACTCTGTTGAGTAGAGGTTAGCAAGCTAAGGTATCAAGAACCGGAACGGGCCCAAAATGGTGGGGGCTGGTTCTGGTTTTCACCGAAAACTGACCACCTTTAATTTTCTTTTTGGTGAAAACTGATCTGTTTTGTATTTTGGGAACTTTGAAAAAAGAAATTTTTTGAAAAATTGATGTTTGGGATATAAACTAGGCGTAATTATAATCAATTTGGTATAGAAGTTGAATCCAATAGGGTGGGTTAAGAAAAACTAGATTCTAAGAAGAGGTATTTCATCATATACCGTATAAGTTAAGATACAAGAACATATATCAGTGACACATGATGGTGCACATAATCAATTGCACCTCAAAATTTTCAAATATCCCTCCTGAAAAACTGGGCGACCGTTTTTTTTTTTTTGGTAGTTTTTTTTTTGCGAAAACCGGCTGGATCCTGGAGGTTAATGTTTATCTAGTAGATTGTGCAAGAATTAGAAAAGAAAAGGGCATACTTGACTACTGCAATGCAAAGCAAAGATGTGCCACTAATTAATTTCTTTTGAGGCAAAGGAATGAAATTAAGTGAAGCATTAATAGATCTCACGTCTCGCCGAGGAAGACGAGGAAGTCCTCGTCGCCGACGCCATCGCCCCAGAAGGCCTCGCACCGCCCCGCGCTGCGCCTCACAGCGGTGCAGGCCATCTCGTGGAGATCGACGCGGGAGGAGAGGCCGGCGTGGGAGCGCATGTCGATGCGGCGCCACAGCTCGGGCTCGTCCCGAGCGGCGCGGCGCCATGCCCCGCACACCTGGCCGGCGCCCATCAGCACGTCGACGTGGTCCAGCCTGTGTAGCACGACCAGAAGCGCGTCCCATGGCAGCTCCGCCCAGTCCCTGGCCTCCCCAGCCGGCAGCTCTGGTGGGAGCTCCTCGAGGAGGCCAGGCCGGCGGCGGCGGCCGTCCGAGGAGGAGGGCGTTGCCATCGCCGTCGATGAGGAAGGAGCCAAGACGCGATTCCCATAGCCTCTCTTTTCTACACACAGCTAGCGGAGATACCGAGGGAAAGTACATCAATGCCACGACTTTCTTGCGAATGTCATTTTCAGCGTGGTCGGCACGTCTTTTTGCCTTGCTGGTTTTACCTATCTCCTGTGAAAGCGACGCCCCTTCTTGTTTTTCCCCGATCAACAGTACCCCCGGGGATTCTTGTTCCTACGCCAGAGATTCCTTGTTGCCGTTTGAGAAGGACAGGGATAAAAATCATGATCACCAAAAAAATTTCAGAAAATCCAAAAAAAAATCACAAACAACATCACAATTAATAGCGTGCAATTTTGTAGGGTATATCTTGTACCGAATTTTGATAGCATGCGACAACAAAATAACTACAATCAACATTAAATCATCAACACTATAACCATAGCTCGAAAGCGCATGCAACACCAAAGTTTAACAAACCAAAACTTCTGCCAGCAGTCCTTAAAGCAAAGAGAGTTCATAATTCTTGTCATAGGAGATAATTCCAGAGAGGAAAGATGTGTTTGACTTCAATGATCGCCAGACATAAATGGTCGTAGGCATCAAATTGATAATTGATCTGAAATCAGTACTCATCAAGAAAAGAGATGGCTTCACATATGATGAGTTCTCTGGAATAGAGTGGTCTTTTCGGTCCAATTAAAAAGATCACATATGATGAGATCATAGGAATAGAGTGATATTTTCAGTCCAATTGCAAAGATTGGCAGACCGTGCAACCATACCAGAAGAAGGTGAGGAGGGCGTTGTCATTGCCGTCGATGCGGAAGGAGGCAAGACACAACTTTCGCCTTCATTTATATCGGTAAAGTTATACGTGAATTTCAGTTAATCTGTAATTTTTTACACAAATAATTAGAAGTCATAAACTATAGCTAAAAATCGTAAACAACCGTAGCCACAAAAGAATAGACATGAAATGTCATTTTCAGCGTGGGCGGCACGTCTTTCTTGCCTTGTTAATTTTATCCATCTCCTGAGAAAGCGACGTCCCTTCTTGTTTTTTCCGATCAATAGAAGGGGTACGGCTAGGCCAATGGGTCCTAGTAGTTTCATTCTTTTTTGGACTCTTTAAGTTGAAAGTATGAACGTCTACCCAAAAAGACTCTAGAGTATAAATATAGAAAAAGAGTTTTTATTCTAAATATATTAATTGAGGTCAATAAAGGCTATCGACCGCTCTCCCTCTTATCTTATGTTAATCGTTCAACTACTTTTGTATTGCTAGATTGTTCTCACTTTTTAGTTGTTGATTGGTTATTGGATCACTCGGTGACATTAGTTTTTTTAACACGCTATTAGCATCGACTTGATGACATTAATTTTTTAACACGTCATTAGCAACGACCGCTCTACATACCACAATATATCGTCAAATAAACCTCTTAGATGAGCGAGTTATTTTCTTAAATTTTTTGCACGAATTAACCGTTCGTCCCGCGAGTTCGTTGGTCGGCCGTGTGAACGCATGTTTAGCTGTTACTATTTTGATCTCGAGAAACAAAAATAAACCAAAACCACTTTGCGTAGCCGATGGCCTAAACACCGACGTGAATACCTTTCAAATTCCTATGGAGCGAGAAATGGGCCATCCACATGAATTTTGGTGGGAAATGAAACATGAGGTATTAACTTATGTGTTGCTTCTATGGTTTTTGTGTATGACATCCATACGGGCTTCCTCGTAGCTTTCTCACGTTGAGCACACAAATCAGCAGGAGTGAATCAAACTTGAGAAAATACGATGCAGATGGAGTCCTGGCTTTTCAGGCAGCAACATGTACACAACTACACAAATGTGACGCCCCACGCATTATTATCCTCTGGATAACCGTATGGGACAAACGGATTACTATTTGCTTGATCAGTAGAACACCACTTCGGCAAATGGTAAACCCTTACAAGAGTTGCGCATCGGAACAATAACATAGATACTGTAGATTTTATTACAGCAATGGCCACATGGCCTATAGTCTGGTATTACAAAAGTACCATAATTAACAAAAGCAAGACTAATACCCCAGGGCTCCTCTGCCCACTTCACCGGGCCTTCTACTCGTCCCAGCCGAAGTATATGGGGTCCACCTCGCCTGGCTCCTCGTAATCTCCCTCCTCCTCTCCGGTCGACTCGGCGCCACCTGCTTCCCCTTCATCCGGCTCGTAAGCTTCCTCGAGCGGATTAGGGTCTAACAAAAGGAGGTTAATGGCAAGGGTGAGTACCACGGTACTCAGCAAGCATAATAGCAATAAATGCACTGATATGCTCTCATGTCCTTAGTCCAGATTCTAACTTCTAAATTCTGAAATTAATCTTACAAAAATATCCAGTCTTGCATTTTTAATTCTCAAATGATTTCTATTTTTCACCCAATAAGGTACGATCCCTAGTGATCACCGTAGTCCACATTCCAGTGAACTGGCATGAATTCATGATTTTATGAGCACTGCGCAGGCTTGTACCATTGTACCCAAGCTGCTCTGAACCTTCTTAACTAGGTTATTCCACACTGCCTTAGGTATGGAATCCAGTTCAGAGTACAGAACCGTTTTCCGATTACATTGTTCCATCCACTAGCCCATCTATTATCCATCGGTGTACCAAGTCGCTCACTTGGGCTCCACCGACTTCCAATAGTGTTTGGTTGGACCGGCTCCCGGCCCAACACTCCACCTAACGCATATAACGTCTGGGACTTACTCACTTTCAAACTTGCATTACTGGTCCTGAGCTTCATCCATCTCTTACACATAAATATTTACCCTATGTGGTGGACTGGTTAACGTAACGGGATACTAAATTCTGCCCGTCCTAGACGGGAAAATGGTTGGCATGATAAGTATGGTTCCCTATCCGATTGAAAATGAGGTAAGTCCTTATATTATAGCCCTATGTAAAGAGGTCTGCCTAGCCTCTCTGCATCCTTTCCCTGAACCTCTTTACCCACCATATACATCTCTGCTTGTGGGCCTGCTGCTCCTCTCAACAGTACCACAACTGTTCATCTCATTTCTTACTTTCTCTCTTTCTTTTTCTCCTCTTTTCTTTTCTCATCTTACTCATCATAACATCATAGCATCTTCATTCTCTGATTTCTTTTTAAAACAATGGTTTTCATGCATTTAACTAGGATTATTAGTATTGTTGGAAATACACATATTTTTAACATAGCTACATGCATGATTGAAGAATGAGCTTGCCTGAGACGTAGGGTAATTCAGAACTGCCAGAAATCGAATCCGCTTCCGCTATTTGCTCTCTCTCGACTTCTGTAGAATTTATTGCTAAGCTTAAAAAAATAAATACTTACAGCTACTAATTTTAGAAAGGGATTAAATAGAGAAGTAATTCCCCGCCCACTTTAAGTTGTATTTCTAGTTGCATAGCTTTTCTAATCACATTTATTGAATTTTCAATAGAGTTTACTTTTTTTGTTATTTATAGGAAATACTACAAGAAAATAATCAAGAATTTCCTACAAGAAAACAATGTCTTTAATCTACTGGCTTCTCAGTCCTCCCTACACACACGTCAGGCCATGGGCTTTGGCCCACCGCGGCTCTTCTCCTCCTTCCCCTTCTTCTCCCACCGACGCCTCCTCTCTGCCTCATTTCTGCCGCCGCCTCGCTGCCTTTCTTTTTCCTCCGACGCCTCCTCTCCCTTGCCTCTTCTTCTTCTCACCGAACTCACCCCGCCTCTCTCACTTCCTCGCCTCCTCTCACCGCGCCTCCACACCGCCTCACTATGGCGCTTCGCCGCCTCGTCTACTGCTCCTCGCCTCACTACGGCTCTTCACCGCAGTCTCTCACACCGCCTCTTCTGCCTCTTTGTGCCTTCTCTGCGCCGCCTCCTCTCCACTCAACTACACCTCCCTTTTCTTCCTTACCTGCCATGGCGCCCTTCTCCACGGCTCGGATCCGAACGGATCCGGCCTAGATCGGCCCTCCCACAGTGGATCTGCGTCTAATCGGTGCTCCCATGGCTGGATCAAGTCGATGCTCTCCGGGTTTGAAAGATGGTCTTGCGGTGGCTTGGGCTCCATGGCGGCAGGCCGCGTCAGCTTCCTGGCTAGGGGGTTGGCCGACGGCCTCCAACCACTGAAATGCTCACGGTGCTAGCTCTCCTACGCTACTAATGTTACATGCACTTGATTTATTTGATCAATCTTTTGTTATTTACTTGATTTTATTGAGATCGGTGGCCGAGCCTATGGTGTCGAGTGGCGGTGCTAGATGTTGAGGAAGGCTCTACTTTTGGGTTGTCCTCACTCTAGGGCATGCTTGGGCTTTGGGTTTGGCTACTAGTTGTTTGGGTGACATGGTGATTGGGGTTTTTTCTTTTTTTTCCTATTTGATTGGTGCGGCTGTGATCCCAAAGAGGAAAGAAAGAATGGGGGAGATGAAGTGGGTGTTAGGAAACTGGGCCCATGGCCAAGAGTCCTGGCATATTTGGGCACCCCACCGTAGACTATAAATAGGGACCTAGGCCCCCCTCATTATGTACCCCGATGCAATCTAAAGCAATAAAGAAAGACCAGGAGTTCTCTCTACCTCTCTGTGTTCAATCTATTCTCTCGTGATTCGTGATTGATTCGTTCTTGTTCTAAGCGCAGAAATCGCTCGGATGGTCGCGGTGGCGGTTTCTCAACACGTTATCAAGCACGACTTCGCTCCGGTGAACGAGGTAATCATCGGCACGATTGAATTTTCTAGATCGCTTTTGAATCTGTATTTTCTTTCCGCGTTCTAGATTGAAATTCTACGGTGCAAATCCGCCCCAATCTACCGCGAGTAGACTTGAAGTCGCCGGCACAATGCCGATCGGTAGATTGTGAAACGGGGTAGATGTTGATTGCGCTATAGAACGATGCAAATCCGCCCTAAATCTACCGCGAGCAGATCTAAAATCGCCGGCACAATGTCGATCGGTAGATTACGAAAACGGGTAGATGTTGATTGCATCATAGATTAATTTTATGCATCTATTCTTTCTGTTCCGTTTATGCATGACATCACACAAAAAGAAAGCAAAGGGGCAATGCTGCTGCACCCGCATATGCACTAGAAGCCAGATCGGGAAGCCGACCGAGAAAAATTTTGAGGCGCCGACGTGTCTGCATGCACGAAGAATTGGCACGGGCCGCAGCCCGTACGGGAGGTCGCCGCCGCCGACCTCAGGTCACGCCAGCCCCAGCACTGGTAACCACGCCCGAGGCATGGCCGCCGCCACCCGAAGCAGTTCCTCCCGCGCCCGCATGCGCAATGGCTGCCGCTCGCCTTACGGGCTCGTCGAAGCCGCGCCACTGAAACCCGTCGCCGCCGACGGCGCCGGCTGCCGCCCTAGGGAGATGCGCCCGAAGCGCTATCACCGGTGGCTTCTGCCTCGCCGTAGCCGCACCTGCGCCCGAGGTGTCGCCGTGTCGCCTTGAACCCCATGTATGAGCGCAACCCAATGGCCCGGCTCCACCGTGCCAGCACGCACGCGTACACCGCCGGCCACCGCCGGTTTCTTGCGCTTGCGCAACGCGCCGGTCACCGTCGCTGGGGCTCCAAAGCCGAATGCCGCCGCTAGCCCATCGCCCCGAATGGCGTGCGCCGCCGTCCGCCTAACACTCGCGACGCATGCGCCGCATGATGCCCGCCGAGGCACCGCGCCCATAGCCGCCCGATCCCGCCGTCTTGCTGCGCCGCATGCGCTCGGCGCCGGCGCCATGCCGTGCCGTCTTGCCTTGCGATAGCGCCGCGCGCGCGCACGCCCGCGACGCACCTCTCCGACCGAACAGCCCGCGGCCCGCAGACCGCGCTACCTCCCCGCGTCGCCTTGGGCCGACACCGCCGCCTTGCGTCAGCCCTGTGGCTTGCGCCGCCGTCTCCCTGGCTGGAGCCCGCGTCCGCACCTTCATCTGGCTCGAGAGCCGCCGCCGCCCCGTATGAACAGGGGTAGGGGAAACCCTACCCCTGCCTTTGCTTTAGCCGTGCGGGAGATGGGCCGGACAGGCCGAGATGGGCCATGGGAAAGCAGGCCGGGGGAGGGAGCAAATGGGCCGGGAGAGGAAAAGAAAAAAAAGGCCCGTGCGGCACGGGGAGGGGGCGAAATTACAGAAAGGCCCCCCTAAATCATAAATATCGCTGATGAGCCCCTAAATCTTGCATCTAAGTCCAGAATTCTGCAAGAAAGGCATCATAATTCTGAAAATTACGTATAAGCCCTCAAATTTACGAGCGGGTCCAGAATTTTGCAGAAAACCCCTCTGTAAATCAGAAAATTGCGCGAATTTTTCTCTGAACTGAAAATTTGCGTAAAAACCCTCTGGAATTGCAGAATTTGCTGAAATTTTATATTTTAGCATAAAAGGGCCTCGGGAATCCGAATTTTGCATTATTTTTAGCTTTTGAAGCTTATTTATTTATGCCATTATTATTTTCTGTATTTATTTACTATTTTGGTTAATTGTAATTGTTTAAATTGCTTTTAATCACTGAAATTAGCAGTAAAATTTATAGAAAATGCACAGAAAATTATGAAACATTACGAGAACCTTTTTGTACCATTTATTTACCTGCAGTAAATTATTCTGTGCATGTCTACCGGCAATAGACTTATACACATTTAGATGACTAGCATCATGAAATGGAAGTTCGAGGAGCTGGCCCAGAATGGCCGAAACTATCTGACATGGCCATCTGATGTTGAGATTGTGCTTGGGGGCCGGAAGCTCGGCGCGGCTATTGGGATAAGCGGACAGAAAGACGCTAGACTCACACCTGAGGAGAATGATCAGGCACTTCATTTTCTCAGGCACCATCTCTGCCCAACTCTCAAGAATGAGTATATGGCGGAGAGGAACGCGCTAGCATTCTGGACCGCACTCAAGAAGCGGTTTGAGAGGCTCAAGTACACCATTCTTCCCAAGCAGAGCAAGAGTGGATCAGACTGAGATTTGCCAAATTTAAGACGGTCGAGGAATACAATTCTGCTTTGCACGGATTTGTACTGTCTGAAAAATTGAGAAAATCCTTCCACCCAATGCGGTATAATCCGCACGCAATTATCGTCCAAGACGGCTATGAGGAATATGCCGAATTGATTGATATGATGCAAATTGCGAAGCTCGGGACGGTTCTCCGCAAGAACTAAGTCACTCACCATCTGGTAGCTCCACCGCCGTGAAGCCAACGCCGAGAGCAACAAGGTGCGAAAGCCCTTGATAGAGAAAAGGGGAAGGAAGGGTAAGACCGCAGCTCAGAAAGGCAAATCAGATGCTCCACATGAGAATAAGGCTGTCAAGCCAAAACGGGATGGCAAAGGGCACATGAAGCCCACTCTGCATCGGTTGAGGGGCGTTCGGCGCTTACTGCGCTGATGGTGTTTGAGACCATTACGACAGCAGCACACCTCTCGACCTAGAAGCAGTCACCGTCATGATTTCTCTTAAAGAGAATGTCACCCCAAGAAAATAGCAGGAGAAGTCCAGTCCACTGAATGCATTTTGACTTTAATTGTCATTTATTTTGTGTGGAAGAATATGTTAGAATTTGCATGGATGGTACTTAAGAATTGTTATCTTCTTGTGATGGTTGGATGATATGTAAAGAATTCATTCATTTATTCAGTTTATGATGGCATGATATGTTCTGATATTGGAGTATTTTATTTATGTGTTGATTGCCTTCTCATACATGTTAATAAATACCCTATATTAGAACATGTATAGCGCCCTATGAAGGAAGTGTGCTTAGCCAGCAGCAGCACAATGCATATCATCTTAAGAGAGATTGAGTATTTTCGGTCGATTCGTAAGAGCACTGGCAGCCTTACGACAATCGCCAGAAGCGATGCATAATTGGCTCACGAAGAGCCACAATGGGCACAACTTTGGTCATTGAAGAAACCTTATTGTACCCAGAATCGACTAGCACTCTCCTAAGTTTTAAGGATATTCGCGCCAATGGTTTCCACGTTGAGACTAAAAGAAGAGTACGGTAAGGAATACCTGCTCATTACGAAGCGCGACGAGAATGGAAAAGGGTATTAGAAAAACTTCCTTCACTAGAAAATGGGCTATATTATACCAACATTAAAGCGCCTGCAGCGTACACTGTTCTGAAAACAGTATTTAGAAGCTCTGAATTCTTCTGTCTCTGGCATGACAGATTAGGTCACCCAAGTCTTAGAATGATGAGAAGCATAATAAATAACTCGCATGGGCATAATATTAATGAGAAGAATTTCTCGAATCATGAAGATTTTGTGTGCCCTGCATGTGCCACCGGGAAACTAATTACTAGACCATTCACTCTTAAAGTGAAAGAAGAAGTCCCTGCATTCCTGGAACGCATCCAGGGAGACATTTGCGGTCCCATTCAACCCGTCTCAGGGCCATTTAAGTATTTCATGGTGCTCATTGACGCTTATTCGAAGTGGTCATATGTGGGTTTGTTGTCCACAAGGAACCACGCCTTTGCAAAATTGATCTCGCAGATTATTCGCATCAGAAATGTGTTTCCTGAACATCACATCAAGTCCATTAGAATGGACAACGCCGAATTTACTTCAAAGGCATCGATGATTATTGCATGGCGATGGAATTGCGGTTGAGCATTCGCATCGCATGTCCATACCAGAATGGTTTGGCGAGGCTTTAATTAAAAGAATTATTGCCCACCTCTTGCATAATTGAAATCTAGCAGCTACATGTTGGGGGACACGCAGTCCTGCATGCAGCGAATCTTATCAACCTTAGACCTTCGGCCTACAACATCCATTCACCTATGCAACTAGCGCAAGTGTCACCACCGAAATTTCCCAACATTAGGGGGAGGAAATCAACCCCTTGATGAAGAATGTCGGGAAATTACGTGGCAAGCCTGGGGAATCCATACAGATGACTCGCGCACTAGAGAAGTCCAGAAGACAAGAGAAGTCTAGAAGAAAATAGAAGTCCAGAAGACAAAATAGATTTGCAAGCATTAGCAAATCAGCTGCCTGATCACTTTAGTGATTTGAAGAGTGTGACTAAGTCGCATGTGCCTGCACGTACTACACCGGAGAGGGTTGAAATACCAAATAAAGCAGAAGGTATCCCTATTCTCGTCCAGAGGCCTCAGAAAAAAAATAATAAAGGACGAGAACTCCGGTTCCTCAAATCCTTAGTAAGCGGGGACGCCTGGTGAAAAAGGATAAGAGGGATTTATCATAGCCGATCATTGAAGTCCCCCAGAATGAGAAGGGGGGCCAGTTGAGACCTGGCACAAGTATGACACCTTCCGAAAAGGGCATACCGGATCTGAATATCCCCATCGGCATGGATGTGTGCGCACACATCGGAGCCGAAAAACTAAAGGGACTTGCCACTGCAATTGAAAGAAGCGATGTGCAAGGTGAAGCTCCAGAAGAAGCAACTCATGAAGAAATAGCTATAAATAATGTGCACACGGGAGAGTCCCTGAATAGGACAATAGCTAATATCGATATCTACTTCGCAAAGAAAATTGCCACCATCATCGATCTTGATCCCGAGCCTGCATCGCTCGCTGAATGTAAGAAAAGATCATATTGGGAAGATTGAAAGAAGGCAATAGCAACTGAATTGCTATCTCTGAATAAAGAGAGGTGTTTGGGCCGTATGCGCACACCTCCCACATACACCCGTTGGGCACAAGTGGTTATTTGTTCGAAAGAGAAATGAAATAAATGAAGTAGTGAGATACAAAGCAAGACTGGTAGCCTAAGGTTTCACTCAACGTCTTGGAGTTGATTATGAAGAAACCTACTCCCTAGTCATGAGTGGAATTACCTTTAGATACTTGATTTCAATGGCAGTGAACTTGAATTTAGAAATGAAATTGATGGTTGTTGTGACTGCATACCTTTACGGTAACTTGGATTCGGAGATTTACATGAAAGTCCCTGAAGGAATCCCTCTCCCGAACCAAGACAGAGAAAATAGAAATATGTACAGTGTGAAACTCAGAAAGTCACTGTATGGACTGAAACAATCAGGAAGAATGTGGTATAATCGCTTGAGCGACTTTCTCTGCAAGAAAGGCTACACGAACAATGAAGACTGTCCTTGTGTATTTATACGGTGATCCCAGAATGGATTATGTATAATCTCTGTGTATGTAGATGATCTGAATATCATCGGGACAGCCGAAGACATAAAAGAAGTAAGCTCCTATTTGGAGTCAGAATTTAAAATGAAAGATTTGGGCAAGACCAAGTTTTGCTTAGGCTTGCAGCTTGAGCATATCCCTGAAAGAGTCTTGGTACATCAGTCGACCTACACCCAGAAGGTGCTCGAAAGGTTTGGCTTTGAGAAGGCATTTCCCTCGAAAGTACCAATGATCGGTAGGCCTTTACAACAAGAAAAAGATCCTTTCCGACCATGGGAAGAGGGGGAGGAAGTCCTGGGACCGGAATTCCCATACTTGAGTGCAGTGGGAGCACTCATGTATTTAGCAAACTGCACTAGACCGGACATTGCATTTGCCGTGAACCTGTTAGCAAGGTACAGTGCAGAGCCCACCAAAAGGCATTGGCAGGGCATAAAGGACATTTTTCGATACCTCCAAGGTAGCAAGAACCTCGGATTGTTTTACGAAAGAATCAAGATCTGAACTTGATTGGCTATGCAGATCTTTGGGTATCTGTCGGACCATATACCGCTAAGTCACAAACAGGCTATGTATTCTGTGTGGTGGAACTGCAATTTCATGGAAATCGTCTAAGCAAAGCTCGTAGCTACTTGACGAAC
This sequence comes from Dendrocalamus sinicus, assembly GCA_036346575.1. Taxonomy (NCBI): domain Eukaryota; kingdom Viridiplantae; phylum Streptophyta; class Magnoliopsida; order Poales; family Poaceae; genus Dendrocalamus; species Dendrocalamus sinicus. The sequence goes on along the minus strand of JAYEVI010000179.1, from coordinate 261,892 downwards.
CACTCGTAAATTATAGCATCAGATGAAGCCGCACGAGTGCGCTTTGCTCCGCCGAATGGTTCACCACATCCAGCGATCATGTGGGATGAACATTGTGCAAACACCCACAATTATCTATGAAGATAATGCCGCTTGCGTTGCACAAGTGCAAACGGGCTATGTGAAGAGTCATCTCACAAAGCATATCAACCCCAAGTTCTTCTATGCACATGAATTGCAAAAGATGGACGAGATTAAAGTCTTGCATACTAAGTCATGTGAAAATCTCGCAGATTTATTCACTAAGTCACTCCCGCATCTAGCTTTGAAAGGTGCGTGCGTGGAATGGAATGATGAGACTTAGAAAGTGCAGAATTCGGGGAGAATTCTCACAAGCCCGCTAGTAAATCTTGATCATGAAGATTAAGTACCCAAAAATAAAGTCTTGCAGACCAAATGAATTTGGGTGAATTGTACTCTTTTCCCTTGACGAGTTTTCCATGAAGTTTCTCGACCAAGGTTTTTAACGAGGCAATTCGTGCATCGTGACATCACATGTATCATGTACTCTTTCTCCAAATTTTTCCCACTGGGTTTTATGGAGTTTTGACGAGGCATGAGTATGTTGGGTGAGTGCCCAAGGGGAGTGTTAGGAAAGCGGGCCCATGGCCAAGAGTCACAGCATATTTGGGCACCCCACCGTAGACTATAAATAGGGACCTAGACCCCCCTCATTATGTACCCCGATGCAATCTAAAGCAATAAAGAAAGACCAGGAGTTCTCTCTACCTCTCTGTGTTCAATCTATTCTCTCTGTGATTCTGTGATTGATTCGTTCTTGTTCTAAGCAGAGAAATCGTTCGGACTGGTCGCCAGTGACGGTTTCTCAACAGTGGGAACCTACTTGTGCGGTTTGCCGGGCTGGAGAAGGTAAGTTGGGTCGATGGGGACCACTGTTGCTTGCACGCTGTCGCTGTCGGGGAAGAAGAGGTGGCTTGTCGCTTTTGCCGGATATGGGTTCTTTGTCTCGTGGTGGTCCCCGTTGACTTGCTCCTTGCTTTCTGGTCCTTGCCGGTTCCCCGATGGCTGCTGCCTCCTCGTCAGCCTCCTCTGTCCTCTGATGCCGATGCTCTGGCCTCTTCTTCTGGCCTCCGACCGAAGATGCTATACTAATGCTGGGATTGGTGAAGGCTCTGGATGCTATACTAATGCTGGGATTGGTGAAGGCTCTGGATGCTCTTGGTTGTGGACAGTGTGTGCTCTGGCCGTGTTTTTTTGGGGGGAGTTGTGGCCAATGCAGAGCATGGGGCTGGCTTTTGAGAACGCTAGGGGAGATGTTTCTCAGCTTCTCTCTCTGGTGCTGGCTTTTGCTGGCATGCAGCTGGCTTTACTCGGTCTTATCTCCTCCTGGGTCTCCCTTTCCTGTGCCGAAGGACCTCTGGTCCAAGGAGGGTTTGGTGCACTGTTGCTGTTGAAATGGGCTGGCTGGAATGTGACGTAGGCTTGGACTTGTGGGCTGAAATGCATGACTTTCATTTGTGGGCTTTTGTGGGCTAAAAGAGCATATGATGGGCTGAAATGCACTACTTGTGGGTTTTTTGGGCTAAGGTAAGAATTGTGGACTCGCTTTCTTAAAATTGCCGAATGATGACACCCACCGAGACGAGAGGTGCCGACCGGCCCGGGATGGTCTGGGGAGTCTCTAAGACGTTCTCGAAATGGCCCTACCAGCCCAAGGGCACTGACGGCAACTTTATTTTAATTTTTTTATTCTCCCTTGGATTGTTAATTGTCTAATCTTTTATTTACATAAGAAAATATATTGAGTGCAATACTAACGAAGATTCTTGTTGCAGGCGAACGAGAAAAGACGCAAGACAACTTCTACACCGAAGAGCTTGCCGAAGGAGTTTCATTTTCTAATTTTGTAAAATATGCTTGTAATGAAAGTGATGTGATTTGCTATTGTAAATGCAATGCCAGAAATGCAATTCAGTTTGTAATCTTAATTGTAATAACACTTGATGGAATGCCATAATTAATTTTAATTTCCCCATGGCCTCCCGGTCGTCGACGCCCTTCCTCCGACAGAAGCGGTCTTTGCTCAGCCGGAGGCGCTTCAGGTGTGGGCAGGATTCGCTGACGGCCTCGCAGGTCAAGTCGAAGGTCTCTGAGCAGAGGGACAGTTCTAGCTCCTCAAGTAGAGTGAACTTAGTTAAAGCTCGCTTGAGTCCTGAATCAGAGAGATTGTTGCAAGAGATGAGCCTTAAGCTCTTCAGCGAGGGCGCCCTGTAAAAACATTGCATCTATATTGAATTTCACTTGAATTTTGTAGGGAAACAAATCCATTAACTTCGTTAATACAGTAGCAAGTAGATGAAACAAACAGCATCGGTTGTGGTTTTGAACTAATTAGCTGTTCGATCAAGTTGAGTTGAGCTCTGTTGAGTGGAGGTTAGCGAGCTAAGGTATCAAGAACCGGAACGGGCCCAAAAATGGTGGGGGCTAGTTCCTTTTTTCACCGAAAACTGACCACCTTTATTTTTTTTTGTGAAAACTGATCTGTTTTGTATTTTTGGAACTTTGAAAAAAGAAAATGTTTGAAAAATCGATGTTTGGGATATAAACTAGGCGTAATTATAATCAATTTGGTATAGAAGTTGAATCCAACAAGATGGGTTGCAAAAGCTAGCTCTCAGAAAGAGGCATTTTATCATATACCGTATAAGTTAAGATGCAACAACATATATGTCAGTGACACATGATGGTGCACATAATCAATTGCACCTCAAATTTTCAAATATCCCTCCTAAAAAACCGTGCGACCGTTTTAGTAGTTGTTTTTTTTTGTGAAAATCGGCTGGAGGTTAATGTTTATCTAGTAGATTCTGCAAGAATTACAAAACGAAAGGGCATTCTTGACTACTGCAATGCAAAGCAAAGATGTGCCACTAATTAATTTCTTTTTGAGGCAAAGGGAATTAAATTAAGTGAAGCATTAATATATCTCACGTCTGGCCGAGGAAGACGAGGAAGTCCTCGTCGCCGACGCCCTCGCCCCAGAAGGCCTCGCACCGCCCCGCGCTGCGCCTCACGGCGGTGCGGGCCATCTCGTGGAGATCGACGCCGGAGGAGAGGCCGGCGTGGGAGCGCAAGTCGATGCGGCGCCACAGCTCGGGCTCGTCCTGTGCGGCGCGGCGCCATGCTCCGCACACCTGGCCGGCACCCATCAGCACGTCGACGTGGTCCAGCCTGTGTAGCACGACCAGAAGCGCGTCCCATGGCAGCTCCGCCCAGTCCCTGGCCTCCCCAGCTGACAGCTCTGGTGGGAGCTCCTCGAGGAGGCCAGGCCGGCGGCGTCGGCCGTCCGAGGAGGAGGGCGTTGCCATCGCCGTCGATGAGGAAGGAGCCAAGACGCGATTCCCATAGCCTCTCTTTTATACACACAGCTAGCGGGGACACGCGACGGAAGTACATCAGCGCCAAGTCTTCCTTGCGAATGTCATTTTCAGCGTGGTCGGCACGTCTTTTTGCCTTTGTTGGTTTTATCTATCTCCTGAGAAAGCGACGCCCCTTCTTGTTTTTTCCCGATCAACAGTACCCCCCGGGGATTCTTGTTTCTATGTGAGAAATGTTTCTTGTTGCCGTTTGGGAAGGACAGGAATAAAAATCCCGTCCACCACAAAAATTTCAGAAAATCCAAAAAAATTCACAAACAACACCACAATTAATAGTATGCATTTTTGTAGGATATATCTTGTGCTGAATTTTGATAGCACACGACAACAAAATAACTACAATCAACATCAAGGTATCAACACTATAACCGTAGCTGAAAAGTGCAACACCAAAGTCTAACAAACCTAAACTTCTGTCGGCATTCCCAAAGCAAAGAGTTGATAATTCTTGTCATAGGAGATAATTCCAGATAGGAAAGATGTGTTTGCCTTCAATGATCACCAGACATAAATGGTCGTAGGCATCAAATTGATAATTGATCTGAAATCACACAAAAGAGAATATGACACCATCTGATAACCAGTACTCATCAAGAAAAGAGGTGGCTTCACATATGATGAGTTCTCCGGAATAGAGTGGTCTTTTCAGACCAATTACAAAGATCACATATAATGAGATCACAGGAATAGAGTGGTCTTTTCAGTCCAATTGCAAAGATTGGCAGACCTTGCTACCGTATCAGAAGAAGGTGACCAACTGTTCATCTTCTTACAAAAACAACATAGTTCAAAGTGAGAGAAAGACTAATATATTTATATACTTCAGAAAATACTCTGATGAAGGAAGAGGAGACTTTCAAAAGCAATACGGTAGCTGATTTCCTTAATCTCTTACTATCTTAGGCTATGTCCAGGAATGATGTGTGTTAGGAATAAGCATGTTGAAAGTTAAATCAATTGCTTAATTAGGCCCTGCTTATTTCGGCTTGAACTTCTGACTCCTAACTTATTTTTCACTATTCAACAATTTCGTTTTTTTGGTTTTTTTGAGTTTTTTTGTCGGTTCTTTTTTTCCCGTATTCATTTGTACTGTCCATGACGGGCTAACATGTTTTTTCTATTTTTAATTTTTTTAAATTTAATTACGCCAAATAAGCCATCGTCAGGTACAGTATTTTTTCAGCCAGCTACAATATTTTTCAGCCATAGACCACTCAAAATAAGCCCTTTTAAGCAAGGCCCATAGTGAAAAGCGAACATGCAGATTAGGGTCGTTTTAGTTCTCAGTTATATTCTAGTAAACAATTGTACAGAACAAACACGATATCTAATAATATAAAATAGTTAAGTCGCATTCTTTTCCAGGGTTTGTCACATTCACCAGCCTAGTGACCAAGAAGAATCTTATTCATATGCAAGAAACAGATAATTAATGATAACAAATTTCTCTTCTCTTCTCTTTCTTTCTTTTCATTTTTTCGTTCTTTTCTTTTTCTCCTCTTTTCTTTTCTTTTTCATTTTCCTCCTCTTTTCTTTTCTTTTTCATTTTCCCCCTCTTTTCTCTTCTCTTCTCTTTTTTCCCTTTTCTTTTCATTTTTTCTCTCTCCTTCATCTGGGTCGGCCGAACCGGCCCCTTTATCTCTCCTCTTCCTCTCTCATTACTCTCTCCCTCTCCTCATTGTTTTTTTTTCTTGACCAAACGGTCTGCTTCTTCCTCCCTCACTCCTTCCCCTCACTGCCCATCTCTCTTTCACACACACAAATCTGACGCTGACATCCTCAGATCTGGCTAACCAGGGTTGGATCTGGCCGCTCTCCAGCCGTCGGCCACCTCCCTAACCCACTTCTCATTCTCCGCCCCAAATCCGGCCTGAGGTCGACTGGTTCTCCGCCGCTGCCATGGGGTTTCCCCCTCGTCACTGACTGTGGTCGGCTCTCACAGCCCCTTCTTCGGCTCGGCCCTCTTGCGGCGCTGCTCCTCCACGGGTTCACGGGCCATGGCTCACAGCCGACCAGGACCCCGATGACATGCCGGCCTACCACTCCCCTAGTGTCCCGCCTTGGCCCCCAACCGCCGTCGACACCGGCTCGGCTCTACCGATGCTCTGCCCTAGCCCTGGTTGCCGACGCTGTGGCTCAGCCTCCCCCGACATCTCGGGCATTGGCCTGCCCCCATGATCGTCGTCACCAGCCTTCGGTGCCTGACACCGACCATAGGTCCGGCATCGCTCCCCCTATGGGTTTGAGCTCGCCGGCCGACCACTCCTCCTACTATCCGGACAATCCTCCTTTCTCCCCCTTTTACTACTCACATATTGTTTTAGCTATTAAATTTGCCTTACTCTAATTGTGCTTACACCCGGTCTTGGGAATGCCTACAGGCGTCACCACGACGTAACTTGGTGGCATGTCCTCCTTTCTAAGGGTGCACAGTGGCGCCTATGGGCTTGCCGCCGAGGGTGTGTCATGGCTAAGCCAGCTATGGGGGTGCCTGTGTGAGGGGACCTACTTGCTCTTGCCGGACTAGAAAAGGGATGAGGCGATGGCGAGGGTCGGGGTTTCCGGCGATCGTTGACGATTCTTACATCATCTTCCTCGTTCCGCCATCTTCGGCCCTCTCCCTCACCGCCTCTCTGTGTTGCTTTGACTGGTTGATGGTGCTTGACTTTGGAGCTTTGCTCTTGGTGGAGGTAAAGAAAAGAGCCGAGATAAGAAATAGGAATGCTTGGCTTGGGTTCTGGTTGTGTTCTCAGTTGTCTGAGCAAAATAAATGGAGTGAGGCCTCCTCTGAGGGTTTGGCTGGCTTACAAAGGAGAGGGCATTCGACTGCTTCCTTTCTGGTTTTATGAAATGACTTGAGTGCCCCCTCTTATCCCTTCCCCCTCTTCTCAAGGGGCTGTGGGTTTTAGGGACCTTTTGGTATAACAGGTAGGCTCTGTACTGTTGACTTTTCTACTGCGGGAGGTAAGTCGGTAAAAGTGGACGTTGGCTAAATTTTTTCTGTCGAATAACGAAACCCACAATAGCGAGAGGCACCAACCGGCTCTGGACGGTCTAGGAACCTCTGTGAGCACTACTTTTATTTGACATTATAAAAACCGATGAGTCTGACGGCAAAACTCTTCTTAATTTTTTTATTTTCCCTCTTACATTTTTAGTGGTATTACACTTCCGTCACAACATGCAGATCATACTTCATTCCATCTTCAGGTACCTACGCACGCTCTTGGCAAGCATCCTGCCATCTTCATCGTCATCAAGATCAGTCACATATACTCCATCAAGGTGGCGAGAAGGATCATAGCAATCCACAAGGTCCTCGATGAAGAAACCGTCACCCAAGTAGTCGTCGTCCATGTAGCAAGTGGCATAAGAAAGGGCACAGGTAGAACACAACCGGCCACCAGCAGGTCTGCTGGCCTTGTAGTACTCGTAGTCGTCCCCTCTGAGCATCACTATCTCAACCCTGGCGCACTTGGCTCGCAGGGCGTCATCCATGGTCACGTTGGCGCACTTGCGAATGGCAAGCAACTCCAGGTGGGGGCAGTTGTCTAGGATGGCCGTCAGTCCTTCGTTGGTGAGGCGATCGTGTTTAAGCTCCAGGGAACGTAGCTCGCGCATGCCTGCAATTGCCAGGGCATCCCCGTCATCGTTGTAGCGGCCAGTGCCTCCATAGAAGCTTCGTTTGATATGCCTGAAGTGCTTCAACCGTGGGCATGCTCTGGCAACAGCCTCGAACACCTCCTTGCCACCTACGTATGGACATCGCGAAAGCTCGAGCTCCTCGAGCAGAGGGAATTTCTTTATTACCGCCGCAAATACGTCATTGGATATTTTATGGCACGAGATGAGGCGAAGGCTCTTCAGCAAGGGTGCCCTGAAAAGATAGCAGTAATCTTGATAACCAATACATATGTTATTCAAAAATGCAGAAGCGCCACCCATGTTTGTCTGTTTGGAAATCTAAGAGCTCCCCTGCTTGTCGTTCACAAAGGAAGAACAAAATGGGGATAAAAAAGGAACGAAAATAAAACGACCCTGAAAAGATTTGGCATGTCAGAAAGTAGAGCATGGACATTAGTTTTGATTCTGTAAGGTTAGGATGCAAAAGCTGCTGCATGCCTGCATCAATCCTGTAATTTGGCAGCATTGAACTGAGTTCATTCTGTTTTCTAATCTAAGATCACTCAGAATCACATTATATTCCTTTGTTCCACATGGTTATGCACCTTGATCCTTGGAAAGCAAACTCCCAATTACAATCTACTTCAAACCAAAAATGACTGATCAGCTAGATCAAAATCTAGGACGAATAACCAAGTAATTAAAACCATAAGATAAACTTTGGGGATAGAAACAGAGATCTCACTGCTCGCCGAGGAAGAGGAGAATGTCGTCGTCGCCGAAGTCGACCCAGAAGGCCTCGCACTGCCCCGCGCTGCGGCGCACGGCGGCCCGCGCCAACGCGTGGAGCCTGACATGCTGCCGGGAGCAAGGGCTGATGTAGCCACGCATGTCGATGTGGCGCCACAGCTCGGGCTCGTCGCGCGCCGCGCTGCGCCAGGAGCGGCACACCCCCGCCGCGCCGCCCAACAGGAGCTCGACGGGGCTCAGCATATGGAACACATGCGAGATCAAGTCCAGGGGCAGCTCCCTCCAGTCCCTCCCCGGCGGCGGCTGCCAGAAGTGGAATGCCTTGAGGGGGAGCGGTAGGGCTTTCTTGTGCCTGCGGCGAGTTCGAGGAGTCGCCGGCGGCGGCTGCGGAGGCCACGAGGAGGGCATGGCGAGGTGGAGCGTTAGGGCTTTTCTGTATATCGGATCGGAGCCGTCGAGTTAGAGGTAGCTGAGGACTTCCTTTTATAGACAGCAATGGTCGGTGGGCTTCTCGCCCAGATCGAGTTCCTTTTGCAGAAATATCTCCTTGGCCCTCGTCGATCCGACAAATGCTCCAGCGTATGCGTTAGAAGGTAGTCAATCTTCCTTTAGAAGAAAACAGATATGCGATCACGTACTAAAACAAAAATGATGCGATTTGCTAGAATGCGGACGCTCTTATCCTACTCACGGACGCGCTTCTCGCCCACGCCGCACGAGGCTCCTTGTCGGGCCCGTAATTTGCATTTCAAATTCATTTACATTTATCGTACTGTCTTATCATCAATGTCTAGTATACATATTCGATAGCATTTATATCACATCTAGACACTATAAATTTAAACAAAATAGTGTATATATGTAGTAACCAAACATAAGTCTACACAATAAAGTTTTTCAACACATGGGCTAATCGGTCAAATAAAATATACAACATAAATGGTTCAAAGGAAATGAAGATAAAAAATACATAAAAAACCAGCAAGTATGTCTCAATCCATCCACAAACAACTGACTAGGTAAGACGCTAGTAACCGATGTCCTCATCGCCACAACCTGCTGTGTAAAAATAATTGTAAGATGGATCTTCCTCTGCATCATCTGAATATGTTCAACAAGCAACTGTGAGTACGAAAATCATACTTCACAAAACTTTATAACAAATAGTATGCAAGTTGAGACAAAAGTAGCTGTCTAATTTAGTTTAATTTGCAAAAACGTATGTCCATTTATAATAATAAATTACAAACAAAAGTTGTAAAAGCGTCTGAATTTGATAAGCAATTAATATTAAAACATAAATAACATAATTTAAAACAAGAGACTTCATGACCTAGGATTTCAAAACAACGACAATGAACTTGCTGAACAAGCTATGTATGGATTTTCCATCCATACATTGCGGGAACTATCTTATAAAACATAAACCTACTCATTATGGTATAAAGCCAAGCTTTGTCCATCTTAGGGAACGCGATTATTCAAATAGATTTACACTTTACATAAGCTGTACACTTTACCCATGTGACACAAACATCCTATCATGCTATACATGCCACACAATACCATCGGTACCTGATTTGAAAGTTCATTATGAAGCTTTTACATTATCAGTCCAAATAACCACTGCGCTATGATACCTTCTTAAGGCGGAGAGTGCTCTCTAGTATCTCAAGACTCATGCGGTGTATTGGTAAATCTTTCTACCTGGCAAGGTTCCTCTGAACATGAATACCCTCACTACCTCAATTGACCTACAATCCACCACCTATGGTAAAGTTGCTAGAACCTGATAAATTATTATGCTAAAACCATCCCATAATAGAAAGAAAATTTAAATTTCTTTTTTGTGGAATATGAAATATAATGATTTTAGAAAATTTTAGAGGAAAAATCATTCAATTTAGAGTTCATATGCAAAAGTTATAAGCATTTGAATTTGGTTTGTAAAATGCTAAAAAAAAAGAAAAATGTAAGGGATTTCATTTTAATTTTTTAAAGTAAACCTTAGATTTATTGCGTCATTAAATTGAGAGGTGAGGCCTACTCATCAGAATTTTATTAATTTCTAAAATAATTGACATGTGGGGACCACATGTAAGTGACACAGATCCTAAAACCGTTTTTAAATACAAATCCAACTAATTAATCTCCTTAGGCCCACATGTCAGAGACTCAATAATTTAACTAAGATTAATTATCACTAAACTAATCTCCCTGGTGAGGCCCACATATCAGAGAGAGAGAGAGAGAGAGAGAGGAGAGGATTGGGGAGGTCGACACCCACCATGGCTAAGCTCATTGTTGAGCTCACCAGTGGAGAGGAAGCAGCAGATGGGCACGAGCGAGCTCAGTGATGGAAAGAGGAGACCATAGCGAAGCAATTGGTAGCGATGCTAAGGCTTGGATCTCACCTAAGATGGGTCGGCGACGATGGCTCTGCAATGATGGCGAACATGAACAAGGTGAAGACTCGCCAACTAAATAGGTTTGTTGGCTTCACTGGGTCCAGGCGAAGCTAGAGACACTGATGCTAGGAACTATGGTTACCCGAACAGGAGAAGGAACAACGATGCGCTGTGGTGCCATGGATGACCATGATGGCCACAGTATAAACAGCCACAAGAAGCAAAATCAAGTAGCGCAAAAGAACCAGGGGCTCACAGTGGTCATGTTGGCAGCAATAGAGCAGCAACGGTGAGGATGTCAACGACGACAGTAAACCACAGCCAGATATAGATGAAAAGAGCACGACAATGTGTTTAGAGGGGTGAGGCGATGGTGAAAACAACCATGGCAGCTCGGGAATAAAGGTTTCTCTAAGTTCTCCATCAAGCTCTCGAATTAACCAAACTCTCTCTCAATATAATTCCTTTCTGTATTGTGTAGCATCTAATTCAGATTATAATCATGTGACCTATCCTTATCGAAAGCACAATCCACATTTGACATATCGTTGTCTCTCTCGACGATGTTACTACCTTTCTGTATAATCTGATCTTTACCATAACTGATCTAACATGTATACTTCTTTTTGAAACCTCTTCGAATCAAATGCGCTTCAATTTATGTTGAGTTGGTAAACAACTTCATATTATAGCAATCAATGCATGGACAATACATAAATTTCATCTCATTCTTACACATAATTGCCATTCACCTTAAATTATCTATCTAAAATAGTTAGCTACATACTATTCATGAAGCAATATATATATATATATATATATATATATATATATATATATATATATATATATATATATATATATATATATATATATATATATATATATATATATATTGAAGTAGGCTAGAGTGGTGAGATCCATTCTTAAATTAGAGCAAACTACCAAGCTAGATCTAAACTTAGCTATCATCTCACTTGATTATTATGCATATAATTAGAAGTAAATACTAAATCTTAGATTACTAAGAACAAATAGATTTACAAACACACTTACAAATATGCGGTATGTTTTCACCAAACGCCCAAAGCTAGCCGCATTCAAACCCTAGCTCACTGCATATCTGTCGGGATGGGCTGGCTTTTTAATAATGTAGTACATGTCACAGACACTTTCAACCACAACCCGTCTGTGATACATAATTATCACAGACAGTTCTTGGTAAAAACCATCTATGAATTATCATAGACAGTTTAGATTAAAACCGTCTGTAATATATTCCATTATCACAAATAGTTTGTGGTTGGAAGTGTCTATGAATTATCACAAATGGTTCTTATTAAAAACCGTCTGTGATAAATGCAAATGTCACATATGATTTTTAATCCAAACCGTCTACAATAATTCATATTCTTAACAAGAAATTGTCTATAATAATTATATATCAAAGGTGGTTCTACCCATCGCTAGTAATATAGACAGTCACACTTGTAAAACCGTCTGTGATAATTACAACACTGATGAATTCTAGGGAACTATCTGTGATGAGACATCTCGTATAGCCTTCTCTACAGTAGTGTCAAATTAAACATACAAAATAGTTTGAGCAAACAAAGTACATAATATTTGACATATGGGATCAACATGATCAGAGGGTGCTTGCCTTTCTTGTCGAACTATTGGTCTTACTTGGGATCAAATTCGCACGTTTCCGGTAGTTTGGTATCTAAGTGAGAAAAGCCATGAAATACAAATATATTCAAACAGACTCCAGAATTCATGATTTTTGTGCGGGATGAAAGTTCATGATTTTAGAAAAATTTAGAGATAAAAATCATTTTAATCGGAGTTCGTATTAGGCAGAACAGACCTTTCGAAGTTTTGCCAGGAGAGACAATCCTAGAAAAAGAAGAGAGAAAACACTGTGCTAGGGTTTTGGACTTTCGATTTTAAATTTCTATTTTCTTTCTAAAGGAAAACCAAGATTTTACTACATCATCCAGGTGACAGGTGGAGTTTGGTCCACGTTAACTACTGTCATTAGCACTAACTTAATCTTTCCGATGGAGCCCACCTATGTAGCACGGACATGGATACGTCGACACGATACGACACCGACATGGGAATTCGTCGTTTTCCCAAAAACACCGATACGGCGACACGGCTATATATATTTAAATAATAAATAAATAAATTATATATATGTATTATTTTCTATGTTTCCACATGCTTATTAAATTGCAATAATGTAAATTGTAAACTTGTAATTTATAAAGTGTATACTCGGAATTTGTAAACGGCTTCCATTTTTCTAGAATAATGAAACAAGCAATCAAGCATGAATATTAAACAAGCAATCAAGTATAAATGTTAATCGCGTCTAAACTCAATCGCATCTAAACTCTACGGCATCTAAAGAATATAACCGTGCGTCTGTGCTGACTGCATCTAAACTCAATCGCACTCCTAACTCGCCGATTGCCATCGCAATAAAGAAGGCGATGCGCATCTGCATACTTGTGAGGCGGAGGCTGGCGGCGCGCGGGGTGGAGGCTGACGGCACACGGGGAGGACGCCGGCGGCGCGTGGTGAGGAAGTCGCGGCAGCTGAGGCGCGGAGAGAGAAGCCGCGCGCGGAAGTGATGGCGCGCGCAGGGAGGAAGCCGGGAAGCGCGTGGCGCGCGCGAGGAGGCCGGGAAGCGCGTCAGCGCGAGAAGCCGAGGAAGCACGGCGAGCGCGAGGAGGAAATCGATGGCGCGCGGCGCGCGGGAGGAAGCCGACGGCAGCGGAGGAAGGCTCGTGCGGCAGACGTACTCGTCCCCCCTCGACCTCCACTGAGGAGCCGGCGCGCACGGGCGGGCGACGGCGCGATGCTGGAGCCGGCGGGCGACGACACGAGCAAGAAGACGCGGGTGGCGGCGAGCAAGAAGACGCGCGTGGGGAATGGCCGAATGGGGGTCTCGGGATGGCCTAGGGTTAGGGTTAGGATGGCGCACGGGATGGGCCGGCTCTAGGTCGGCTGTGTCCTGGGCCGTGTCCGACTCGTGTAATTACCGTGTCAGACACGTGTCGAGAATTTTAGCGATTAAAATTAATTCCAAAATTGCTCGATACGCCGCCGACACGTGTCCGCGACGTGTCCGTGTCGTATCCGTGTTGGACACGGATACAGCGGTTTACACACGTGTCCGTGCTACATAGGAGCCCACACATTAGCAAGAGAAAACAGGGGGGAGGTAGTGCAGCTGTGACCGACCGATAGCGAGCTCGTCAGCGACACCGTAAGAAATGGAGGAGCCTCGGCAAGGTCGAGAAGAGTAGAGGGGATCATGGCAAGTCCATCGATGGCAACGGTGGCCAGAGAGGTGGATGGAGGTGATGGTACGGCGGTGCTGGGCGGCGAGGATGTATAGCCGAACAACAGAGACAGCAAAGGAGTGAAAGACAGACGCTAAAGGACACTGGAATCACTTCTTGGGTTCAGCACGAAGCTAATAGCGGTGGCATAGGGACCAATGGTCACTGGAATAGGAACTACAACAAGTGACAATGATGGTGCTAGCTACTGCTACAGCGATGTCTAGGAAAACTAACACAATGAGCTTAGGTGAGCAGCACAAGAGTTTCAGGGGCTCACTAGAAGCATGACGGTGGGGTTGCCATTGGAGGAGAGGGTCTGAGGTGGCCTAACAATGGTGAGAATAGGTAGCGGCGATGGGCTTCACGTCGGCAATGCTCCTCGTCACAACTTAGCCAAAATGGAAGGAGCGATGAGGTTCAAAGAAGTGAGGCGATGATGACAACAACCGCAACCAAGGTTGAAGTTCACTAGAGGCAGAGGGGACGACAGCGATGGTGGCTAATTACAACAATGAAAATGACCGGGATCCAGGGCTACGCTACACCAGGCAAGAAATTGATTGAGGGGATCTGCTCAGTAAAGGAAATGGCACATTGTGACGCGGTCAAGAAAGCAACAGCTCACGGAGAGGAGATTGGACACAGAGAGAGAGACTCATCCCATCCCGCGGCGGCGGCGGGGGAGGAAGGGGGAGGCGGCGGGGGACCGGGGAAGGAGGGGGGACCGGGGGAGAAGGGGGCGGCGGGGGAGGGGGGAGGAGGGGGCGGCTGGGGAGATCTGGAGGGAGAGAGAGAGAGAGCTGGCGCGAGGAGTAGAGGGCTGGAGCAGCGGTGAGGTAGGGTTTGGCTCCAGGCGATCTTGGCCACTCATCCCCCACTCTTCGCGATCCACCGGGCGAAGACCGACGGGGCGACGTGGATATCACAGGAAGCACCCACGCCGCCCAAAACTCTGTGGTGCGAGCAAAGAGGAGTGTTCATTGCCGTGGTCATAAGTCTTTCCGACGATGTCTTATTCAGGTTTGCTATGGTCGAACGCCTTCCGACCATATCTGCTAATGTTTTGCCATGGTCGAAGCCCCTTTCGACCACATTTGCCATGGTCGTAAGCTAGTTTCGACCACTTTTGCGAGATCACACAATGAAGTCGATACTCAAGTTTTTCTTTTTCTCTTGTTTAGTTCTCGCAGCAATCTGATTACATGACTCCTCCCCTTTTATACCCGGCTCTACGACTTCAGCTTGGGTTTCGACTATGAATACAATTTGTTCCGGCTCCGACTTTGATTACGACTCGACTTTGACTTTCGACTACAGTTACAATCACGACTTCAATCACGACCACGGCAACACTGAAGAAGACGTCATCGGAGGAGCGTACGACCATGACACGGTTTCAAGAAACCGGTCATAAGACTTCAAAACTGGTTATAAACGACTTAATCGGTCGTAAGGATCACAGGAAGGTCGTAAGATTTTCCAACGGACCAACGCAGCGAAGCTGATGAGAAAATTCTTGTAATGAACATGCAAGTTTGGGATAATGAAAGTTGATAGGGAAAGGGAAGGCCTTCTAATCTACTGTGTTTTACAAAAAGAAGAGTGTAGAAGTTCTAAAGCAACTGACAGCTCATTCGTATGTAACAATGACAACTAATAATCGTATTCTGTCACCAAATTGAAATTACAGATATGTAAAACAACATTTTCACAAGATAAAGCGAGGCACCAAAGGTGAAGCACTTGCGTCTCGTGAAAGATGCATCTCGCCTCTCCAATCTTAATCTGCCTCCTGATCTCACCATTGCCTAACGTGCCATGACCGATGATGCTACATCACTAACGGTTCACGAAAATATCCACGCCAACTAATTAAAACTTAATCCCAGGAGCTCAGCAAGAGGAGGCGATGTGTGAACACCAAATCTGAAGAATAAAAATGGTTACAGCGCCATTTGTGTAAATAGTTCCTAGTATTTGAGTGACTGCTCTGTTGTAATAAACAAGTAGAGCCAAATATCTGATTTATATATATATTTTTTAGACCATGACTTTGGTCCTTTGTTCTTGTGCAGGTGATATTTCCATTGGAATTGAAAGGAGTAGCCAGGAACTGCTGCAGTTCTTCTTTTACCTCTGAAGTTGCTGATACTCTTAATAAATGATGTCGAAGAAAACGTTGTTGCGCGGTGTCTATACTTTTCCCTGTCACTTTGAAAAATCGAGCAATTCAGTTTGATGTAGAAAGCACCCAGGATAATATGTTGTTCTTGTGACGAATCGGATACCACCAGATTTGTCAAAAAGAGAAGAGAGCACACCCAGGAGGCTTATCTCCACTGTACTGAGCTACCTGAAATTGATGCGTGTATCCACTCCCCCTCCGGCCTCTGGGCTCTGGCCTCCGCGGCTCCCCCTCCGCCTTCATGCCGACCGGATCCGGCCTCCCCCTCCAGCCTCGGCGCCTCCCCCTCCGCCTCCGCGCCGACCGGATCCGGCCGCAGCTGAGTCCATCCACCCCCGCGAGCATCCCATCCCGTGGCGGCGGCGGGGGATGGGGAGGCGGCGAGGGAGCGGAGGAGGAGGGGGTTGGGGGGAGGCGGCGGGGGAGCGGGGAAGGAGGGGGGACCGGGAGGAGGCGGGGCGGGGAGGGGAGGAGGCGGCGGGGTAGGAAGGGGGAGGGGGAAGCGGGCGGCGGCGGTGACCGGGGAGACGGCGGGGGAGCGGAGGAGGAGGCGGCGGGGAGCGGGGGAGGGGGGAGGAGGCGCGAGGCTGAGAGGAGGAAGGGAAGCGGGGAGATCTGGAGGGAGAGAGAGACGGCGCGAGGAGTAGAGGGCTCGGGGCGACGTGGATACCACAGGAAGCGCCCACGCCGTCTAAAATGCTGTGGTGCGAGCAAAGTGGAGTAGCTTTTAAGTTCTCCGATAATAAAGGGTATATGGACATGAATGGCCAGTGCTTGCTATGAAAGTTGTCACCAGCACTTCATATACATCATTCTCTTCTCATCAAAGTCCAATCTCAATATTTCCATTCCATAGTGATAGACATCATCTTTTTTCTCTCTGTTTTCCATGTATAAATATATGCAGCCTGCAATATTTGAGAGAGAATTGCTGAGATCCCCACCGTACTTCATCAATCTGACAAGCCTGACTCGAGGAACGGTCATTCAGAGCTGATTGCCTGAAGAAGGTCACCATCTGTTGCCGGCCAGATGACTCGATGATCCAACCGCTGCTCAAGCTGCTATTTCCAGCGGTCCAGTTTCTCCTGGATGTCGGGATCGAGCCAACTGAGGCCTGATCATTGCCACAGTTCTAAGGAATTGGTTGCAGCGTTTGATTTGTTGGTGTTCAATTATTCTTAGTGTTCTTCTGTTTGTTCTTGGAGTCTGTTGCGTGATACTATCCTACTGTCCATGATTCCATATGGACATGTTACAAAGTGGTATAAAGAAATTTCACAGGAATTTCAAAGAAAAAGTTTAATTCTTGTAGAAATTAGAGAAAAATCCAGCATTCTAAATTAGGCCTTAATGTTTGACATCTTCTCTCTCCAATTGGCATCCAAATACCTACCACCTTGGAGCATTGGGATGTACAGATAGTGCTAATGCCCCTTGAGAAACTAGCGGGGTTCGTGGTAAAAAAATATGCAGCAGACACCATCAATCTCACATAGCTCATGCTAAAGCTCACATGATAGCCAAAGAAAAAGAAAAAAAATATATTTACTTTTAACTATGCCCTAAGTCTGAATTTCAACCTTCACCTTCAAAATTGTTTGTTTTTCACTCTTGAACTATCAAATATGTTCACTTTTCACCCTTTGGATGGTTTGATAAGTAGATTTTGCCAAGTTGGCAAGCATGTCACTGATTTTGGCTTACATGGTGTCCAGTGGCATCCTAATCAGCTGGAGGAAATAAAAGGTAGTAGATAGGGCCCACATATCGGCCATGTTTCCTTCTTCATTGCAATAGAGAGAAGATCCACATGTCAGCCATGTTGCTTTCTTCCTTCATTGAACAGAGAGTGAGGGAAGGCTACGGGAGAAGGCGGATTGGGCACGGCGCCAGCGACGGGGCGGTGCTAAGGCATGGGTGAGGGGCAAAATAGAATTCTTGAGATGTGAGGAACCTTGTGGTGGTGGTTTAGGGTGAGGCGCGATGTGCTAGGTTGGCGACAGAGGTAGGTGACGATGATGGTTGGATCATGGAGGTCATGGCGCTATGATGGATGAGAGACCAAATTGAGCTCTTCAAAAGATAGAGGAGGAGGGGATGCTCGTGTACAAAGGAATCAGGTGGAATCTCACCACCGCAACAAACCACAGCGGAGAAGCTCGATGGTGTTGGAGAAGAACTTCGATTATGAGCACTGTGAGCAAAAAAATCAAATTAATTTGGAATATAAGGTAAGAAGTAATGGGACACGATGTGACACAAATGATTTTGACATTAGCTCACCAAGGGTCAGCGTATTGAGTTCAGAGATCATGACGGAGCTTAGGCAGCCGTGGTGTGTGCTCAGCTCCTTCACGATGGCGAGGAGGAGGACTGGGATTAGGAGGAGAAATCGCGGGAGAGGAGTTCTGACCAGAGGAAGGGGTGGCGGACATGGAGAAGACGCTCAAGGAAGCCAACGTGTCGGTGGAGGTGTCACGGTGGCAACGTCACTAGGTCTACTATGTGCCAACGTGCAAGTGGTGTGACAACACCCAAGCCAAGGAGCAGGTCCTAGAGCTGATGATTGTCGACGAATGCTTCCTGTTGATCAAGGTGATGAGGACAACCATCGGGAAGCTTGAGAACCAGCTGTCACTGCTCGTGCTTGGGAGGCTCATCGCTGTTGAGAGCATATCTAGATTTTTTTTCTTTGTTAGTCACTATTATGTGGGGTCCGCTGCCTAGTAGAAGGAGTCACACCACACCAGTAAAGATCCTACTTGTCGCTACGTCACACAAACCACTCACATGTAGGCGCTATGTCAGAGTAAAACAAGGTTGGAATTGGTTGAGGGGGTCAAGTGAACTGATTTGGATAGTTGGGGGTTGCATTTCAGACCATTTTGGAATTAGGTGTTGAAAATTGGATGGAGGACATAGTTAAGGGTTAAAAATAGACTTTTTTCCAAAAAAATAATAATAGTAACTTTGGGTGGCCTTTTCGGACTGGGCTGTTCTAACTGGACCGGACTAGCCTGCCTATTTTCACACTTGAAAAATAAAAATGTATATCATGCCACGCCGAATGGAGCTTCTGGGCCCAAATTTGGACCCCTCCTGTCCTCCACCATCGAGCTCGTCGGAACCGCGGAGGCGTGCGTTCCCCGCAGGCGGCGGCGACCGCAGGGCCCGCCTCAGTCCACACGCTCGCCGGCGGAGATGTGAGCGCCGCCCACCTCTGCTTTCCTTTCCTTCCTCTCATTTTCTCACTCACTTCTATTGGGCGCGAACTGCTCGTATCTCATTATCGTTCTCACTTCTGTTTGATCCCTAGCTGCTAATCTCCCGATTATGACATCTCGTTGTTGGATCCCAGTAATAAGGTCAGATGGGCGCTGCCTGCTGCGACTGCAAGAAGAATTGTTCGCTCGAACCCTAGACCGTGGCGGCGGCGCATGTTAGGCGGTGAATTCAGCTCATATCGAGCTATGTGCAGCAGGTTATGGAGGAGAATGTTCTCAGTAGCTACTACCAAGGTACATCCCATTATGCAATCCTTCAGTAGTTTTCTCTGATTCTTGGTATGCCGATGGGAGTGTAGAAATTCAAGCGGTGCTGTTGCTATCTCTAGCCATGACCAAAGGCTTGATGCTAAGATCAGTTGTTGTGATACCAGCTGCTTAGCGTTCAATTAACATCTGCGTTTTTTTTGTCTCATTCCATTAGAACTTTCTTCGTGACTAGGGACTTCGGCCTAACTTGTTGTTTGATAAGGAATTTGGTAAGACAATTACATGCCATTGATAAAATGGAAATTCTAAAATGACTCTGAAGGTCTTATAATGATATAATTGGTAGTGTGCCATTGGAAAATAAGATTTCTTCCCAAAATACCATACCACCGTGGCATGGTTGAAAGGTTTGGAGCAACGGCCGTAACTCTGCCAAACTTAGAAGCTTAGAGCTTTCTAAACTAGTTCTTATATATATAAAAAAACTGTAGCGTTGCTATACATGCAATTCCTCATGCATATTTTCTCCTAAAGGTTCCCAAATTAATCATTGATCGGAAAGAAAAAAAAATATATTCAACTATTCATTCATCTCGTGGACCATGTTTCTAACAGTATACATTTATTGTATGAAAATATGCATTTGAAATTTATTCTTCCATTATTATTTGGAATTTGTATGCTGAACTAAATCCATACTTTAGAGTTTTTTTAAAAAAGTTTTTTATATGCAGAACTAAATGCAGAACTTCTTTTTTCAAAAAAAGAAAATCATTTAAGAATAATTGCCTAGCATTGCTACGAACTATGCCCAAGGCTCCTGCAACCTTCTTTTGTAGCAGTAAGCTCTATTTGCCTGAGATTTTAGCCCAGCACTTCATGGTTAATGTCTAGTCCTGCTAACCAGTTATACCAAGAATATTGTTGTTGCATCAAAGTGTACTCTTAGAAACATATTTGAAAACTTTTAGATGGTACAGTGTGCCTCCATGCTCCCATGTAGATCGACTAATGCTAGTGAGGGCGACTGCAAGGGGTTGTCCGACATCGCCACATGGATGACGACCCTGAGCAATTTCAGGTGTCAACCACCGCCGCCTCCTACACTATGAATGGAAACCCCACTACTCATCCCCTTCTCACAAGCCTTGCCGGTGGATGATACCTCTACCTTGTTGTGGCATTTGCTTGTTGATGTCCGGATTTCTAGCACTGACATGGATAGATATAGGTACATCATCTCAGGGAAAAAAACACAAAAAATGAAGCAAGAAGGGAAGCATATCTGGTGGTACGACAAGCCTTAAGACTCTGCCACTATGGCATGGTGTAAAATACACAGGTCATTTTGGGGGAAGTTGTAGACTATTAGATTGGAAATTAATTAATGTCTGATTGGTTCTAAATAAACAAGCATCAATCTCACCATGAAGGATCCTGCTTTGTTGCACCACCCATATGCTTGCCAAAAGTTTTAAGGAAAGGCACATACATGGGCTACAGAACTTGTTGTGCCTTCCATGATTTATTCGCTTGGATATGAGTATCTGTAGACAAATTCCAAACCATAGAAATGACAAATTTATGTACTTGCTTTCTTTTCTGGTAAAGTGTAAGATACAACTTTAAAAGATTCATCTTGTATTATTCAGATTTTCTACTGTTGGAAGATTAATGGGAGAATTCTTCATCTTGGTACTAAAGCAAATCCTCAGAACTAAGGAAAATTTCTAGTGGAGTGACAGTCTATGCTGCTTCCGTCGGTATCTTTTTCCTTCACTCCTTCCTGATAGACCAAGTCAACTTGTTGATCCATTATTCTATCCAGCACATGTTCCAAGTGCTTAAATGTTCTGAATTTGCAAGATATGAACCTTTCTACTTTGATAGTTGGATGTGTAACTTATGGTCTTCACATCCCAGCTCCTGCAAACTTATGATCTTCACATCCCAGCTCCTGCAAATTTTTGTAGCCTACAAATGGATCTTTAGATGCAGGTGTATTTAAAACACTGAACAATTAATGCATACCCAGCTTTGAAAAATCTGCAACTGAGAGACAGCTTCAATGACTTCCCTGAGATTTCATCAAGTTCATTTTAGAATTTAGAAATCATTGATTACTCTCTTTTAAATGATCTTCTGATCCGTAATCCTAGCCTGGTCTCATTTTGCTTTGAGAATCCTCGATGCAACAATGCTTCATTCAGAAAGTATTTCCTAACAACTGCACTGTCATCTATGTTATCTCACAGATGCCAAAAGCAAAGAGTTGTCAGCTTCTGTGAGAGAGGTTCGTATGTGTGTTTCTTATCTTGTTGTACTGTTTCATTCTTGTAGACTCTCTATTAGTTTTGTTGTGTGCTGCACATAGTCATTTGTACTTAGTCACTTGGATGCCTATATGTTTTCATATGATCATATATTAAGCATATGTAGTGTTGCCTTATTTAAGATGAATATGAACAATTTGTTCTTAAAAATGAGGGTAAATGGTGTTTGTACATCTGCATGATAAAATGAATAGTGGGCATAAGCAGAAACGTAATGATACAATTGTCATGTGGGGTATACCATTTCAGAGTCGTCGTAGGACTTAAATGGTGCACAAGCTCAGGCCGGCACAGCATAGGGCTGGCAGCCTCATTATCTCGCCCATCAAGTTAGGAGTCAAGTACTCGTAATAGATTAGGAGATCAATTAGTTAAAGAGTTGTGATAGAGTTGGATTCTATGCCTAGTTGTAACCTCTCTATATAAATAGAGCAGACTATCAATAAAGGGAAAGAAGGAACTTATTATCTATCTCCCTCAACTTTGGCTATCGGTATCTTTATATATATTTATATTGGACACATGAAAATGATGCGTGCAGATTCGTCTCGGAAATTACTTTTGTGAATTATAATTTCATTAGGTTTATAAATATATTTACAATGGATATTAGTGGTCAAAGTTGTGTTTTGGGGACTGTTTCATGTCCAAGACACCACTCTTCTGTGACTCGAGGGAGTAAGATACCTTTATTAGCCTAATTGGGTAATTGTTGTGCCATCCCTTCCAGGCTCTTTCTTTCCAGTGCGCCATGATTCGTTGGGCTCTCCACCTAAACCAGAGAAACACAACAAGGATGTTGAATTCATGTGGAATTAACACATGGTGAAGGTTGTCACGGCACTAGGACACGTAGGTGCCTAGGTGACAATTAGACGATGAAGATAAAATTAATAAACAATACTTCATATAATAGGAAATTAAATAATATATAGCAGCAAATTAAGAGATAGAGCAGTACCTAGCATTGCAAATTAACCCAAGTGAGCATGTTCTCGAGATAACAACTAACATTACCATATGTCATAGAGGTGGGCCTTAGGCCTAGTCGGTTTATTATTAGTAATTAGAGATTGGTTTCTATTTGAGTTAGAGATTAGTTTCCTTGTGTTAGAGATATAGTTAGAGATATGATATTAGTTAGAGATATAATTGGGATTAGATTCTATCCGTTAGGGGGAGCCATCTATATAAGGGGGCTAACGCATGCTATTGCAATCAATTAGAGAAATATCAAAGTCTTCCTCGTCTAAATCTCTCTCTTCTTCTACGCCGACGCCATCCGGCCATCTTCTTGGTGGTGTTTACCCCGGTTCATGACAACTTGGTATCAGAGCAGTCGATCCCTTCCCACGACTTCTGCTACCATGGTTCCTGCGATTCGTCCTCTTGCCGAGTCATTGGCCATAATAAAAGCTAGCGCTACTAAGATGGCTAGTTACAACAAAGAGATGGCAGACGACTTCTTCAACATGCATGCCTTCTTCGAGAAGATCTTGAAAGATCGGGAGAAGGCACAACAAGTGCAGTCTGGAGGCGTACTTCGGCCAGGAGAGGGTCTTCCTGAAGAGCAAGACGTGCGTGGACATCCGGCTGTCGATGCTGGGGTACATGTTGAAGCGGCCGGGATACGAGCATCGCGCGCTGCTCCTCTCGCGCCAACCGCACCACCAACGCCACCATCACCTCCTCCACCGTCACCTTCCCCATCGACTCCGGCCACTCCTCGCCACCCGTGCATCGCCACCAACCACGGCCGCCCCCTTCCCCACCCCGCTTGGCGGCGCCCTCAAAGCCGGCGCTCGAAGACCCTACTCGAGAAGAAAGCAGCAGATCGGAGGGCTTGCGGGAGAGAGATGAGCTGACGGAGGGAGGGAGGAGGCGCTCACCGCCGGGCCATCGCCGTCTTCCCCCGTCGAGGGCGCCGCCGAAGCGCGGGTTCAGCCTCGACGAGCTTCCGCCGCCGAGCGCTGTCGCCGCCGCTGTCGCCGAAAGCCGCCGCGACCGGCCGTTGCCGATCCGCCGCTTCCGCACTGCTCGTCTCCCGTGGCCGCGCCTCGACCGGCGGGTTGGGATCCGCCGGCCGTGTCCACCGCGCCGCCACCGTTCGTGCCGCCGCCGCTCCGCCGTGTCGCAGCCGCCGCTGCTCGGTCCACCTCGCCCGAAGCCGCCGCGCAATCGCCCGCCCGTGTCGCACCGGCGCCGCTCGGTCCACCTTCGCCAGCCGCCGCGCCGCTCCCGGCCGCGCCGCGGCGCTGTCGTCGCCAGCCGCTGCTCCGCCGGTGGCCACTACTCGCGGCTGCTCGCGGCCGCCGGTTCGTGCTCGAAGACGGCGGATCGCCGCCGCTCGAACCGCCTCGCCGCGCGCGCCGCTCCTCCGCCGCCGCTCGCTTTCGCTGCCGCCGGAACCGCCGTCGCCTCGCGCTTTCGGTCAGCGTTTCGGCCGATGCGTCATAGTGTCGGTCGGTTTAAAACCGACAGGTTAGTTAAGGTATAAAAAAATAAAAAAAATAAAAAATTTATTTTGCAGGCATTATATACCCGAAGGCACTACACTTCGTCTAGCCTTGTTCTGCTTGGATCTGGCCGGTCGTCTCCATCCGCTACAGGACCCTACCACCGTTCGTCTTCTACACTGGCGTTGGAAGTCTTCCATTGGCGCCATGATCACGCCAAAGCGGCTCGAGGAAGAGCTGCATGCCCGGGAGGGGTGTAATGTCATAGAGGTGGGCCTTGGGCCTAGTCGGTTTATTATTAGTAATTAGAGATTGGTTTATATTTGAGTTAGAGATTAGTTTCCTTGTGTTAGAGATATAGTTAGAGATATGATATTAGTTAGAGATATAATTGGGATTAGATTCTATCTGTTAGGGGGAGCCATCTATATAAGAGGGCTACCGCATGCTATTGCAATCAATCAGAGAAATATCAAAGTCTTCTTCGTCTAAATCTCTCTCTCTCTCTCTCCTTTTACGCCGACGCCATCCGGCCATCTTCTTGGTGGTGTTTACCCTGGTTCTTGACACCATAACTGTAACTCCATAACAACGAGGTTTTCACTTCTCAAAGTGACAACAAAAGATAAATAAATACGATAGTATCATGGCATGACAACCAAATAACTCAAAAGTCCCATCTCCAACTCCCAAATTCTCTCATCATTCAACTACTCATCCAAATGCTCCTCTACCTCACCACTTCCTTCAGCACTCTCATGAGTAGGAGTAGGTGGTGGTTGGCCAAAGTCATCTACTCATCTTCAACTTCATCATCATCAAACACAAAAGGTTCATGTCCATTGTCGTACCCTAGCACATGAGTAGGTGTGAATAATCTCCATGTCAATCATAAACTTGGATATCCTCATGAACTCTCCTAGGAAAATTGTGGCACTGAAGCGAGGATGATGCACCAGCGGCTTCATCAACATGAGCCCATAAGATCACCCTGACCGGCTTGGACTTGTGTGGTGTCCTTGTTGACCCAATCATTATCCCATCGAAATTCAGTTGTTACCTTCAAACTGAATACACTTAGAATTTAGTAGGACTTACGATGACATCGTTTTTCATTGCATAATTGCTTTTTCCCTGTTGAAGCTAACATGTGTCTGCTCATAGTGATCAGCTAGAACATCAATATTCGATATCATCTCTCAATGACCATGACACATTTTCACAACAACCACAGAAAAGATGGGGAGCGGCAGAGCACAACATGAAGAAAGGAGAGAGAGAGAAGATACGAACCTGTGAGAGGGTGAGATCCAATGGCGTCGGCGGATGCAGATGGTGGAAGGCAAGCCAAAGTGCAGGGAGGCAACGACGGAAGGTGTGCAGGAGTACAAGGAGGCTATTGTGTCGAATTGGGCTAGAGAGGGGTGGGCAACAAGCAGCAATTTCCCTCTTGCTCAATTTGAACATCTCTCTCTCTCTCATCTGGGCCCACCCTTAAAGGGTTCCCCTCTATGGTTGTTTGACCAGACATAGGACGACAATGCCTAGGCATCCATGGTGTCGCCTAGAGTTGCTACTTGCTAGTCATTTGCCTAATACCAGCCAGGCAAGGCGAGG
The DNA here is from genome assembly GCA_036346575.1 of Dendrocalamus sinicus. NCBI lineage: Eukaryota > Viridiplantae > Streptophyta > Magnoliopsida > Poales > Poaceae > Dendrocalamus > Dendrocalamus sinicus. The sequence continues at coordinate 236,226 of JAYEVI010000179.1, read as the reverse complement.
CGAGGGTCATCCACTACTGGCCATCAGGATGGCTGGTTGGCAACTAGGCGACGCTCAAGCGACGCCGTGAAAAGTGTGCACATGGTTAACATTTTTTATTACCACATCGTACCAAATGTCAAGCATATCCAACCCGCCTTGGCGCCCAACTCCATCTTGATAAACATCAGCCGCCAAATGCCACGAAACCTATAAATGTTATTTGTCGAAGATTCTAGAATTGATATCATGTATTTTGGGGCCAAGGAGATGCTGTCAAATAGTGTGAACTATGACTTACTGTTGTAGCGCCCCCACGGAAACGTTGCTCCATTTGTGGGATCCACCAACACCTAAAAGCTGAGCCAGTTTAGTTTTGCTCATATCATCCACCATCTCCTCTCGTTCTTCCCCATCTCTGGCTCCTGCCTGACCAAACAAAACTATTGTGTTTGTTGGCACCATGGACAAGTTAAGCCCCATTGGAGAAGGCATTGACTGGAGGACCTGTGTTGGCCCAGAGATTCGCCTGAGCATGACCAATGAGATGTGAGTGCAGCTTGATTCCATCTCTCTCTACCTTTCCTTTCCCTGTTTTTAGTTCTGGTCGGCTGCAATATAGGTTGTTCTTGATTACTCAGTCTCGAATTCATATCGACTAAGATTGGATAGGACCTTGTCATGCCATATTTGTTGAATGAGCTGATTGAATCTGGATGTTACTAGTCAGATTCAATCTGATGCTTTCTGGATATGGATAAATAACCAAAGTAATGTACCTAGGTAAGTAGGGATCAAGATCCCCTAAAGCTCATCCGTGGTTGAGTTTGTGCATTTCATGTTATCTCCACCTCTCGTTCTTGTTACGGAAATGGAATTATGATTTATGATGCATTTTGATTAATGAGAAACCACCCAGTTTCTAAATTAAGAAACCTTTATAATTCTCTTGTTTGGGTTTGAACCATTCAATATTGATCACCCCCAAGTATAAGGGGAAGTTGGTTTCATGTTCCAACAAGATTATGTGTTTGCAAAAGTACCCAATTAATGAAGTAACATTGAAATGCCAAATAAATTCCTACCATGTTCTGTGCCTAATCCATTCATCAGGTGTCAGTTTTGTGGAGTATTTTAGTTCCGCGCCTAATCCGTTAGTTGGCAGTCAATTAGGTGGAGGTTATCTGGTATAATTCGGTAGTGAAACTCGTATATAAGCGATCCCACATTCTGATAATCCTTCCAGTTTCTTTTACTATGTAAAATTTCCCTTTTATTTGGTTATGCATGCCCTTAAACCATTAGTATGCATGGTAATGGGTTGCTGAAAAATGACACTGGTGGACAATTATGACATGTCAATTTTTATGAGAACATATTTGCAATTCCTAAAAATTTGCTTGGGAAACATATGCATTTTCCCCAATAGTGAATAGCTGCATGTATTTCTTGCATGCAGCCCGTAAGTGCTCACAGGCTGCTTGATTATTGCTTATAACAAATTAGAACCTTTCTTAGAATTCTTAGAATGCTTTATGTTTGAAGTGCATAAGTGAAATATTGAATATCTCATTAGTATTTGACATTATGTTTGTAGATTGATGACTCTACAGAAGGCATTGCCAACAACTGCTCCTACAACATTGATTGATCTTCAGAAAATTGCTGCCAGATTAGAGGGGAGGATGTATACAGTAGCTATTGACTATGTACGATGGTTTGTTTATTTTTAAATAGGTTTTTATGTCATCTAATTTATGTTAGGATTTTTTTAGTAATTTTTTATGCATCTTGATATGATCATAACAGTGTTAACCTTAAGGAACACTGTTGCTGGTTATTGTCAAAGGCTCAAAGCTCTCAGAAGAATTACTTCTTACCTGAACATCTACTAGTAGAGCTACAACAATTGAGTGGGTGAGGCTATGAGCAATGGTCTTGCTTCAGAATGTCTTTGTTACAGGATGTTCTACAAAATTTTGTTGATTCAATTAAAAAAAATCTTCTGTTACTCTTCCTTTGGTATAGCGCAGAAGACAGGACTGGGGTTGTGATATTTAGTGTTCATTTGTCTAGTGAAATGCAGCCAGACTTTCCAAAGGCACCATTGGTTGCAGATAAACCATCATTAACCTCACCATGAAGGTCCCCCTTCATGCTTTTTAATAGCTTTGTTTCATCACCCGTATGCTCACCAAAAGCCTCAAGGAGAGCCATGTATATACATATTGGAAAATGTTTTATGTGATTCCAGAAACTTTTGTTCCCTCACATGATTAATTGGCTCGTGGATGAGCATCTCTAGATAAATTCCAGAACATACTAATTATATTCTCATGTAGTTACTTTATTTTGATAGTGTTCATTTTTCAAATGGAGCTCATACAACCTTTCAATCACCTAGAACTAGCAATTATATCACAATTTTGTTCTCCCTACATTATGATATATGCAGATCAAGAATTTTCCTAATCTTCACTTGTTAGATTGTGGATGGATAGCTCTTTGATATTGCTTTTTTATGCTTTCTCTGATAATCATACAGTCATATTGTGTTGCCTAATTTGCTCTGTCAAGGTTCAATAGGATTGTAATTTTGTAAACTAAAGATCTCATTTTTTTTTGTCCTCCGCCACTTAGGGTGATTATCTGTGGAGGATTTGTCTGAGAAGAAATGATTTGGGGACTAAACTTGTTTCTTGTTTAGTGCTTCAGCAACGTTTTCATCAGCAGACTCTGCATGCTCAGGAGTACGACATTGTTGCAAGAACACAAAGAGTTGCGTAGGTTGTCGGATCCAGTTCAGTCAAACAATTTTCCTTGCGCTCAGCAACAACCTTCCATCCCTTTACCCTGTATGCTCCAACAGCAGAATAAAAGTGATAAGCAGGGTCAAATTACTCAGGCAGCAAGAGATATTAAGGGGACATCATCTAGCAGTAAGTTCTTGAAATTTCGAATAAAGTGTACTTTGTAGATGTGTTGTTTGCAATTGTGATGGCACATGTACAGCAAGTGCTCAGTAGACGATGAATTGTTGCATGCTTACCAAAAAGCATTTTTTTAGCCTTGTAGGTTTACATATTAACTCAACCAAAAAATGGATACATCTCATCTCTATCCCCCATTTCCTTCATTGCTTTGTATCTGCTATTGTAACTCTCTTCTCTCTCCCGGTCTTCCCTTCTTCCTAATCTCTTTTATGAACTTTGTTTCATCCCTCCGTCGTCACCCCCAACCCTCTACAGGGGGACACTTCCGCACTGTTGCCGCTCACCACCTGTAGCAGTTAGCCATGTAATGGTGAATCCGATAGTTTAGCATATGTGAATTTGCTCGGTAGTGATGCAGAACAATGTATTCTTGTTCAAAACATGATTGAATTGCGTACCTTTGCTTCTAAGTACTTACCTATTTACTTAAGAGCTCAGAGCTGGCCCTGGGTAGCGCTTTATCACTTATATAGAATACACAGTAGAAGATAACATCTTTGTGAAACTAGACTTGAGCACAGCTACAGCACTTACAAGGGTACTAAGTTGCTCTGATACTTCTCCAAGATCATGTACCAGTAGTCCAGTATTAGGAAGCATGTCTCAAGCCAATGCTGATATAACACACTTTGTGATATGTGTTAAATAAGTAACTGTTAATGTTATTATGAATATTGTGCATGTATTCATAAGGCCCAAAGGGCAATATATATAGAGGTACAAGGGGGATATACAGAAGGAATATAAGGCATATTAGGAAACAAATAACAGACCTAATCTATTTTCTATTCTATCATTAACAAATGTGACCATGTTATATCAGCCTCTGCCTTCTTCTTAGCAGCTTCATCTGCCCCAGGAGGTGCAGAAGTAGGCTGCCTAGGGGAGGCTGAACCTGCGGTGGCGGAGAAGGACGAGCACCGGTAACATGTCCCCAAAGGCGAAGACCATCGAGCGTGATCTCTATGAGGGAAGACCATAACCTGTAGTTCGTTCCATGAAGCTTTGTTCCCGAGAATGGGATCGCAGCAGACGGAACAGAAGCCATCGGTAGGCGGCGCTGGACGGCGCGGCGACCAAGGCAACGAAGTCTAACAGGCGGCGCTGGACGCCGCGGCGGTTAGAACAACATTTTTTCTTTTTTTTTCTTTTTCTTTTTTGTTTTTTTACTAACTATAAAAAGGAAAGCTCAGCCGCTGAGAAGCTGGTCACACTCCACTTCACTGAAGCGACCAGTTTCTCGGGCTCGGCGGCGCGGCCGGCGAAGATCGCGGCGGCGCGCGCCCGCGCATAACAGATCGGCGGCCGGCAGCTGCGACATATCTGGCGTCGAATCTGGCGTTGGCAGCATCGGATCTGGCGTCGGCGGCGTCGGATCTGGCAGCAGCGGCGGCGGCTTGACATGATCCGAGCGGCAGCCCGAACGGTTGCAGCGGCGGCGGTACGGGCAAAGAGGGCCCAGGCGGCGGCATGAGCAGAGAACCCGAGCGGCGGCGGCACGGAGGCAGCGGAAGAAACTAGGTCAGAGTTCTAACCCTAACCTTAGCTCTGATACCATGTTATGAATATTGTGCATGTATTCATAAGGCTCAAAGGGCAATATATATAGAGGTACAAGAGGGATATACAGAAGAAATACAAGGTATATTAGGAAACAAATAATAGACCTAATCTATTTCCTATTCTATCCTTAACAAATGTGACCATGTTTATCAATTCATATGATCATGCCTATACTGGTATAGCGGCCAAAGGCCATTATATCATGTAAACTAGTGAGTATACTGGTGCTGGGCACTAATCAATATCAAGTACCGGTTCTTGACTGAGAAAAAAAATACTCATTACCCACATCTCCAATGCAGGCATGCTATCTGATCAAGTGCCTCTGAGTACTCACAAGGAGCCCTGCGGAAAGGACAGGCTCAGCGGGCTTCCTGATAATCTAATCCACATTATCGTGCCTCCTTGTCATCACGGGAGGCAGCTCGTATAAGTGTTTTGTCCCACAAGTGGCTCCACCAATGGACCTTGGCACCATGCATTGAGATCGACATAGACTGGTTTCACAAGGATAGGGAGCAATTCAGCAAGTTTGTTGACCCATCTGTTGCTACGCCGTGACCGTGATGATGCTTCCATGAAAACATTTCAACTGCATTCTTTTGCGATAGACCAAGCCAGCTCGTGGATCCATCATGCTATCAGGTACAAGGTTCAAGTGTTGTGAACTAGCACAATAAGGAGGTAATCATCCATTGGAGAGAGATTGGACGGCAATGACTTGAAATAGAACGGCGCCAAATGAAGGAGAATACCGATTGGGAGAGGAATAGATCTAGAATAGCTGGTTAAGAAAATGACCACAGCTAGACTTTAGAGACTAGAGATTTATTTATCTTTGCTTTCTTTAAAGAAAATACAATACCATCCTTTTTATAGATATAACTTGACTTGTCCTCTAAGAAATAATCTCTAATTTAAAGAAACAAACTAACCGAAAATAAGCTAAAAAACTAACCAAATCAATCTAATTTCTAAGAAAAGAAACTAATCGTGGATAAATAGTATATGTGTGCTACAGTACCACGTGTTACAATACCATGCGTGAATAGTGATGCTACAGTAACCACACACGTAACATTACACCCCTTCCGATGAATAGCTCGTCCTCGAGCTGTAACATAGGGCAACAAATTCTTCCGATGGTGGTGGGTGAACTAGCACAACAAGGGGTAACTCGGCAGTAGAAGTTATGATGTTGGTTTTGATACAATTGTTGTGAACTAGCACAACAAGAGGGTAATCATCCGTCAGAGAGAGGTCGGATGACGATGACTTAAAGTAAAACGGTGCTATGTGAAGGAGAGTACCGATTAGAGGAGGAATAGATATAGAATAGCCGGTCAAAGGAATGACCACAGTTGGACTTTAGGAACTATAGACTTGTTTATTTATCTTTGCTTTCTATAAAGAAGATACAATGTCATTCCTTTTATAGAGATAATTTGATTTGTCTCCTAAAAAATAATCTTTAATTTAAAGAAACAAACTAACCGAAGATAAACTTCTAAACTAACCAAATTAATCTAATCCCTAAGAAAAAACTAATTGTGGGTGAGTAGTATACACGTGCTATAGTACCCGCTTGTTACAGTACCACGCGTTAACAGTAACCACACTAACATCAAGTGCTTAAATTTGCTGAATGTGTAAGATGGGAGCCTTTCGACTTAGGCCCAGAATTTGTGGCCTTCAGTTCTGAGTATCTGAAAACTTTGGAGCTTACTAATGTTGCTTTAGGCGCAAGTGTATTCGATCCCCTGAACAATGCATGCCCAGCTTTGGAAAATCTGCGACTGATAAGACAGTTTACTGGAGGTGACAGAAATTTCATCAAGTTCATTGAAGAATTTGGATATCATTGACTGTAATACCACCAAAATGCAAATAGGGAACAACCGAGATAAAGAAGGGTTTTTACCGTCAGATCCATCGGCTTTTAGTGCTAAATAAGTAACGCTCGCAGAGATTCCAAGACCATCCAAGGAAAGTCGGCACCGTCTAGAGAGCCGAGTAGTGCTCTCAGAGGTTCCCAGACCGCCCAGGCATAGTCGGCACCGTCTCGCGTTATGAGTTTTCGTCATTCGGCAGGAATCCTATTCTTACCTTTTCCGGACTTACCTGCTGCAGTAGAAACCCCAAAGCCAACAGAGCCCTTGGACCAAAATGCCCTTGGGCAGGCAGGTTTATGAGAGAGGCATGGGAGTTAGATGAGGTCGCTACAGTCATTTCACAAATGCAAAGGGCAGCCCCCAACCGTGCTCTTATAAGCCAGCGTAGCCTTCCCAACCACCATTCGGTTTGCTTCACAACCAAGGGTAGGCAAGGTAAGCCAGGCACCCACTCTTCCCCATTTCCTTCCAACACCAAGAGCAACACAGAGATAGACCAATCACCAGTACCACTCTCAAGAACCACGGCCATAGCCAAGAGGAGAAGGGAACAAGGAAGAGGAGAAGGAGCTCGGAAGGCTAGAATGTGAGGACGGCGCCAACGACAACAGAGGACGTCGACGACTGTCGAACACACGCCAATCCGCCCAATGAGTATGCCCACCTGCCCTCAACCCCATAGCACAACACAAACACATAGAGAGAGAGAGAGTCGAAGCGGTGCTCGGTGGCCATGGTCATGACCATGGTCGGCCGGAGCTACAAACCTGGACGGCGAGCCCGATGGTCAGAGGGAGGCATGGCACCGGCCGGCTGTGAGCCACGGCCGGTAAGTCCGAGGGGAGACAGGGTGCTGGCGCAGTTGACCGAGGGCGGAGGCACTGTCGGGTGTTGAGATGGCGGCCGCTGGCCGTGCCGACGGGCGGCGCGCGCCGGCGCTCATCGCGCAGCGCAAGGAAGGCCGGTCCGGTCTTGGCCGGCTGGATCCGAGGCACAGTAGAAGGGGGAAGGTAGGGGGGCAAGCAGGGGGCTGGCCGGCGGTGAGCTCGAGGTCGACGAGCTGAGCCCACCCGCGTGCCGTCGCGTCGCTCGGAGAGGCACTCGTGCGTGGTCGCGCACGAGAGAGAGAGAGAGAGAGAGTGAGGGGTTGAGGAGAAGAAGGCGGAGGCGGGGCCGGCAGAGGAGCCACCGGCGGTGAGGTTGGGCCGGCGACGCCGAGCCTGGCCGCACCGCCGGAGGAGCACCCGTCGGTGAGGTCGCGCACGCGAGGGAGAGTTAGGGAGGAGGAGGGGGCGGCGGAGGAGCCGCCGTCGGCGCCGATCTGGCTGCGCCCTGCCGCGCCGCCCCAGGCGGAGTAGGCGAGAAGGAGAAGGCCATTCGGCCGAAAGAAAAGAAGGGGAGAGAGAGGGACCGGGTAAGAAAGAAAGAAAAGAAGAAAGAAAAGAAAGGGAGAGGGAGAGAAAAAAACAAAGAAAAGAAAAAGGAAAGAGAGGAGAGAGAAAGGAGAAGAAGAGAAAAGAAGAGGAAAGAAAAAAAAGAGAAAAGAAAATAACATAAAATAAAAGAGGAGAAAAAGAAAATAAAATAGGGGTTGGTACCTGTGGGTCCTTAACCCCGTGCATTCTTGCCCAAGTCGGGTCAGGCGCGTAGAATCGTCGTTGTTCGCATAAGCCCGGGTTTGATTCGATGCATTGAGTCGAGATGACGTGTGTATAGGTGGAGGTCTCGGGTCGGAGCCGTCCATGCATCGTCCCCGAAGCTAACCAGGCAAGTGCATTGTAAAGCGGTGAGTTCGGGTAGTGATTGCTGTTAAATGGATGATGATGCATTGCTTACTATGTTGGGGTAAGTTTACTATTTACGGATGATGCTTTGCTTACCATGTTGGGGTAAGTTCACCATTTTCGGGTGCATGATGAGAAATGATGAATGATGAACGTTGAGATATGGCATGTTGATATGCTTAAATGGAGAACCTGCATTGCATGCATGTCATGAAAAGAGATAGTGTTGGTCCACGTTAAGTAGACGCTCCATGGGAGTGGAGGTTGAGGTCCCCGTATGAGAATGACGGGCTACTGTGGTCCCCGTATGAAAAAGGACGGGCTTGTGATCCCTGCATGAAACAGGGCGGGCCTGAGTGAGCATCGACGGGTGCTCGCTCTGCTATACCGGTATAGGCTAAAGAGATAAGAGAGAAGTGCATGTGCATATGCATGATGAATAGTTCATGGGAACTTAAAGTGGTTAAATGGAAGAGTGGTTAATGAAACTGGGATGATTATGGTCCGATTTGAGAACCTGTTATTTGCTGTTTTGCTTTATACTTGCTGAGTCGGTGGACTCATCTTTTCTTTGTTATTGTTTTTAGGTGACCGTTGAGGACGACATGCACGGGCGGAAGTAGCACATGAATAATTGGCTACCTTTTGTACTACCTTTTGTCAGTGTATTTTAGCCTTTACTAGGCTAGAGTAATCGCTAAAAATGCTATGTTGTATCTGAACGCAGTAATATAAATAAATTTAATGTTGGCTTAAATTCTTCTAATCGCTAAAAATGTTATGTTGTATCTGAACGCAGTAATATAAATAAATTTAATGTTGGCTTAAATTCTTCTAGTTGATGATAAAATGGTAGAGTATGTAGTTGTGGTAACATTTTGGCCCAGGGGTGGACGGAGTGTTACATTGACTGCTTTCTATTCAAGGATCTTCGTATTTATACTCCTAGCTTGGTCTCATTGTGCATCAAGGATCGTCGATACAATGATCCTTCATTCAGAAACGCTGACCTAATAACTGCAGCAATCACTCTCTTTGATCTTTTTAATGTCACAAGCATGGACTTGTCAGGTTGTGTGAGAAAGGTAACAGTACTGCTTACCCTTTTATCACCAATCCTTTCTTGCAGACCCTCCTCCGTTACTTTTGTTGTCTGCATATTCGCATTTGTACTTGACCATCATATATTTTCATGTGATCACATTTAGGGAAATGCATTGCTGCTGCCTTATTTAGAAATGAATGAGTATTTTGGACGAACAAGGATAAAAGTAGGGGACATGTTTGTATATCAACAACCTAACCTGTGGTTTACATGACAGAAATATCCACGTTGGATGATTTTAGGAAATATACCAGCTTTCAATTCAGTAGTATCTGCTGGAACATTGACCAATGTTGTTCGGGGTGCACATCAACACTTGCACACACGAGAATTAATGTCCTTAAAAATGGTCTTTTTACACGATTTGCTGATATTATGTGATGTTCATAATATTACTAGTTAGCCTAAGATATGTTTCCTTGAAGTACCTCAGTTGTTTCTGATCTCGTATGAAGGTTGCATTTGGGGAAGAAGCGGGGAGCTGCCCAATGTTCAACAATCTGAAGCTTGTGCCTGGGTGGATGGTGCTGTGCTGATGGGTTTTCGCCACTGGTTCGCTTCACTCGGCACTCGCCTATGCTGAAGAAGCTGTGATTATGAAGCTTGATCTGATTAGTAGCATTGTATCCCAGACTTTTTTTTTGCCATAGAACATTACAGAAAAGTCCTAACGAAATGGAACCTTTCCAACTTCAGCAGGCATGGGGATACCACGGTGTTGTCGGGCTCGCCTTCATGTTGTGTTGCTTACATGCCACGCCTTGCCTTGAAATTGACGTCGAGTCGAAGCTACTGAAGGCTGAAGGCTGCTGCATGCACCGACGAATAAATCGCTGTGGAGTTCCGCGATGCACCGTGTTCCACCTGTTGGAAACATTGGGATGTTGTTTCTTGTGTGTTTATTGGAGTGGATTCAGCTTATTGCAGTACCTGATACTCCTATATTTGTATATCTGGGTAGTCTCTTGCACTGGAGTCCTGGTACCTTATAGCCCGTGCTGTCTGCAACTGGCCATTATACAGATGTGTTACAACTTTGATTCAGGAGAAAACGCACACATCGCAAATAAACTGAGAGAACACAGAAGAATATATAAAATTTTCTATTCTCTTATTTGCTCCCTTTTTTCTTGCTATTTCTTACAAAACTGGTTACAAGCCTTCTCAATATATAGGTTAATAATCTTCTACCAGTATATGTATTTGGATTTCAAGTTGGACACAATTTTAATTTGAGGTATACATGGAAACAGATTCTACTACGTTTTAAACTCTAAGTTAAGATTATTTCTAACAAGATGGACTAGTGAATCTCGAGGAGCCTAATAAAATGTTGCTTTCTTTGAATTGTCGCTCCCACTGCTGCATCAAACATTTCACTGCATATTGCTCCTGTCTCACTTTCAGGACCTGTTTGTTTGTTACTCTATTGGACTGTTAGCTAATTTGTTGCATAAAACATTGCAGGGTACAATGCTCAGATGATCCTACCTCTCTTTCAGGACATGTCACTATTGAACTGTTAGTGCGGACTAGTGGAAAACTCAGCGGCAGAGCCAGAAAATTATGAGAAATCGGAGAACTTAAAACCTGCTCCCCTTTCCTTGCACGGAAGCGCTTCACGCGCTGGAGGCCTCAAGGCGCGACGCGTGGCGAGGCTCCCGCTGGCGCCGCGACCTGCTCCATCTCGCCGGCGCCCGCCCGAACCCCGCCTCCCTCCTCTCGCAGTCTCGCCTCCCCCCTCCTCCTCGCTCCCCGCCGCCTCCCGCCTCCCCCTCCTCCCCCGCTCCCCGCCGTCTCCCGCTCACCGCCCGCCGCCGCTTCCCCTCCCCTTCCTACCGCCGCCGCCTCCTCCCCGCCGCCCCTCCTCCTCCCCCCCGCTGCCCCCTCCTCCCTCCTCCTCCCCCGCCGCCCCTCCTCCTCCTCCTCCTCCTCCCCGCCGCCCCTCCTCCCGGTCCCCTCCTTCCCGCTCCCCCCGCCTCCCCAACCCTCTCCTCCCCGCTCCGCCGCCTCCCCATCCCCTCCGCCTCCCCGCGCCGCGCGGGATGGGATGCTCGCGGGGTGGATGGACTCAGCGCGCCGGATCCGGCCGGCGCGAGGCGGAGGGGAGCCGCGAGGCCGGAGGGGGAGGCCAGAGCCCGCAGGCCGGAGGGGGAGGCCGATCCGGCCGGCACGAAGGCGGAGGGGGAGCCACGAGGCCGGAGGGGAGGCCGAACCTGAGGCCGAGGGGAGGCCGGATCCGGCCGGCGCCTCCCGGCCGTCGCGACTTCCGGAAGGAGTGGCGGCTCCAGCTCAACGACTTCACCGGCGCCGCTTCACGAGGGCCGCCACGGCCCCGACGACTTCGCGGCTCGAGTCCATGCCCACGCATGCGCGAGCCCTACCAGTACCTCCTCGGCTGCCTCCGGATGCCCGCCGTCAACGCCTCACCGCCTCCGAGCGCCAGAGGCTATGGCGCAGGGCGACAAGCCGGCCATCGAGGAGGCGGCTGTTCCGGCACCCGCGGCGGAGAAGTGATCCGTCGACGACGGGGTTTCACTCTGCCTTCTTGAATGTTGCAATCCTGCAATTACAGCTGCAGCTTAAAAGAAGCTCTCTCTCTCTCTCTCTCTCTCTTGCAAATTTATGTGGCGATTTGTTCTCAGCTCCGGATACGTGTAGTAGAAACACTCATAAACACATTGCTCTCATGTATTACCGTACTTGTTCATACGCCGGAAGCTATAACCCGTGATTTTAGATAGTTTTTTATCGGTGCAATTCAGTAGAAGCTCGTCACTTATGCTGGTATATTGGTTGATTTGCTATTGATGTAGTCACTAGGTTCGTCTTGGACTCATCGTGACACCGGTGTATGTATTTTTGTTCTGCTCGATTTGATTTGTTGGTGGGTGCATGACCTGAAATGACTGCTTCGAATTCGTAGTTTTATTATGGCATGGGCTATGTTTTCATTTCATAATTTGTGATCATGTTTCCTCATTTCTCTTATCAAAAATTTCATAGGCTGAAAAGAAGAAATCTCGCAAATATTTGTCCTGCATTTTATACAAGCATTTAAAGATTGGGAGCCACACTGTATTGAGCAATCATTGATCGAGAATCGATGTCGGATGATACTGTTTTAGGATGCTCTACTGGGCATCCATCCGAGGTCATCCTTATTCTCATTCGAAGATTTCTCAAACAACTTCATTTATCACCGAGAGTAAGTGGATCTAATGAACAAATGATTTCTTTCTTGACTATGCACCCCGCCTCATTCACTTTTCTTATATTATAGCATATGACTTTTGAGGTTTGCACCACCATTAATCCTGTATCTTTGCATATTGTTGTGACTGAGTGATTTAAGATCTGTGATCGTGCGGAAAGGAGCACAACAACTGCAGCTCGGGATATATATGACTTAGGCAAGCGTAGCTTGTATCCACTAATCACACCATTGCTAAAGACAGTTTTAAAATTTGTACAGATTTGAAATTGGGTGCTTGGAACAATGTAATAGCATTTTGTTTGCTAGATGCTTTGAAGTGGTAGAGTTGTAAGATTCAGTCTAATGATACTAATATGCTACTTGGGGCTAGGCAACTTGAGTTAGTCGCTTATTTGAACATTGAACTATCTCATTGAACATATTCGGCTTCTTTTGCGTAGGTAGTGCATTTTGCTGATATGGTGTTATACTAAAAGAATAATTACATCTACATACCGTTAACAATGAACAATTGTGACTGTGTGGCGCTTGTTGATTTTTCATTCAGCATGACTTGTCTGCTAAATCGCATAATCTGTATTGGCACTTCATCCTCTACATGCACTTTGTACTATTGTTTTATGATCTCACTTCAACAACGTTGTAGGGCGCCGCGAAGCGCGCTTCCTTTTCTAGTGAGGCTAAATTTGGCGTGCGCCTTTGATCGCTGCTAGGGGTGGAAACGGATTGAATACGGTCGAATAGTCTCAAATACAAATACGAATCCATATTTTTAAAATGAATACGAATTCGAATATTATCAAATACGGATATAAATATTCTCGAATACGAATACAAATTTTTTCGAATACGTATTTTTTCGGATACGAATATCGAATAAAATGGATTCCTAGTGGTTTTGCCGATTTTCACCGGTTTTTGACCAGTTACCGGTTTTAAACTGTCTAAATTCAAATTTTGAATCACAAAATTTGTACGGATTTTTCATGGGTTCTAGAAACGGATCGAATACGAATCGAATAGTCTCGAATACGAATATTCTCGAATACGAATGCGAATACGAATATTCTCAAATATGAATACGAATATTCTCGAATACGAATACAAATATTTTTGAATACAGATTTTGTTTACCATATTCATATTTTCTCGAATACAAATATCGGATAAAACAAATTATCCGTTACCGTTTTTCACCCCTAATCGCTACCATGTTGCATCACGCCATGCCCACTCGCTGCTTGCACGGCCACTCTCTAGTAGCCAGCTATGTCGCGCTGCTGCCCACTTGCTCAAGCTAAATCACCAGCTGCTATTCGGTTGACTCGATTCAATTGGGTTGCAGAGATTAGTCAAATTCCATTTTAGGTATTTTAGTGGGCTGGCCTCCCTCAACGAAGGGATCTTTTACGCTGGTCTATTACCTCGCTGCTCACTACAGGCTGGCCTAAGGTAAGGTCACGTTCTTTTTGGCTTTTGCTTTTGATTTTTGCCTTTTTTATAAGTTAAAAAGTCAAACATCAAAATAGGATGGACTCTTGAAACGAATTCTCTACATAGTTTTTCGAGCCTAAAATTATGTACGCTGTCTACGTCAATATCTCTGCTGTCCACTGTTGTGTCAAAAAACACTGACAAAATCTATCAGTCGCAGCCGAAAGCTATCCGCCGTAGCTGAGAAGAACACCCATAATTATCCAATATGAGCTTATTCTCGCTTTGGCAATTGCCCTTTTCTTTCTTTGCTAGACATCACGATAGAAAAAAAAAATAATACGTGGGAGGAATCATGCATTTTTTATATTAGGAAGAAGAATAGGGGTTTGAATCCATAACAAGCACAGCCATATCCCATATGCTCTACCATTAGTTCACCAGAGTTACCCGTGTCTCTAGTCCCCAATAAACATCACGATAGAAAATTCCCCAATAAACTTGGCCTTAGTGTACCACAATCAGCCCCTTTCATATTATCATCACTTAGGTTCTGTTCGGAACACGAAAATTTTTACCTGTTCCCGCGGAAAATGAGTCGATTCCTATGAAATTTGTGTTCCAAACGAAGCCGTGAAACACGGGAGCTTCTTCTTTTCCACGGAAATTAAACTTGTTTCATGTCAAATTCGTGTGCTTCGTTCCAAACAGACAATTGTATACAGAAAAATTTGATCATATACCCTCCATTTAGATGGAAATTAAGGATTTACCTTTCTGACCTACGTGTCAGTGACTTATGATGACCTCATATATTATTGAGATGTAGAGGATAAATTTTTAATTTCTCAATTAAAGAGAGGGAATATGACCCAATGCCCCTTGTATACAAGGCCCGTGACGCTTACCGGCCCAAGCGACCACCGCTCCTCCCATTCTTGCAATTCCTTAGAAGATGTTTGGTGAGGCTGCATGAGCGGATACAAAAAAAAATTGAGATGCTGTTTGGTTGCTCAGATGAGCGGATGCATCTACCAAACTCGAGAGGTGACACGTGGGACCGCATAAGATACATCAGATCCACTCATCCAGGATGGCTAGTGAAGCTCATTTTGAGCGTATCCACCCATCCAGGATGAGGACGTATTTTTGCATCCGCTCATACAGGCTGTATCCGCTCATACAGGCAACCAAACAGACTCTTTCTCATATTATACGGATTCACCCATCCAGAATGAAGGAGATACATGCAACCAAACACACCCTTAATTTCGAAAGTCGAAGCAGCTGCTACTGCCTGGTGCATTGGAACAGCAGGAACTCGCAGTCGCCCCTCGATTCGTTCTGCAATCCTCCATCTCTCCGTAAGTTCTTCTCCTCTTACCCTGGATTACCTACCCCGCCATGCGAGGGTTTCTTGCGAGTTCTTGTTGCTGGTCGCCAATCTGTTCGGTGAAATGCCGAGTCGCCGTTCTTGGTTTCTTGTGTCGCAAAGATTTTGATTTCGAGTGGTTGGCGTCGGTCGCCGTGTCCTCCATGAAGGAAACCCGTTCGACGAAATGCACCAGGGAGCCGCGGGGCGGGGGCCGCCGCGCGACGGGCCGGCGGCCGCGGCGGAGGCGGTGGCGCCGACCGCATCAGCGACCTCCCGGACAGCGTGCGCTACCGAATCTTGTCGTTCTTGAAGGCGTGGGAGGTGGTGCGCACGAGCCAGATCTCGAGGCTGTGGCGCGGCCTATGGGCCACCGCGCCCCGCCTCGACATCCGCCAGCCGTTCGCTTGCGATGCCCGCGCCGACCAGGAGAAGTTTGACGAGTTCATCAAGAACCTGCTGCTCAAGCGGCGCGCGCAAAATGCGCCGCTGGACACGCTCCGACTGTGCTGGAGCCATGACGGCGATGCCAACACGTGGATCTCTTATTCTGTCAGACGCGGGGCAAGAGTGATTGAGCTCTCCGAAAAACATCACCACGGGTACCCGTTGCCGGAGTACACGAGCTTCATTTCTGGCAACTTCAAGATCTTGAGGTTCACCCATGTCCAGAAGCTTAGCAACACCCTCACGCAGCTCTGTCCTAGGTGCACTTCTTTGGAAGAAGGGAAAATTGCTCCTATGCCACAAAGTTAAGTGATATACTCTCATTTGTCACAAAGTTAAGTGGCTTTGTTATTATGCCACAAAGTTGGGTATTTTATCCTTTGTTTTGCCATTTTCTCCATTTTAATTTTATTTTGCATTTTCAGGGATTTCAAAGACCCTTTACCCTCGTCCCCTCCCACTCGGCGCTGCCATGCTGCTCGCCACCTCGCCGCCAGCCGACGCGCGCCGCCCGCTCGGGCAGCGCGACGCTGGGCTTGCCGCCGTCGGCGGCGCGAGACCTCCGGTCGAGGCGGAGAGGCGAGCACGGGGCGGCCTCCCCATTCCCATGGGCAATCGCTCCCCCTTGCCGCGCGCCGCCGCCGACGCCGCCGCCGCCCGGCCCGGCTCGAGGGCGTGAAGTGCCGTGGATCTGCGAGGCGAGGAGGACACGGTGGTAGCAGATGGTGGCGGTGGCGGCCGTGCTCGAGGCGGTGCGGCGCAAAGGCGAGGGCGGCGGCGGCGTCGGCGGCGGCGTGGCGAGGGGAGCAGTTGCCCATGGGTAATGGGAGGCCGCCTGCTCCGCCTCTCCGCCTCCGACCGGAGGTCTC
Organism: Dendrocalamus sinicus; assembly: GCA_036346575.1. Classification (NCBI taxonomy): domain Eukaryota; kingdom Viridiplantae; phylum Streptophyta; class Magnoliopsida; order Poales; family Poaceae; genus Dendrocalamus; species Dendrocalamus sinicus. Next base: position 219,571 of record JAYEVI010000179.1, on the reverse strand, counting down.
GGCGCCGACGACGGCAAGCTCGCGCCGCGCTGCCCGAGCGGCCGGCGGCGCGCGCGTCGCTGGCGGCGAGGTGGCCGAGCAGCATGGCAGCGCCGGAGTGGGAGGGGGACGAGGGCAAAAGGGTCTTTTGAAATCCCTGAAAATGCAAAATAAAATTAAAATGGAGAAAATGGCAAAACAAAGGATAAAATACCCAACTTTGTGGCATAATAACAAAGCCACTTAACTTTGTGGCAAATGAGAGTATGTCACTTAACTTTGTGGCATAGGAGCAATTTTCCCGAAGAAGAACTAGAGCTTAAGGATTGTTCCTTAATTGGCACGGAGATTCAATCCACCTCGCTCAAGCGTTTGACTATAATCAAGTGCATAATCCCTAGCGGCCTCTTTGGTTAATGCTCCGAACCTTGTCTTGCTGCGCTGCATCAGACCTTTCAGCCATGTTCCTCAGATCATGAACTTGGAGTCATTAGTGAAAGCCACTATCATGCTTGATGACTCTTGCTTGCGTCATGGTCGTGAATGGCCACAGGAGGAGGATGACGATGATGAATCTGATAATGATGGTGAATTCTTTGCATATTCTGGTGCTGAGGACTCTGATGATAAAAAAGACAGCGAATCTGATCATGATGATGGTATCTTCCTATATGTTAATGCGATGATAACAACGGCAGTGAATCTGATCATGAGAATGATGATGGTGATCACTACTATGATTCTGAGTGGTCTGGATCTGGTGATAAGAAGGGTAATGATCTTGAAAATTACGATGACTGTACTGTGGCCTATGGTGAGATTGCAGATGAGTATTCAAGTAAGGATGGTCCAAGTGATGATTATGGTGGAGACCATGGCAGCAATGATTTTTTTTAATTTATGGTGGCGATGGCATTCTTCACGGCGTCTCAAATGTTAGAACAATAGACCTGTTAGCTCATCAAGGAGAGGTACAGTTTCCTTGCTGATATCATCACCTTTTTTTTTCAGTTTTTGTGTGCTTTTCTGCAGTGTGCACGCTAATGTTGCCCAATACTTGGCAAGCAATTATGGCTATGCATGGGAAGGACCTAATAGAATAATTAGAGCATTCTCTTGATAAGTTTAATATGTAGAAGAAATTTTGGTTATTTCTGCTAGTGATGAACTTCTTAAATCAATATGACTCAGTTTAGAAGTACGGAAGAATGGTAGTATTGCTGATATTGCCATGTTGTCCGCTCAAAAAGCATCCTTTTGATAGGTTTCTATCTTAGTTTTCTGATGGAAATAAAGAAGTTGATCGGCCTATTGGATAGGTGCCAGTCAGGTGAATATTGTAGTTAGCTACTACTGCAATTTTTTTTTCTTTTCTAGCGTCTTGTTAGAATGGCACCCATCCTATCCAATTACTACTATTGTGTGCATATGCCATTGAACCTAATCTACTAGTGCAAGTCTTCAATGTCCTCAAAAACAGTCACTACTTTGTGGTGTATTGAACTTTGAACCTAACTTACGGTTTGACATCCTATGATATCCTAAATATAGAACGCCCTAGAATTGTCATTACTGATTTTGCTTTTGTTTATAGAACATTTTTTTTTGGTTTTGGCTAGAATAACCTGTTATTTTATCGTATGGAATCAAGCAAGCATGTTTGTGCACTAGAATACCAACATCTCTTAAATATTTCATAATTCACTTGAGAAAATAAACTTGGGTCGATATTTCATATCAAGAGAAAGTAGGTTGATATTCTGGAATGTTCATTGCTAGTGCAGTTTGGTATTAACAGACTTCTAAAATATTTAATAGCTTCCACAGCAGACTTATCTGTGATGATTGCAAAGCTGTTCATTTTTCAATGATCTTGTACTTGTTCATGTATCTTCATACTGTAAAATTTGTTGATGCATATATCTTATTGTAGTGTTAGGACAAATGCATTGGATTATTGAATTATTTCTACACAATGAACAATGCACTTCTGCATACAATGTGTAGGTGCTGCTGAGGAGGGAATTGAAAAGAGTGCCTGAAGTTTAAAAATCTGAAGACTCTGTCCCTTGGTGAATGGTGTATAGCTCTTGACTTCGATGCATTTTCAACCATACTTGAGCATTCACCTGAGTTAGAGAACCTTTTTCTTCACCTGGACATGGTACGTAAAATGCCCACACTTGATGAATATTTTCTTAGAGAGTTTAAGCACATGGCCAATCCCTTAAACGAGTTCATTGTTTTGCAGAAGCCAGAAGGCCTATGACAGCAGAGAGGGCATCAATCCAAGGGGAAGAGCATTTGCATGCAGAAACCTGAAGATGGTCAAGATCACATGTTCAAAGGAAGATATAATGGTCCATAAGTTGGCACAATTTGTCATCGCTAATGGTGTACCGCTTGAGAAGATCTGTCTGTCGGATTACCAGTGCTCCGTGCTTGTAATGGCAAGGGAGGCAGAGGCTCAAGCGCGAAGCGCAAGGCGCAGGGCGAAGCTGCGAAGAGAGCAGCGAAACAGAGGAAGGCGCACAACAGTGGGAGCCCAGAGTGAGGGAAGGGTGGTAAGTAGGTTGATGTAATACTATAATTGGTGTGGCTGAATTCTGTTTCTAGCTGAAGAGCAGCAACAGTTGGGCCGCCAGCTTGTTGCTGTCCCACTGTGCCGGTGAGTGTGATTAAATTGTGCAGAACAATTGATCAAATTCTGAACGAAGACAGCAGCGGCAGAATTCTCTGCTGCATCTTCCTCAGGTGCATCGAGTTCTTAGTACAGGTATATCCGTATATGTATTCGTTGTGTTGCATTGGAAATGGTTGATCAAAATGTACAGTGACTAAGAATGTTGTGATGTACTCTTCTGAGGAGCAATGCATGGGAGTAGTTGGGACTGAATTGAGTCCGATCTTGGGATCTGACATTAGTTTCTTCATACTGTGGATGTTTGTAACAATGTATGATGAGGCTTTGAGGCACTCTAATGCTGTTTTTCATTTTTTCCCCCTCCTGGTGCCAAGTGCCAACAGCTGAGCTAGGAAAAACAGGATGGGTATTGCCAAATTACTGCCTGGCCTGTTCTATGATGTTCAAATGCCGTCTAGTGGCTTAGTTCTGATTCTTTAATGGTAATTCCGCTGGATGCTATCCCAAACAGAAAATATTCTCACATGAATTTTGTTTGCTCCAAAATAATATCTAACAACTAGTCACACGATCCTTTTCCCGAAATATCAATCACTTCTCCCTTAAGCGCTTGGGGAAATATAACATCTTGTTTTTCAAAATTTCCTTGAAGCTTTTAAAATAAAATTCACCATTTGAATTTTTTTGAAATTAGTGAAAGCTTCAAATAAATTTTTATGACTTAAAAGGATTTAATATGACTAATCTAAACTTCAATTGTTGTTGAAAGTATTTTATTTGAGTTTCTTGTGCTTCAAGGAATTTTTCTAATTTTTCTAGAATTTTTTGTTATTTTCTAGAGATCAAAAGAAGTAGTCTCAATTTTTGAAAATAGAAAATCCCCTACAGCCTCTTGGGCTGAAGCCTAGCCCAACCCGAGTTTTCTCACGCCTCGACCTGGCCTAGTTCGTAGTCGCCTTCTTGTCGACGGATGCTTGCCACATGTCAGCCATCCACCAAGTGCGTCGCTAGTCGTCCAATCCCCACTTGTTGCCACGTGTCGACCATTGGGCTCCTAGGCACTATTCATCTATGCCGTTCGGGGAGGTCTCTCTTGTCAGCTATTGGATTCACCCTGTAACACGTGTCGGGCATCGAGCCGTGCCGCGCCCGCCTCGGTCTTCTCCTTCGTGTCCACCGCAGACACTTCGATGTCCGGGTATATAGCCTGGCTGTCCCCTCGGTTTTCCTATCCCAAGCTTTGCTGTGCATCATCGTCCGTGCCAAGCAGTCACGCCCAAAGTCATCGTTGCCGCTGTCATTGTAATACCTAGGCTAGCTCGGCCCATCTTGCAGCCCTATAAGAGAGGAAAGCCAGGTAGAGGACGAGGCAAAAGCCATTTCGGCTTTTCCCTCGTGCTCACCTTGCTGTCGCCCCTGCTTGTGCGAGCCGCTACCTCCCCCTCACGCCTGCTGCCATCGCTCGTCGCCCTCCGGCAGCCGCCGCCGCTTCACCTTGTGTTGCCGTCGCTCATTTGTGCCATCGCCGCTGCCCTCGCTACTCCTCTAGCCGCGCCTCGCCTCCTTTGCTGCTGCCGGCGCCGTCGCTTGCCATCCTCCAGCAGCCGCCGTCATCACCTCCCTTGCTACCACCCCCCACGCCCTTGCTACTGCCGCTACTCCACGGGGGTGGAAGGCTGGCTAGCCGAGAGCAAAGGAGGGAGGAGCTGAGTGGTTGGGAAGAGAGGGGAGGGAGCCGGCGGACTGAGAGGATAAGAGGAGGCGACCGGAGAGAGAGAGAGAGTCGGCCGTGGGGAGGGAGACGGGAGTCACCTGTCGAGCGAGAGAAGAAAGAGGAGGGAGTTATCGGCGAGAAGAGGCGAAAGAAAAGAAGAAAGATAGGGGCTCCGGCGCTAGAAGGAAAAAGAAAAGAAGAGGAAAGCAAGTGCCAGCCGACTGAAAAAAAGAAAGAGAAGAAAAGAGAAGAAAAAGAAGAGAGGAAAAAGAGAGAGGGAGTCTGACCCACCACCAGATCTGTCAGATCCAGCCAAGGAAAGGAAGGTAGTGCCCCGACCCAGTCGTTTGGGGCCAGGGTAACGCCTCGAAAACTCTTCTCCCTGCTTATTTTACCGAGTCGGGCATAAGTTAATATATCGATAATTAGAATTGATGCATGTGATCAGTTAGATATTGTTTATTAATATGAATGCCTGAACGACGAAATCATTACTGCCACTATTGATCTGGTCGATCTGTGGCAGAAGAGGGAGGAGGAGAGAATAAATTGAGGTTCAACAGTGTAATCGATTAAAGTGAGATTAAGTGTGTAGAATTCGATCTGCAAGTATAACTAATGAAAACACTAATTTTACAGATTGGTTAAGCATCGGGACAATGAGAGGTTGCCCGGTGGGACAAGGTTTGATTATATCGGGTTGGATGTTATAGTGATGTTATTTGCTTGTATATGAATGTATTGCATTAGTAATGAATTGAAAATAGTTAATGCTTGTTCAGGTGGTGGTTCGAGTCTGGTGCCATCCATGCACCGTCCGCTAGGTTAACAAGCAAGTGCATGGTAGAACAGTAAATTGTGATGAATATTTCTTATTCGTGTTTCTATGCTATGATTTACAATATTTATGAGATGATGTATATGAATTGTGCTAATCATACCTTGATGAGTACCGTTTATGATTAGACATCCATATTTGAAGCATATTGCATCATGCAAAATGTATAAGAGTCAGGTCGGTGAGAAAGTCATATAACTAGTCCGGAGTGCTCTTGAATAAGACCTACAGAGGTAGGCACTCCACGGGAGTGGAGGTTGAGATCTCGTATGAAAGAGGCGAGGCGAATGAGTGGTCCATCGACCGGTGGACACTTCGCTATATCGGTATAAGCTACAGTTATAGATGCATTGCATTACATGAATGTGACAGAGAAAGTGATACAATCTACAGTACAGAGTTGATTTACAGTTTATAGTTACAGAATTGATTTACAGATTACTGTTACAGAGTTGATTTACATTTTACAGTTACAGAGTTGAATTACAATTTACAGACATAGAATTGGTTCAGTTTACAGTTACAGGCTTAATTTACAGTTTACAGACATAGAGTTGATTTATAGTTTACAGTTCGTGAAGTCGATTGAATTGCTAAAGTGATGTTATTATCGTGTGCTTGCTGAGTCTTCGGACTCACCCTTTCTTTGTCATTGTTTTTAGGTGAATGATGGTGACATGCATGGAATGGGAATAGTCCTTTTGGCACTGCACATATGAAATAACAGTTTAGCCGTACACTGAGCTTTCATGTTTAATCTAGTGTTAAGTTTTGGTTGCTCGCCATTTGGTTTAGTTTGCTAGCGAGCCGTGATGGTGGGTCTCACATGGTTGTGGAACTCAAAGCCTGTTTATGTTATGGTTTGTGCAATATAAAGTTAGTTGGCTTATTGCGATCATTCTATATTTATTTGTTGTCTCCCTGTGGGTAACCAAAAACAAAAGGAGAGGTGCTGCTAAAAGTTGGATTAGCAACACATCTTTGACATGGTGTGTGGTGGTAGCATCTTGGGCCCTGTGGAGGGCCGGGGTGTTACAATCGTCTACTTCGGTGCCGGTCCTTCCACCGTCATCCCATCTTCGCCCCTTCCCGGTGCCGGTGAGTTCGCCGCCAATCCTGTCTCCTCTCTCCCATCCTACTCTATCGTTCATCGCTGGTGCCTTGTAACATCCTGATTTTCAGAGCCTTTTTGAAGCTTTTAAAATAAAATTCACCATTTGGATTTTTCTTAAATTAATTAAAGCTTAAATGGAATTTTATTAATTAAAAAGATTTAATATGATTAAATTAAACATTAATATTTGCCAAAAATATTTTATTTGTGTTCCTTGTGTCACAAGGAATTTTTCTGTATTTTCTGGGATTTTTTCGGAGTTTGTTTGAGCTCAATTTGAAATTTCCAAAAACAAAAGAAAGAGGAGAGAGAATGAACAGTGCTTGACACGTGTCAGCGCAGAGTTCATCTTCAACCTTCCAGCTTCGATCGATCCCGTTCCAGTTCTGTTCGTTTCCTTCCTTTTCCTCTCTCTTCATAACTTCCAATCCGGACCTCATCTCAATGTCTTCCCAAAAGGAAAGTTGTGCCAAATCACGCAAGGAATCCATCCCAACTGGTCTCTTTCCGTTTCGTTCATCCGTTTGCCTTTTATCTCCAATTTTCTGAAACGGACTCTAAACCGAAATCCACGAATTGGAGTCGGTTTCTACCTCTTCCATGCCTATAAATATGACCCCTTGGCTCCTCTAAACCAATCCCAAGCCGTGCCAAGTCCCCTCAAAGCCCAGGACGCCGTCGGCATCGACGCCCTTCGGTCCCGAATTCGCTCGTCGTGTCTCGAGCTATTCGGTGAGTTTCTCCGTGATCCTTTCGCGTCACATTGTGCCTTCATGTCCCATCTACCTTCTTGCCAAGTTAATTTGGTTTAGTGCAGCCAATCTCCCGGAATCGAGTTTTCCTCAATCTAGGTGAAGAGCGCTTCCCGACGTCAATTCGTCGCCTCCGGTAAGCTTTAGCCCTTGCCTTAATTTTTCTTAGACTTGTCTCGCCGCGTTCTACGCCATGCTCACTTCCGTTTCCCCGAAAAGCCTCCACAAATTTTCACCTCCGAACCTCGCCATGGCCGCCAATGGCATCTCGTGTCCCCCATCTACCCGGTGATGTTTTCACCAATCCGTTCGCGTCACTTTGTGCCAAACCATCCCAGGTAGCTACCCTTCAAGTGGTTTTAGATTTCGTTCACCGAGCACCAAGATATTAAGTTTCTCTTTTTCCTTCCCGATGTCGTTCAAACGTCGTTTGCGTCGTCTCCGGTGGGTTTCTGGCCGAGCCGATAATTTTTCTGGCTTCGCCAAGCCGCGTTCTAGCCCGTGCTCACCCTACCTCTCCACGTTCCATGCTCGGATTTTATTCCTCTCTCCTACCCATGTCGTGGTAGCCGCCCGTGCCGTCAACGGTCTCCGTTTGGCGTGCCGTCAGTTCCTATGTGTGCCTTGGGTCCCTTGCAACCCATTTTGCTAGTTAGATTCATCTCCTATGCCTCCTCTCGCCAGCGCTAGCCTTCTTTCCAAAAGAATTGCTCTCGGATGAACAGTAACATCTTTGAATTTCCAGCATTTTCTCGCCCCGGCAAACTTTAGATCGCTCGTTCTCCTTCGTCCGAACTCCGATTGACCCGATTCTTCTTCCTAAATCCATATAAAATTGAGCTCTATCTTTTGGTTCTAGTTTTTCAGTTTTTGGAGTTTATTTGGGTTTTATTTGAATTTATGTTTGTGTTCGTCTCGTTTTCTCTCTCGTTAGATCACACATTCGAAGGAGCTGAAGCAGGATTCGAAGATCAAGAATTCCTAACTGAGCAAGGCCAAGGCAAGTCGTGTCCTTTGATCATGTTGAACCCAATTTTCAAATCTATTATGTATTACTTTGTTTTAAATTATCATGCATTGCTATTTTATTATAAAACCCTTGTATTGGTAGTTAATGACCTAATTGATTATTTCATCCTTGATAATTTGAATACCATGATTCTATTGTCACCATAGGATGGGAAATTACTTAGTGATGCAATATTAGTTGTCACATGGGTTATGCGTTTAATTGCTTAGCCATGCTTATCACTAGTACGTTGGGTTTATCATCACATGTGGTTAAGTTAATCTTGACTTAATGATATACTTGAATGTGGTGGTTAACCACGGTTATAAAACTTGTTGCCATGGCATGGGTAGTGTCATTGGTGTTGGTTATACAAAATTGGTTTTCACTTGGGCGATTAATCGTGCAGTAAAGGGGGTGCGAGAGGCACATGGGATGTGGATGCTTCGCCTGGGTAATTCTTAAGGACTTAACTTTGTGCGCCATTGATCTGAGCTTAATCGTGCAAACCACATGTCTAGTATGGGATAGACCTGGCATAATAATTTGTGAAGTCTCCACTTTGGTTTTACTACCGATGTTGTTGTGGCGCAAGAGGGGGCAATTATCGACTAGGGGGTTACCCTACTCGACGGCGAAACCTTAGCGAGTGGGATCAGGTGGAGATGGATCATTGTAAAAACCTTGTTGTGATTATCTTTAACGTGAGGATTATCACATCGTGTGGGTACAGTTGTGCAACCTCTGCAGAGTGTAAAACTATTCGAATAGCCGTGTCCTCGGTCATGGACAATGCTCGGTGATTTCACATGAGGTATAGTTATTTCTAAAAAGTTTTGGACAGTGGATGGTTAATTCACTGTTGGTTTAGCTTAGGGATGGGAGGTCCATAAGTGGTTGGTTTAACTTCTGGATGGGAGATCCATAAGTGGTTACTTCAATTCCTTTGATTATTATTTACTATTGTTTTACTTCAAATGCGCCTTCAATCTATTTATTGTATTTTCAAATGCCGCTTTATGCAAACTAACCTTTAGCCTTCCATTGGTAAGCCTTGCATATTATATTGCATTCATTTGTTACAACGGCTTGCTTTGAGTACCAATGTACTCACGGCTTTATGCCCTGTTGCTCGATTGAGGAGGAGGAGTATCACCAGCAGGAGGTTCCGAAGGAGAGTACTTGACGTCTTCACGGATTAGGCTTCGTTCTCCACTCGATAGCCTTGTGGGCGTGTCGATTGGTCTGCGCTTTCTTTTGGATTTCACGCTAGTTTTTGTTAAGCCCTTCAGGCTAATAATTGTAAGCTTGGCCATAAGGTCGTACTCTGATAATTATTAATATAATTTGGTTTTTCCTTAGAATATCGTGATGTGGATGATATTTATCTTTGTTTACACTATGTGCACTAGCGTGATCCTGGACTGGTGCAGAATACACAGGAGAGTCCGAATTTGTATATTCGGGTCTCTACATGCCTCCACCTCACTTCGCTAAGTCTCGCCTATGCCACCCCTGTCCCCTCGATTCATGCACTGTGCACCACTCCGCCCACTCGAAGCGCCACCCCAGTTCGCGTGTCCTACCAACATTAGCGTCGACGTCACCTCGCACCACACCGGCCACGTCTCTTCATTTTCCCATGAACCCAGTCCATGTGCACCGAGTCATTGACCCATGGGTCCCCACATGTCAGCCATACAGTGCCATAGACCTGTGAGCCGAACCACCTTAGCCATCCACATCAGCAGCCACGCAAGCATCCACATCAGCTCTAATCATACGTGTCTGCCATGTGTCGTGCCACATGTACGCCATGTTAGAACTCAACAGTTCCTAGTGCCACCTAGCAGTGCCACGTCATCTGCCACATGTCATGCCATGTCGCCCTACCACCTCAGCCCTAGTGCCACGTATTAGTCTACGTGTTTTGCCACATTAGCCCTAGAGCCTAGTCAGTCGTCATGTCAGCAGTGACATCATAATTCCTATTTTCATTTAGAAAAATAATTTGATTGAAAAAGAAATATGTCATAATTAACATTTTCCTTTAGAAAAATAATTCTAGTAAATCCTATTATCCTTTTCTTTAAATTTAAATATTCCGAGAGTTCGTTCTTCTCCGTCCTAACTCTGATTGACCCGATTCTTTTTTTTTAAATTCATCTAAAATTGACCTGTCTTTTGGTTCTAGTTTTAAACTTTTTGGAGTTCATTTGGATTTTATTTATGTCTCGTTCATTTTTTCTCTCGTTAGATAATGTTTTCGAAGGAGCTGAAGTAGGATCTGAAGATCAAAAGTTGTTAACTGAGCAAGGACAAGGCAAGTCATGTCCTTTGATCATGTTGAACCTATTATTTTAATCTATTATTTATTATTTTATTTTAAATTATCATGCATTACTATTTTAGTATAAACCTTTGTACTTGGTAGTTATCGTCTAACTTTTTTTAATTTCACCTTGATAAATTTGAATGCCATGAATCTATTGTCATCATAGGGTGGGTAATTATCTAGTGATACAGTACTAGTATCTACATGGGTTGTACGTTTAAATTGCTTAGTCTTGTTTATAGTACGTTGGGTTCATCATCAAATGTTAATTAATTAATTTTGACTTAATGAGATATTGAATCGTGATGATTAGCCACTGTTATAAAATTTGAGTACCGTGACATGGATAGTGTCATTGGTGGTGGTTATACAAAATAGTTTTCACTTGGGCGAATAATCGTGTAGTAAAGGGAAAAATATGGTCAACACTTCTGGATGTGGATGTTTCACTTGGGTAATGTCTAAGGACTTAACTTTATACGCCATTGATCTGAGCCTAACCGTGCAACCACATGTCTATTATGGGATGGACCTAGCTGATTAATTTGTGATATTTCAATTTCAATTTTGCCATTAAGATGAAAGTAGGTGTTGGTTAGAAATTTTCACTAGGCACAAGAGGGGCTCTCCAGTTAGGTGGTTAGTCTACTCGACCGTGAAACCTTAACAAGGCATAATTGAGTTGAGGTTGAGCATTGTAAAAGGCTTGTTGTGATTTTCTTTTACGTAGAGATGATCACATCGTGTGGGTAAAGTTGTGCAATGTATACAGAATATAAAACTATTCGAATAGCCGTGTCTCTGGTTGTGGACAATGCTAGGTTATTTCGCACGAGTAGATGTTTCATAAAAACTTGGTTAAGTTTGGAGTAGTGAATGGTTAGTTCACTAGGAGATCATCAGGTAGATGGTTGGTTCACTTGCAGTTTACTCAATTCCTTTGAGTTAATTATTTACTAGTTGTTTCCAATGTCTGCCTTTTATTTATTTACTTTATTTACTTTAAATTGTTACTTTTTGCAAAATAACCACTCAACCATCATTTGATAAGCCTTGTATATTATATTGTATTTTTGTTACAAATGACTTACTGAGTATTCTATATACTCATGGCTATATCCATACTTACTCAGTTAAAGAAGATGAACCATGTTAGCTAGAGGTGTGTGAAGGAGGATATTTTGATGACTTCTCGGAATAGAACTTCTCTCCCCGATCGATTACCTATGGGTATATCGAATGGCCACTTCGTTTTCATTGTATTTTCACTGCTAGTTCTGTTAGCCCTTCTGGCTCTTAAAGTGTAACTTAGCCATAAGGTCGCAGCTCTGTTAATTAATAATTGAATCTTTTTTGGTCAATCGTGTGTATGGTTGATATTTCAACTATGTTTACCTTGTGCGCACTAACGTGTTCCTGGATTAGTACAGAATACATAGAGAGGTCCGAATTTACATATTCGGGTCTCGACAAGAAACCCCAAAAACCGCAACCAGAGTACCAATCTCGAGCTATGATCTAATGGCTCAAAGTTTGACTAAGTTTGGAGCGATTATGACTGATCTAAAGGGAAAAATTTAATTGTTATGCCCATGAGCCGTGGGCCATGAGCCCATAACACACCCGACCCAATCCACTAGTCTTATCTATTTCCCCAAATATATTGAGGTAAACTACTCTCATTTCTATTTGAGTAAATTTGTTCGGTGCCATCGCAAAAGATCCATTATTTAGAAAATGCCATCACAAAAGAGAGAGGCTGCAAAATACCATCACAATCACCCAAATTTTTTGGAAATACCATTGTCATAATATTTTCCATCCAAAGGCTACGAACTAACAATTTTACCCCTTTCTACATTATTCTTTTCTTTATATTTCTATTTTCTTAGGTCAGTCACACATGTCATTATATCTCCTTTCTTCCTCCTCTCTTCTTGTTCCCTTTCTTGCTTATTTTCTTTTCTTCCTGCTTTCCTCTCTCTTCTATGCACTCAACACCACCGCCTTCTTTGCTCGAGCCGCCGTTGATGCTCCTTGCTGACTGACGAGCTCCTCCACCCATGGTGCTGCTCCTCCCTCTCTCTTCCTTCCTTTTCTCGTCCTCCTTTCTCCCTTGCACGCTTCCTTCCACTTCAAAACGAAGGAGCCAAGGGAGGCAGGCATAGTAGGCTTTAGCGAGCTTGATGCCAACGAGAAAAGGTGATGTTGACAGCCAACGAGTATCAAAATGGATCCTAGCGGCCAAGACAAGTACGAGGGTGGCAAGAACATGGCTGGAGGTGGTCTACAGTGGGCAGGCGACCAATGCAGTGCGTCTTCGTCAGCCCCAAGCGTCATCTTCCCCAGAGCCGGCCACCGCCCGTCGAACCATCCTGCCACTCCATTGATCTTCTTGTAATTTTGTTTGCGTCACTTTGTGTTCTAGCATTTTATCATCATCTATGTAGCACGGACACTTGGCAAAACAGCCGTATCCGTGTCCGACACCGTGTCCGACACGAACACGGCTCCGACACATGTCGGAGCCGTATCGGATGATTTTAGAATTAAATTTAATTAGTAAAATTCGCGATACGTGTCGGACACATGAAATACATGAATCGGACACGGCTTGGACACAGCCGGCCCAAGACACAGCCGGCCCAGGCCAGCCCGTTAGCATATCGCAGCCGCCCTGCCCCTAACCCTAACGCACGCATCCGTGCTAGCGCATTTGCATCCCAGCTCCCGCATCGTGTGCTCGCACCGCCCCGCATCGTGTGCTCGCGCCGCCGCCCTCTCTTGACTCTCGCCGCCAGATTCGTCGCCGCGCGCCGCCGGATTCGTCGCCAAGCGCCGGCTTCTTCCCCAAGCGCCGACCGTCGGCTTCTCCGGTTCTTCCTCCCTGCGGCCGGTGACTTCTTCGGTTCTTCCCCGCGGCCGACAGATTCTTCCCCGCGCCGCCCGTCGGCTTCTTCGGTTCTTCCCCGCGGCCGGCGACTTCTTCGGTTCTTCCCTGCGGCCGGCGACTTCTTCGGTTCTTCCTCGCGGCCGCTGACTTCTTCGGTTTTTCCCCGCACGCCACCGACTTCTTCGGTTCTTCCCCCACCGAGCCACCGAGGTATCAATGTATCATGAGCCTTCTCTGTTCAGCAATCAGCATTTACACTGCAGTAATAGTATGATTGTTTAGGCCTTAGCGTTGAGAAGCACTGGCAGCACTGCAGTATGATTTTTGTGCAAGCCAGTAATATGAGACTCCCAGCAAATAGCAATATATGCATTTAGCATTTGTTCTGAGCCTTCTCTGTTTAGCATTTAGAATTTTAGGGTTGGCCCGGTTGAGATGCATTGCAGTAGCCAGTAAGCCAGCAACAATATATGCATTTAGGATTTTAGGGTTGAGATGCACTGCAGTAAGCCAGTAGCAATATTTGCATTATTTTAGAAGCTTGATTGTTTGTTTCACTTTCATCATTTTAGAAAAATGGAAGCCACTAATTCTAGTGCTAGAGAGGAGGAAAACACAAGCAACAATAGATCGAAGCTTCCATTGTGGAATCATGTTGATATTCTAGATAGAGGTGGTCAAGGGGGAGGGAATGTGAAATGGAGATGCAAGTATTGCAAATATGTTGGCACTAGTAGCTACTCTAGAGTCAAAGCACACCTGCTGAAGATTACTAATGGTGGATGCAAGATATGCCCTAGGGTGACAGTACCAATTCTTGCTCAGCTTAAAAATGAAGTTGCAAAGGCTAAGGATGCTGAAGATTTTGTATATGTGCATAACAATTTAAGACTTCTCTCAAGAAGAATAGAATCATATAAAACAGAGACAACTAGAATGTGGGATGTAGGAGGAGATAGCTTTGAATCTCTAACTGGTGTTGGCATTCTAGAGGTTGCTCAGCTCTCTCTTGAAGAACCAGAGTTGCAGGGTGTGCTGTTTGAAGATGAGCCTATTGCAATGATCCAAGAAGAAAATGAGGACGAAGTTGAAGTCTAGGAGTCGCATGCTGTCTTTAAACTAGTCTTGCTATTAGAATTTGAGTTTGTGATGTATCTTAAGTTGAACCATTCCTATCCTATGTTGAATAGTGGATATTTGCTCTTGGTTGAATGGTTGTACTCTACATTTGAGTTTCTATGGTTGAACTTGGGTATTTCTATTAGTCCATTGCTTTAATTGTTAAAGAATCAACTATACATGTTACTTTGTAGTCTTGTCGATCTAATCATGTTATTTTTTTCCAGGTTAATGGAATTCTTATTTCTCAAAATGGTATTCACATCAACAATTGTCGTCAGCCGTCAGGATTAACAAAATAATTCATGAGGTACATATTCCGAGTATACACTTTACAAATTACAAGTTTGCAATTTACATTATTGCAGTTTAATAAGCATGTAGAAAGTAGAAAGTAGAAACATAGAAAATAATACATACATATATATAATTTATTTATTATTTAAATATATATAGCCGTGTCGCCGTATCGGTCTTTTTGGGAAAACGGCGAATTTCCGTGTCGGTGTCGTGTCGTGTCGACGTATCCGTGTCCGTGCTACATAGATCATCATTATCCTCAATCAATTTATCTTTTCTAGTCGTTTATTGCCAGAATTATGTCATCTTCCCTGACTCAATTGAACCCGCCACCAACGTCAAATTCGTCATTCTCGTTGAGCCTCTTCCAAATTCATTGCACCAAGAGCACAGCCTCTATCTCAAATACCTTCTCTCCACGTCAATTCGGCTGATGTGCCATCTTGGAACACCGCTACTGTGCCACCTTCTTCTCTATCGTCGACTAGCACCACCTTGCAATCATCGGCCAAATCTGACCACATCGCTCACACCAGGAGACTTCATTCATCATCGTCATGCTCATGCTTGCACCGGTTCCCAAAGATTGCCACCGGTGGACACCGCTAAGAGCAAGTATAGTAATGCCTCGTCAGCAGGCTAAAAGAGCTCTATGTCAGCAAAAAATGAGGTTAGAGGTGTAATAATAGGAGAGAGAGTATGGAGCGGGCTCCTCGCGAGACGCCGGCTGAAACGCGTGCTACGAGGGGAAAACGCCCGTTTAACAGCCGACGCGAGCGACTCAGCCGGCGTTTTTCTTCCCCACCCGATCCAGTGCGCCGCCCTCGCCCCCTCGCTTTCCCATCGCCTCCCGCCTTCCCGTTCCTCTTCCTCCACCGCGCGCGCCAAATCTCCCCGCCACTCCCTCCAATCCGCGCCAAATCGATTCATCACGCGCCAAATCGATTAATCGAACGGATCGAAGCAGAGGGAGACCATCCCATTCGCCTACTAGTTCGGGTCCATTTGGGCGGCGGCGCACACAGCAGGAAGAGATCAGCGCAGCCGCAGCGTGAAGGGTCCAAACACTCTCCGCCGCCGCCGCCGCCGTTGCAGGTGAGCCGATTGACGGTTTTTTGTGTGTGTTTTTGTGGACAGTTTTGGTGTTTCGTCGATCGGTGGAGGCTGTGCTTAGCTTTCATCGGCACTCTACGGGCCTCTGCTGCTGATTTCTGAAAGCATCTGGTGGTTTGGTCTGTGCGATTTCCCTGTCCCTTTCGGACACTTGGCGATTATTTTTGTTTGTATGATGGATTTGGAGTAGTCAAAGGATAATTTTGCTCGACTATTTCGGCGGGTTTTAGGTCAAACTCTGAGATCGAGTGGCTAGTTTGTGCGGATTTTGTTAGATTTTTGTTCTTAGAATGGTTCATGAGCTTGCATCGCCACTAGAGACGCTTCGTGTTACTTCCTTACTTTACAAGTAGGGATTAGAGATCAATAATAGAATCTAATTGTGTGGTTTTGTTTGATTTAATGTTACCTTTTAGATTCCGCCATGCGCTCATCGCTGATTCTTCCGGAAAAGTGCGATGTTTACTGAGTAGGGCGCTTTTAGTTATGTGAAGTACATACAGTTAATTGTTTGGTGGCTTTCTGGTTGGATATTAGAGTGAGATACAATCCTGTTTGTTTCCATACAAGGTGGGTGCCACTAAGTTGGGTGCAATTAGAGATAGAAACGAAAAACAAGATTGTGTAGATCATACATCTTAGGTTTAGTTCAATTGAATCCAGGTTATTCAAATCTGAAAACATGATTTAGGCCCGTTCAAAATGGCTTTTGCGGAAGGCGTTTGGCTGAAATGGGCATTGTAGCTGCTGGTAGCTTTTAGTTGAGGCATTCAATTAAAGGAAAATGGAGAAAAAAAAGAGGGGAAAATGAAAAAAAAAACCTTATATGTCCATAGACAATACAAAGGAAAAAGGAAAAAAGAACAAAAAAAGAGAAAAGGCCGCGTTATGAAGTCAACGTGTTCAAAACAGCTTTTGGCTTGTTGAAGCTAGAAGCCAGAAGCCAAAAGCTGTTTTGACAACTGGATCATGATCATCTTAGAATGCCCACCTTTTGCTAGCCTAAGTGCTTCAGTGATAAGAGTCCTACTTCCTGATGCTGTATGATTGATATTTGTGTGCTCGGTTGCACTACTGAAATGATAATCTGCTTGCTTGCATGAATAGCAGCAGGCATTTAGGATGGTGGGCAAGAATGATGGATCTGAAGGGCTCAAATTCAGCACGTCAGACCTGATGCAAACAACTGAAGAGAGAGTAATATATACACACTGCTAATTAACTAAAGCTTAGTCGGAGCTTTAAGTTGTGAATGATTGATGTGATACCTGGCTCTTCTAACTTCTAAGAGAGAGTACAACAAAGCTGAGTTAAATGTCAATTTTGATATTAGTTGTTTGATTGACTCAGAATATTTTCATTCATAGTTGTTATCCAAGCATAATACTTGAGCTTACAGTTCATCCTAGGGATGCTATTTTCTTAATTATCTTCCAGTAGTCTATATAGGGCGTAGCATAGTCACATGACACAATAACATTTTCTTTGATGTCTGTGTTGTTCTAGTGTCCCAAACCTGCCATTGGTTTCGGCATCCATGTTGTTATGAATATTGTGTGTGTATTCATAAGGCTCAAAGTGCAATATATATAGAGATACAAGGGGGATGTACAGAAGGAATACAAGGCATAGGCTAGGTACAGAAGGGGGATGTGGTGATTGCTGCTGGTGCTACTCATAGGTACGCATTCTCTAATCCTACCTTGTATATTAACTAAAGAACTTGTCCATAAGATAAAAGATGTGTCTTTTTTTTTCTTTTCCATTTCATAACCAATATGTTGTCCTAATTTTGGTTACTTTCCAACTTGCAGTGCTGTTGGTGAATGTTGATCCGGATGGTTTGGCTGCTCCTTTCTACCTAAGATCAAACTATGGCGTTGAACCTTTATCGTCTTTTAGATTAATAATTAATGGCTTGTTTGCCGGAGACCTTATGTCGTAGAACTTTGGTTATTATTTCTTTATAAGACTTCTGTACTATGCTTAAATGTTGGTGTCATGGTACTATGTGCCATCAGGTTATGAACTATGTTGCTTGAAGTTGATCTCCTTTTGTATTTCCTAATGGCCATATCTGTGAAACGTTTTCATATTTTGTTGCAACTTAACCTGCTATCTAGATATTAAAATGAACTATGTTGCTTGAAGTTGATCTCCTTTTGTATTTCCTAATGGCCATATCTGTGAAATGTTTTCATATTTTGTTGTTTCATGAATGGCCATGGAGATGTAGCCACAGTAGATAGTATGCACATGCAAAGCATTAAATACTAGTATATTTGATAGAGCCAGTCTCTCAGCCAACTTGTTATATGAACATACTATACTGTTTACTGTATGTGACATGGTACCTTCATTCAGCCAGCAGCAGGCTAAATTATTAGCCTTGCTCTAATGCCGCTGCTAAACTCCCATGTCCGTGCCGTCGCTACCTATTGCCATCCCGAGGCCACGCCAAACATTGTCTCCTTTGATCTCTGCCTTGCCGTTCGCCGAAATCGTCATCGGGCAGAGCCTAGCCGCCTACTCCTTTATTCTCTCTGTGTCTCTGATTATTTGGCTCAACTCGTTAGATTTCCTTTGCAAGTAGACCCATTGTCAGCACAAAGGGCAAATTTTTTTTTGGGGGGGGGGGGGGGGGGACACAGGGGTAATATTGGTATTTATTAAATCTTTTCTCTCCAAGAAAGTCTTTAATGGCTATTTTGGATAGAAACGATAGTATTCTCTATAGTTTTTGGGTTTGTGATAATATTTTTGCAACTCTTTCTTTTGCGACAACATTTTTTCAAATCGCAGATCGCAACTCAACAAATTTACTCTTTCTAATTTCCCAACCCACTCCCAATTTCAAAGGGCAATATGATCAACTACCCTACCACCGTTACTCGCCGCCGCCGCCGCCTGCATTGGGGATCAAGAACTCCCCCATCGTTGCAGCCGATCTTTCTGTAAGTTCTCTTTGCCCTTCATGATTGGTTGCTTCTTGCAGGAATTCGTGGCTAAGCTTTTGATCTTGAGTTGCTGTTGTTCTTCGCCGTCATGGCCGCCAGTGCAGGCCACACGTTCGACGCAATGCCCCCGAAAGTCACCAAGCAGTGGGTGCCGGTTAACCGGAAGGAGGGGACATCCCGCGGCGGAGTCCATGCCATTGCCGCCGCCGACCGCCTCAGCGCGCTCCCGGACGCGCTCCTGCACCACATCATGTCGTTCTTGAAGGCATGGCAGATGGTGCGCACGTGCGTGCTCTCGCGGCGGTGGCGCTGGCGCAACCTCTGGGCCTCCGCGCCCTGCATCGACCTCCGCGTGGGGCGCTACAGTGAACCGCCCAGTGAGTTCGCCAAGTTCGTGTACCGGCTGCTGCTCGCCCGGGACGTGCTCACGCCGGTGGACACGCTCCGGCTGCGCTCGGTTAGCGAGGACGATTTCTATGAGAATTTTGACAATGGCGATGTCAAGATGTGGATCCGTAAGAGCATGTACAATGCAAGATGCTTATATATAAATGTTTAAAGAGAGAGAATATAGCCACATCATCAAGCATCTATGCAAAAGTTATTCCCTCCAATGCAAGCATCTATTCTATGAGTGCTTAGATGCTATATTTTTTATTAATAGATTCAGTTATATACATAAGCATCTACTAAGCACTGGTGCTTATTTAAGCATCGATACTTCAAAATAAGCACCTTATCTATCCTATGTGGCAAGAAAAAACAGTTTTTTATTGCTAAGTATCTCTCTAAGAGTCTGCATTGTACATGCTCTAATGCTATCAAGCGAAAAGCTCGAGTTATTCAGCTTAACGGGCATCCCAGGAACTATATGGTGTTTGATTACATGGACTTCGTCTCTTCCCACCTCAAAGTCTTGAAACTGTCATATGTCAAGGAAAACTGAATATATAGGATCAAGTTGAGTGTGCTTTGATAAAATAGGACTAAGTTTATTGTCTTTGTAAATATAGGACTGAGTTGAGCACCTTCTTACAAATATGGTATTTTTCCTATTTTAATTTCATTTTCATTTTCCAGCCTATTTTTCTCTACGCGAAATGACTCTTTTGCCCCTTATCGCTCGCGAGCCAAAGCGAGGAGCGCGCGCCTGCTGCAGCTGCCATGAGGCGCGCGAGGAGCGGCCGGCGGTGTAGCGCCAGGAGCGGCACCGGAAAATGATAAGGGGCAAAAGAGTCATTTCACGTAGAGAAAAATGGGCTGGAAAATGAAAATGAAATTAAAATGGGAAAATATCATATTTGTAAGAAGATACTCAACTCAGTCCTATATTTACAAAGACAATAAACTTGATCCTATTTTATCAAAGCACTCTTAACTTGGTCCTATATATTCAATTTTCCCCATATGTCGAGCTGGATGATAAGATTATCAGGCAGCTCTCTTCTCGGTGCCCATCTTTGGAAGAACTAGAGCTCAAGAACTGCTTGGTAGGTGGCCATGAGATTTTGGTGGTGATCGGTTCGGCTGAAAAGCTCATGTCTTATGGCTGAAAACACTGTAGCTGGCTGAAAAAAGCACTGTAGCTGACAGAGGCTTATTTAGCATAATTAAATTTAAAAAAATTTAAAAATATAAAAAATATGTTAGCCCATTACGTACAATACAAACAAATACGGGAAAAAAAGAACCGGCAAAAAAGCTCAACAAAAAGTCAAAAGTTCAGAAAAAGACGAAACTTATGAATAGTGAAAGATAAGTTAGAAGTCGGAAGCCAAAGCCGAGTTGATCAGGGTCATCCGTCTCTCTGAAGAGGTTTGACCATGGTCAAGTGCAAGTTCACTATGAACCTCTTGGTTGATACTACAAACCTCAAGTTGCTACGATCCATCACACCGCAGAACTGGCTTCCCGTGTTCAAGAACTCTGGGTCGCTGGTCACAGGCAGTGTCATTCTTAATGATTATTTATTAAGTCGTGATTTTGAAAAGTACCATGAGGATGAATTTCCTGAGACCAGTGATGAAGACGACGACGACAAGAATAGATGTGGCCAGTGTGACCGTAAATATGCTGCTACTGATGACAGTGACGATGATGGCTGTTCCGATGATTTTTTATGATGGCTATTCCGATGACATCAAGGACGATTTTGATTATGTAAGTGATGTCAATAGCGATGACGACGCCTTTTTATTCAGTGAGATTTCAAATGGCTATGAAGATAATCAGTCTGGAAACTGTGATGATGGCAGTGATTGTAGCAAGGGTGGTAAATATCATGGCTACAGTGCAAACTATGGGTTTAAATTATAAAACCTTAGGTGGCCAATGTTAAGAGTATAATTGTCATTTCCTACTTTAGGGCTATCTCATGTATGTACTATATATAGCCCCTTTAGGGCTGTGCAATACACATCCAACATTTCACATTTCCTCTTTTCCTCACCTTGTAACATGGTATCAGAGCCTAGGTTTTAAACCTAGACTCTGCTCCAGCCGCCGCCCCTGCCCCTAGGAGAAGTGTGCTTCACTCCCATGGGCGGCCACCTCTTCCGGTCGCCGCTCGACTCCACCGCACCACTGCCAGGCCGACGCCCGCCCGCGCCCGTGCACACCTCTGCGCCGTGCCGCCGCCGGGCTTCCTCCCGACCTTTGTCAAGCTCGGATAGCCAGATTCGGTCAGATACGGCTCCCTTTGCGCCGGATCCGCTGCCTCCCGTTGTCACCTTATCGCCCTGCTCGGATCCAGTGACTATGCCGCCTCGCACTGCCGCCGGACTGGGCGAGACTAGGGCCGCCTTCGGCTCACGTCGGCTGGCCCAAGTTGGATCTAGTCACCGTCGGCGGCCTGCACCAAATCCAACTCGCCTTCGACCAGTTCCGGCCTGGCCCGCGTCAGATCCGGTCACCTCCAGCCCTCCCTGCGCGGATCTGGCCACCGTCGCTGTCGCCGCCGCCTCGGATCTGGCGACCGCCGCCTTGGTTCTAGTCGTCGTCGCCTCGGATCCGACGACCGCTGCCTCGGATCCAGCGATCGTCGCCTCACATCTAGCCACCGCCACCACAGATCTGGCCAACTCCGCTCCAGATCCAGGCCGCCGCGCTCCGTCACCCTTGGATCCGGCTGTGGCCGCCTCGAATCCGGCCGCCGCCGTCTTCGCGCCATCTTCCAGCTGTCGTCTTCACGCCATCCTCTGTCAGGCCGTCATCACCCTCACCGAATCTGGCCTCCCTACCACCAGATTCGACCATGCCTCCTTAGCGCCGTCCCAGATCCAGTCGCCATTGTCTCGGGCAGCCTCCTCACCGTCGGATCTGCTGGCTTCGGGCCATCTACCGCCTGCCTCGTCTCCCACTTGCGTCATCGGCCTGCGCCTGTGCTCACGTCGGCACCTGCTTACTCGTGCGCGCCCGTGGCAGCCCTCACGGGAGCTGGTGGGGAGCGAGCAATGGAAGAGGAGAGAGGGGAGGTGAAATGGCAGTGAGGAAGAAATGACAGGAAGGAGTTGAAGAATGAATTTGAAGGGATAATACTTTTGCTACTGCTAGTATCTGTTCTGGAGTCTTTTTCGTTTTTCATCTTCTGTTAAGTCGATCCAAGTCCGTTGTCATCTCTCTATCAGTTCGTCAATGACGTGCGAGTCCACAATTTCCTTGTGAGTCAGCCGATTGCTTTGCTAGCTACAGTTCATCCTCTCGGATGAGTGTGGTCGTCTCCTTCCTTTTGCATAGCTGCAGCTGCCGCTCTTCTCTTTGAGCCACTGCAGATCGTAGAAATCTTTATGATATCGCCACTTTTCTTTGACCCGCCGCCCTGAGTTTCTAAGGCTCCCGCCCTTCTTCTGCACCGCGCCTCCTTTGCGCTTCTTATGAACAGCACTGCCGCCGTCTTGAGCTTCGATCTATACTGCTATGCTTCTATCTTCCTTTTCGGCTTGATTTGACAACTCTCTCTACTTATGTCACCTTCCACATCCTTTTCGTCGTGTTACTGCAGTTGACTTTGCTCTCGCTTACCTCTACTTTCTCAACCCTTGCACTTTGTGCTTTCTGGGTTGTTGCACGATTCTGGATGGTTGGTACGCGACACAATTTTTCAAGAGCCGCATGCTATAACGATAATTTCAAGACTTGGATTTTGGATTTTCCTATTTGAGTGTCAACCCTTTTCAAATGCAATGCTATTGCATATGCCTTGCATTTGAGGGGGTGTTAAGGGTATAATTGTCATTTTCTACTTTAGGGTTATCTCATGCATATACTATATATAGCACCTTTAGAGCTGTGCAATACAATATCCAACATTTCACATTTCCTCTCTTATTCACCTTGTAACAAAAATGTTCTTCACAGGCTTTCAAATGGCAGAAGTTGCTGTAAGGTAATTCAGGAGAGGTACAGCCATTAACTTCTTTGCTGATATATTTCTATTCAGTGTGTACCTTTTGCTTTCCCTACTGCACAGCAAGCAATCAATGACATGGTGCTTATATTACGGTACTCACATGCAAAGAAATTCGTTAGTTTTCTTGTGGACACTTTTTTTTTACTCTATACAGTGTAGTTCAAAATTGGGAAGATTCACGTGCTTTATTGATATTGCATTGTTGTTGAGTTGAATGTCACGCTTTAGGTGCTTGGTATCATATGGGGGCGTTTAATATTTTTTGTTACTTACAGATTGGATATGCTAATGATTTCAATTGGCCATTTTTTACACTGTTCTCGAGTCTTCAGTAGTGCCTACCAGCTTTGGTATTTATGAATGGCCTGTCTTAGAAAATAGTTGTTGGTACAATCATGCAGCACTTGAAATTGTTTATGCTTATTCATGTTCTTTTGTTAATAATAATTAATTCAGAGCATACATTTTACTAATTTATAAGGTTTTACTGGAGCTAAATATAGCCAGGGAGTCCTACAAATGGCAAATAATAGAGCAAATCATGAAGCTTATGGTTTTTTAGGAAGTTGGTACTTCTTCTTTTACCTCATTCACTGTCACTTGTTCTGTAAAATATAGTTATTGTATTCCTTCCCAATGATTATTATTCTGATTTTGGAGGTTTCATGAAATAAACGTACAACATTTTCTATTACAAATCATGTTAGTGGCAATTTAGGGGTGTGAGGTTTTCTATACCCTGCTTACTAGTTTTTTTTGAAAGCCAGTAGATGTTGTATGATATATTAGAAAGAAAAATACTCTTTACAGGGAATTAAGGGGGGCGATAAGGTGAGTTAGACATTGCATGCTACTTGGTATTATTTGCCTTTTCAATTAACTCCTTTAAATGTTTTGCTCCAGCTAACTCCCAGAGCTTGGCCTCGTCCTTGATTAGTGTTAAGATCTCACGTTGTGTCAAAAGCTTATTTTGGAAGACGCGTTAGTTTCTTTCCTTCCACCATTGCTAGAGGACAAGGATGATGAGTGTGTTTGTAGTCTTTGTGAGGCCGATCAGGGAGTCGACCCATTTGAGCAACTAGTGTTCAATTGTCACCAGTTGGCCCTAGTTTGTTGGGTCAAGATCGACAGGTGCATCCATTTTGCTATTTGAGTCCATATTTGCCAGATTGCCGAGCAGTTGATGAAGAGGTGCATTGTAGTTTCAAGGATTCCATTGCACATTTGGCAGAAGTAGTTGTTTGGCCATCCTCAGGACTATGGTCTTTGAGCTATCCAGATTTTATCCTACAACACCAACCAAGCGAATAAGTTACAGAGGGAGCCCAAGCTTTCCAAATGATGGCTTGGTATGAGGTTCGAACTGATCCTAGAAACTGTGCTCGATAGGCCATGGACGCTGAATAAGCGCCATCGGTAGTTAGTTTCCATTGGATCTCATCCTCAATCTCTGGATTGATATCAAGCTGTTGTACCTTGCCCCATAGGCTCACATATTCAACTAACAGGTCGGTGGTGAGACTGTGTTGGATGTCTCATATCCAATTCATATCTTAGATGACATTTGCAACTGACCTATTTTTTTGCTCTGAATGTTTGTATAATTTTGGGGCTAGATAACATGGTGCAACTCCATCAATTGAAAGAGATGTCCATAATTTTGCTTTGTGGCCATTTCCTATGTATACCTTAGTGGCCGCTGTAAAGAGCTCTTTGTCCCTACTATCGCAGGGTGTTGGAAGCCCTACCCATAGTTTTTGCGGCAATTTCCATTCATACCAAAGCCATCTAAGTCTCAATGTAGCTGCAAATTTCTCTAGGTTCAACACTCTCAATCCCCCTAACTCTATCGGGCGGCAAACTTTGTTTCAATTAACTTTGCATTTCCCGTCATGTGTGTCTGTAGTTGCTACCCAAAGAGAGTTTCGTCTGACCCTGTCAAAATCCTTAAGGAATTTTTTGGCGATTTGAGTGCAGTGAGCAAATATGTCGGAAGTGAGCTGAGAACAGACTTTAAGAGTGTGAGTCGTCCTCCTAGAGAAGGTGCCTCAGCTGCCAACCCACTAGTCTTGTTGCCTTATCATGAATTGGTTGTAGATCATTCCGGCACAATTTTCCTATGGTTAGTGGCAAGCCAAGGTACTTGATCGGGAGTGAGACATGGGCTCCTGTAAAAGGTTGCAAGACAGCTTGGACATCAATGCCTTGGCATCTTATTGTGACAGCCGATCACTTATTTTAGTCCAGAGGCACTT
Source organism: Dendrocalamus sinicus (assembly GCA_036346575.1). Classification (NCBI taxonomy): domain Eukaryota; kingdom Viridiplantae; phylum Streptophyta; class Magnoliopsida; order Poales; family Poaceae; genus Dendrocalamus; species Dendrocalamus sinicus. The sequence continues at coordinate 194,141 of JAYEVI010000179.1, read as the reverse complement.
TCAAATTCTTTTAGGATGGCGATTGTTACTTCTATCTGCGTCCTATCTGGGTTTAGAAACAATATCGCATTATCTGCATAAAGTGACACTCTCATTGTTGTAGCTCAACCTGTTAGAGGTGTTAGAATCCCTCACTTAGTGGTGATCTGCAGGATATGCTGTAAAGGGTCAATTGTTAGGATGAAGAGGAAGGGTGAAAGGGGGTCGCCTGGCTCAGTCCTTTCTGGTGCTTTATCTAGTGTCCTGGTACTCCATTAAATAGAATCTTGAAGATGATGTTGCAAAGGATATTGCCATGCACGCTCTCCATTTTGGCCTAAAACCTCTGGCTTGCAGAAGGTTCAGTATGTATTCCCAGGACACGGGATCAAAAGCTTTGGCTATGTCTAGTTTGAGCATTACGGCCGGTGTGCGGCTTTTGTGCAATGCTCTGACTCAGTTCCTGACAAAGAGAAAATTGTTCTGAATGCATCAGCCCTTGATGAAAGCACTTTGTGAACTCGAAACCAGCCTGCCTATAAGTCTAGAAAGCCGAATAGCAAGCACTTTTGAGAACAATTTGGTTAAGGAGTGAATTAGGCTAATTGGACAGAAATCTGTTGCCAACGCTGCTCCATCTCGTTTTGGTATTAGTGCTATGGTTACTTCATTAAGAGAATCAAAACCATTCATCGAGCAGTTGTGCATGCATTGGAAAACCATCATGATGTCCTCTCTGATGATATCCTAGCAGTGCCTACAGAAGGTGCCTGTGAAGCCGTCCGGTCCAGGAGCCTTTTCTGCTGGTAGCTGCACAATTGCATGGCACACTTCTGCCTTAGTGAAAGGTGCTTCCAAGTCCTGCAGGTCATGGGGAGGCAATCCTAGTTCAGTCCAATCAATGTCGTGCCACTGAGGTGTCCTTGTTCCTATGATGGTAGTCAAGTGATTGTGAAGCTCTTGTGGCTTGTCTTGATGCAAACTGATAGTGCCATTTGAAGTTTGCAGTGTCTGGATGAAGTTTTTACGCCGCCGCGCATTCGCCTTCAGGTGGAAGAAATGTGTGTTAGCATCACCTTCTTTAATCCAAGTGATTCCAGCCACTTGGCATTTTTGCACCTTTTTTATTGCCAAGCACTCTTTGTTTCAACATCCTTCTTAATTAGAATTCAGCTGGCGTGAGTGTTCTTTTTTCTTGTGCCACATCTAATCGAAGGATTACTTCATCTGCTAACATAAGCTATAGCTTCACATCACTGAGCATTTTCCTACTCCACTCTCTTAGTTTCTTGGTAGTGTGTCTCAGTTTGTTTGCTAGGCGCCTCAAGGGATTTGTGTGGTGGCAGGGAACCGACCATGCCTCTTGTACTACAGATGCGAATCCCGGCAGCCATGGCCAGAAGTTCTCAAATTTGAAGGTCCTCGGCGTTCTTGGCCAATTTTTGCTAGTGAGGAGTGGACAATGATCTGACATGGAGGTGGAGAGCACTTGTAGCAACTGGTTTGAGAAGAGGATATCCCACTCATGGCTGCAGAATAGTCTATCTAATTTGACAAGGATTGGGTCTTGTCGTTCATTGCTCCATGTGTACTTTTTGTTTTGTAGTGCGATTTCTTTGAGCTCACAGTAGTTTAGCAATGCTCAGAACTGGCCCACCAGCCTCCGATTTAGGTTTGAATTGCTTTTGTCACACCCTTCATATATGAGGTTAAAATCTCCAAGGATTATCCATGGTGTCAAAGCTATATGGCGCGACAGAGTTGAGCTCCTGAAGAAAGCATGGCTTGGTTTTGTCCTTGGATGGGCTATAGACCATGGTCAGTAGAAAAGTGGTGTTGTATTGCCGAAGGAAAACCGTGGCTGTTAAAGTGATTTCCCAAAATAGGTGAGGTAATTCGGCCATGTTTTCATCCCACCGGAGGACCACACCCCCCGTAGTTCCATTGGCTGGCAAGTTGAAGTTGCTTGAGAGTCATTGGCTGTCGATCTGTAGAATGGTCTGTTGAATTTTTGTCTCTTGGATGCAGGCAACAGAGCATTGAGTAGTTTCAAGCAACTGCCTGAGCTTGTCCCGTCGTGCTGCACTATTCAAACCTTGCACATTCCAACTGAGAATAGTGCAGTGATGTTCAGTCATGATAATAAGAAAGCAACGGGGTAGTACTGAGGACTAGCAATAGTTGGGGGGGCATTGAAGTACAACATCATTTCTATTACAATAGAGGGGTGCAACAATGATGATACAAGGAAACCTAATGCGATGAGCCTATAATTAGGGGTGGTAGGTGGGCACCAGAGGGAAAAAGCCCCTACCGAGCTGGTGGCTACCAGCATACTAGAGGGAGACATGAAGTTGACATACATGATTAGTGAGAACTAAGCAAACTAAATAATTTCTAAATGACTGCTGCTGTAGTTGTCTTGTTTGTCCCTCACGGCTTTGGAATGGCCTGGTCGGCACCTCCCATTACCACAAGTGCAGCAATTGCTTGCTCACCAGTATCCTCAAGTCGACAAATTACTCTAAGCACTCGAACGACATCATTTGGCAGGGGGTTGTCAAATCTTCACATACTAGCTAAGGGAAATCTTGGAGACGTCTTATTGCGGGGTGCAGAAACCTAAGCGTCATGCCTGGAGGTTTTCAGCAAGCTTGGCCATTGGTGCGGTTTAGAGCTTTGACGTGAGGTGGAAACTGCGTCTAGGCGTGTCTGCCCTTGCAGTGTTGGCCGTTATAGGAGGTGCATCCACCATTGGGGTTTGTGGCTTGATGAAAACAGCACGAAGGAAGTCATTCATTTGATCACCGCTCAGGGAAGAGATTGGTTTTGTCGGGAACTCATCAATAGCCTGTGGGTCTTCGCGGTGGACTTGCTGGCTTGGTGCTGTGTCGGTCGGGCTGTCCACATGGTTTGCCGTAGGGGATTGGGCCAGCGCAAGTGACAGCTGTGACCCCCATAGGAAGCAGTTGGGATGGCAAGGTGCTGTCTACACTGAGAGGAGTGTTGGACGGGAACACCATTTCTTCCAACATGGGATCCACACAGAAAGCCAGATGCCCCGCTTGATAGCTGAGAAAGTCTTGCTACAGGAGGGAGAGGGAGGGATCTAGGTCTAACACCTTCCTCTTCGAGGCGGTCACGGGGGTTATGGCAGATCTCATAGGTGGCGCCAGGGGCATGCTTCCCTGAGGGGCCACCTAGCAAAGGGGCTTCTCTAGCAAGGAGATGTCCATGAGAGCCAGGTCAACTCTTGGGAAGCCACGCCGGCCCAGCGTCTCGGGAGCCACGCTTTAGGTGTGCAGCTTGATTCCTGCACCCCTCATGACGGCCTCGACTAGAGATGGGGCTCAGCTAGCTGCAGTTGTCAATGGCATCGGTCTTTCGATGAGCGGCTGTGATGACAGGCATGTGGGGAGGCCGAGGAACGGTTGTCCCGTGGGGGTGGCGCTGTGGTGGGATCTGTGCCCCCCACCAAGCTCATCCCTAGGCTAAGTTCTGTGGTGTCGGTGTTGGTTGTACAAAGAACGTGTGCGGCGGTTTTGGTCCACAGTGCTGCCATCCCGCTGTTGGCCACGACCAAACAATTGCTTTGCCCAGGATTGGCAGCTGCAGCTGTCTTGGCAGTGACCTCTTTATCGGTCATCATCGTCCTGATTGTAGTTGTCTCGGTCACTTCCTTCGGAGTTTATACTGAGTCTTGATCGGGCATTACTAGTGCAATGGCACCCTTCAGCCAAACTATCAGGCATGTCTTGTGTGCAATCGAAGGAGGTGATTTTGGGCCACAAGCCCCTTGCGTGGTGATCCGCGGTTGTGGGTGTGCAGTCTTTAGTGTTGTCCAGATGGATTAGTAGCTCAAAGGTGGTCACCTCTGGCGGGTCTGAGCGTAGCGGCGATGAGCCCGGCGAGCCTTGCCTGGCACATAGCACCCGTGTACTTCTATTGATACCAAAAATAGTGCAGCTTGTAGACTTGGGAATGTTGTCCAGGGTGGAGACCCACACCCAGACCCAAAAGATCGCCGTGTTCTCGTGGCTGTGTGAACGATGGTTAATCTGCTCGAAGTGGCAGCGACCACTAAGGGCTTCCTCCATGGCTTCTACTATCCAAGCATTCTGGGGAAGGCCTTCATGCCAATCTGAGTGTGGTACCACCAAGGGCAGTGCATGCCGAGCTCGGTTTCTTGCCACGGCTTCACCAAGTAGGTGATGTCCTTGTAGTCAATAGATCTTGCATGGGTGGTGCCTTGTGACACGTAGGTTTGCGCATGGAATCCCAAGGCGGGTCTCAAGGGCCTTGGCAGTATTCTAGGTGTTTGAGGAGGCTTCTGGGGTGCATGCCCCAACGATAGAGATCAGCATCGCATGTTCGCGGAGCTTGTCCACCTCTTCCATCATCGCCTAAGAGAGTTCGATGGTGCATTCAATGTGTTGAGGCCACTGCTTCAGCCGCCTAGGTAGGTACTCCATGGCCATTTGCACCAGCTGCTAGACTTTGGACAGGTGTGTGTGGATTAGATTGTTGGTGCAACAAAGTTGAGCAATATGGCCATTGCGTCTACAGAGGCATATGATGGGGTCTCTACAGCTAGCTACCTGGTGGTCGTTTGCAAGGCATCTGAAACATTTGCCCTTGAGATGGTTTTTATAGCCACCCGAAGCTCTTCCTATAGTGATTGAGGTAGGTGATTGTTGTTTAAGTTGGCTTGAATGCAAGGTCTGAATTGGCATGCTCCGTATCCTCCACCGGAATTTTGGCTTCACCATTTGCCAAGCAGAGGAAGGTGGTTGTGATGCATTTAACTTGCCTAGCTACTCTACTCCAAGCTGGTGAGGAGGAGCCATGGCGATGGATTTTGGTAGCTGTGTCTTCTTAGGCTCCCGCGTTGCTGGCGCCATGTGCTGGATTGGTGAAAGATCTTGTCCATCATACGCTTTACTACTCTCCCCTACCATAAAGCAGGTAGGCCGCTCCGGCAAGGGTGGCAGCAACTGTGGCCTATGGCCATCAATGCTGGCCACAGTAATGGTGACCTGAGATGCAGTAAAGGCTTTAGTGGCTTTTCTTACCTCTGCATGCTTCAGTTGAGGGGCATGGGTCGGGGAGCAGTGGCTACGCAAGGCTGGGCAGGGAGGTCAGTTTCTTTTTCCTTCACAAAAGCAACTGGAGTAAAGGCTGCACAGGACGGGACGACGAGGTCCACAAGGCTAGTCCCTTCACTGGCCATGTGAGCCTCGGCTGGCGGTGTCTCCTAGACATGGGAGAGCCCATGAAAGTCCTCCATATTGTCTTCGTCATCGAAATCGCCTTCTCCCCAGTCCAGTTTGTTAGGACTGTGGGGGTCTTCCTCATTGAAGGCAGTGCAGGAGGTTAAGATCCTGAGCCAAAGCTACGAAACTAGCTTGGTGTCCGCCGTGGCTAGAGTAGCCAGTAGCACTGGTCAGTTTTGGTGGCCGCTGCAGCTGGAGTGGCCAGCAGCGCAGGTGGCCCTTAGTCCAAACTGCTTCTCCGGAGATTTTCATGCATTTTGGCTGTAAAACTTTTCTCCTCAAGTAGCAATAGAATCAATCTTTGATTTTCTCCATAGCTATCTCTCTATTTGATTGATTTGCTCTTAGTTTGGTTGTCTTTTCCTCTCCTCTCATCCCTTTCTTCCCTTGCTTACTAGTTACTATCAATGAATTGACAACACCGAAATGCCTATTGCTCCTAAAACTTTGGTGCTAGCTTTCAATCCTCCTAACATATTGTTATATTAATCACATTTTGTTCATCTGGGATTTTTTTTGATATGTGGTGTATATTGGTTCAATGATTTAGTTTTCTTCTATTGCACATTTGTATTTTAATATTTTCATTGATATAGTGTAATATTATTTTTCTTGCTACTGTGTTGTCCTCATCTGTTAGCACTACACCCTACAATAAGCTGAAGTTAGGATGCTATAGAATTAGCATCTTTGAATTCTATCTTTACAGAACATTCTCCTCATGTTAGCCAAATAAATCCTTTTTCCTTTCCCTAAATTGTACTCCCTCCATTTCCTTTTGTAAGACGTAGCAAGGGGATTAACGATGTCATCAAACCAAGAGAATGGTAGAGGGAAATGGCCATGGTATCCATGGTGTCAAGGTCTTGGGAATAAGAGAGAGAATTGGTTGTGTGGGTCCTTACTCATAAATGTCAAGAGAGAGGGAAGATAAATGAGGGCAAAAGAGAGAAAATGTCATTAAATATGCTTGTGCGCCTTATATTTTGAAAGAAGATTGCAAAAATTATAGGCCTTATACTTTGAAATAGGGGGAGTAGTATTCAGCGCATTGGCACTTCGGTATTGTGTTGCCAACATCTGGTTGGTGATTCATAATTGACTTGACAAGAAAGAAAATTTGAGTTGATCTTTCAGATCAAGAGAGCATTTGTAGGTATTTCTATTATCAAATAGTGTACGTGAATCAACTGACTGCTAAAACTTAAAAAAGCCTTGTGTGCCATTTTTGTTTATTGTAATGTTGTCGCTTTAAAAGTAATTTTAGTTTATATTACCATAGAATTTGCTTCGACGTGTCATGTAACCTTATGGGCTTTGCTAGAGCCCAAACGTACGATGGGAGAATTCCCATTGTATGGTCCACAAGATCGGTGCAACAATTTCATATAATATCTGCAACAATTTTTGCATACATGTGCAACATTACAAAAATATAAGAGGCAACATTTATCAATAGATTCAACAAACCTTGAATAGTAATGGACATCTTACATAGTATAAGACCTTGATATTTTGAAAAGTGATATAGAAATCCCAAAATGATTAAATCTAATTTCATAAAAAAAAGAAGTTACATTATTGCTAGACCTCCACCCCGATGGCCCATTTATGCCAAAAAAACGAGTATCCACCACTAAATCATCCATCCCAAAGACCCCTATGTTCTATTTCTATGCCAATTTCATCTAATCAAAAGCCCCCATAGTGTAACAAAAAATCATCACAAGTGTAACAAAGATTATAGTAGCGTGCAACAAAATTCCATGTGGCTACAACAAAAACCCACTGCAGAAATGAAGCAACAAACCACAATCTCCAATTGCAACAAGAAAAATGTTCATGTGTAACAAATCACTTAACCCTTTGCAATAAAAACAACTCAATGCAACCTTTTTATTGTTAGGCTACAACAAAGTGAAACAATCTGTGCAACAAAATTAGAAAGGGCCTGCTACAAATGGAAAATGCCTGCAACAACCTATCGAAAAAGAAGGAAGCGGTGGCTGTTGGTGAGCAGATGAGCTTGATAGAGGAGAAGGTAGCCTCGATATCGGCGAGCGAGGATTTGGTGGAGGTGAGGCTAGTCCAGAGCCTTGTCTGCCGCCAACACCACTTTTGTGTTGGAGTTCGCAGGGGGCAAGGTCGACGTAGAAACTGGAGGTGGGGTAGGGCTGAGCTTGTTGGACATAGATGCGGCTCGACCAACCGCTGGAGCAAGGTCAAGGTGAAGGCGGAAGATTGGGTAGGGCTGGAGATCACTGGAGGTTGGTGCTGTTGAAGTATAAGTGAATTGTCTGTATTTCTTCATTAACTTAGGCTTTTGGGTGAATTGGTTGGTGCATGCAACTCAATATATGTGGCTCTCCGGCTGGAGCTTGCCAAGAGAGAGAGAGAGAGAGAGAGAGAGAGAGAGAGAGCAAGCTGATGTGCTCAATAGTTTGGGAGGAAGAGGATTGTGTGGTGGTGGCTAGGACATGTGGGGTTGGAGGCCTGAAGCAATGATGGGTGTGCAGGTGAGCGTTGTTAGATCCCGTCAGAGTAGCGATGCTGCATCTGATAGTTCCACTCGTGTCGGACGTCTGTTATAAATAGTTGCAACATGTTGAATGACTTATTGCAACAAATTAAGGGAATGCCTACAAAAAAATATGCTTTTGCTAACACTTTGGATGTGCAACAAATCACCAAAGCTGTGACAACAATAAAATTCCACTCGGCTTAGCTATTGCAACATCCTTGATGTCACTTGAGTAGAGAGCAGCTTGAGCTCCACCACCACGCCACTTGAGTTGACGGAGGCGGCACTTGTAGTGGCAGCGGCTTGTCGGCGGACTCAGGAGCTAGTGCATATGGAGGCCGCTGCTAGCAACAAAGCTAGGGATGCCATAGGAGCTCATGAAGGCCACACCTGGCAGTGCATGAAGCTTGGATAGTCCTTAAGGTTGATGCTTCCAGTGACTCTCTGTGAGGACGAGCGACGGTATCCGGATTGCTATTGTGATTCATCTCCAAAATTTTCCTCTGTGGTCCATATCGTAGATGGGACTCTGGCAGTGAGCTCCGACCGATGGGCCATCAGAGGGGGTGGGGAAGGGGAGTGAGGAGTTGTGGTGTAGGTGGGGATATTGATTTTTTAGATGGGGGAGATTGGAGTATTGGGGAAGAAGATAGGGGGGAGGGGGGACCGGATGGCTTGGGATGTGTGGCGTGGGGTATGTGGTGGGTGATGTGTCCAATGTGTATCGTATGTATGTGTTGTAGCAATATCCTAATCTTAATACCAGTCATAGGACAATTTTCACATACAAAATTTCATTAGCCAAAAAACCTTGGTGCATACCCCCAAAGGTGCTAATACACTGGCACTTGGGTTATTATTATTCATTTCATTCTGTATATTGATAGACTCACTTTCATGTAAAATATGAAGGTGGTTCTAAAAAAGGGAATCAAGAAGTTGTCCAACTTTTAGCAACCTGAAGACTTTGACCTGATTAACTCGGTTTCGGCTTCTGGCTTCTGGCTTATTTTTCAGTATTCACTAGTTGGATGCCCGTGCGTTGCTACGGATTAAAACATAATCGTAACATTTAAAAAGTCTAATTGCAAAATAATAGGGAGCAAAGGAAATCAAGTTTATTAAAACCCACTCCAGTCTGCTCGCGCGAGAGCGCTTCACGCACCTGCAGAGCGCATAAAGTTGATAACAAAAAAGCCTGTCAGCTTACACTCACAATTGACAATTATTTTGGAAAGTTTGAGTTTGGTTTGAACATTTTCTGCAAAGTCGTAGCCCATTTTGGGTGGTTGAAAGATCTCTATGACCTTGTTGGCCGTGGTCGAAAGCCCCCAGAGTCATTTACGACCACGTAGTCACTGGTCGGAAGCCAGCCAGGTCGTTTATGACCACGTTGGCCGTGGTCGAAAGCCACCAGAGTCGTTTATGACCACGTAGTCACTGGTCGGAAGCCAACCAGGTCGTTTACAACCACGTTGGCCATGGTTGAAAGCTCTCGAGTAGTTTCGACCACATTGTGGCGCTTATGACCACTTTGGCGTGGTCGAAGGCCACCGGTTGTTTACGACCACATTGGGCGTGGTCGAAGGTCATCGAGAGGTTTACGACCACTCGCCGTGGTCGGCGGGCATCGGGACCGTTTACGACCACGTAGTGTCGCTTCGACCACTCGGCGTGGTCAAGCGCAGCTACCACCACGCTGGTCGTGGTCGAATGCAGCTCGACCACCTTGGCTGTGGTCGGAAGTCGTAAGTCGAAGCCACGACCACTGCGGTCGGAAGTCGGCGTTGTGGTTTACGACCACGTTGTGGAGTCGGCGCCTTACGACCACGTTGTCGAGAGCTGAAGGGATTAGAAGTTGGCGCTGTGGTTTACGACCATGTTGGGTAGTCGGCGGCTTACGACCACATTAATGCGATAAGAAGTCGGCGGTCGAGGCTTCAACCGCTACGGTCGATAGTTGTGGTCGTAAGTTTTTACTACCACGGTTGTCGTGGTCGTAAGCAGACTTCGACCACCTGCGAGATTGTCGATCACTCAGAACTTGCTCTTTTCTCCTCTCTATTACTCGCAAACACTTTGTGTCTTTACACGACTTGGTTGCCTTGCTCAGCCTTTGATTCTTTTTCTGATTACACAGCTCCACGTCTCTATTTATACCTGGTATTTTCAACTTCGTCTCGGGTTTACAAACCGACTCCGACTCCGAGTCTAGTACGACTTCTACTCTGTTTTGACTTCGATTACAACCTAACTTTGCATACGACTTCTAAACACAAGATTATTTCCAACATTCTCTCCCTAATCTTCCTGCCGTAGTCGTAACACCTCTTACAACGTGGTCGTAGCTTCCTTACGACCACGTTCAATAGCCTTTCGACCACACTATCTGTTCGTAGCGGTCGGTAGTCGACGCTCGAGCTTGTGACCACGTGGGTAGTCGGTAGATTTCGACTACGACCGCAACCGACCGCGTCCGATTGCGTTACGACCGCTACCGAGGGCTTCCGACCATGTCCGACCGCGTCTGACTGTGCTACGACTACAACCGACTGGTATCAACCACGTTCGACCGCTTTACAATGTGGTCGAAGTCTGCCGACTTCCCACGTGGTCGTGGTCAAAGTCTGCCTCCGACTTCTTCTCGCATTAACGTGGTCGTAAGCCGCCGACTACTACATGTAATATCTATATTATGTATGACTTACTACTGGCCCCAGGGTATGTAGTGGCCCACCCGCATACCTCGTGGGTCCGCCGCCTCTCTGCTGGCGGCGAGATGCGATCATGGACAAATCTGGGTGGACTTAGATTAGGCATGACCGTGGGGTGGTTGAGGGGGTGGATTTAGTAAAGAAAATTTTGGTGTATTATAGAGGGGTACTTAGAGTCGTTTATGACCAATTCCGAGTGCTTACATCGTCGTCACGACCACTCAAACTCGCACCGATCGCTTTGAGTCGTTGTCGTAACTTCATCGTACGCCATTCACCACTCGCTGCTCGCTTTGAGTAAGTGCATGTCTTCCTTTAGCCGCTCGAGAGTTATGTGATCGCAACTCTTTACGACCACGCAGTGATGCTGGCGATCACTGTTCACCGTGGTCGAAACCTTCACAACGTGATCGTAGCCTCCTTCGACCACGTTTAATCTTCTTCTTTGCAGTCGTACGTCTTCAGACCACCTTTGACTTTGCGTGTTCGTGGTCGTAGATGCTCCCAATCACACCTGCTTTCGATTTTGCCGTGGTCGACCGCCTTTCGACCACGCCTGCTAGCTTTACGACCACGATCTTCCTCCTTACGACCATCATGCAAAGTTACTGTAGCACCAAATAGAGAAACACTCGAGCTCACCAAAGACTTCGACCACCATGTAGCTTGCTACGACTTACAAGCCAAGCAATGCTCAAGGCCCTACGACCTCATCCCAAGTCGTTACGACCGATTCAAAAAGGCTACGACCAAAACCAGAGGTTCCATCGTGGTCGAACCCCGTTCAGACCACGTACACCGGATATCATCGTGGTTGAAGCCCTTCTGACCACTTACGAGTGCTTCGACCGCGCCGAGCCCGCTCGACCACATATGACCAGCTACGACTTCCCAGCGCTCCGATCGCAATCCAAAGACTTCCACCACGCGCTAGATAGCCACGACCACTTCCGACCGGTTACGACTCGACCAACCGGCTACAACCACAACCGATCGAGTCCGACTCGGACCCGACCTCGCTCGACCGCTTCACAACGTGGTCGAACTCTCCCAACTTCTTACGTGGTCGAGACTTGAGCGCCGACTTCGACCGCAGCCCACTACAACGTGGTCGTAGCTTCAACTTACGACTTCCAACCACTTCACCATGACAACCGGTCGGCTGCATTCGACTATGGCCAACGTGATCGTGAATGACCGAATGACCTCCGACCATGCCCAAAATGGTCGTATACGCCACAAAGTGGTCGTAAACAGTCTGGTGGTCTTCGACTTCCAACAAGTGGTCTTAAAAAAAAGAATTATATGAATTACTTGGCCAGCCAAAGAACTCTTTGGCATTAGAAATCTGAAAGCTACACTTGGTGGGCATTGCGTTAGGCGGAAAGGCAAGAGGAAAACACAGGTTATTTTCCTATGTAGAGCAAGCATTGCTGAATAATAAAATCACATACATTTGTATTTTGTCTTTTTGTCTACGATTGATTTGTCCAAGAGAAAATTTAATCAAAAAAATTAACATAGATTTGAGTAATGTACCTCAGCAGACACAAGGAGTGCTTCAATCTTTGCAAATTTCAGCAAGTGCAAAATTCACCAACTGCTCCACATCACTCAAATCCTAGTTGAATTCACCAAGTGCAAAATAGCTGAACATGGAAAAGCATACTAAAATGAGTACTCGTGCAGAGGAAGAGAGGTGGACCTTAATAGCTCGATGACCCAGTGAGGATCATTGATAAGATATGGCCGCAGTGCTATTTATGTTACAGAAGATGTTAATACATACTATACAGTACAGAGTGCAGACCACTGATTGGAACAAAAGTTCAAGCGACACTGTACCTTCACAGCTGCAAAAAAACATCATATGAGATTAGCATAATGCACCAAAAATATGACCAGCTGATATTCATGTATAGTCTAGGAAAAAACATGAAAACCTGGATGCAATAGTTAAGTCGCTGCATTCGACCACGGCCACGTGGTTGTAGCTCCATTCGACTACGGCCAACGTGGTCGTAAACGACCTGAATGACCTCCACTTCCGACTCCCAGCAAAATGGTCATAACAGCTTCCGACCTCACACCTGGATGCAAAGGAAATGCACAAGTAGCCGACTTCTTACGTGGTCGTAGACTTGAGCGCCGACTTCGACCGCAGCCCGCTACACCGTGGTTGTAGCTTCGATTTACGACTTTCGACCACGGACAACGTGGTCGTAGCTGCATTAGACTACGGCCAACGTCCAAAATGGTGTAGCTGAATCACCTCCGACCATGCCCAAAATGGTTGTAAACTCATTTTCTGGCTTCCGACTCCCCGCAAAACGGTCGTAACAGCTTCGACCTTACAAAGAATGCTCTCCCCCCAACCTCCTTCCTCTCCTCCGTAGCTTGAGCGTCATCGGAGATCGACTGTAGCTTGAGCGTCGTCGGAGATCGACTGTAGCTTCAACGTAGTCGCGACTCCACTGTAGCTTGAGCGTAGTCGCGGCTCCACTGTAGCTTCAACGTAGTCGCGGCTCCACTGTAGCTTCAGCGTAGTCGCGGCTCCACTTTAGCTTCAGCGTAGTCGCGGCTCCACTGTAGCTTCACCGTAGTCGGCGATCGACTGTAGCTTCAACGTAGTCGCGGCTCCACTGTAGCTTCAACGTAGTCGCGGCTCCACTGTAGCTTGAGCGTAGTCGGCGATCGACTGTAGCTTCAACGTAGTCGCACCTCCACTGTAGCTTCACCGTAGTCAGAGAATGATCAGAGCTTCAACGTAGTCGGAGAACGCATCGTAGCTTCAACGTGTCGCGGCTCCACCGTAGCTTCAACGTGGTTGCCGCTCCACCGTAGCTTTACCGTAGTCGCATATCCGTGGTCGGCGGGCATCGTGACCGCTCACGACCACGTGGTGTCGCTACGACCACTGCCGCGTGGTCAACGCGCGGCTACGACCACGCTGGTCGTGGTCGAATGCAGCTACGACCACCTTGGCGATCGTAAGTCGGCCACGACCACCGGTCGGAAGTCGGCGTTGTGGTTTACGCACCACGTTGTGGAGTCGGCGCCTTACGACCACGCTGTCGAGTGAAGGATTAGAAGTTGGCGCTGTGGTTTACGACCACGTTGGGTAGTCGGCGGCTTACGACCACATTAACGTGAGAAGAAGTCGGCGGTTGAGGCTTCGACCGCCAAGGTCGATAGTCGGTAGCTTACGACCACGTTGTATCGAGAAGCAGTCGGAAGCCAAGGCTTCGACCGCTGTGGTCGGAAGTTGGCAGACTTCGACTTCAACCACGTGGGTTGTCGGCAGTCTTCGACCACGTTGTGAGGTGGTTGAACGTGGTCAGATCGCCTCGGGCTTGGTCGGTTGTGGTCGTAGCCGGTCGGATGTAGTCGCAGTCGGTCGGTTGTGGTCGTAACGAGTCAGAGCTCGGTCGGTTGTGGTCAGTTGAGGTCGAACGCGGTCGGACAAGCCCCGGACGTGGTCGTTTGCGGTTGTATGCGGTTGTAACGTGGTGAGATGTGGTCGGAAGTCCTTGCGACCACGTTAGAACCTTCGCCGTGGTCGTAATCTCAGTCTAACGACCGTATGGCTTCTGGGCGGTAGAATCTTCGAGGGAATCGATCGTAATGACTTACGGGCTGGTTGTCTTGACTTGGAAAGCGGTCATAGGTCTTGTGCATTATTGTTCATAGTAGAGTGCCCGTGCTAACGCATCGGCATTTGAGGGATGCACATGAAAACAACCAAATGACGATATTTTTCCTTGCAGCAGCTAACGCTATTCGGTAAAAAACAAAAGACTAATACAAACATCCATTTATCTACTTTTTATTATCATCTTGCTTTGGGGATAAATCAAATAGTTGGGATGTGATCGATTGTGGCTTTTCTGTTCATTTTACCGTTGCTCGCTTTGTCATGAGATGTTTTGCTAGCGTTCGAGTCTGTTGCTACTTGGTTACACATGTAGCCCTTATCATGTAACTTTTATTCTTCTTGCACCTGAGTTATAGATGCTTTTGTGCGAAACTAATTTATTGGCACTCGCCTCCTACCCTCCATCCTTGCGCTCCGCCTCGCCGTAATTCATCTTACGACCACTTACACCGTGGTCATAGCCTTCTTTGACCACGCCAGTGTGTGTGTGCTGTGCACATCTTCGTCTGTTGCCTTCGTACTCATCGCGGAGCCAAGTCGTCGATCGAAGCGACTTACGACCACGGTGAACATGGTCGTAAGGTCTTATGACCACGGCAAATCTACAGCACGTCTATGACCACATTGAAAATCTACGACCACGTTGAAGGTCTACGACCATGACTACGACCACGTTGAAGGTCTACGACCATGACTATAACCACGTTGAAGGTATACGACCACGACTACGACCACGTTGAGGGTGGTCGTAAGCTAGGACCACGTTGAAGGTCTACGACCACATTGAAGGTCTACGACCACGCTGAAGGTGGTCGTAATCTACTACCACGTGAAGGAGTTCGACCACGCCGGGAGAACGCTTACAGACATCGGAGTCTGATTCTGTAAACTGAGTAGGAGTTGTAGAACTGGGTATAAAAAGAGGCTTTGAGCTGTGTAATCTGTACCACGAAGCAATTGCGAGTAATAGATAAGAAAACCAACCAAATCCCTGTGTGTTGTTTTTGTGGTGCGATATCGCAAGACGTGGTCGGAAGAACTCATGACCACAGCAAACGTGGTCGGGAGGAGTTACGACCACGGCAAAGCAAGTCGAAGGTGATCGAGAGGTGCTACGACCACGGAATACAGATTAGAACGTGGTCGTAGAGACGTTCGACCACGCAGAGATGGCTACGACCACGGTGAAGGTGGTCGTAAGGTGTTACAACTACGCGGGTGACGGTGGTCGTAGGAAGTTACGACTACGCCTCGAATGTGGTCGAAAGGGTGTTCGACCATGGTGAACAGTGATCGCCAGCATCACTACGTGATCGTAGAAGGTTTCAATCATAGTATTTTTCGAGCAGCTGAAGGAAGGCAGCGAAGCAATACGTGAGCGATCGTATCGCTACGGTGAATTTACGACCACGACTCAAGTGATCGGCACCGAGTGTGAGTGGTCGACGGCATCGTAAGTGGTCGGAATCGGTCGAAAGCGACTCGGTCGCATACAAGGTCCCGGGAGGTCGTAAGACTTTCCAACATATCGTAGTAATAGTTGTCTAGAACAGATCACGCGGTCGAGCCTTCGCCGACCCTCGCCACTACATTACAACGTGGTCGTAGCCTCCTTACAACCACGCTCAACCGCCGTGATCGAATACCTTTCGACGGCATCATCCGAGGTTTGCCGTGGTCGTAATAACATTGTCCTGGCGGTGGTCGATAACCCTTTACGACCACGTTCTGCGTGCCTTCAACGTGGTCGTAAACCTCTCGATCGCCTCCTACTTTGCCTTGCCGTGGTCGTAGGTCCTCCCGAGCACGTCTCTTTCAGTTTTACCATGGTCGAATGCCTTTCGACTACGTCTATTGACGGTTTGATGAGGTCATAAGTCTTCTTACGACCACTTACACCGTGGTCATAGCCTTCTACGACCACGCTTAGCAACTTTACAACGTGGTCGTATCCTTCTTACGACCACATTCAAACTTCTTCATTGCGGTCGTACACCTTCGAATCACCTTCGATCTTTCTCTGATATGGTCGTATCACTTGCCGACCTCACCGTCTTCTGGTTTTGCCATGGTCGAACACCTTTCAACCATGTCTACTGTTGGTTTTCCGTGGTCGTAATAACACTGTCCTTGGCCGTGGTCGATAACCCCTTATGACTACGTTCTCCGCTCCTTCCACATGGTCGTAAACCTCTCGATCACCTCCTACTTTGCCTTGCTGTGGTCGTAGGTCCTCTCGAGCACGCCTCTTTCAGTTTTGCTGTGGTCGAACGCCTTTCGACCATGTCTATTGACAGTTTGCCGTGGTCGTAATTCATCTTACGACCACTTACACCGTGGTCATAGCCTTCTTTGACCACGCCACGACTTTACAACGTGGTCGTAGCCTCCTTACGACCATGTTCAAACTTCTTTGTTGCGTCGACGCCTTGGATCACCTTCAATCTTTCTCTGATGTGGTCGTATCAACTGCCGACCTTACCGTCTTCTGGTTTTGCTGTAGCTTGTCGTGGTTGTAAAAACTTTGTTCCTTGGTCGTGGTCGATAACCCTTTACGACCATGTGCTGCGCTCCTTCAATGTGGTTGTAAACCTCTCGATCACCTCCTACTTTGCGTTGCCGTGGTCGTAAGTCGATTTTGACCACGTCTGCGAGTTCATTCAGGGATTGCTTTTCTCCCTTATTACTCGCAATTGCTTGGTGCTTTTCTACACACCTTGGCTCATCTTGGTTACATGTCTACATTCCCTTTATACCCGGCTATTTGACTTTAACATGGGTTTGACTACGATTATAGACCAACTCTGACTCCGACTCCGACTCCGACTATGACTCCAAACTTTCGCCCACGATCGGTCCACAAGCCATTCATTCGACTACACACCGTAGTCATAATCAACTCTGCACAACGTGAGCTTCGCACCGCACGTTCTATATGTGTTATTATTAGCTTCACATATTTTATTCTTTCTATGGTTGTCTTGTTTCGTTTTTATAAATGCATGTCTGTTTCGAGTGTTGGATTTTGCTCTGATACCACTTGTTGTAAGTCTTATGACTTCTCCCGTGACTTTTCCGACCTTTTACGAGTGCTTGACCACTTACGACCGCCATGGCTGCTACGATCGCTTCGCTGCCATTCGATCGCTCGTCGGCCATTCGCCGCTTTCCTTCGAGTCGTAAACCTTCTACCGAGGTTTCAGATGCTCTTCTCTGCCGGTGTCCGCGCTCTTCCTTGACCCCACTTGAATCACCTTGATCACAACTCTCACCGATCACATAGTGATGCTGGAGATCAGTGTTCACCGTGATCAAAACACCTTTTCGACCACGATCACTTCCTTACATCGTGGTCGAAGTCCCTTTCGACCACGTTCAAGGCTTAACGGCGCAGTCGCAGCCTCTTCCGACCACTCACACTGTGGTCAAAGCTTCAAAACGCCGTCGAAGCCTTCACCGACCACGTTCAGTGTCTTTACAACATGGTCCCTGCCCTCCGTCTGAGCACGTTCAATCTCCTTCATCGTGATCGAAGCCTTTCGACCACGTTCAACTCTTCAGCGTGGTCGAATGCCTTCCCGATCACATTCAATTCTACCTTACCATGGTCGTAGCGCCTCCCAAGCACGTTCCATCACCTTTGCTCTGGTCGTTCGTCTTCTTATCACGCTTACAATGTGGTCGTAAATGACCTCTCTCAAGGTGGTCGTCTTGACGACTCAACGTGGTCATAACCGCCGCGCAACGCGTGGTCGTAACGACCGCTAACAACGTGGTCGATACCGACCACGCACGCGCTCGACCACGGGCATCTTTCGATCACGGGCATCCGACCATGGCTCCGAGCACGCCCATCTCTGACCACGCCCATTCGAGCACGGCCATCTTCGACCACGGCCATCTTGGACCATGCCCATCTTTGACCAAGGGCTTCTGCGACCACGGCGATCTTCGACCACGGACATCTTCGACCACGCCATCTTTGGACCACCGCCATCTGACCACGCCCATCCGGACACCGCCATCTGACCACGCCCATCCGAACACCTCTAGAAACATCTGCATGCGAGTCGACATCTCCTGTGCCGTTTGCTATGAATTCGCCTGTTATATGTGGTCGGAATAGATTCTGACCACCCGGGCTAATGTTTCGACCACCCGGCCTGATGTTCCGATTCAATGCCTACTAACTTTCAACTATGACTTCTACTGGCTTTCTGGTCTGACCGGAACTCCTTCATTACTTCGTCTAGAACTATGTGGTCGTATGTCTTCATTGGGCATTCGAGTAACGGCTGACTCAATGAGTCGCAGTCAGGTGTGTCATTCTAAGGAAAAAAGCATGTCTGCATTTTCTCCTGGCGAGTAGCAATCGGAGCTAACGAGTTCAGTTCCAACCCCGCCGTGGTCGAAGATCGACTGTAGCTTCAACGTAGTCGGGGATCGACTGTAGCATCAATGTAGTCGCGGCTCCACTGTAGCTTCAGCGTAGTTGGAGATCGACTGTAGCTTCAACGTAGTCGCATATCCTCTGTAGCTTCAACGTAGTCGGAGGTCCACTGTAGCTTCAACATAGTCGCATATCCTCTGTAGCTTCAACGTAGTCGGAGGTCCACTGTAGCTTCAACGTAGTCGCATATCCTCTGTAGCTTCAACGTAGTCGTAGATGTGGTGAAAGTACCATGGTTGAGAAGCCATGGTTGAAGAGGCGGTCGAAGTGGCGTGATCGAGAAGCCGTGGTCGGAGTGGTGATTGAAATGCTATGGTCGGAGTTGCGGTCGAAGTGCCGTGGTCGGGCGAAGGCGGTCGGTGTGGTGTGGTCAAGCCATGGTTAGAGTGGCGGTCAAAGTGTCATGGTTGAGAAGCCATGGTCGAGGCATAGTGGTCGTATGTCGTCATTGGGCATTCGAGTAACGGTGACTCAATGAGTCGCGATCATGTGTGTCATTCTAAGGAAAAAGCATGTGTGCATTTTCTCCCGACGAGTAGTCGGAGCTAACGAGTTCGGTTTCAACAATGCCATGGTCGAAGATCCGTGGTTAAGTGCCACAGTTGAAGTGCAGAATGGTCGTAAACCCTTCTGATGTTCTCCAATCACGCCCAATGTGGTCATACCCCTTCCTGATGGACTCTGACCACAACCAAAGTGGTCGTAAACTGTCCTAGTGGCCTTCGACCACAACCAACGCGGTCGCAAAGCCGTAAGGCTGCTGCTGCCTTCCGACCGTGACCAAACCGGTTGTACGCCTCGTGGTGAATTCCGACCATGTTTGCCGCGGTCGTAAACATTTTGGCGACCACTCGAAGGAGCCTGCGATCTCGCTGAGACAACATAACATGGTCGAAGTTGGTCTATGACCACTTAATAGAGCTTATGACTCTGCTGAACACCAAGTTGAAAGCTCGAGTAAGACTACTAAGTTGTAAAGCCCTTTCGACCACACGGTCAGAAACTCGCCAAGAGAGAGATAGAGCCATTCTCAAGGCTTACGACTATGCAGAGACACTCAAACCTCAAAACTTTCTAGATCAAGAGTCAATTACTCATCACAAATACTACCTCTAAAATTAGATAGAATGGCATGAACACATGTCCAATTTGCTATGCGTCATATTACACATTGAGTGCGGACCAGATTGGAACAATTAGTGTCAATTTGTGGATTTCCACCAAAAGTTCAAGCGACATCGTACCTTCACCGCTGCAAACAAACATCATATGAGATTAGCATAATGCACTGAAATATGACCAGCTGATATTCATGTATAGTCTAGGAAAAACATGAAAACCTGATGCAATAGTTAAGTCGCATTCGACCAAGGCCACGTGGTTGTAGCTCCATTCGACCACGGCCAACGTGGTCGTAACGACTGAATGACCTCCGCTTCCGACTCGGCAAAATGGTCGTATACTTCCGACCTCACACTGGATGCAAAGGAAATGCACAAGTAGCCGACTTCTTACGTGGTCATAGACTTGAGTGCCGACCCGATCGCGACCGCTACACGCGTGGTTGTAGCCGATTTACGACTTTCGACCACGCCAACGTGGTCGTGAGCTGCATTTGACTACGGCCAACGTGGTCGTAACGACCAATCACCTCGACCATGCCCAAAATGGTTGTAAACTCGTTTTCTGGCTTCCGACTCCCCGCAAAATGGTCGTAACCCGACCTTACAAAGAATGCTCTCCCCAACCTCCTTCCTCTCCTCCGCGGGGGTGGCTGTTGTAAGGTCTTACGACCTCCCAGGACCTTTCACGACCGGTTAGAGTCGTTTACGACCAGATAGAATTGAGTACGATCTACCGGATGCTTACGACCGTTCCGACGCCTCAATTCCCCTCCGATCGCTTTTTCAACGTGGTTGTAAAATTATCGTAGCAATTTTCGACCGCTCCGCGATATCGCTGCCGTGACTTCCTTCACCGCTCAAGATACCGTGATCGAAGCCTTCACGATCACGCAGTTGATGCCGGCGATCATCGCTCACCGTGGTCGAACACGCGTGCGACCACGCTCACTTCCTTCAACGTGGTCGAGTCGCCTCACCACGTTCGCCTTCCGGTGTAGTCGTAGCTCGTTACGACCACCTCCGACTCTTACGACCACATTTACCGTGGTCGTAGCCTTCCTGCGTAGTCGATCCCCTTACGACCACGTTGTTCGCTCCTTTAGCCGTAGTCGTAAAAACACTGCTCATTTGCCGTGGTCGTGGCGCCTCCGACTACGCCTCGGAACTCTGCCGTGGTCGTAACTCCTCCCGATCACGCTTGCGGTGATCGTGAGTCCTTCCGACCACGCCTTGCACAATCACACAACAAAACAATGCTTTGTGTAATTCCCTCTTTTGGTATTTTCTTAATGGCTTGGTGTATGAATACATGGCTCTAAGCCTTCTTTATACCCGCTGTCCTACTTCAACACGGGTTCTCAACACCTACTCCGACTGATTCTAATATGACCTCGACTTGGTTTCCACCTCGACTTTGAATTGCGGCTGCAATTGACTTGACACACCCAAATTTTGCACATGACTCTAAAACAAGATTATTTACAACAGTGGCGGGCAATTTTTTGAAGTGCAGAGGGCGGATCGCGGTGGCGGGTCAAGGACGATTTTGATTTTTGAAGTGCAGAGGCCGGGAGTGTGGGCTGGCGCGGCATAGGCGGCAGCGGAGCGGGGGGGAGGAGGCGGCGGCGGACGAGCGGTAGAGGAGGTGTCGGAGGACGACCGGGGGAGGAGGCGATGGTGGCGCGGGTGGGAGGAGGAGGCGAGGGCAGAGCGGCGAAGGATAAAGGGTAGGAGGCGAGGCGGAGCGGCGGAAGTAGGAGGGTAGGAGGCGAGGCGAGCGGCGAAGGTGGGAGGGTAGCGGCGGGCGGAGTGGTGGAGGAGGAGGGGAGCGAAGCGGGCGGAGCGGCGGAGGAGGAGGGGAGGAGCGGCAGGTGGAGCGCGGTGGAGGAGGGAGGAGGAGGCGCACGGGATTCGGGGGAGGCAGCGCCTGGTCGTGAGGAGGGCGGAGGACGTGGGGAGGAGGCGAGGCGAACGTCTCAGCACCGGAGGACTGTGGGGAGGAGGCGAGGACGGAGGTATCGGCGGAGGATTCTGTGGGGAGGAGGTGAGGCGCACGACATTCGATTTTGGGGGAGGAGAGAGCGCAGGAGGCCCACATGTCTGCCGCTTTTTTTCGTGAGAGGCGGCAGAGCGTCGGACGCACCATCACCTTGAACTCATTCTTTTAAGAGTAGAGATAAGTTTCGTCTTTTTCTGAAATTTTGCCTTTTTGTTGAGCTTTTTTGCCGGTTCTTTTTTTCCCGTATTTGTTTGTATTATACGTAATGGGCTAACATATTTTTTTATTTTTAAATTTTTTAAAATTTAATTACGCTAAATAAGCATCTGTCAGCTACAGTGCTTTTTTCAGCCAGCTACAGTGTTTTCAGCCATAAGCCACGAGTTTTCAACCGAACCGATCACCACCAAATGGTCCCTTGGTGAGTGGTGTATCAGTATGGGTGTTGACTTTGACATACTAATTCTCTTGCTTCAGCACTCAACTAATTTGGAGAAGCTCTTTCTTCAACTTGAAATGGTATGTACATGTTGGATGAATGTTTCTCAATGCCTGTATTTCAATATTTAAGATTCATGATTTTAGCAGATGGTTCGTCAAGTTGATTTTTTTTGGCCCTTCAAAAAGAGCTTCGATATTCAAAAGGCATTGGGAAGAGGTATTAAACCAAAGGGAGGATCATTTGCTTGCAAAACACTTTAGAATGGTGAAGATCAAATGAACCAAGGATGATCCTAGACTTCCATTATGTTGGTACAGTTTAGGGCTAAAGGGCATACCGCTCTTGAGAAGATTTATGTCCGTCGGAGAGGGAGCTTCCATGAGTACCTTGTGTTCAATCTCTAATTCCTCGTGTTTATGCAGTATTAATGCTGTACTATTTGGTATTTATTTATTTTTAAAATAGAACTTTTACTACTAACATGCTCTGTTATTTTTAACTCGAACCCTTTTGATGTGCATGTAAATATATGCATTCACTGGTTTTCTGATGTCTGCCAGAACTTCGTAACTTGAAGCTGCGGAGGGGCATTGCCATTGGTGAACTGCATGACTGGCGGTAAAATCTAGGCCCTTTTAAAACCAGAAATGTACGATATGAGTTCTTGGCCAATCTTAGTGGGAGTTTCATCTGCATTTAATAGGCTGACACATAGACATTTTTGATGATATGGCAACATTTTTAAAAAGAAAGAAGAAGTGAGTTTCATCTAGATGAAACTCTCTTGGCACGATTACCAACTCTATATGAGTCATGAAATTAAATGTCTATGAAACAATAGAATGAAACTATGCATTGAGGATGGATGTTTCATTTCATTTTACATGATGTGGCAGTCTTGGAAACAACGCCATGAAACTCTCCACTGAGAATGGCTGTAAAATCTAACTATTAACTATTTTTCATCTTGCAGACATTTCAGCTCTATTTGATAATTCCAACATCATTTTTGTAGGTAGGGTACAATGCATCTGGGAGGCAAAAAGCATGATTTTCGCCCAGCACTGATCGTGCATGCAAAGCTATGGCCGAGCTTTTACCTCAGTCAATATCACGTGGAGAAGTTAACTAAGACAGTACGTTATGTTCATTTTTAACACTTACTATTTCCTATTCTATCGTTCTTCGTATCATAACCATAACATTTCCGGGGGTTCCGGCCCTCCCACCGTGTCCACGTCGCCCCACCGCTCCGTCCGCCCGACGCGTGCCGCCGTCCTTTTGCGTACGGTCGGGAGACCCATTTCCCTTCTATTTTCGGAAATTACGTAAAGATCCTTTTTTCTCACGAAAAGATCCCTGCCAGTTTTTTAAGCCCCTCCACTTTGCAGGATAGCGCCCCGCGTTTTCTAAATTACGTACGGGTCCTCATTTATTACGTACAGGCCCTCAATTTTTTACGAAAAAGACATTTGACTTTTCCGAAAATACACATGTGCCCTCGATTTTTTTAAATTTTTTTTACAAACTCCTCACGGATTATCGCCTCTTTTACTTCGGTACACACGGTGGCTGGCGCGGCGTGGCGCCGCGCCTATGAGGCTAGTGGACTAGACGAGTGGGGGAGATGTTTATTTATCAAGCTCGGAGCAGTTCGGATGGTACTAGAGATGGCAACGGGTAAATACCCATCGGGTATTGCCATTCCATACCCGTACCCGCTAGGTGTAAATTTACCCGTCGGGTTACCCGTATCCGCACGCGGATAGGAAAATTTACCCATACCCATACCCGCGCGGGTATTACTACCCGACGGGTAACTTGTACCCGCAAGCATACCCGGTTCAACACATAAGAATATCATCAATTTAGACATTCATTAATCATACATGCCAAGCACAAAAACGTCTAATGATCAAAATTAGTACATCACATAAACATACTTGACATGACCATATCAACATATGACAAACAAATAAACAAACAACAACAAGTAGATAATAAAATTAACATTTGAGTGGGATGTCTAGTTGTCTAATACGGGTATTCATTAGCCGCGGGTAGGCGAGTATAGGTAGTATATACCCACACCCGCACCCGCCTACCCGGCGGGTAGAGGATTTCGCCCAATAACATACCCATAGGTACATAAAATTTTCCATACCCGTCTCTTTATCGGGTAAAACCCGTCGGGTATTCGGGTATCGGGTACCCATTGCCATCTCTAGATGGTACATGGCTTTGACCAGGTAAACAACAGTTCTTCCCTCCTTTCCATTTTAATAAAAATAATACTAATCAAAAACACATAAACAAATAAATAATCATTATCTACCATTTAATTTTATTTTAAAAATTATATAAATCACTTTAAAAAACATATATAAATACCTCTCAACAAATATTATGGTTTCTTTCATCGTTTTCTTGAAATAGACTATCTCAACAATTTTTAAGAACTTAATGATATTTAATTCGTTTATACAAATATTATAACTTTATATGTGCAATTATTTACTACTATCATGTGTCAAGTGAGATGCGGCTTGCTTATAAATGCTATATTTCTATTCCACAATTTTAGAGAATACATACTTATGTAATCGTTGTAACGTAATATATCTGGCAGAGTTTCACGTGTGCAATTGTTTAATCCATACTTAAGCTCCATCCGTGATAATGCAACGGAAATGGGGGAACAAAGGAAGTTAGGTAGACGGCCACGCAAGCGAAGGAAAAGAGCTCGCCGTCTGGAAACTCCATGAGGACTGACCGACGTGCGCTCGAGAAGCACGCTTCCCCCGTGGATTTCTTCGTGCCTTGGTCGTCGTCCAAAATCGATCGGACGGCTCCTGGCTAACGCAGGTCGCGTCCATTGGTGGTGTTGCGAACGGGACACCTCTCTTATCGGCGCAGGCGTGGTCGTCCGATCCGAGGCCGTGGACCGTCGCGATTTCTTGGTTTTCCTTACATAAATCTCAGCAAGCGAAGAATTCTGGTAGGGAAGTTCTCCGGAATACGTAAGTCAGCCATCACAGCTATGTTTGGATAAAGAAAAGGGTATTGCGGGGTTCTCGTGTTATATGTAATATTCATTGTAAGTGGTGTTTGTTCTTTTTGGCTGCAACTTGTAGCTACAACTGATAGTTTTTAGTTCTAGCGTAAGTGGTTACGTAAACGGACCGAATACCGATAAGTCGATAGGCCATTTTGAAAATGCTATCAGTCGTGTCAAAACAGTGACAGAAAAGTTGCCCCGTAAGATATAAGCTAAAGAACAGGTCAAATATTTGAAATGTGAGTTTTCTCTCTATTGATGCAGGAAAT
This sequence comes from Dendrocalamus sinicus, assembly GCA_036346575.1. Taxonomy (NCBI): domain Eukaryota; kingdom Viridiplantae; phylum Streptophyta; class Magnoliopsida; order Poales; family Poaceae; genus Dendrocalamus; species Dendrocalamus sinicus. The sequence continues at coordinate 168,657 of JAYEVI010000179.1, read as the reverse complement.
GAACAGTTTTTCGTAATATTGTTATGAAATCCCCTATTCAAAATGAGGTCTAAATATGATACTTTTTTTTAAAAAAAATTAGCCACAGGGTTTGGCGTATGGACACTTGGTTTAAGACTAGGACTCGAATCGGGTGGACGAAATGCACCAACGCCTCTTTTACCATCTATGGCCTCAATTTCCTCACTATGCTTACCAAAACGGCTCACTTCATGATAGAGTTCGCATATTTGCATTTTAGATCTGCTCGCAATCACAACATTAAATACTTATGGGACTAATACGAAATATATGATCCTAAGAGTAGATGAACCCACTATCTACACTATTGGTACCGCTTCGAGATTGATGTGGACTATTCTATTTGTTTTGCTTTTTTCATTTTTCGTAATTCTTTGATAGGACATAATGGGCCACCTCAATAGTACATGTAGGGCTCGCATCCCATCTCTATCCTACTCTTTCCTCTCTCCCTCTGCCTCGCCCAGTCATTCTCTCTAGTTCCCTCTCTCTCTCTCCACCCAACGTCTCTCACTCTCCATTCGTTGAGGTGGGCGGCAGTGTGGTGAAAAAGCGACTTGGCCATCCTTCTTCCTCAACTTCAGTTAGGAGAAAGGTGACACAGCCAGCCTTCTTCTTGAACTCCAGTGAAGTCGCCGACTAGGTGCACCTCACAGGTGTGCACAAGGGAACTCCAATGAGGTCTTCTTCCTCAACAGTTACATTGCCATATCCATCGTGCCCGCCGTGGCCAAATCTGCCTTCCCTAAACCCTTTGACATCGAATCCTCTTCCTCGAGCCCGCTGACACTAGATCTATCATCCCGAAGCCACTGTCGTCGGATCCACCGTCTCTGATCCCACCGTCACCGAGGTCGACAATGCCAGATCCGCTGTCGCCAAGGTTGGCACCACCAGATCCATCCTCCTCGAAGTCGGCGCCGCTAGATCCATCATCCCTAAACTCACCTTCCTCGGGCACTCTAGCGCAGGATCCACCCTCCCCGAGCTCGCTGACGTCGGATTCGTCATCCCTAAGCCACCGTCATTGGATCCACTGTCTCCATCATCACTGAGGTCGGCACTATCGGATCCGCTGTTGCTGAGGTTAGGACAACCGGATCTGCCCTCCCTGAAGTCAGTGTCGTCGGATCTACCATCGGCTAGCTCACCACCTCCGAATCCGCCATCCCCAACCCTGTCGACGTTATTGCACATCACCATCAACCCTCGTCCCCATCCTATATACTGGTGTACACCACCGCACCGCCACGTCGTCCGCGCTATCATCGTCCTGTACAAAGGTGTGCACCAGCAACCATCATCGCCTTCTCCAAGCTCTACCTCATATTATACCACACCACTGATGTGCACCACCACCGTCCACATCCACCTATTCTGGTGCATGTCCACTGTCGTCCATCTACTTTGGTACACGCCATCACCACCGTTCATCCTCACTGGTGCTCTGTATCTCCTCTGTACATACGGTTTAAAGCTGTACATGTATTGTTGTATGGTACAACATTTCCCTATTCCCTCTCTCTACCTGTCTAGTGCATACAATGTACATGTGCATTACATATCTTGTTGTATAGTATATCATCTATGTACCCTCTCTATATGTACAGCACGCACAATGTACACATATAGTAATACACAGCACATGATCAATGAATACATTGGACTAATATTGTAGTGTATGTATATAGAGTATATTACATGTATATTGCATGTTGAGGATGAAATACGTGATTCAAAATTCAAACCAAAAGTGGAGGGAATCTTGTTGTTAGTGGAAGAGAGAGGGCGATGCATTGTAATCAATCCTAGGGGTGCAAATGGGTTGGGTTAATCCCGACCGATCCGGTATCGAATTCGATTTGTACCGAAACCGAGAAGAAAATGGAAAATCCGGGCGGTTCGGATACCGGATTCGGATATTTACTGTCGGATTCTGTACCGGATTCGGGACCGCAAAAATCCGACCGGATTGCTTCATTTGCGGATTCTCGGATAATATCCGGTCGGATATCCGAAAGTGAGACAAGCAGGTAACCCTAACCCTAAGTCCCTAACTGGTTCGGTCGCCTCCCCAATTCCCCATCCGATCTATCTATCGTCTCGGCTCTCGGTGGCCTCTCCTCCTCTCGCTCTCGGGCTTCCCCATCCGGCCATCCCCATCCGATCCCCTCCGGCCCTCCCCAGTTCCCACTCCGGCACTCCCCAGCTCGGCTGCTCCAGCTCCCCATCCAGATCCGCATCGGCCGCTACCTCCCCTACTCCCAGCGACCTAGCGCATCGGCTGACCCCCAATCCATAACTGCTCCTCCCTGGCGTTCGCATCGCTCCTCCTTCACCGATCTCACCTCTCCCCCCTTCGTTGTTGCTTGTTTTCTGCAGGTCGGAGGTGCATAGGGACGGTGACTACCACCGGACGGTGCACGTGTGGATCTACAATGAGAGCACCGGGAGAAGCACATTGCGGTGCACTGCGCCGATCGCAAGGACTCGTGGCCGGGACAGTAGGACAGCGAGAGCACCGGGGAGCTGCTGCTGCAGCGTCGCGCCGGTCACATCTCTGCGGGAGACTCCTCCCTCTCGCCACATCTCTGCGGGAGACTCCTCCCTCTCCTCTGCATAGTGAGCTCGCTAACCTTGCGCTTAGTCGTATTGCAATAACAAAATACTAAATCTGAATGCCGCACGGGGAATCGTAGTGCCGATTTAGCGTCATGGAGAAACTCTGCTTAAAATTGTATATCTGCGGGACTTCTATTCTCTGCATCTACAGTATTGCTGTTCATCTCATCGATGCAGACATTACAAATTGATTGAACATACGGGATGAATGATTGCGCATCTACTCTACATTGTTACAGTGTTCGAGATATTGCTTGTACTTTATGCTAATTATTCTATGCGGTCACTGAATTGCTTGCATTTGTTGGCCAATTACTCTGTAGTGTGATTTGTAGTGTGATTCGTATATTTACTAATAAGAGACTTTCTGCTAGCAAATGATGGTCATTGGTCATACCATTGGAAATCTGATATACAAGGAAATATGATGCAGATGTGAAGAGGCATTTGGATATATGCAAGAAATTCCTTAACATTTTGGATTTAGTATTGCTAGGCCAATTAATTAATTATTCCATTGTCTTCTTTGTCCATTAATGAGAAGACACTATTGAAAATGTTCCTTTTTGTACGTCCGTGATATCCGCTTATATTATCGCTTCCGATCCGTAACCGATATATATCCGTCCCGATGAAACCATATTCAAAACTCCGAATATTCCGAATTCGTATTCGTATCCGGTCTTACCGAATCCGATTTCGAATCCGAAGAAAAAATATGGATTAGGATACGGTTTAAGCAATATCCGTTCGAATCCGATCAGATTGCACCCCTAATCAATCCATAAAAATGCTACCATTATTTCCTAATTTCACCAATAATCATAAAATATCATTTTTGGCACGAAATCTTAATGTTCAACTTGTGGCTGTGATAGTGGGTGTAAGTGCTCTCAGAGTTCAGATCGGCATTTCGCCTTATAGGACTCTTCGAAAGCAACAGGAGAAGAGATCTTCTAGACCAACCAAATCATCCCCTATTACGCCCCGCGGGATTCCCCGCAGAAGGAGCCTCCCACGTCGCCCGCGCGCGCTCCGGCAGGCGCGTGGCGGCCGAATTTCGTTACGGTCGGGATACCGTTTTTGCGAAAAAGTCCTTGCATTTCCCGAAATTACGTAAAGGTCCTCTGTTATCGCAAAAAGGTCCCTGGATTTTTCAAAAAAAGACCCTGCGCATATTTATTTTTTGTTGATAACGATCCGCATTTTCCGAAATTACGTACAGGCCCTCAGTTCTTTCAAAACAACCCGTGATTTTTACGAAAAAATCCCTCTGGTCTCCTTTTATTGCGAAAAGCCCCTCGCTTTTTTTTTTAAAAAAACCCTACGCTTTCCTTTAGCTACGAATTTTCGCCTCTTTTACTTCGGTACACACGGTGGCTGGCGCGGCGTGCCGCTGCGCCTATGAGGCTAGTAGATTTGATGCATGGACTGGTTATATGTGTTGCACGCCGATGATTGGCCAAACAATGAGTGCAATGATCGCAACCTGGGGAAGTTATGATCCCCCTCTGAGGCACGGTGGAAACGGATCGGATATAATGGAATAGTTTGAAATATAAATACGAATCTATATTTTTAAAATAAATATGAAAACAAATTAGAATATTCTCAAATATGGATACGAATATTCTTGAATACGAATACAGATATTTTTGAATACGGATTTTCTCGGATACGAATATCGGATAAAACGGATTTCTAGCAGTTTTGCCAAATTTTACTAGTTTTTGACCGGTTACAAGTTTTAAACCGCCTAAATTCAAATTTTGAATCACAAAATTTGTACGGATTTTTCATGGGTTCTAGAAACGGATCGAATACAAATCGAATAGTCTCGAATATGAATACGGATACGAATATTCTCAAATACGAATGCAAATATGAATATTCTCAAATACGGATACGAATATTCTCGAATACGAATACGAACATTTTCGAATATGGATTTTTCTTACCATATTCGCGTTTTCTCGAATATGAATATCAGATAAAACGAATTATCTGTTACCATTTTTCACCTCTACTCTGAGGACCACGGATGGCTTCTGCAAATGCTGTAATTCTGTTCTCAAGTGCCAGATTGCCAGGAGACAGTGATATAGTTGATACTTGTTTGCTTTTTAAAGTGTTAATACCTGTTTATTATTTTTGCTTTCTCCCTTGAGCAAGTGGATGATCATCAATTACAACCGATCACCTTGACGCTAAGATGGCAACAGTGTTGCACCAAATGTGACGCTAAGGTTTCTCACCATATGCTGTTACGCCGGTGTCGAGTTTGCAAATTGCGTTTTCATGGACGAAGTAGAATGAACTGGCTAGCATGCACTATTGTAAGTTAGTGATGATTCCATAACATTAACACTAGAACACTCGAGTACAATAAGGCTTAGTCAGCAGGCTATATCAAATATAATATCAACCAAATCTTACGTGGCAGAGAGAGAAAGGAACAGAGAGAAGGAAGCTGGCTACTAAATTACAGCTAGCTATAGCACGTAAAAAATATGCATTTCACTCTCTTACACGTGGGGCAAAATAGTTATTGTAATAGCTACTTTATTGTATGAACTATTTTTTTAAAGACTATAGATGAAATGGACAAATGTTATAGCTACTAGTTGGCTATACTATTGTACTTGCTCTTACATGCTAGTGCTACTAGAAGATTACACTTATGTGAGTGCGGGAAAGCGCAGGATGCAGATTTGTCCCCGGCCTAGGTGCGTGTTAGGACTTTGGGGCATACCTCCGTGTGTCTACCTTGAAATCTTAAAAGAAGAAAGATTTTTAAAACTATGCAAGAATAGTTTTTTCGACCAGGTACCTAACCAGACATGGTAATTGCAAGAGTTTTTTTTTACGAATAATCCATTTTTTATTCGAAATTACAGAAATATACCTGCAACAAATTTTTTTTACAAAAATAGGCTTTAGTCGCTCAATGGGTAGGCGACTGGGGATTATCGCCCAACCAGGAACCGACACATTTCCTATCACTTTTCCGTGGAGCGGCTGCATCAAATCGTTCATCCATTGGGCGACTTTCATGCAGTCGCTCATCCGGTGGGCGACTTTTATGCAGTCGCCCAATAGGGAAGTGACTGCAAGTGCTCCCCCATGAATGTTTTCAATTTTGTCAATTTTGTAATTTGAAACTGGTAAAAATCTTGTAAAGTTGTTATAAAAGTTTATATTCATTGTATGTTGTAGGTGCCGAAATAATTTTGGAAATTTTTTTGCGAACGATTGACCATAAAACGATTCATACATACGATGGTAAATGATATTGTGATGTTAATAAGTAGGTAACGAGGAGTATAAGCACGACACAATACTAAAAAGTTTACATCGTTAAAAATTACATGTTTGCAGTACATGCAACAATGGTATACAATCAGGCGCCACCCTGCCCTGCCTCGTCTCCACGCCAGTGTCCTCCCGTACGGCCCCGCTTGGTTGTCCTCCGCTGTAACGGGTTACGATGCTCCGAGAACGTGAAACGATCAGGAGCGTGTCGCACCCGCCTCTGAGCTGGTGGAGTCAGCTGCACCTCTGGCTGTGTGCCCTCCAGTGCACCGGAGGGCATCTTTGAGAGAACCTCTGGTGCCGTGTGTCGAGGTGCGACCTGCATCGCGCTGACCCACTCAAAGAAGTACTGGTCCACATCATCCGGGCTTGCAGTGGGGCTGTGCCGGGACTCGGACTGGAAATGACCTACAAAAGTAATATCGTTAGTTTCAGATGTCAAACATTACGATAAAACGGAGATCGCACGATACGCACCCTCGCCAAGGTCATCGTGCTCGGAGAAGGGGCATATGTCAGTGCATCCCCGTGTGGGTAAACCGGGGATGTACGGAGGACGCGAACAGTGGCTCGGCGGTGTACGAGCCGGCAGATCCTCTAGCCTCGTCGGGTGAGGTGCCGAGGACATGCCCACGTAGAGCTGCGCAGAGTCGCCATGCTGGTCGGCGAACCGGTGGCGGCGGTCCGTGTCTTGGGCGTGGCGTGGCGTGGATGCCGCCGTAGCCTCGTGCGGGGCAGTAGGTGCACGACACATGTACCCAGTCCTTGAAACGAAGCGAGTGCGCGTGATGTGCTCCTCGTGGCCCACCTCGACTTTGCGGTGAGCACGTGTAGCATACTCGGCCTTGTGATGATGGAAAGACCCACGTCGATCAAGGAAAAGATACAAAATGGTTAATTATCCAAGGTAGCATTGCCAGTAGTGAATGTTCGAAAATACGTGTAACGTACCGCGATATGCGTATCCCACGCCAGGTGCCCGGGATACGTGTCTGTCGGAGCGGGGAGGTGTGCGGGGGGCGGGTCCACCACATGTACGAGCCTCGTACGTGTGCGCGTCTGGTACCACCACAGGTACTCCGTGTACTCTGTGCTGTCATAGGGGCGGTCCTCGTCAACCACATCGTCAAGGGCACCGTCCCACTGAGCAACCCACGCCTGCATCTTCACCGTCCACTCCGTGCCGCATTTCACTCCCATTCTATTGTGCCTGCTTGTAGGACCACTTCGTTAGTAATTTCCAATGAAGTAGTAAGTATGCACAAATCTATAAGACACCAGCACTCACCCGTGCACAGAAGGCGGCACAGCCTGGAAGAGACCAAACTGCCGCATCACTCGCTGCGGCGAGTAGTCCTCCACGAAGATGTTGTAGACGAGCTTCCGGCGCGTCAGCCAGAAAGCCCGGTCGCACCAGCACAGACTTGACAATCCATCGGGAGCACGGTCCTGCACTGCCGCCTGTGAGTACGGCTCCCAGTACATGTCATCGGCCGTGAGGCAGTCAATCTGCTCAATAAAGGGCAGATACGCCCGCGTGACCTGGACATGTGCGAACTGCACCTGCAAGGACGAATAGATGTTACGTACGACCGTCGTTAGTATAAAGGAAATAACTAATTAACATATGACTTACCCGTCGACGACACCAAATGGAACCCATCGTCGGCTGGTCGACATCTCCCCCCTGATACATGTCGGGCCCATATGGACTCATGTCGTCTAGCAATGGTCGTCCGAGGCTGAAGCGCTCGAACGACCACAGCTGCAGTAGTAGGGAACAACCTGCTAGGATCGAGTTCGCCTTCATCCTCTAGCACGCACTGCACAGGCCGCGGTAGGTCGCGGCAAGTACGGCCGATCCCCAGCTGACCTGGGGGGCTCGCCGTCCGCGATCGCCCTAGCATAAGCGATGAGGCGCGCGTCCACGCTGTCGTCGTGACTGCTGGTGAAGAGCACCTAGCCAAACAGCCACAGTAATTACGCCTCCAAGTGGCGCGAGACCTGGTGATTGTTCGCCTCTGGGTCCATCCGCTCCACCTAAATGCAAACAAGATGTTATTAGTCCATAATAACGCAAATAAGAGCTTCGATGACACGATCGATTGTAAAGACCACGTACCCGGAACTGTGCCAGCCACCTCGGCGATGGCCCGTGGGTGCTTTCATCGGAAGATGTAGTACTCACCCACGGCACCGGTGGAAGGACCCCGAATCGGGCGGCGGTCATCGCGCCACTCGGCCGGGGCCTCCGGAGAGAAGCGGCGCCTCCGCGATCGGAAGGCCAAGAAGCAGGGACACATCCTGCAGGGTCGGCGTCATCTCCCCGAATGGGAGGTGGAAGGTGTGCGTCTTGGGCCGCCAACAGTCCACCAAAGCCGTCAGCAGGGAGCGATCGAACGGGAAGCGTCGTGATCGATCCCCGACCTCGTCCCCGCCCGCGGCCAAGGCGGGTCCATCCTCCTCCGTGGCCTGCACCATCTGGGCAACAGGGAGTAGCCCGGCATCCCGTAGTCTGCAAACAAAGTGAAGGTCAGCACAGAACGTTCTTACGGCAACACTAAAACGATGGCGTAGTGCAAACCTGGCTGTCCAACGGGCGTCGAGTCTCTAGGCCACGCGAAGTGTGCGCGTCCGGATCACTCCCACCTCAACTGGCTCGTCAGCGCTCCCCGGTGGCAGCACACGACGGGAAGCGCGATGCATGCGGTCCACGTGCTCGTCCAACAGAGGATACTGCCAGTCACGCGCCATACCTGCATGCAGATTTCATACGTATGTTGTTACTTTTGTAAAATTACATGTTTAATAAACTTAGTACAACAAATATTTAACTTTGTCTAGCTAGATCTACATTACAAATTTTCTATACTGAATTTTCTATACTAAAAATTGTACTAAAATTTCTATACTAAAAATTGTACTAAAATGTCTATACTAAAATTGCTATAGTACAAAATTCTATACTAAATTTTCTATACTAAAAATTGTACTAAAATGTCTATACTAAAATTGCTATAGTACAAAATTCTATACTAAATTTTCTATACTAAAAGTTATACTAAAATTGCTATACTGCAAAATTCTATACTAAATTTTCTATACTAAAAATTGTACGAAAATGTCTATACTAAAATTGCTATACTGCAAAATTCTATACTAATTTTTCTATACTAAAAATTGTACTAAAATTTCTATACTAAAATTTTCTATACTAAAAATGGTACTAAAATTTCTACAATAAAATTTTGTATACTACAAAATTCTATACTAAATTTTCTATACTAAAAATTGTACTAAAATTTCTATACTAAAATTATGTATACTAAATTTTCTATACTAAAATTTATATATTAAAGTTGTACTAAAATTTCTACAATAAAATTACTATACTAAACGTTGTACTAAATTTTCTATACTACAATTGTACTAAAATTTCTACACAAAAGAATCCTATAATAAAAATTTCTATACTAAATATACTACAAAAACTTTCAAAAAATACCTTAATTTGAAGATCCCGCACTCTCCTCTTTTTCCCTCCTCTTCTTCTCCTCCTTTCTCCTCTTCTCTCCTTTCCCTTCTTTCTCCGCTCCTCTCTCGCGTCACCGAACGGATGCGCGAGCACTGAACAGCGCGGCCGCGACCGGGCTTGCCGCTGCTTTTAATCCGTTGTTGTCGCCCAGCCGTTGGGCGACAGGAATCGCTGTCACCCAACAGTACAGCGACTACATGTCAGTCGCTCAACGGTTGGGTGACAGCAATAACTCGCTCAACCGTTACCAAACTGACTATGTGTCGCGCTGTGGTTGGACGATTACCTGTAGTCGCTCAATGGGGGGCGACTGGAGCCTATTTTTGTAAAATATTTTATTGCAGGTATATTTCGGTAATTTCGAATAAAAAATAGATTATTCGTAAAAAAAATTCGTAATTGCAAGACTTAGAATATCTGATCAGCGTTGGGTCGCTCCATAAAGAAACCTAGTGTCAGAATAGAACAGGTTTTTAAGTGAAGTTGATTGGGAATTGAGATCAAGTGTAAATCATGATCCGCTTATTTCGATTTCAGTTTTTAACTTCTAGTTTGCTATTTTTTAATTTTATCTTTTTTTGATTTTTCGGTTTTTTGTCTTTTATTTTTTGTATTCATTTGTATTATTCGTGGTAGGTTAACTTATTTTTTATTTTAGTTTTTCTAAATTTTATTATACAAAAAACCAACAGTAGCTATAATAATAAAAAAAAATCACAAACCATCGTATTTCTGCTGAACTAAGCCCCTGTAACTAAGAATCTCTAGCCTAGATATTCGCAACAATGTGCGGACTTTGAGCTAGTCAAAACATGAATTTTTTGTACGGATAATCTATTTTTTATTCGAAATTACAGAAATATACCCGCGGGAAATTTTTTACAAAAATAGGCTCAAGTCGCTCAATGGTAGAGCGACTGGAGCCTATCGCCCAACCAGAAGCCGACTCTGTCCCTGTCGCTCTACCATCGGGCGACTGCATCCAGTCGCCTTCCCATTGGGCGACTTTCATGCAGTCGCCCAATGATAGAGCGACAGGGATCAAACCTTCGCCAAAAATAGTGAAAATTGGTGGAGCTATTCTTCATACATCCAAAAGCCTTCAGAAAAAAATTTGAACAATTTCGGATACAGTATCAAAAGTTATAGCAGTTTCAATCGAGTCTATGTACCGATCGTTCTACGGTCCAGCAGATTTTTTAGGGGCCTGAGTGTAGTCGCCCAACCATTGGGCGACTGCATGAAAGTCGCCCAATGGGAGGGCGACTGGATGCAATCGCCCAATGGTAGAGCGATAGGGACAGAGTCGGCTTCTGGTTGGGCGATAGGCTCCAGTCGCCCTTTCATTGGGCGACTTGAGCCTATTTTTGTAAAAAAATTTCTCGCGGGTATATTTCTGTAATTTCGAATAAAAAATAGATTATTCGTACAAAAAACTCGTCAAAACATAACGGTTCAAAGCCTAGCTATGTGCAGGGCCAATCATTCCCTGCCACCTGTCCTATTAACCCAAGCACTTAACTCATGATTTTATTTACTGGAAATTGGTGTGATTCGTTAATTTGGAAGGCCAAACTGCCATTCTTTGCCATGCTTCTCTTCTTCTCATATCAAGAGTTAACAAGGTGTGAGACTAAGATTTTATAATCCAGAATCCTCTGTGATTTTACTGCACTATTCTTTGAATCAGTAGATAGTGCTCACAAATACAATACTGAACATCAAAATATATATCATGCGGAAGCGTAAATACATTAGTAGACTTACTCATAGGCCGATCAGGCCAAAATTACTAAAATGCAGCAGCGGAAACGAAGCGCATAGGTGGGACCCTTAGGACGTGCCCACAAGCAGCCAACTGGGAGTTCGCAACCTAGTTCTTGATCTCTTCATCTTCTTCACCATTATGACCTGGTGTATTGCTGTAGCGTAGCGATATGACTCCTGATTCTGGATTAATTGAGTGAGCGAGAGTGAGCATAAACAACTGTGCTGCGCGAGCCAATACACAGGATACAAATAGATAACATGCATGGCTTATCAAGGAAAGGCTCGGGTTATTTTATTTGCCATAAGTTACTTTTAAAATATGATACATAGAAATTTCCAGAGACCTAGCAATTTTTAACTAAAACCGATTTTATCAATGTATGAAAGAATGCAACAATAATAGTGATTCAGATTCCATCCACCATTACATGGTTTCCGCACCATTTGCTAATCTTTCAGCATTATAACCGCTTACCTTATCATTGGGGCGACATCCAGGGCAACACAAATAAGGGCTTTTCACTGCCCTTCACTTTTCCAATTCCACCCATAAAGTTTTTTTTGAAATAGAACTATATCTGGTTAAGTTCCCATGTCTGCCCTTGACCGTGGGCATGGCTATTCGAATAGTTTTCACTCTGCAGAGTTTGTACACTTTACTCACAAGAAACAATCCGCTCATTGCTCCACACGATTCCTTAGTCATGCAGTTGAGTAGATCATCACAAGGCTGTTACAATGCATTTCCCCAGCAGAGTCATGTCTGCTAAGGTTTCACACTCTTTGGGGGTACGACCACCCTTCTAGGAGTCCCCTCTTGCGCCGTCACGTCGGAGGATGTGGCCATCCTTTGCCCGCCCGTGGTCACACCAGCGCAACCCATACTAGGTCGATGCAAATTAGTTGGCCCTGCCTACAATTTACCAGTTTGTAGTTGTACTGTTGTACACTGGGAGGTCATCACAAGATTCGGTCCTTAAGATTATCTGAGCGGTTCTACCACAATCCACACACCGTGCTTCCACTACACCACACACCAGCCCCCATACCATCCATCTAGATATTTAAGTAAGTTGGGGTTTTAGGGAGTATAAAATAATCATGTCAAAATATACTTGGGGCAAATCATTTTCTCATGATTAAAAGTGATGCTTGGGGCATTTTGGTGCCCCTGAGTATCTAAGCAGTGCTAAGTATGGTGTATAATTATGGACTTATTTTTGAAAGGTTACCATTATAATTTTTACTAAGGTGACAAGGCTTAGATATTCAAATGTTCCAAAGGAGGTGTAATACTAACAAGTTAAATAATGGGCATATAACTAAAATCTTAAAATAACATATATTTGCACATGAAATAACAGCATGCAATTTGATAATTTAAGACAGAAATAATTTGCAGAAATGTAGGTTCAATATGAACAAAGTATTGACTCGCCTTGTGCGGTTTACCGCGGTCTTGAGCTGTAGGGACCCAGATTTTACAATCCGGATTCCTCTGTGATTTTCTGCACTATTCCCTGGATCAGTAGATAGTGCTCACGATTCTGATAATGAATATCAAAAATACATATCATGCGGAAGCGTAAATATAATAGTAGACTTACTCATGGGCCGATTAGGCCGAAATCATTAAATTGCAGCAACGGAAGAACGAAACACACAGGTGGGACCTTCAGGACATGCCCACAGCGACCAACCGAGATTCGCGACCTAGCCCTTGACATCTTCATCTTCTCGCCAGCGTGTCCAATCTTGTTCTTTGAGGCGAGGTGATTTGATTCCCGATTCTGAATTTTGTCGCAAAGCGAGTGAGCACTCCAACCCCGTGCTCATGAGCCAATACACGAATGCAAATAAATAGTATGCATGGCTTAACAAAGGAGAGGCTCGGGTTATTTTATTTGCCAAAAATCGCTTTGGCAGCATTATCATGATTTAATTTTAGTATTATTGTTGCTACCTAAACTCCACACAACAATGACCATAATTGACTCAATCCACCAAAATACACTTTAATTATTGACTGCTGTCTAAGACTCCAAACAGCGAGTAACATCATTTAACTAATCCACCGATCTCTTTCTTTCTATATTGATCTCTATCTACCCCTCGAAACAGTGAGCGACATCATTTCATTAATCCCCTGATCATACAATCTCTATATGGTCTGCTGTCTAAAACTCTAAACATGTAGTGTCATCCTTTATCTAATATCACTTAATTAATCCACCAATATCGTTTGTATTCTAATCCCTAATAATCCAATCCTTTTTGTTATTGATCCACAACCCTAATTTGCTCTTCCAATTATCAACCTTATTATCCATTATCCATCTCTAACTACTTCACTACTGTACCTCCACCAAGAATATCATTGATCAAGTCTACGAATCGCTAGTATACATCCCCCATGAGTATTATTGATCAGATCTAGGATTCTCTATTAAATATCCACCAAGAATATCATTGATCAGGTCTATGATTCACTAATATATCTCCACCAAGAATGTCATTGATCAAGATTAATCTCCTATAGTTATTTTCATACCTCCAATTTCCAGAAAAATCAAATCATCCATCTAGAAATCGTTCAAATCCTATTAATCCCAATATTGTCAATATCTTCCAAGAATTTATATCAAATATCAGTGTTGTAATCCAACGATTTACCTTCGCATTTCCTAATACTCCAAAAATCATATAATTCATCTATCTAGTCTATAAATTCATTTGGGCTCCATCCATTTATTTCTCCTAGACTCCACGCTATCACTATCCCTCCTATGATCAATCATGAATCCACCAACTCCTTTATGTGATTGCCGTAAACAGCCATCTTCTTTTCTTGCGACTCTATTTGTTCTTCCTGACATTTTATTTGTGAGAAATGTTACCATTATTTAAAAATATAATACATAGAAATTTCCTGAGACCTAGCAGTTTTGAACAAAAGCATAATGTTCAAGAGTATGCAATAATAATAGCGATCCAGATTCCATCCACCGTTATATGGCATCTGCACCATATGGCATCTTTCAGCGTTATAGCCGCTTAACTTACCACTGGGACGACACGCAGGACAATTCAAATCAGGGCTTTCCACTGCCCTTCTACTTTTCCATTCCCATTCATAAAGTATTTTGAAATAGAACTATATCTGGTTAAGTTCCCATGTCCGCCCTTGACCGTGGGCACGGCTATTCGAATAGTTTAGACTCTGCAGAGTTTGTACACTTTCACCACAAGAGACAATCAACTCGTTGCCCCCACACGATTCCTTAGACGTGTGGTTGAGCAGACCATCACAGTGACTTTTCAAAGTATCTAATCCCTTCACATCTCACCTTATGGAAAGCGCCCATTTGCGGTGGGTCCCATCTATGCGCTGGATGTTTCCCACAGCCACTACGCAGCTCGGGCTTCTACTTCCCGCAACGTGGGACAGGTGAAACTTCACCCCACCGTGTCCCTTCAGCCCCCTTGCCATAGCGTAGCCTTCAATCCCCTACCGGTGAGATGAATCCGGGTTTCGATAAATTTACTTAGCCAAGTTGTACTTTACAGACTTGTGGTTGTCTTGTTTTACAGGAGGTCATGACAAGATTTAGTCCTTATTGGTATCCAGGCGGTCTACCACTAACCCACTTTGTGCATCCACTGCACCACACATACACACCCTCGAACCATCCGCCTGGATAATTAAGCAAGTTGGGGTTTTGAGAGTATAAAATAATCGTACCAACATATATCGATCATTACCACCATGATCGCCCAAACCATTTCACATGATTGAAAATGACAATGAGGTTTGGGGCATTTCAGTGCTCCCTGAATATCTATGCAGTACTAAGCATAGCATATAATTAGGGACTTATTTTTGAAATGTTACTATTATAATTTTGCTAGGGCGACAAGGTTCACACATTCAAATATTCCAAAGGAGGGTAATATTATTCAAGGTAAACAATGTACATATAACTAGAATCGTAAATTAAACATGTATTTGCATATAAATTAACAGCATGCAATTTGATAATTTAAATCGAAGTAATTTGCAGAAAACATAGGTTCAACAGGATCAAAGTATTGACTCGCCTGGCGCGGTTTACCGCGGACTTGAGCTCACACGATGCGTTCTCTTGCGCTTCTATTCCTTATCTCCACTTGGCTCTGACCACGTTGGATCCGTGAAATTTTCAGGACTCCGGTTTCTAATTACGCGACAAACGACTGAATCCAAAAGAAAGCAAATATTTCAAAAGATCCAATTAACTCCGAATAAATTCAATTTAGTTTTATTATAAGTTAACGGATGATTTGAGGCAAGGTTGGTAATAGCATACGATAACTTGATCTTTTTTATTAATAACCTCTTTTTATTATTTTGTTATTTATCAAGAAAGTTCCATGAGTTAGGATGGACCTATGAGTAGGTATCATTTTGTCGAACGTTACTTTTCAGGGCATGTTGGCTTACCGAATTAATTTTAGAGTCTAAGAGCAACTCCAGCAGTAGCCCTCAAAATAGGGCCCCTACTTTTATTTGAGGGCTCCCCTACTTTGAGGGCCACTGTTTTCAGCACTCACTCAGCAGAGCCCTCAAAACAGAGCCCCTACTTCTCAATTTCCTCTATTTCCTCACATACTATATGCATATGTATGGGACAAAAGCACAATACACAATAAAATATTTATGATTTCACAATGAGGGATAATATTTAAATATATGAATTCAAATACGAATATTCAAATTTAAATTCAAATTTGTTCCGAATTTAAATTGAAAGCACAAAGTTCATCACATAACATTAAAATTTGTTCCGAATTCAAATATGAATTCAAATACGAATATTCAAATTTAAATTCAAATTTATTCCGAATTTAAATTGAAAGCACAAATATGAATTCAAATATGAATATTCAAATTTAAATTCAAATTTGTTTCGAATTTAAATTGAAAGCACAAAGTTCATCACATAACATTCAAATTTAAATTCAAATTTGTTCCGAATTCAAATATGAATTCAAATACGAATATTCAAATTTAAATTCAAATTTATTCGAATTTAAATATGAATTCAAATACGAATTCAAATACGAATATTCAAATTTAAATTCAAATTTGTTCAATTTAAATTGAAAGCACAAATGTTCCACAAAAACGAGGAAAGCTGAAAAATGAGAGCCGAAGTAGGGGGCCCCTAGGAATGAGGGGTGGGAGGGTGATTTGAGGGCCTCCTCAAATTTGAGGGCTCTAGTAGGGGCTCTGCTGGAGCTCGTTTTTTGGCTCAAGCCCTCAAATTTGAGTTTTGAGGGCTTAAGTAGGGGCCCTGCTGGAGTTGTGTATAGCATTTTATGGGGTGACATTTTATGTAGCCTCAGTTTTCACTAAGCCTATCTCAACTTGAATTAGGATTCAGTGGTATGGGCCATATATTGTTATTCCATGCTCATCATTATTATTTACTAAATCTAGTATTAAGATTTAATTAATGGTACCCTTGTTATTTTTATCTAGGCAGAGATTTTTGTACGATGTAGTATTTTATTATTGCTATTTTAATAGGATACATCCCTGAGATTTATTAGGTGACAGCATGTTAAATATTGAACATATGTTTTAATTATGGTTAAGAGCATCTTTACTAAGTTTGGATATTTAGCCAAGGTGGTCTCTCTTTATCAATGCCTTAACTAATATGCAGGTTTAAGATAACTAATGAGAGCACAAATTTTTGCATATGTTAATCCATCATTAGCATTTTATGGAGGTCATTAATCATTGATTAATAGTATTAGCAGTAACCAGTTCTTGCCTGTTCATTAATTAAGCTCATTTACCCCTAATAAATTTGGTATTACTCATTAATTAGTTTATAAATTTGCTCTACCGAATTTATCTCTTCTATTACTACTCGGCAAAAACATTAACTAAAATCCTAATCTAATATCGCAGAGGGGAGTCGAACTCGGGCCGGCGGGGTGGGAGCGAGCGTTGCTAGCCACCCGGCCACTCGGTCTTTCGTGACTTACCAGAGGAGCGATGGCAGCTAAGCTGAGGGGGGTGGTGTCCCAACCAGAGGAGCTTGGGGCGGCGGTCTGGCGGCGGCGTTGCCGGCGGGTGGCGGTCCAAGGGAAGCCGGGGTGTACCAAAATGGATCACTGGGAGCGTGGGGTGCCGAATGAAGTGGCGACGAGGACCGGGGAGCGTCGAGGCGGGCCAACGGCGTGCGGTGGTGGCGATTCGGAGAGGGACGTCGACGCTGGTGAAGTACGGCCGACGAGAAGCTTGGGGAAGGCTGGGGGCGAGTTCACGATGCTCTGGAGACGGTGTGGGCGAGAGGGATTGAGTTTTGGTGGCTTGAATCAACGGGGAGCTCCAACGGCCGGAGTTGGGGAAGACGCACGGCCGGCGAACTACGGGGAACGAGAGTCTAATTGTGCACTGTGGGAGAGAGTAGAAGACATGGGGAAGGGTTTCACGGGCTCGGCGGTCCTTATAGTTGAGCGGATAGGGCTGGCATCGGGAGGTGCCCGCGCGGTCACTTCCGTGAACGGCGGGAGCAGCGACAGACGCAGTGGAGGGGCTGTGCAGGGGTAGGGCATGAGTACCTGTGGCGCTCGAGGAGTGGTGGCAGCGAGCTCGAGCCGTGCGCTCGAGGAGACGAGTTGGCAGTGCAGGGGAGGAAAAAGAGGGCGCAGTGTCAGAGCTCCGCGCGGCGGACCGATGGGCGGAGACCGGTGGTCCGAGCGCAGGTGGGAGAGCGGGCTGGGCTGCAGGGACGGGTGAGCGCGGGTCCAGGGCGCGAGGGAGCTGCGGCCCAGAGAGAGAGAGCGGAGTGCGGGGGAGGAAGAAGAACAGTGGCGGTGGGCGCGCAGGCGAGTGAGGAGAGGAGGCGGGGTTGGGCTGGGCCGACTCGGCCTGGTCTGACCCCCACCATTTTTTCATTTTCTTTTTATTATTTTTGTTTTGTTTTGTTTTTGCTTTTATTATCAATTTCTTTTGCTATTATCTCCATTTGTACCTATATATTTCCATTTCCCATTTACTGGTTATTCCCCTAGATGCCTTATTCCTATTTTACATGGATCTATATACATACATATATATATATATATATACATGTATATATATACATATCTATATAAATGTTGACCTTTTTAATTTGTTTGCCCCTTTGCTATTCATACCATTATTTTCATGGATAGGATTTTATGCTTAATTAAAACTCTCCCCTTATACTGGATCATCTTTTCATATTCGAATTTAAAGTTTTGGAGTTTCCTTTATTTACATATTCCCACGTATAGCATTACTAATATTGATTTTGTTTTTGGTCTTTCTTGAATTTCTTTAACTTTTGGGAGCTCAATCAAAATTTAAGAACACCATGAAAATCCAAACTCAAATATAATCTTTGACAAAATAACTCAAGGCTTCATATTTTCGAATTTAAAATTTCAGGATGTTACATGAGCTCACTCAAAGCTTTTTCATTTGAGGGTCCTGAGCTTCGGGTCTTTATATTCATCTGGATCTTGATATCGCTTCATGCAATGATGGTTTAGGATTCCAATTCTAATTACGCGCTAAATAACTGAATCCAAATAAAGGCAAATAACTCAAAAGATCCGAATAAATCCAATTGAACTTGATTAATTTTTATTAGGATTAAATGGGTGATTTGAGACAAGGTTGATTGGGTGTGGGTTATTTTCGGAGTCAATTGAGGTTTGAGCGATGGAAAGAATGAAGGAGAGAAATCTGTCGAGACAGATGTCAACAAGCCTTCATGACAAGAGAAAAATTTATGAGAATATTCCGCTTTGGATTTAAGGATGGCTAGGCATAGCCGACTTTAGAATTCCATGGATCGATCTTTTATTTAATAACTTTTTTCATTATTTTTTATTTACTTAGGAAATTCCATGAGTTAGGTTAGACCTATGAATAGGTGTAAGAGTTGTCTGGAGATGGTGAGTATTATGTGCCGAGTGTTATGTTTTAAGAATTAGGTTATGAATTTCATTTGTGGTGTACATCAATTTAGCTTATCGAATAAATCTCAGAGTTTGTGTTTGTGGCATTTCACAATGTGATATTTTATGTGAGTTTTAATGGTTAATTAATCAATTAAGTACTTAAAGTATTAGCACCCCAATTTATTATCATGTGGAACCATTTATTTAGTTACTGTTATTTAAATAGTTAACACTAGCAGATTTCTATTTCTCATTAACCCGCGACCATTGAACTATTCTAGGGTGTCCATTGAACTATTCTAGGGTTTAAATACAACTTGGATAAAATACCACTCCTAGCTATGCCTGGTATCACTGGGCGTCAGATTACATATTAGCGAGATTATTTTACTTACTGCTGACTCATGGCTACTATATTTTAGTACCTATATACTAATGTGACCTTTTAATTGGGGGCATTCTGATAACCAACTGACATTGATATTTTATCCTTTTACTTTGCATCTGGCATAATGTAATCTTAATTAAACTCTTATTTACATAGGGCCGAGCTTGCTATACTCAACTATATGTCTTTATCATTATTAACTAAACTCACTGTCGAGATTTATTTATCGGCGACATACCAATGGCGGGAATTTTATTTTATTTTAAATTATGACTTTCTAATTTAAATGTGTATTTCATTTTAAATGGTTATGGCGTATCGTTTAATTAATTTTACAAAACGGCTTGATTTGTCATTCATGATCTTACCTTTGGGTTGGGACTTTTATTAAATTTGAACATTATACCAAAATCATCTTTTATTAATGCCCCTTTATTAATAATTAGTCTTTAAATAAATATTCAAGCCACATTAGTTACTTATATATGATAACTATTCCAAGATTAAATCTTAAATAATTTTATTTACATCCTAATCAAATTTATTAGCTTCCATGGATTTTCCTTAGTTTTCCTTGATTTATTTCCTACATACTTCCTATTTAAATCGGGCTAATAAAAATAAAAATAAAATGTGCAACACTAGGATTCGAATGCTGGACCTTCTATTTAATGAAGGACGTTGTTGACCAATTGGGCGGAGGCCCTGGCTGACTAAATAGATGCACACAAATGAGAAGAGCTGAGGGGTGGCTGGGGTCAAAGTAGAGGAGGTGGCCGGCGTTCAATGCTAGGCTTGCCGGCGGCAAGCGGTGGATGGGAAGGGATTGGAAACCACAAAAATAGGTTCCTAAGGAGGTGTGGAAGCCAAGGGGGCAGCGGTGTAAGACGGGGAGGAGCAGGGTGGCTCGGGTGGCTGCTTGAGCGGCCGGTGGCGAGGTGGCCAGGGGCAACGGCGCCATGGTGGATGAGATGGAGAATTGGTGAGCACATGAGCAGTAGGGGATCAAGGGAACGTTTACCATGGGGTTGGCCGAGCGGGAGAGGGGCCGTGGCGGACTGGTGGCGTAAGTCGGAGGCGGCGTGGGTGGACCTCCATGGACCGTGAACTAGGGTAGGAGGTAGCTTCGACCGAAGGTGGGGATGGGTTTACGATGCCACGGTAAAGCTTCAGTGTGCTGGAATTGACCAAGGATAGCTCCAATCGACCGGTCTCCAGATGGCCGAAGATGAAGAAGAAGGGGGCCACCGGCACACTACAAGGTACGGGAGGGAAATTCGCTGCAGTGGGAAGGAGACGAAGGTGTGGTGAGGCTTTCAGGAGGGTGAGCGCATACTTATAGGGGGCGAGTCGACCGGGCGACGTGGGAGCATCGTGTGATGTTCGTGCGGTGGCGCAAAAGGCAAAAGCACAAGGCATGGGCGGTGACAGACTGACCATGACAGGTCATGGTGAGGGGACAACGACGTGACGGAAGCAAGTGGCGAGGCGACGGCTGTAGGGCAACCGATGCTGTGCTGACGCGAGCGCAAGTGCGGTGACGCCCGGAACAGGGGAGGAGATGGGAGCAGTTGACGCCAGGGACGTGCAGTGGAGGTGACATGATGGCGATGCCAGAGCGCAGGCGGGGACAGAGGCAGGCATGGCTGACGCGGAGGGGACGAAGAAACAGGGAGAGCGGGGCCGGGCGGTCAGGCAGAGCGAGACGAGAGTGGGGAAGAAGACAGAGTGGGGAGGGAGAAGAAGGAAGGAAAAAGAGCAGGGGGGCTGGCTGTCAGGGAGAGAAGGAGGGAGAGGGAGAAGAGAGAGAGGGAAAGGGAGAAATGAGACCGGGCCCACTTGGCAGAGAGAGAAAGGGGAGGAGAAAAAGAAAGGGAGGGATAAATGCCCAGCAAAACCGAAGTTTGGATTTTTGCCAAATTCAAGATTTGAATTTTAAATTTTAATTTGAAATCAAGGGCTTGACTCAAATCATTTGGATGGGAAATTTAAATATTGTTTTGATTTTGATTTCTTATTATTTTGATTCTCGGTTTGAGTTTAAAATTTTAGTTTTTTTGGATATAAGTGTAATTTAAAATTGGTTTAGAATTCATAATTCATTGTTTTCTATTATTCCCATATCTTTTGTTAACACCATTATTATTATTATTACTTGGATATTATTTCTCAGTATATTTATTTGCATGTCACAAAATTCAAAAGATTTAAATAAATATTCAAAAGAAATTTGAGTACAGCAAATTGCAAGACAAGTTTTTAAAAACTCCTTATTTTTGAACTTTCGAATTTTAGGATGTTACACAAGGCCGATGCAATTACAACACTAATACATCCCCTTCTAATTCGTTGGTCATATCATCATGTGATTGCTCCTCGTCCTCTACTACTCATTGCCGATCAAACCAATTAGAATGATTGACCAAACACCAATGGCAATGGTAAAATTTGAGAACAAAATGCGTCTTGAGGTCTTGAGGAAATAAAATATCACATCACCCCGCCTCAACTCATGCAAGAGATGGTGCGGTGATAGCTTTTGACTTTCAGAAGTAAAAAACCATTTGAAATGTGCTAGAGTTTCTGATTTTCAGAAGTTAAAAGTTATTTAAAACATGTTAGTTTTTAACAATGTTTTTTTCTTTGCATTATTCATAAAGATAAAATGGTATTTTTTTACTTTTTCTTATTCTTTATTTATTTTCGTTTAATTGAATATCTCAAAAAAAAACTTACAGCTACTTATAATAACATTTCAATCAAAAATCAAAAATCATATGGTTGCTCTTCTCGTTTTCAAGAGCTCCACGTGGCATACCGCCAAAAGCACTGTGGCTTCATCACCAATGGTGTGATGGCGTGACGTTTGGTACGTCCTTAGGTGGTGGAGGTGTTTTGCGGTGGATTGGCCATGGCAGTCGGCAAGTACGGTAGCAGTGTAGCACCCAATCTGGAGAAGGAAAGAGGGAGATGAGAGAGGATAGATTGGATCCATTATTTGCTTCTTTCAGTTAACAATAATCCTTGCGATAATGGTTCCATTAAATTTCATTGGGCATGGCACGAGGCAGCGGATGATTGGGCCTGCACATAGGTACGTGCAGGGCTCCCTTCATCTGGGCCGTTTCCGTTCAAAACATGTGTGGCCATTGTCAACGGTCTGACCGCTATGAGCATGCGGTCAGACGGGCTGAGCAGGGTTCCTTCGGCCAAGGCTTTGGCTTTTAGGAATTTGAGGTTTGTGATGAGTTTTATCGACTTAGATCAGATCATATATCTTCATGAGGCATGTTACAACTAACATGGATCAAGTTATGAAAAACTTGTGTCTAAAAATAATTTTTTTGTCTTTGGAGGTGTAGGGTCGCTTAGAGTCAACCATGGTTAACGGTGAGAATCAGGCTACGCCCATGGAGGACCTGGGGCTCAGAACGATCGAGGATGCTAGGTGAGATGACTGAGCTCAAGCATAACATGAGAAAGGAGGAAAATGTTGAAGGGATGTTCGAGCGGTGGGTTGCACTACGTGATTTGGTCGATTCAAGTGAGGCATTGTCTAGTGGAACTGGAAAAGGAGAGACTTGTTGACGCGTGGCAAGCCAGTGGTATACATACGCATGGCAAACATGACGATTGTTTGCAATGGAAGGAGAAGATTGGGTCAAGAAAGTGCATTTTTGTAAATTGACCAAATACCGGAAACTATCTTGGAAGAAAACTGCGGTGCTTGGGAGAGCGGTTTAAATCAAGGAGAAGCTGAGAAAATCAAGTTGGATGAAGGCTAAGGACTTAGTAGATTTGCACTTATGCGCTTTGAAAAGTGTGCATAAGTATAATGTGTGAGTTAAAACCTGTGTTTGTGGGATTATCGGGTTTCCCCCTTATGTGCTAAGTGAATAGTATCTACTAAGGGTTATATAGGTGATGGTTCCTCTATCTACTAACAGGCTGGGATGGAGACTTGCTAGTTAACTATCCAATCTTCCTTTCATTGAGACCTAGTGTTCTATGGTTAGGGTTTGAGAGAAGTTGAGTGTTGTGGTATTCTCTCTTGTCCTCTAGGTGGAGTGGCTATAAAACCTTTATAACTAAGTAGTAATACATCAATCTTTGTTCATCTCTGTGGATACATCTTGTGTTGATTGATTTGCTCTTGTTTTGGTTGATTTTGCTCTTCTCTCTTTCCTTCTTGATTTTGCTATGACAAGTACGTGTAAAAGATAGAAATGACCCCTAAAAATCAATCCCCATCTATCTAGACACTTTGCTTACAAGTTCTTGAAGAAACCCATATTTGCTTAGATTTGACCCTCATGAGTGATTTCTTGATCCAAATATTTTTAGCTCGATTTCTTTGGTGTTCTTTCTTGCTGTGATCTGTGAAAATAAATCTAAAGCCATCTTGACCATCTTCTACCCACGATCAAGTCATATTCATCATTTTCATTTTTTGCCCAATTTTTGTGCAATCTTGCTTAAATCTGAAAAGGTCTAAACCTTAACATGGATTCTTGTGATCCTTAGTTGGAATTGGTTCTTGAGACTTTACGTAAGGTGTGTACAAAATTTTACATCATTTAGACTTATATTTTTTTAAGTCGCACTAGATTTTTGAAACGCCTCAAGTTGAAATTTCAGTCATACCACTTTGCTGCCTTGGGACCGGTCAGATCAGCTTGGAGTTGGCAATCAAACCCCCTTGAGGTCAGATCGGCTCTAGGTAGCTGGTCAGACCACCAAGAGATGGATTTTTTTTCAAAGCTTGATTTCTTGAGTGATTTAATTTGAGATTTTGGTTGTTGATCCTAATATCAGTAACTCTATAGTTATTTGAGTAAATGATCAAGAATACTTGGAAAAAAATTTGGATGGCACTATTCACCACCCTTTGTTGCGTTTTAGTACTATAGTTGTCCCCCCAATATAACTTCATTGAGGAAATGAAAAGTGTGTTTATTACAATATTACCACTATACTCATGTTTTAATGCTAAAAACACGGATGAGTAGTTGTATTATGTCATTTAATAGGGTATCCAGGTGTATGGTTTAACAACATTAATTTGTTTTAGTTTTAGTGTCTAATTGGTCCATATGTATGGTGGGCTTGGACTTATATTGCAGGACCGAGGGAGTAATATTGCAACCGTCTTGTACTACAAGCATTCCAAACATGCAAATTTATGGCTGATGATTTTTTCTGGTTTTCATTTTAGTTGTTTCTTTAGGTGCCGATTCCTAAGGAATGCTCAAAGCTATTTAGTGCTCTTGCTATTCACCATATAAGTCCAAGCCCAACATGCATATAAATTGGAAGGCACCAATTACAAGAAGTATTTATTTAAATTCAACCATATATGTTCCTATTAAATGCCAAATTACAATCAGTCAACCTTTTTCATAGCATTGAAATAGAGTTAAAGAGTGAAAGTGCCACAGTAACTACATTCTTAATTTTTCAGTGGGTTTATATTGTGAAACAGCCATTCCTAAGAAAATGTACCTACATCAAAACGAGTAGGGTATAAGACCATTCCAATAGTGTGACTTCAGTTGTTTCTTAATTTTGTCTCTTATCTACTAATATAAAAGGGGAGTTTGTCCGTTCACCACCCATCCCCTCCCCACCCACTTTCCACCGAGCACTCACCATAGAAAAGCGGCTCTCAAGAAAACTAGAGAAAACCGGTACGCACTGGTAGGAGGCTGTGTTGTTAGGCTTTCCTCTCGTTCGCTTGCCCAACTAGTCCTTAACCAATGCCTCAAACCTAAATGCACATCATCTGCCACTCCCCTTCCCCACCTCTAGTTGCCACTCCGATCACCATCCTGTAAGATCAAGGAGGCTTAGAGGGGGGTGAATAGGCAATTTTAAAATTTCTTTGGCTAAAACCAGATTATGTGTGGAAGAGTAAGTCAAATCGGTTTTGTATAATTGAGGCCTAAAACAACTAATCTCACTAAATGCACCAACAACCGAAGTCTATATTAAGGTTTACAGCCCTAGGTTGACAAGCTATCAATTTAATTCTAGGAATATAAAATGTTTGAATATAAATTCAGCACAAGGAAGCAAGTCACAATGACACAGTTTCTTTTTACCGTGGTATTCGGAGACTTGCCTATCTTCCCTAGTCTACATTGAGGTAAGCCCAAATGAATTAGACTGACTCCACGAATTAAGCCAAACATCTCAATTTCACTAGTGGCAGCTCTTTTTCACTCCGGGTAGGTGAGATCCAACCATGATAACACGTTGTGCCTCTTCACAATCTTTTTTGAAGAGATCGTCGGACATGACACCTCCAACGATGTTTAAGAATCGACAATCTCTAAGAGTAATAAGTCAAGCCCCTTGCTTGACTCTCACTACATGCAATGAATGCACAAGCTCAAGTGGATACGAAATTGACCTCTAGATATAACACATGCAACTAGAGACCTCTCTCCTTGTTCACAAGGTGCAACACAAGTACAATTGAGAGGAGAAGCTCATACTATTTCTAGAGAATGAAATGGAATGTCAAAGGATAGTCTTACAATCGGCCAAGGGGGTATTTCTAGCCCACACCATAAAAATAGCCATTAGAGATGAAAATCAACAAAAATTGGTATTTGCGGTACCACCACCATAGGGTGGCCAGTACTATCGCACCTACTATTCAAAAGCTATTTTGGGTTCATTACATATACAAAAACTAGACGTTAAAGTTTAGTGTGGTACTACCACACTCACAATGGCCAGTACTACCTCTCAGCGATAGTATTGCTCCTCTCATATGGAACTACCGATTTTAGGAGAGGAAAAATCTCCCAAAACATACTATATGGAAATAAGGTACCGCCAACTAGAAATCAGGTTTACTGCACTCAGAGAGGCTGGTAGTACCTTTGGGCGGTTATATCATAGATATAAGGGCAGCAATACCGCAGGTAAATTTCTGCACATACAACACTAAAAATGTCATAACTTTTGACTTTGATGTCAGAATTGAGTGATCTTGGATTCTATGGAAAGCTTATATAGAGGAATATACAACCCACTAGTTTGCATAATCTCAAATACATTAGATCAATACAGAAAATGCAAGAAATTTAAAAAATCACTACCATGATCTAAGTCCAAGAAAATAGCAACAAGCAATTTTAGACTATGCCAAGGGAAAATGCACGAATTCCGACAATTTGCAAAATATATTTGTAAATTTAGATCATGTCACAAGGAGTAGGTACATGGTCTTCAACCATTTGTAAAACGCATTTGCAATGTATAGTCACATGTTAAAAGGATTAGATGTATGAGCCTCAACTATTTACAAAAACACATTTGCAAATAATAACATCATACTACAGAGAGTTAGAGCAAACATGATTGAGCTATCAACACATGGTGGGACTTAAGCTACTAGACAAGATCTCTCTTAATAGTATGACAATCCTATATTAGTAATCCGGTATTTCAACCAAACACCAAGACTGAAAAAAGATTAGAAACACATCCTTAGCTTTACCTAGTGATGATGGGAAAATGGGAAATGGACCCACCTCCACGTCATTGGAGACAAGTTGGTTAAGTTTAATTGAAATTGTGAGACGAAGCAATCAAGCGCTGTAGGTCCATTACTTCCAAAATTAATATATTTACATAAAAATTATGGTAATTACATCTCTCTACGAGAAAACCCTTGATTAAGAATTCCAACATAGACATTATAGCAAAATACAATGTATGACAATTACAAAGTATAAGAAAAATGGTATTTAATCTTGTCATCGCTGATGGATGTTTACTCGGTTGGATGGCCATCACTGCAAATTATCGTGGCTACTGAGCTTTGGAGATGGTCGAAGCTATCGGGTCTTGGACATAGTCGTGGCTATCGGATTTGCAGATAGTCGTAGCTGTGGGATTTTGGAGATGGTCAAATCTATAGTATTTGGGTTGTAGCTATAGTATTTGGGTCAGAGCTACAATATTTGGTCGTAGTTACAGGATTTGGGTTGGAGCTATCGTATTTTGGTCGTAGCTACAGTATTTGGGTTGTAACTACAAGATTTGGGTTGTAGCTACAATATTTTGGTCGTAGTTACCAAATTTGGGTTAGAGCTACGGTATTTTGGTCATAGCTATGGTATTTGGGTTGTAACTATAGGATTTGGGTTGGAGCTACAATATTTTGGTCATAGCTATAGTATTATATAGTACTCACGAATATCGAGCACCTGTATGAATATAATCGAAGCGAAGGTTGTCTTCTTTAAGCATGTACTCGCTCTTAACTCGTAACCATTTGAGAGGTCCGAGTTGAAGAAAATGGGGTACTCTTCCAATTTCTCACTCCTGGTTCATATTCGTTTGTAAGGGACCGAACTGAGGAGACGAGATCTTCATGCCTTGCCTTGACTCACAACCATTTGTAGGGATCGATCCATGGGGAGGGCGAAAACATAAACAAAGATGATGAAGAACCTAGATTTGTACCATGATGGCTGAATCCAAGATCAAAGAGGACCGGATAGAGAGAATACCCCTTGATTCGTATCGCAATGGCTGAACCCAAGAGCAGAGGGAGAGAGGAAGAAGAAGAGCAAGAACTTCACCTTCTTCCATGGATGGGTTGTCCTCCCTTTCTCAAGTGTGTTTGGTATGTCTTCTTTTTTAGCATCTATGCATTTCCAGTGTTTCCTTTTTTTCCCCAAACTATTCTCTCTATGTCCGTGTCCCCCTTTCTCTACTCTTCTTCCCATATTTATACAAGAATGAGAGCGGTTCGTGGAGGGAAGTTATGGAAACCTCTCCATTTTATTTCTTCTTTCTGCGATTGGACAATTCCAACGTTGCAACCAGTTTTGTTTGTGGTTATGCAGGACGTGGGCTATTTGGACTCCATCCATCGGTTACTTGATTGAGTGCCCAGTGCTCTAGCTGTGGTTGCTAGTTGTTGGACATGCATTATCTGGAACTTCTAGGCGTTCCTTTTGATTTTCATGTATTATGGTTCTGTATGCATGCAGTTATGGCGCCACTCTCATATTGACATGGGAAGGGTATTCATGCATATGTTTGGCTAACCAGTGCGTAGCTTAGTCCATGTCAAAGCAAAGAACGTGGTCGGCAGCACGTGGTCAAAATATCATAGTCGAACTACGTGGTCAAAATATTATGGTCGACCGATGTGGTCGAAATATTATGGTCGACCAACATGGTCGAAATATCATGTTCGACCAATGCGGTCAAAATATCAGGGTCGAGCCACATGGTCGAAATATCATGGTCGATCCACCTGGTCGAAATACCATGGTCGATCAATGTGCTTAGAGTATCCTGGCCGACCCACGTGGTCGAAGTATCATGGTTGACCTACATGGTCGAAATATCATGGTTAACCTATCGTGATCAAAATATCAT
The DNA here is from genome assembly GCA_036346575.1 of Dendrocalamus sinicus. Taxonomy (NCBI): domain Eukaryota; kingdom Viridiplantae; phylum Streptophyta; class Magnoliopsida; order Poales; family Poaceae; genus Dendrocalamus; species Dendrocalamus sinicus. Next base: position 139,615 of record JAYEVI010000179.1, on the reverse strand, counting down.
GGTCAACCAACATGGTCGAAATATCATGGTTGGTCCGCATGGTCGAAATATTATGGTTGATCAATGTGATTGAAATATCCTGGTCGACCAACATGATCGAAATATCAAGGTCGAACCACATGGTCGATCTGTGTGGTCAAAATATCATGGTCGACCAACGTGGTCGAAATATCAAGGTTGAACCACATGGTTGACCAACATGGTCAAAATATTAGGGTCAAACCATGTGGTCAAAATATCATGGTCAATCCGCCTGGTCGAGATATCATGGTCGACTAACATGGTCGAAATATCATGGTCGACTAATTTGGTCGAAATATAAAGGTCGAACCACATGGTCAAAGTATTATGGTCGACCAACATGGTCAAAATATCATAGTCAATCAATGTGTCAAAATATCAAGGTTGAACCACATGGTCGACCAACGTGGTCAAAATATGGTTGACCAGCGTGGTCAAAATATGGTTGACCAACGTGGTCAAACTCTCACATGCCTAGTCCTGATCGAATTGAGTACCTCGAGTACTGTTCATTTTTTAGTACTGCTCACTTTTGAGTATTGTTCACTCCAGTATTGTTCACTTCAAGTACTGGTCACACCGAGTGCTGTTCACTCCAAGTACTATTCATTTTCGAGTACTGTAGCAGTCAAAAGTCTTCTGAGTACAAGGTAGTCAAAAAATCTTCCAAGAGTTGAAGTCTTCTGAGTACTCAAGGCACTTGAAGGAGTCTTCCGAGTACACGAAGCTCGCGACCATGCGAGGCGAACCCTTGCGATCAAAACCAACATAGCTATTTATTGCCAATGGAGTATTGGTCATGTGACAACTTCTTAGTCCACGTGCTATTTTAATTTAAACTTTTGTTATTTTATATTGTTACAAATTTTTAGTCATCAACATCATTTGTTAATTTGCTGATTATTTAGTTTAGATATATTTATTCACATTTTAAGTTTAGGACAAAGTCAGTATCAACACCTAGTTATACCTTTGCTTTGGACATCCTCTTGAAGCTTGATGGTGCACATCTTCATTTCAAGTCCGGGTCATTGTCTTGATATGCATAAACTCATGATGCATCCTTTCAGTTGCCCTCCATCAACACATGATGGGTCTTCTCTTGACTTGATGACCAACTCATGATCATCTCCTCTTTCGGGATCTTGACGTGCATCAACATATGATGCATCCTCTTCTTGAATCTTGATTTGATGACAATAAACTCAGGATACAATTCAAAGTCTTCATCATCATGGAACATAACCTATTCATGGAGTATAACCTATTCATCCGACTCATGAAAAATGTTTGTCCCACAATGTGATTGTCATTAATTACCAAGATATGCCATCACTACTACACAACAGGGATATAGTAACACCAACATGTGTTACTATAGTTTAAAGAAAGTGTTACTAGCTCTCCTAGTAACACATTTTTTATGTGTTCCAATTGCCCATGTTACTATATACTGGTCTATTGGAACACCATATATGTGTTCTTTTACATCCAAAAAAGTGTTACTAAACTGTAACACATTTACTTATATACTGGAACATTTGTCTAGTGTTAAAGTGATTCTCTACTGTAACACTTTTTAGAGCTCTAGTAACACTTCCTCATTTTTGTAGAGCACATAGTTTGGAACAAAGGAACATATGGTTTGTAACACATGTTGTACCTATTGTAACACTTTGAAATTTGGAAAAAAAATATTTATTTTATCTTTTGTGTGTGGCATATAGTGTTATTATTGATTTTTCATAGTAAACATGACACATTGTAGAATCACATAATCTATAAGTTTCAATAACCATATAAAGATCCACAGATAATAGAAAGGTTTCAAACATAGTACTTGCTCAGATGAAGTGATAGTATATATACACAATGATATGACTTTAGAGAGTAAACAGACATAGTAGTGAAGAGTACAAGTCCATACTACTAGAAACAAAAATGCAATATCTAATATTCTAAAAATCCATCACTTCTTCATCCATTCTTGTACGCATCGATATATAGGAATTCAGCCATTGATCATTTGAACCTGCAAATAGGTAGCAAGTTGTAACATTAAGTATTATTTTATCCATGTACACCATAGTAAAGTAAAGTTTAGAAAGCTAGTTCAAACATACAAATATCGAAGGCCAAGCAATTGGTACTCCTTTGGCATGGGCGTCACCAATGTTGTTGTAGGTAGGCATAGGCCTCACTAATGGCTCATCTTTTTCAACGGGATGATTGATACACACTTTGTAGAATTGTTTTCCTATCTCAACTCCACCAACATTTGCTTTTGGATTAGTGCTAATAATAGTTGCATATGCCACAATTTCCTTATTTGGATATTTGGCAGTCATGAGTAGCACTGTGGACCCAACCTGCATTAATTTGACATAATCACTTAGCGACCAACAAGCATTTGTTGTATATATCAAGATAGCGGCACATGTTGCTAAGAGTAAGTGTGGCCTATATCTTTATGAAAATGGAATCGACACTTCATATTGCAGAACAAATCAAAACATAAGATTTAACTCAAATAGAGAAATATTTTCTTTTGCTCATTGGACAACACTATTGCTGGTTAGCAATCCCCCTATTGTGTATAAAGTTTTTTTTGATACACACGTGCGTGTCCACTAGTATCAAGATAATGCAGCTACTAGAACAATTGATATTATATCTATATACCTTCATTGGATGATCTTGCATATGTTTTGGACGCTTCTGGCATGTAGCCTTGTCGCGAGCCACATCCTGATGATCCTTACACATGTAAAATGAGGTATGTAATAATATATGGCACAAATATTACTATAATAAATGGAAATATTTGATTCTTATATACCTTTTGTTTCTTTGTTATTCTACCTTCGCCAGAAATCCTTGGACAAGAATCAAACTGAAATGAAGAGAAAGATAATTATATTTATACATTTTTACAAAGTTATGTAATACTTATCTTGAATAAATTTGACATTGCAAGTAAAATATATCTTATTCAATGGTTCATTGAAAAGGTGTACCTCTATTTGTCTAGAATCTATAGCAAAGCCATGTGGCGATGATGCTTCTGCTTCCTCAATTTGCTTCCTCAATTGATATTTCCTTGTCATCAGCATGACCTTGGCACTAGTTCCAATAGAAAATCATTAAATCATAATCACCGGGCAATAATATTGACGTACAATGAATGAAGAGTATATTAATATTCATTTAAATGTTTCTTTTTCTTTATACCTCCTTTTCCTGCGAACAAATGTTGGGGACATGAACACATGTTTAGAATAAATACAATCAAGGGCTCTATAATCTTTTTATTAGACTGCCATGATTACACTTACTAAATCACGAACAATGATGGAGTCGAATCTACTTATCTTTGATGAAAATAAATATTTGATGACTACCATAATTTGCAATGATTAAGTTGTACTTGAATAATCAAATATACATAAATGAGTAAATTATATATTCATTCTACTACCTTTAATTTTATTTGGTTTAGATTTGGATGGTTCTTTGTTGCACTTGGTAGGCACTAAGGTGGCCAGCCTGTTCCTCGTCACAAATAAGCTCACCATCTTCTCGCTCTCATACTCATTAAGCATTTCCATCACTTCAGAATCTTGTTCTATTGCGACCAAACTATCTCTTCTCTTGTAGAATAGATAGTCGACTGATGTGTACCCATATTCCTCGATCAGATCAATCAAGTTGTAAAAGCATATCTCATCTCTATCCATTTCCCTTTGCACATGTTTCTATCTTGGAGCTGCCCCGTCGCATTCAAGATTTAGGGTCCAATTATCCATGACCATAGTAGCACAATCTAATTAAAATTTAGCACCAATAGGAAAATAAGAATGAAGTATAGGATAATTCACAAATAAGAATCAAGTATAACAAAAGAATAATAATTAGACAAAATGCATATTTGTAATAATATTTGAACTTAAAGCTTGAGAAAAAGTAAAGTGCTATGGGTGATATGGTCCAAAACTAGATCTCGATTAACACCGAAATGGATGCACTATTGATGTACAAACATCAAGAATCACATGAACACGATGATGTTGATGCATTGCAAATAAATCAGAATACAAAAATGTAATATACCATGGTTGTTTTCCGAATCATGAATCGAAAGTCAAACAGACTTAGTTTATGAGTGTATCAACAACACGTCAAGTTTGCAAGAGTGTAAAATCATCATCTCAACTTTAACTAGTACAAGCCTGGTAAAATCATCATCACCTAAACTTTTTCAAAAACTCATAACTTCAATTTAAAATGCGACAATGTTGTAAGTATATTTTGTTCACTTGTTTATATGTATGACTTTTTGCCAAGTCCATCTTATGCATTTTCTAATTTGTCACGATATATTTCTCTCCTAATTGAGCTAGTCCTTTCCTTTCCAGAAGTCTAATTTGTCATGATATATTTCTCTCTAATTGAGCTAGTCCTTTCCTTTACAAAATAACTAGATAGGTAAGGCGCCCACGCCGCGCCTGTGCATCCTTTCGTATTGCTATGAAAGGTTACTTCTGATATTAGGGTTGTAATGCCTTGAAGAAATTCATGAAGCAGTCTGAGAGAGAGACTTCGTCGTGAGTATATTTAGTTAAAAAATATGACGGTGGAACCAATCAATGTTAGTGTATTAAACTGAAGCAAATTTGTGTGGCTGAAATATCAACAGAACACCTATCATCAAACCTACAAAATAGAGCACAAACTAAATGAAATGTAATATCTAAAAAAATTCCAAGCTGCATACCATAAATATCTTGCAAAGTAGGGTATGTTTTTTTCGACCGTAACTTATAGCTTATGACTTTTGGTCATAATATGAGCGTTCGTGCGAATGAATTGAAATCCGATAAACCGCTTCTAAAAGGTTATCTCAATAAATCACTTTGAAACAGATTCGAAGAAACTGTCTTATTTGTGTATTCGAGAGAAGTTATAAGTCATAAGACATATACTAAAAAGAAAAAGGTCGTAATCTAGGGGATGTTCAGCATAGATGAGAAAATGTTTGTGCGATCAATATTCTAGATGTATTTGTTTATACCACATTATGCTGGCACACACTGCACAATAAATGTTCAGGTAAAGGAGAAATTATTTAGAGAAAATATGAATATACATATCACGGTTTAAAATAGCTGATAAGTACTGTCACACACACATAGGTAAAAACTACTAAGTCAACACACTGAAGCATACTTGAAAACTTTCACGCTGCTTTATTTTCAGACCATTTGGCATCAACAGAAGACATGCAAGAGCGCCTAAAGATTTTCTGACTACTTTGAAAAAAGAGCTAAGATGAATAGTTTTCCACACTACTAAGTCAACCGTTATAATGTCATTTCAGCTAAAAGCTAATAGTTGTAGCTGTTTGGAATATGGCTAGCCTAGAGTAATCTCACATTGTAGGCATGCTAATAATAAACTTCCCTCTTTATGTTGCTTGAGTTCCCTTCAGAAACAGCACGACTGACTTTCGCGAAAGATTCAAGAACAAAGCTCATTTGCATGTTTGATGCCGACAGGAAAATGGCAGTAATCACATTTTCAAAATCAATGAAAATCCTTTAATGCCTGCCTACAAATTTTCTGATTTGAAGTGCGGAACCACCTAGAGGAAGGATGATCTAAACTTCCAGCCTCAAGCCCCTCCAGAACATACTCTATCCTAAAAACAGAGAACAATGAATTCTATTATATAAATGCTAAGGAAATTAGGAGCTCTTCGTATCAGATAAACAATGCAATCATACTTATTGGCTTTGCCTCCAAAGATAATATTGCCCCTCAAGCTCTGCCTAGATGGTTGGCGACAGTAGCAGCAAAAGCAAGTAATATCTATGAAAACCTGACAACCAGAAGAGAAAATGATTGTACTATATATTCTCCGTAATGAGAAACAATGTATAGAAGAACCAAACTAAAAGAAACAAAGAATGGAAAAGCACACATATATAGAACTAACCTTGACCGCTGTTGCATATATGCAGAGAAGGGAAAAGAATTGATTAAATCACATAGCTGCATGGCTACAAATCACCAACTGAAATCATCTACAGTCTATATTAACACTCACCAATGTTTTATGCTGCAGGCAAGGCAGTAGTTGGAAAATACCAAATTCTACAATCACCTACTCTTCTTTATAGATGGTGGTCACTGCACAAAAAGCTTTTGATGATGTAGGGAGCATAGGCAATATACTCTAGGGAAAAAAATAAGCCTTATATCCTCATCACGTATAAATCAACAAAATGCAAAAGCAACGCACAAAGAATAGAACCTCAAGTCTAATTTGTACATGGCATACAATAAAGTACGGTTATTATCCTGCTCCCCAAGAAGATCTCGACTTCTCGAGGATGGGTGTGGCCGGCGGCTGGACTGCGGGACGGCCGGACGGGTGGGGGCGGCGGGCAGACGGCTGGATCTCGAGGACGTCCAGACGGGTGGGGGCGGCGACTGGACTGCGGGCCGACCGGACGGGTGGGGACGGCAGACCGGCGGCTGGATCTTGAGTTCTTGAGGACGGGTGGGGGTGGCGGCTGGACTGCGGGACGGGCGGACGGGTGGGGGTGGCGGGCCGGCGGCTGGATCCCTACGCTCGGCGATGGAGGAAGAGGCGAGGAAGGAGGAGATGAGGGTGAGGAGACCGAACGAGAGGCTGAGCCGCCGAGGAGATGAGGAACGTGGGTGGCGGTGGGGAGTTGTGGGGGAAAACCAGAGCGATTGACTCGGAGCCGAGCGCAACGGAAAAAAAGGCGCGCGCGGACGCGGGAATAGTAGCAGAGATAGACAAGTTGCAGAGATAAGAGATATATATTTTAACCAATCTGCAGAACAACCTTGGATCTTCGAATATGTATTTAAAATTAAGGAATGCAAATTTATTCAAATTTATTCGAGCACTAGTTAACGCAAAGAATTTAGTAGAATTGAAGAAAAATAAATAGGGTTATTTGAAAACAAAAACGGCAGCGAAAATAAATAGGGAACTGCGGCGACGGAGAAGGAGGAGTACAGGCGTGGGTTGTTGGCGAAGAGCAGGTGGGGGCGACTCAGGGCGACGGCGGCCTACGGGAGATCAGGTCAGATCGACAGTTGTGTGAGCGTGGGCGTGGAGTCGTGGGGGAAAAACCAGAGCGATCGACTCAAAGCCGAGCGCAACGGAAAAAAAAGGCGCGCGCGGACGATCGTGACGATCGTGAGCGTGCGGAGATGAATTTCCTTTTTATATAGTAATAGAGATAGACAAGTCGTAGAGATAAGAAATATATATTTTAACCAATCTGCAGAACAACCTTGGATCTTCGAACATGTATTTGAAATTAAGGAATGCAAATTTATTCGAGCACTAGTTAACGCGAAGAATCTAGTAGAATTGAAGAAAAATAAATAGGGTTATTTGAAAACAAAAACGGTAATTAATTTCCGATTTCTAGAAATCATTTTCGAGAATATTTTGATTTTCAGCCTAAAAGAAAACATAGTGGTAACCGAAAAAATGGAAATGATAACGGCAACGACGACGGTGGCGACGCCCTAGTATGCCATTGTATAATTGTGAATGATTCTTAAGTGTCATGTGCGATAGGTCAAGTTATATGACTCTTGTCGTGTTCTACAGTTTAACGTGTTTATCGTTTCGTAAATATCGTCTCCATGATTTTCGATCGTTATCGATGTGCTTATGGATCGATTCTTGTCCTTTTCGAAATTACCGAATACCGACACCATATTCATTTCAAATATCGTAGCGATTTCGTTTCGGAAAAATATGTGAAAGTGAAAGTGATTTGGCCTCCATCGATCGTTTTCATCCCTAAAGTTGAATTACCTTGTTGCTTTTGACTTGTTGGTTGTGGCGCAAGCGCCGTCCGCAATGACCTAACGCCCGATCGTCTAGTTGCTGCCCTAGCTGAGACGCAGATTGCAATCGGAAGATCAAGGTGTTCGGCACGGCCCGTGAGGAGGGGATGTGCCGGCGAAGGAAGGAGGGGAGGAGGTGGCGAAGCGCCAAGGGCGCCATATGACATGACGCTCCCGCGTCTCTAATATGTGTATTATCTCTGATATGTCATTATCACAAACATCTCTGATATATTATTATCACAGACGGTTCGTATAACAAACCGTCTCTGATTATCGGCGGCTTATCTACTGAAATTTTTGAATTTTGTCTGTTTACGATACAGATTACGGAGAGATCGATACTCACTTGCGATTTTGGCTGGTACAGATGTTAGACTTTTAACGTGTACTACGTTTAACTTGTAGACCTTGTCTTAAGAAAATACTCCGTTTAAAAGTTAAGTACTGTAGCGGCTGCGAAAAGCTGGTCGGCTTGTGGCCAGCCGAACAGGCCCATAGTCCGTCCATTCAACCGTAAAGAATTTGCTGTCCTTTCTGTTGGTGGTTGTTGGGAGGCAGCAGTTGATCTTGTACTAGATCCTACATGAAATCAATTATGAATCTTAGAATGGTGTGGCTTGAGAGAAAACATAGTGATATGTCTTTTCCAATTAGTTCAAACTGTAATTCCAAAAGTACACAAAACAGCATGTCTGAATATTTCTATCTGAATTCATTAATCTAAATATTTTATATTTTTAATTATTTTTTTTGGAAATTACAAAAATATAACTCATGTCTACGAATTTCCAAAAATAATATATGTCATCTAAAACTTATTCTATCCGAATCCAGATCTATATTCGAAATAAATGTGAAATATCCGAAATTATTTGTATTCGCAAAGAATAAAATATCCGGTTAAACCATCTAAAACTTACATTATTTTTAATATTACATATGATATTCATCATTCAAACTATTTAAAAGTTATGTATATGGCTAATGACACAGCATTATTTTTAAGTTTACAAATGATATACTCGCTTGCCCAATTGAGCCGCAGGCAGCCCAGCATCCAGCGCCGATCACCCTCTTCTGTCTATGCCAAGTGGCCCCGCGCGTTAGGCGCACTGTTTATCTTCCCAGCTGAGCCATATCCGGAACCGAGCGAGCTGGGTTCGTTGCGCGCCGCGTCTTCGACCCGGTGTGGGCACGCATGCGAAGGGTAGGGACTCGGGCTCGGCTTCTTCTGCGTCATGCCGCAAGACTGGGCCCGCATCCCATCAATTCCGCATCGCCGATCGATCCGCCTCCGCTCCGCCTGGCGCCCGACTCCACACCTAACCTAGCCAACCCCGCGCGCGGCGGGGCGCGCTTCGGCGGGGTTCATCGGCACGGGAACCTCGCGAGAGCATCGCCTGCGGCGTGGTGGAGTCGGGCGTCCTCCGTGCCTAGGCCATCTCGCACGGCGCCCACCGCCCCCACTGAGCGCGGCTGCGCCTCGCATCCTCGGCGATCGACATTCACATCTTTGACTCCAACGCTCAGGTCTCTCTCGTCTTCTTCTCCCTTGGCTCAATTCTTTTTATCCATCACACGAGACACGCCTCAAATTTTACATGATATGTTTTTTTCTTGTGCCCCGCCTTTATCTCATTAATTTTACAAAAGATGACATTTTACTGGAGAATTAAAGGCTCAAGAAAATATCCGGTGATGTGTCTCGCAAATGTTTGTTCTCGGTGTATCTTCTAGGCGGTAGAATGATGTAGAGGTAGCATTTGGGATTCTGTTTTGCATGCTTTTGAGATTATGCACACATCAAATTGCAGTAAAAGCAAGTTTTGGTTGAGCTGAAGCCCTTGTTGTCACAAGAAAAGCTTGTAGTGTCCATTGCTGCTGGCATCAAAATGAAAGATTTACGGGCCAGTGCGCATTTAGATTTTACTCAAACTTTCTTGGCTCGTGACTTAAAGAGCCTAGTAGGGCAGAAGAAACCAACCGATGCCATGTTTCGTTGTATGGATAGCTCAGGAGTTAAAAAGGATATTGCTTCATGCCAGCTCCTTATTGTCTTTAGATTTGTGAGGCTCTATCTGGGCCCTCTTCTTCTTCAAGTCTTTTTTTAAAACAACTTCAAGTCACTAATTCAGTGGGTTTTTTCTCCTAAGCAGGCTAACTTCAGATTACATTGGAGGGGATGCTCTTGATGACCTGTTGTCAAAGCTTATTAGGTGAGTAGTAAATGTTCTCTCAACATTTATTTGTGTTGCTTGATTCTTGATGACCAACTTTTTACTATTGTTACCTGTAGATTTGTTATCATGAGCAAGTTTAGAATATTCTTATGTTCTCTTGACATTGCAGCAACAATTTGCTATTGGGGTCAATGATGTGATAAGGGTTCTTGAGCAAATGCCTCTTGCTGCTACTCATTCTGGTCCACCCCAACAGTCACCCCTGTTAGCGTTGTCTTTGCATGCGCCCCACCTGCAAATCAATCAACACACATACATTGCATCATGGGCCAGCATGTATGATACAAACAAAAAGCCTCATCAACATGTCTAATGTCCTCATGCACTCCTCCTTCAATTCTTATATCATCATGATCATAAATATCTTTTTGTTCTATTCCTTATGAGTTGTGAATCATGATGTGAACATGGAAAATTAATAGAGTAGAAGGAATTTTTTTCTCGCTTGTTCATGCATAGCAGCAAATCAAATCATATGAGCATGTATATATATCAGTTAGTGCTCCAGTATCAACCTGCTATTGTTGCTATGGAAAGGCCAAGGCCTATGGTCGAGTAAGCCAGGGACATGACAGCTGCGACAATGGAGAGCCACCAAAGCTTGTGGAAATTCGGCAGCTGAGAGAGCATGGTCTGGATGCTTGCAAATATGATCATGTTTGTTGTGTTGGATGCTTCACACTTGGCATCGTGGCCGCTGTGGTGGAAGCAGTTGGACCTTTTGATCGCCCTGCAGGTTGATACATTCAGATTCAGATTTCAGAGAAGAGAACTAAATGAAAGGAAGATCATTTATTTGGTAGTAACTTATATGCATGTCAATATAATCAATCATTTGTCAGTAGTGCTAGACTGCTAGTAGATGCTTATCGCGAATGAGATTCTTCTTTAACCATGCCAATATAGACCACTCCTTTAGCTAATTGTCCATTCTTTTTCAAGGGAAAAGCAGTATCTATTTTTTCCAAGTACTTTTGAACTGTCAAATAACGTATCTTGCCGTCTTTTCTCTGCTTGTTGGATCCTAAAAAGACCCCTCTTTGACTGGCAGTTTTTTTGCTTTGCTTTAGAGAAGTGGACTCTTCAGCCTCTTCTATTCTCCTACCCAAAAAACAAACAAATCAACACGACTCTGTCTAATTTTTCTCGTCTACTAGAGGGTAGCTCTATCGGAAAGCTAGGCCCTTTGCATACATAAAATATGCAGTGTTTGTGTTGGGTCAGAAGAGACATTGAGGGAACCACAGTGGATGCTAGCACCAGTGGATTGAATGACCAATAATAGTTCATGAGCTACAGTTCTATAAATATTCATTGGGCAAACTCGTTTCTTCAATGGTTTGTGTTCCTTCTTTTCTGCTATGTTTAATTGTATAAGTTCTTCTAAAGTTTATTTAATTTCTACTATGATGGTAATTTATATCAATGGAATTTATTGGGGATGGTCAATGGTATGATTGTAACAATATAAAACTATACCTATATAATAGTGTAATGAAATTGTATAAAGGAACCGACAATTTGCAGGTGATCTGATGGTTAACCATGTTTCTTTTTATAGGTTTTTAATAGGTGTACGACCTGACAAGGGAGACATTGGAGGCAATTTGCTCATGTTGGTATAGACTAGTCACTTAACGTCAGTAGTTATAGCTATATTGATATAGTTATTTATAATAAGTTTGGCACAACATATATTGAAATTGTCTTAGTTTCAGATCCTTTATTGTTTTTTTTACAAATGTAGTATAGCAACATTATTTTAATATTTTATTTTTATGGCATTGCAGATTACTGATGTTTTGTGGCATCCCTAGTGACTTTGTTCCAGCTCTTAAGTATGATCGATGCATGGTCGCGAAGTTGGAGAGCATACATGGCTTTTTTTTGTTCTCCAAGTCTTTTGGAGTTCATATGCTATATGTAAAATGGTCTAGATGATGGTTGATGCTATTCTAGATATCAACTCATAAACACCTTGCCTGGTGCTTTTGTGAAGACATTTTTTTAAATTGTCTCAAACATTGTTGTAGGCCGTACTTAAATGCCTTCTTTGTGGCCTTTTTAGGCATTCTACAGCATTGCCTCTCGCATAGAAATATAGATCACGAGTCAATTTTTTGTCCAATGATTACTCTTTTGATTTAATAATTTGCTTTACTACCATACCTGCCAGTATCTATCACAATTCTTCATAATAACCAAGTTAGATTGGTTGATCTGTTGGATCAGAAAAGCGTGTGGTGAAGAATATTTCATTTGAATTCAAATTAGGTTTCTTGTTATATAAGGATAAGTGTTTGAGATGGGATTGTGACTGAGATGAAAAGATAAGATGGTTTATTATCTTCTCAGAGCTTGAAAGAAGTAGAGAGAACTGTTTTTTTCATAGCTTTTTTGTTAGACCCAGAACCAATAAATGTTTGCACTCGGAATTGGAGCATAGAAAGCGAGATCATGTGAAAATGAGTTTAAATCTATTTGATTTTCTTATCAACCTAAAAGATAAAGTTTATATCACCTTATATAATTGTAGGGAGGAGGTAAGTAGTGATCGCCCACACAATCAAAAGAATTCTACTATTCTCCTATTTAATTTTACGTAGTTTTCTGTTTTTCCATGTTTCTTCCCGTCGTACTTGTTCCTCTCATGATCACGATATATCTATAGCGTAGCTTGTGTTCAACCCAACAGTTTGGAAGTAGACTCCAGCAACTACACGACATTTTCAATTGCCTAATAGTTGCTGCTCAAGAGTCATGTGAGGACCACGATGTGATTGCCTAACAACCAAGACGACACGATTGCGACGTACTTGCAGACCATGAATTGAAAGGTCACATATATATATGTTTCTTTGTAACACTTTAGTTGTAACATTGTTTTGTATTACTATAGGGTATATATTTGGCACACATTTTACATGTTCCATTTATGTGTTACAACATAGTACAATCTTTGTAACATTTTACTTGTAACATTAATTTTGTGTTACTATAATTGTTCTCAGTAACACATTTTTATAAAACAAGTGCTTTGTGTTACAACCTTTGTCTGTAACACATTGTTTTGTGTTACTATGGAATTTCTTTGTAACACATTGACGAATGTGATACAGGAATGTGTTACAGTATCCATGTTTTGTAGTAGTGCATTAACTTATAATGGCGGGTCTAGATTCTTTAATTTTCCCCCTTTTTGGTACTTAATGACAACCATCACAATTGCAAATAATTGGATATAAAGAAATATTAGTATATATGAACTACATAAGTTTTATATACCCAAGGATATATTATAAAGTAGATATCCTCAATATATGTTGATAAAAAATATGCATCAATACTAATGAAGCCACAAAACATAGAGTGAACTCCCCTTAAATATGTGCATACATGAATGCGTAATAATAACATATGCATATATTCAAGTTAGACTTTTAGTGGAGTTCAATTTATATTTTGGATCCGAGGAATGCAATAAGATATAAGAATATGACATCGAATGTATACCTCCATGATTTCACCTTTTCACCCAAATGAGACTAAAAAAATATCATAGTTAACAAACGAGTTAGTGTCACATTTAGATTAATCATTAATTGCCAAAACTAATTTATTGGAGCTTGAACTTACACATCCGCCCCTACCCTTCCCCACCTCCAGCTGCATGCCGTCCGTCCCTCCCCTTCCCCACCTCTAGCTACCACCTTGATCCTATTGCCCCTTCCCCATACGCAATGCCATGGCTATTGCATGCTGTCCGCCCCTCCTATTCCCCACCTCTAGTCGCCACCCTGATCTCGTCGCCCCATCCCCATCTGCAATGTCGCAGCTGGAGCCCCAACCACCACACGCTGTCCGCCTCTCCCCTTCCCCACCTTCATCCGCCACATGCTATCATCACCCCTCATCCCCCTTCCTCCACGTTGTCAGCTCCACTCCTCCCCATCCTCTACATCATGCCGTCGTTGCACTCAGTGTAGGGGTAAGAATTTGGTTGTCCCAGCTGGATCCATCGTGACAGAGCATACCACCACCAGATCCATGCGCCACCAGGCCCATTTCCACCAGATCGACCATCCTCGAGGTCACCACCACCAGATGAAATGTCTCTGAGGTTGCTGCCTTTGGATATGGTTGGTACACCTCCGTGTCTGCCTCCACCTCTGGTACACCTCCACCAGCTTCTTAGACAACTGCCTAGCTTGACTGCATGGCGGTTGGAAGAAACGAACGAGTGTGTGCACTCGGCAGTTGCCTCCTTCAACACTACATAAGTAGCACCATCATGGCATCACCCCTTCAATGTTCTTTTGGCAACTGCAGCCAAGAATCAAGATTCTAAGAGCATAAACTGCACCCACCCATTCCCAGTTTTCTCCCCTCCTCCTCTGTAGTCTGCTGCGTGGGTGACAATATGCGTCAAAATCCCACTTAGATTGCTGCAGTCGTTGGCTATCTTCATCACCAACAGCACCATCCGCCGCACACTCTTCCTTTTGCAGTAGGTGCAAGGCGGGCTCGACGCAGTGGTGGGAGGAAGCATCAACTGATGCAGCCAGACTTGGTCGTGTTGGAGCTAGGTGAGTGCTATTGCACGGCGAGGTGATGTCCATAGCTGGGGACATGCCCACCTCCCCCTCCTGCTCTTCCCTCTTCAATTGGATCTGGACATGGCCGCCATGTTCTGAGCCACCGTGGCTTGCTGGTCTTTACCGATGGACTACTAGGCCACCACTGTGACTTCATGTTGCTGCTTGAGGGCATTGTCCTTCCCAATCAGTAGGCCGCAGTGGGCAGGTGGTATGTGAATCCCTGAATCCCATCACTCTACACCACCCCTTGCTGATTTATGAAGAATCGTGTTTACTCGGTGATTTATTCATCATGCAGGATGTATCACATAAAGATTGCCTTTGGCCTATGGTTGTAGCAGTTCATGTGTGTGGACACTGTAGAAGTATATTCTATCAACTACATCTACTATGTCCATTGGTCCTGCAAGAGTGGATGCAAGGTGACCCTACTATCCCCAAGCAACCAAATTGTAGGCTTTCTAGTATATAATTGAACAATTGTTTCCTCAATTTGGATAGTTCACTTTCCAATTTTCAAAAAAATTTAAATTTCCAAACTCATTTAACTCCTTTGCTGGGTATATTAGCTTAGTTTTTGCCTTCCTGGTAGAAAAACAATAGAGTCGTAGCACAATTCAGGCATAATTGATTGATCTTGGTTTGATAGTATTTCACTATGGAAGATAATATTCTATAAAAATATCAGCAGACATTTGTCATTGCAATTACTAAATGTTGCACTAGGATGATTGACAAGAGTATAGATTGGACCATCTGTCATTCCAAATGAATTTGATTGAGTAAACTTGAACACCTCTATATTTCTAGAGAGATTGTGCTAGGTGTCTAATATTGTTGATGTTTTAATATCGATCCTTTGTATGATTTATTTGAATTCGAGGGAACTTTTACAAGACTGGTGCATGCGCATGCAGAGTAGAGACACGGGAAAGTTTATCCTGGTTTGGGCTTTCTCCTAGGAGAATAACAACTCTATGTGCAATATGGTTGCTAATTGCTGGAAAGTGGATTACAACAGAGAATTACATGAATGGCTAGTGCTATCTTGTGTGAATGATTCATCGGAAATCCTCCTCCCCCCTCTTGACGTTAACCCTTATATAACCAGTGAAGCGACGACAGTTGTCCCACGCCAGAAGATGCCTTGACGCTTTGGATGATAACCGCTTGATGGTAGTTGTTGTCAAAGAGACACAAGTGACTGTTCACCGTATAGCGGTTGTTGTCAGAGAGAGATCGTGTGTAGTTAGTGGACTAACGTACGTTCTAACCGCCTTGTCAAGCGAACCCACGATGCAGTTGTTCAACATAGATGAGTTAGCCTCAGGAAAATCTATGACCTTAATGTGGTCGCTAGACAACTTACAACTACATGGTCATAGAAGGACTTACGACTAGGTAGTAGTCACAGTAATATTTATGACTACGTGGTTGTAGAAGGATTTACGACCACATAGAGTAGTCACAGTAAGCTTACAACTACATGATCGTAGAAGGACTTACGACCAGGGGATAGTCGCAGTAAGACTTACGACTATCCTGAGGGACTTCTCCCCTGCTAATAAGGGGTATATTCATGGAATATAATGACATAATAAGTTGAGAATTACTCTATCCTCGTCATCTAGCCCCCCAACTTCAAGTAAAAATAACTTACTCGACTAAGCATGGTAGTAGATAAAGAGTGGTCAAAAGCAAAGACCTTCTTGACCCTTATCGACTAGGAATTGGCTTGGTCAATTTGGTAATCTTGCTTGAGTTGTGAAGATAGAAATACATCAGACAGTGAGAATGCAATCAATTTCCCTTGAGTTGTTCATCGAATCGGTTCCCAAAGCAAACGTTGGATTCCCAAAGCAAACGTTCAGTTCCCGAGAGAAGCAACCGACACATTGGTTATAAAAAACTTACCGAGGGTAACCTTTGATTTCATTTTTTGTATTTGTTCCAACTCGTTCGAGCTCGTCGCCTCCAATCAATCTCCAATCTCGCACGAATTCCTTTCAATCTCCCGAAAGAATGACGAAGTCTTAATCAACCTGGGTTGAATCGGAGATAGACCATGCCGAGATGAAGGCATTGGAGGCTGCAGAGAAGATTCCACCACGACAGTTCACCAGATGGATTGAAGCTGCCAGGCAACGTTGGCCATCAAGACAGATCGGTGAGATTCTGGTCTTTCGGGCGTACTATGAGTGTGGCCTCCATCTTCCCGCTCATCCCTTCTTGACTACTGTTCTTGAGTACTTCGGGGTTGAGTTGGTAAACTTGGTTCCCAATTCGATCATGATGCTCAGTGTCTTCGTATGCCTATGTGAAGCGTATCTAGGTATCCCAACAGACCTCAAGCTCTTCCGGTTCTACTACGAAATGCGCCAGCAAGCGGGGATTGCTGGGAGTTGCGGATTAAAGCTCCATGATGGTAAGACAGAGCTTTATATCCCCATGTTCACTCGATCTTCATGGCCGGAATGGAAGAAGAGGTGGTTCTACTGGGAAACGACCAGTGAAGACAACCTTTCCTTCGTCGGGAAGGCCGCAGAGAAGAACAATCTTTGGAACTCATTCCCCAAAGACATCACAAGAATAACCCCCTACATTTCAGCCATCAAGGAGCTGACGGACAAGGTGCTTACGAGCTGGCAGGTGGTGAAGGACTTCATTACATGTCCTTCACCACATGCCGCAGTAGTCCCTTGAAGCGTCGAGCACATCCTATGTGGATGTACTTGGGAGTCTTGGATTCCACCCGGGACTACGAGAATGGTAACCAATTTATATTTTCTGAGTATTCTTTACCGATTACCATGTTTATTTGTTCAGACCTTGATTTGGAGGAAATCAATTCTTGAGTCAAGGCCATTTGCGAGAAGGCTCCATCGCTTGAAGTGGAGGCTCCTTGTATCTTGGTGGACGTGTCTACCGAGAAGAGGGGAGAGCGCTTAAAGGTAATAAAAAATTCAACTTCATCTTTAAGACTTCTTAGTCGTAGAGCATGACCAAGTGATATCTTCCTCTTCTCCAGAGCGTTGGTATGGATTCCCGTCAAGATGGCCAAGGGGTCAAATTGATGGTGGTCGGAGAGGTTGAAAAAGTGAAAACTCCTCTGAACAAAAGGCGTCGACTGGTTATGATAGTCGATAAGAAAATGGGGAGCACAGATGATGCTGTCCCCCTTAAAATTCTTCCTCTAGCTGCCTCGAACGCTCCTATTCAGCAACTTGTTGTGGACATAAGTGCGGTAAATGAAATAAGGGCTGCCAAATTAAAGCAAGCGTCTCCTAGGATCAAGGTACCCTTCTATTATAACATCAAAACTAACACTAACTCAGTTAGCCTTTTCAAAGGCTTTATCAAGCGTCATGAAATGGTAAGCTGGAAGAATTTTGTGTCTTTTGTGAAGGAAACTGCCGTACCGGCAGAACTTGTGATTGGGAAGGAGATTGTCCCAATGATCGAAGCTGGTTCCGACCATCAGGAGGGACAAGAAAAAGAAAAGACAGCAACTCTTGTTGTAGACCCTCAACCAGACATGGTCGAAGAGGCTCAAGACTTTCGACCAGATGTGGTCAAAGAAATCCTTGTTCCCCCGTAACCAGACGTGGTTGTGGAAAAGAAGTCGAAGAAACCACTTTTCGGGAAAGTTTCTTCTAGATTCGCACTAAAAGCAATAACTCAAAGGTATAAAAATGGAAGTATATATATTTCATTTTACCTTTGTCTTTTCAAGTGCTGACTCATTTCTTGCAACTGTAGTTCGGCCTCTCCATTGCATATGCTTCCTGCGGCTCTGCTTGCCATCAAGAAGACGATAGAGAAGGTGGTCGAAGAAACAACCACTACAGCGATAAAAGCTGCAACCAAAACTGCGAAGACTACGACCACTGGGGTGGTCGTAGCAAAAGACGGCGTTGGAGGAGAAGAACATCCTAACTTCTTCCCTTCATTTTTTAATCCTCCCTTTGTGGTAGGATCTTCGTCTGGTCAAGCTCAAAACCTAATCCCACATTCCAACGATCTTTCCAATAAGGAGTACATCTTTGATCACGAATGTCTTGAGAAGGTGTGGCGGACTAAGGTCAAAGAGCTCAACCAACTGAGAGATTTTGGGTGGGTGATCGGAAATTTTGCTTGTAGGAGTATGAATGTGAGTATTGATAACTCGAATATTTATACTTTGCCTCTTCTTATTCCTCATTGTCTTTCCTTATCCAGAGAGCCTTAGAAGACATGGCGACTATGGTTGAGTACCACAGGCAGTTGATGCTTCTATGACAAGGAAATATCAAACTCTCCAAGAGGCCAGCGGCATTGTAAGCCTCTTAAGTTATGTAATCGAATTTTGTCTTGAGCACACAACTAGAAATTCAGGTTTACCTTTAACCTTTACAGGTCTTGGCTAGATGCAGAGGTCTTGGCTTTTGCACTCGAAAATGCGAAGGCCGATGCAAGGAGGCTAAAGGAAGAAAATACCAACTTATCAATAAGCCTCATAAAAGCCAACTCTTATACCAGAATCTTGGAAGAAAGAATAAACGGTAAACCTTGAAGCTTAAGTCTATTTATCTATGCATCTTTCTAGCCCTTCTTTTACCTTTATCTTTGTGATAGAAATAAAGAATAAATCGAGTGAGCTGGGCACTGAAGTCAATGAGAAGACCAAAGTGATCAGAGAGCTTACTCGTATCAGCAAAGAAAAAGGCGAGAAGATGAAGCTGGTCGAAACTCAGCTATCAGGTAAGAACAACTTTACCTTCGACCAGTTTTTGAAACTAGCCTTGTAGGATTTACGATTACGTGGTTGTAGAAAGACTTACGACCATATAGTAATTATAGTAAGACTTACAACTACGTGGTCATAGAAGAGCTTATGACCACATGGTCGTAAAAGAGCTTATGACTATAACAAGTATTGCCTTGACCGATTTTAACTCTTTTTGCAGAGTCCATGGCCAAAAATAAACGCCTTTTTGAAGTGATGACTCGTAGAGAGGAAGAAGCAAAGTCAATGAAGGCAAACCTTCAAGACTACAACCTTCTTCTAAATAATCTACTCGATGAGTTCGGTGCGACAAAGATGATTCCCACTAAGGAGACTATATCTGCTCATACGAGTATGATTCTACTACAAGCCAAGGCCTTGGAAAAGCATTTGGCAACTTTGAAGGTTGAGCAAACAGAGTTGATTAGGGATGCAGTCCGGGCGCTGTAAGCTATACATTGACAAAACTCAAGGCATGCAACCGGAACCTAAACCTACATCTCATCAAGCACGACTTCGCCTACTCTTTGGAGGAGGCGTATCACCTGATTGAAGAAGTAGAGCCATTCGAACGAAAGGTGTCCAAAGAAATGCAATTTAGCTCTTCCTCTCATCCAAAGTAGAATAATTTGTAAATAAAAACAGGCATATAAAGACTTAACTTTTAGAGATGAATGAACTTTCTTTTTCCTAAAATTTTTCTCATTGAGCAATTAGTACTCGTAAGATAAAAATGAAATGAAAAGATAAACAAAATTACGTAAAAATGAAATGAAAAGAGAAAAAAAATTACAACTAATAAATAAAGTTATATGGATAACTATATCCTAGCCCCTGACTATTTACTTAGTTTATATGAATAAACTAAGCAAATAGTACAGAGTGAAGTATGCTGAGAGTAGAGTAATATATCCGACTATCGTTACCGAATCCGATTTGTCATGTACTGGCAGCAAAAGTAAGGAACAAGTCGACGCTAGGGAGCTCCTTCTAGTTGGCAAGACCACATGCAGAGAGGACTGACTCCGACTAGGTGATGTTACCTTCTTTCGACCAGGTTTAAACAAATCGAAGACTTGAACGACCAAAGGATAAATACTCAAATTACCTTCTATTATATTCGTTCAACATATTCGTGGGCAACACAATTGTTGTATGTTGATGGCAAGAGTTAGGAGTAGACTGACACTAGGAAGCTACTTCTAGTGGGTAGGACCACATACAAAGAGGAGAGACTTCAGCTAGTGGTATTCCTGTATCTGACCAGTTAAACAAATTGGATGCACCAAAAGTAGTCAAATTAACATAAAAGAAGCTCTACAAGACATACGACAATGAAAATTTGTACAAACTGAAATTATTATTGAAAAGGAGTAGAAATATTTACACATAAAACTTGCATAATCGGTCAACATTCCAAGAGTTCGAGAGAATTTGGCCGTCTTCCATAGCGAGTCGTATAGAGCCAGGGCGTGTGACTCCGACCACGGTGTAAGGACCTTCCCACTTGGGGGAAAGTTTGTTCTGATTAGACTAGGATTGAATTTTTCCTCAATACCAAGTCACCTACAGCAAGGCTACAAGGCTAGACCTTACTATTGTAGTACATACACATGGCCTGTTGATAGACCACTGAACGGATTAATGCTTGATTCCTCTTTTCTTCGAGCAGGTTGATATCATCCGCTCGAAGCTATTCTTGGTTAGAGTTGCTGAAGTTCTCGACTCGTGCCAATCGGATCTTTAGTTCTGGAGGAAGCATGGCTTCAGCCCCAAAGACTAAGAAGAATGGAGTTTCTCATGTCACCCAACTAGGAGTCATGCAGATTGCCCATAATACTGAAGGTAATTCCTGAACCCAAGCCCCCAAGCGCTTTACCAGCTGATCGAAGACTCGAGTTTTGATTCCTTGCATTATTTGGTCATTCACATGCTCGACTACCCAATTACTCTGATGATGGGCAACTGAAACGAAAAATAACTTGGTACCTAATTTGTCGCAAAATTCTTGGAATTTTGTGCTCGAAAATTGCTTACCATTATCTGTAATTATCCAACTCGGGACCCAAATCGAGTAATTACACTTTTCATCAAGAAACTTTTTGCGGCTTCCATTGTTATCCTCGCTACTGGTCTAGCTTCGATCCACTTCGTGAATCTATCAATAGCTGTGAAGAGGAACTCGAAGCTCCTGGGAATGGCCCTAGGATATCAAGACCCCAGGTCGCAAAAGGCCAAGACAACGGAAATGTCTGAGGAGCCTGAGCTGGTTGGTGAATTTGCCAGCTATAAAACTAGCATTGAACACATTTCTTAACCAAATTTTTTGCATCATTGAGGGCTATTGGCCAACAGAAACCTTGTCGGAAGGCCTTACCGACCAGCGTTCTGTAGGAAGCATGTGCTCCACAGATACCCCCATGTATGTCCTGAAGGAGTTTTAATCCTTCTTTCTGCGATATACATCGCATGAGGACTCCCTGAGTACCCATTTTATAGAGTACTCCGATGACCAAGGTATACATCTTGGCTTTGCAGGCTAGACGATCCGCTGCGGGATCATCATCGAGTATGGAACCCTTCTAAAGGTAGTCGTAGATGGGAGCCATCCACGTCTCTTCGTACTCTAAAGAGATTGTCTTGTTAGGGGTTGTCTCTGGTACATCGACCAGGGACAACTTTTGGAGCTGTTCCAAGAAGACCCCAGGTGGTACTTGTGATCAGGAGGAAGCTATCCGAGCCAACTGGTCTACTAGAAAGTTATCCTTTTGAGGGATATACTGTAACTCAAAACTGAAAAATGCTCTTCAAGCTTATGTACTTACGACAAGTACTGTGACATGGTCATACTCGAGCATTGATACTCTTTTTTGACTTGATTCATGACTAGTTGAGAGTCTCCTCTCACGAGTAGTCATCGAATCCCGATCGCTTTAGCGGCTCGTATGCCAGCTAACAAACCTTCATACTCAGCAACATTGTTAGTCGTTGGAAAGAGCAATTGAATGACATACTTAAGGTCTCTCTCACGGGAGATTATAGGACCACCCCAGCCCCTGAGCCGCTTAACGTAAGCAACCCATCGAAGTACATCGTTCATAAGTCGTGGGAATCGTACTATTGGGAATCCTGAATAGGTTCAGGATTTGTCCATTTGGCGACAAAGTCTACTAAGATCTGGGATTTAATGGTCATTCGAAACATGAAATGGAGGTCAAACATCCCAAGTTCGACCGACCATTTAGCCATGCGTTCTGCTGTTTCCTTATTTTGGAGGATCTCTCCTAAAGGAAACTTAGACGATATAATTATCTTGTGCACATGAAAATAATGCCTCAACTTCCTCAAAGCCATGAGGAGGGCATAGAGAAGTTTTTGGACCTAAGGGTAGCACTCCTTAGGTCCATGTAAAACTTTACTTACATAATATATTGGTCTTTGAACACCCTCGCGCCCAGCAACCAATACATCACTTACTTCCTGTGGTGTGGTGGATAAATACACTAAGGGTGTCTCACCTGGTTTCAAAGAAACCCGGACTGGCACACTTGCAAGGTACCTCTTGACATCTTTCAAAGCATCATTAGCCTCTTTTGACCACTCAAAACCCTCATGTTTCCTCAAAACCTTAAAGAAAGGAAGACCTTTTTCTCCTAGTCATGCGATGAAATAACTTAAAGTCGCCATACACCCAGTGAGTTTTTGGACCTCTTTCTTCGTAGTTAGAGTTCACATTTGCTCAATGGCTTTGATCTTCTCAGGATTTGCTTTGATACCTCTTGCCGAAATAGGGAATCCAAGCAATTTTCTTGAGAAAACTCTGAACACACACTTTTCAGGATTGAGTTTCATGCGATGCTTTCTCAGACTGTCGAAAGTCTCCAGTAGGTCTAAAATATGGTTAAGCCATTTGATACTTTTTACGACGATATCATTGACATATGCTTCCAAGTTTCAGCCTATTTGATGTATGAAAGTTAATGGTATCAAATGCTGAATAGTTGGACCAGCGTTTTTTTAATCCGAATAGCATTTTGACATAGCAAAATACTCCAAACGGAGTGATAAATGTGGTATTCTCTTCATCTTTTGAAGACATACTAATCTGGTGATAACCAGAGTATACATCTAGAAACTTAACATTTCACATCCAGTAGTCGAATCTACCAATTGATCAATACGGGGAAATAGGAAGTCATCTTTTGGACAAGCTTTACTTAAATTAGTATATTCTATGCACATACACCACTTACCATTAGACTTTTTTACCATTATAGGGTTAACCAACCACTTTGAGTAATCGATTTGTCTTATAAAGCCTACCTTAAGTAGCTTATCTAATTCTAACTTGATCGCTTCTCATCGATCTAGTGCAAATCTCCGTAATTTCTGTTTTACGGGATTCTTATTAGGCCGTAGAGCTAGCCAATGCTCGATCACTTCCATGGGGACTCTGGGCATGTTGGATGGCTGCCACACGAACACATCTGCATTTGTCCAGAGGAAAGTGACGAGCGTGTCTTCCTATGCAGGGTAGGAAGTAACCCTGATGCAAGCTATCTTCGAAGGCTCCTCTGGGTCCAGAGGGACTTCTTTGACTTCATCGTTCAGCTTTAGTGCAGCTTTAGGCTTCGAGTGCTTGCTTAGAGGCCGTGCCTTGGTGACTTCTCGAGTTGGTAGCTGCCCGACCATCTCGAGGGACTCGCGATCGCACGTCAGTGCCATCTTCTTATCACAGCGGACTGTGATAACTCCCTTGGGACCTGGCAACTTGAGACATTGATATGCATAATGAACAACAATCGGAAATTGTGCCAGAGTTGGTCATCCGAGTATGGCATTATATGCTGAGTCAAAATCGACCACATCAAAGGAGAGTTTCTCTGTTCTGAAGTTGCGCGGAGAATCGAACGTAATAGGTAGAGAAACTTGGCCAATAGGCTTGGCTGAAGAGCCCGGTATGATTCCATGGAATGAATATCATACGGGCTTAATTCTGGTATGAGGAATTTGTATCTCGTCTAGGGCACTAACAAATAAAATACTTAAAGAACTACCACCATCAATCAACACGCGATTTACTCGACAGTTGTTGATGGTGGGCTCGACCACGATCAGAAACCAACTAGGTCAAGTTGAAAGGATCGGATAAGATGGTGAATTTTGACCATTTAGGAAAATTATTGACAAGGGAATGGTCAATAGAGTTTACCTCATGCTCGATAGCCTTATACTGTCGCTTGGACTCGTACGCGGATGAACCTCCATATATATGCTTGATGGTGTGCTTCGGGTCCTAAAATGGCATGTCCTCATCCTCGTCAGAGTTCTTTTGACCACTTGACTATCCCAACTCCTCAATTTTGGGGAGTAGGCCCTTGCCTGAGTTGTAATCCTCAAGTTTCCACAGGAAACTCGGCAATTGCGAAGATCGTGCCCCTCTCTTTTGTGAAGAGGGAACCATCTAGGCTTGTTTTCCTTCCTCTCAGGTGCCTTGCATTTGCCCTTGCCCCGGTTTGTGTACTGTTTGGAGTCACGTGGCTCCTTATCACCCATAGCCAAGACCTCCTTTGACCTAGTGGCAGGAGGCTTATGGCTCTTGGCTTTGTCTCTAGATTTCTTGGCCTTCCCATTGTTGCCGCCATCACCTTGCTCCTTGAAACAGCGGTTGGGCTGGTCGTAAAGGAACACACGTAGGCTACGAAAGCAGAAAATAAAAATTTCTACCGCGCACACCAGGACATCATGCTAAGGAGGGATCATAGATCGTTACCACTAGGCAGCAGCGCGTGAGATGAGTTGGGCGGATCCAACCACGCGCGTCGGTAGTAGTGGAAGTAGCCGATCGTCCGAACAGATCGTCTCCTCCACGCGATCAACCACACCACGAGTCCGTTCAATCGTAGTTTGTTGATGCCGATCAACGCCGCAACAGCGGCGCCTCTGGTATCCACACGTCGGTCGGGCGCCGATCGCGAGTGTACCGGCACTCGCGGCGGCTAGGGTTTCCTTCGGGAGGTGGCGGCTAGGGTTTTGCTCGGGAGGAACAGATGCATCCATCCTCGGCCCCCGCCTCCAAATATATAGACCTCCTCACTTGGGCCTCGTGGACCGAGGCCCAATAGGAGTCTATCCGGATCTCTATCCAAATTGAGCCCACATCGAATCACATTGAATTAGTGTTCCAACCCGTTAAGTGTGCGACCACAGAGGTTCACGTATGCTTGGTCGCGACCGGAAACACCTTTCCGGTCACCACATTAATAGCGGCCTCTAGCAAGACATATTAACCCCAAAGTATACGTAAAGATCATATCGGCTTTGAACACGTAATGTTCTCATGTACGAATCCCTTTGCCTCACGATATAGATTAAGCACAAGGCGAGACTGTGTCATCCTCTTAATAGCTCAATCACTCTCTCGATTCCGTGATGGATTATAAACTTGTGATTGACTCCTCAATCACATTGGCATGGCCATGCACTTTCATAATCCATTACATCGAGGGCCCAGAGATATCTCTCCCATAAGGAGGGGCAAATTCTATCTTGATCATTCACATCCCACTACATGTTTCATAGCAAACCCGAAGACTACTTTTATGACTACCCGATTCTGGAGTAGTGGTTAGTAGTCCCAAAATAGGCTACTCGCATGTTGGGAACCATGATGATCTCAAGTCTAAGATTCTACATAAACACTACTTGAGACCAACTAATGACACATGGAATCTCTGCGGTGTCTCATGGCGGGTCTATCCAACATATGTTCACTAAGATTTGCAATCCTAGGTTTACAAGCAATCAAAATAATGCTAAGTAAGTAAATTGTTTGAATGAAAAGAGCAGAGAAAAACTATTCGGCACAACCACCTTATGCCGATCAGAGACATTCTCTAGGATGCTAGTTTTCCATCGGGCGAGAAGCCATCGGATCCGTAACCTACTAGTATTCGGCATAACCACCTTATGCCGATCCGAGACAATCTCTAGGGCACTAGTATTCCCACTCGCCCGAGGCTATCGATTCGTATCCTACTAGTATTCGACACAACCACCTTATGCCGATCAGACAATCTCTAGGGCACTAGTAGTGATACAATCTATGCCTCATCCAACCCCTATTCACGATTGATCTCATCAACCCGTGCTATCATCGATTCATCACATGAACCGACCGATCTAGGCGTAATAGATCCAATCTACTACAACGCATATCATCATATCGCGATCCGATCGCAAACTAAGCAAGATGGCTCGATACCACTAAAGGCAGCGCGTAGGCTCTGAAGCGAGAAAATAAAAATTTCTACCGCGCACACCGAACATCATGCTAAGGAGGGATCATAGATCGTTACCACTAGGCGAGCGTGCAAATGAAGATGAGTTGGAGAAGCCGATCCAACCACGCGCGTCGAGGTAGTAGTGGAAGTAGCCGATCGTCCGACGGATCGTCTCCTCCACGCGATCAACCACACCACGAGTCTGTTCCAATCGTAGTTTGTTGATGCCGATCAACGCCGCAACGGCGCCTCTCACGGTATCCACGTCCCGGGTGGGCGCCGATCGCGAGTGTACCGGCACTCGCGGCGGCTAGGGTTTCGCTCGGGAGGTGGCGGCTGAGGTTTTGCTTGGGAGAGCAGATGCATCCATCCCTCGACCCCGCCTCCAAATATATAGACCTCCTCACTTGGGCCTCGTGGGTAGAGGCCCAATAGGAGTCTATCCGGATCTCTATCCAAATTGAGCCCACATCCGAATCACATTCGAATTAGTGTTCCAACCCGTTAAGTGTGCGACCACAGTGGGTTCACGTATACTTGGTCGCGACCGGAAACACCTTTCCGGTCACCACGATAATAGCGGCCTCTAGCAAGACATATTAACCCCAAAGTATACGTAAAGATCATATCATTTGAACTGTAATGTTCTCATGTCACGAATCCCTTTGCCTCACGATATAGATTAAGCACAAGGCGAGACTGTGTCATCCTCTTAATAGCTCAATCACTCTCTCGATTCCGTGATGGATTATAAACTTGTGATTGACTCCTCAATCACATTGGCATGGCCATGCACTTTCATAATCCATTACATTGAGGGCCCAGAGATATCTCTCCCATAAGGAGGGCAAATTCTATCTTGATCATTCACATCCCACTACATGTTTCATAGCAAACCCGAAGACTACTTTTATGACTACCCGATTCTGAAGTAGTGGTTAGTAGTCCCAAAATAGGCTACTCGCATGTTGGGAACCATGATGATCTCAAGTCTAAGGATTCTACATAAACACTACTTGAGACCAACTAATGACACATGGAATCTCTGCGTGTCTCATGGCGGTCTATCAACATATGTTCACTAACACATGTCCATATTATTGATTTGGTATCTCCATACCATGATCCATGAGACATGATCATCAATCAATACATATGATGATCTTTGAATCATATTTGTTCCTCATATGATATATGATCAGGGATCATTTAGAAATAGCAACATTTTGGCATTAAGAGTCTCATGAATAAGTCGCATACTCATTGATCAATAATGATAATGTCTATTTCAAGGAACAAAGCAATGTATCATAAACATAGTATGTGATATATTCAACATCTCCATGTTGCCTCTAGGGCATATCACCAACAGGTCGATGGTGTAAGATCGAGGAGGCCGACTAGAGGGGGGTGAATAGGCGGTCTAAAAATTTTCTTCAAATTAATATTAGCAATTCAAGATCTTTTCTATTTTCCTAAACCAAGTATATAATGCGGAAGCTAAAAGCAATTTGGTTTAGCTCAAATAGTGCCCAAGTCAAGCAAATTCGCCTAAGTGCATCAACAATGCTAACCTAGGTCAAGATTTGCAATCCTAGGTTTACAAGCAATCAAAATAATGCTAAGTAAGTAAATTGTTTGAATGAAAAAAGAGCACAAGAAAGCAAACCACAAATGACACAACGATGTTTTACCGTGGTGTTCGGAGACTTGCCGGTCTCCCCTAATCCACGTTGAGGTTAGCCCGAACAAATTGGACCGGCTCCACGAATTAAGCCTTCCACCTCAAATCCACTAGTGGTAGCTCTTTCCCGCTTCAGGTAGGTGAGCTCCGACCTTCACAACCTCGTCGGGTCTTCTCACAACCTTCTTGAGAAGATCACCGCGCACGACGCCTCCAATGCTGTCTAGGAGTCGGCAAACTCCAAGAGTAATAAGTCAAGTCCCTCACTTGACTCTCACCCCGTGCAACGAATGCACAAGCTCAATCCGGACACAAAGTCCTTCTCTAGATGCAACACATGCACTCTAGATCACCTCTCCTCTCTCACAAAGTGCAACACATGCACAATTGAGTGGAGAGCCTCACACTAGCTCAAGAGAGTGAAATGGAGTACCAAAAAACCATATCCCAACCGGCCACAAGGGGGTATTTATAGCCCACACCTCAAAACTAGCCGTTGGAGTCAAAAATAGGATTCTGCGGTACTACCGCCGTTATAGGACCGGTACTACCGCTCCCCATCATAACAGCTAGAAAAATAGCCGTTAGTCAGCCATTTGCGGAACTACCGCAGTTATAAAATGCGGTACTACCGTTCTGCGGTAGTATCGGGAAGTCGGTGCGGTACTTCCGCTCCCGGTTTTTCAGCACAAACAGCACTCGGAAAAACGGTCATAACTTTTGACTCCGATATCAGAATTGAGTGATATTGAACTCTATGGAAAGCTTATTCAAAGGGCTACACAACTCGTTTATTTGCATGATCTCAAACACATTAGATCAATGTAGAAATCAAAAGATATCAAAAGAGTCACTCCCATGGTCTAATGTCAAAGGAAATAGCACTAAACGATTTTAGACCATGCCAAGGGATAATGCATGATCTCCAACTTTTGCAAAACACATTTGCAAACTTAGATCATGCCACAAGGAGTAGGTACATGGACTTCAACCTTTTTCAAAACACATTTGCAAAGTATAGTCACATGTTACAAGGATTTGCCATATGAGCTTCAACCATTTGCAAAACACATTCGCAAATGCAAGCCTCATACCAAGATGAGCTAGAGCAAGTGAGGTTGAGCCATCAACACATGATGAGACTCAAACTACTAGACACTCTTAATAGTACGGCAACCTATACTAAAAATTCGGTCTTTCAACTAAACACCGAGACCGGTAAAAAACTAGGAACACATCCTTAGCCCTACCTAGTCATACATTTGCCTTGGATCATCATCTCGATATGCATCAACTCATGATGCATCTTTCTCATCAACTCCATCAACACATGATGGTCTTTCTTGACTTGATCAACATATGATCATCATGCATCAACTCATGACACATCTTCTTCTTCTTTGATAGTCTTCAACTCATGAAGCTATCTTCTTCTTAATCTTGACTTGATCATCTTCAATCCATGAAGTCATCCCAAGTCATCCTCATTTGTAGAACCTAACCTATTCATCCAACTCATGGAAAATGTTAGTCCCACAAATCGATTGTCATTAATTACCAAAACTCACCATTAACTCACAATGGAGGGACTAGATTCTCAGCCTTTCCCTTTTGGTAATTGATGACAATCTCAACAAATAATGAGATAATAAATATAAAATCATTTGAATTCAAAGTGCGGTACTACCGCCGTTATACACTCCGGTACTACCGCTCTGCGGTAGTTCCGCAAAGTCGGCGCGGTAGTTCCGCTTGAGCCGGAACCAAACTTGGCGCTCTCTGGAAAAAAGGATCCGCTCAAACTCCGGAGCTCCGGAAGTACCGCTCCGGACAACGGAACTACATGCCTGCCGCGGTAGTTCCGCGTTAAATCGCCGTACTTCGATCCGTGAAATCTCAAATGCATCCGGAGGGTGCTCTCTGGAAAAAAAGGCTCCGCTCGCAATCCGGAGCTTCTGGTCGCCGGTAGTACCAATTTTGCCTGCGGAACTTCTGCTCTGCGGTAGTTCCGATGTTGAAATCTGCGGTACTACCGCTCTTCCAGACAGAGCACAGATTTGCTTTTAAAACAGATTTTTAATGAATGCATGATCCTAGTTTGATCCCAATGTATGTATAAAAGGAAACATGGATCAATACTAATCAAACTCCAAAACATAGAGAGAGAGCTCCCCCTAAATGTGTGCATACAAGTCTATATGAAGAAAAACATATGCACATATTCATTTGAACTATTTGAGGAGTTCAATCTATATTTTGGATCTAAGGAATGTATTAGCATATGAGAAAGTGATTTTGAATGCATACCTCTTTGATTTCACCTTTTCATCCAAATGAGACTAAGCTATAATATACTTGAACAAACATATTAGTCTCATATATACATTTGTCATTAACAACAAAATCTCATAATGGCATTTGTCATTAACACAAAAATCAACTTAAACGGAGCTTGATCTTTCAGATGGTCCTGGTCCATTCGACTGTTTCGGCAGCAGTTGCATACCAATCGGCCATCTTGAAGAGCTCAGTGACAGTGGCTAGAGGGTTCAGGGCGATGTCCTCTGTGAACCTCTGATTGCACACTCCTTGCCTAAATGCTCTAATAATAGAAGTGTCAGAGACATCCAGAATAGAGTTTCAAACCTAACTGAAATGCCAAATGAACTGTCATAGGGTCTCGTCACTGCTTTGACGTATTTGATGCAGGTCGTCCTCCTTCCCATGGCGATTGTATGTGCCCTGGAAGTTGGCGATGACAAGGTTGCAGAGGTGCTGCCAGGAGTAGATCAACTCGAGGGCTGGTTGACCAGCCAGGATCGGGCAGATCCTTTGAGCACTGTCAGAAGGTAATTGGCCATGACGTGCTCACCTCCTCCTTCTACTCGAATAGTGGTCATGGAAATCTGAAGGAACTCGATGGGATTCTGAGACCCGTCGAATTTCTCCATGCTCACCGATCGAAACCGTGGCGGCCAGCGCACTACTCGGAGCTCAGGCATAAATTCTCAGCATCTGACAATGATCTCTTGACGTCTTCTCTATGGAAATGGGTAATTGGCATTGCCAGGCAAATGCATATGGTGCTGCCCGACAGTATGCGGATCGGACCAGTAGTAGGTCTCGTCCACATGAGGGTAGTACTCGAAATCCATCTACTGGGTAATTGGCATTGCCAGGCAAATGCTTGAAATAGCAATCAAGCATCAACTTGTTGATCCGAAGCAATCCGGGGCATCCTCCTTCGACTAGTATTACGGTTGGGAGTGCAACATGCCCCATCACCATACTGACTCCTACGAGGCAAGTTTCATGAGCGACTGGATACAATCATACCTTGTTAACTCTCGGAGGGACGACGGTGAGGCTGCTCAAGTCGGGCCATGCCATCATGAAGCCTTCGTGCAATGTCTTTGGTGAAGCGGTCATAGCCCGGCACCCGAGCAAGCTCTTGAGTCAGGTTCTCGAGTAAGTCATTGATTCGTTGAAGCTCTTGTGCTTCTTCAAACTAGTACTGATCCCGCCTAGGCATAGCATCCTGAGCGGCATGTCCCCTTTGCCGAGCAGTCTCAGGGTCCTCGACCCCTAAAGCGAACTGGGGCTACCTCAGAGAAGAGCGAGTATTTCTAGGATTTCTCCCACACTCATCAGAGTACAGATCGGGCTCATCACTTGAGGTCTTGTCATCATCCCCACGAGAGGAGGGAGAGGGTGATCGCTAGGGAGCATCCTCAGGTCTCCCTTCGAGAGGGTGATGAGAATCTGAGAGCAGGGCAAAAACCTCCTGTCTAGAATCTACACTTCCAAGGGATGCCCCCTCGTCCGAAGAATCATCGAGCGAGACCGTCTAGCAGCTTGGAGTAAACCCTGCCAGGTAGGGGAAGTCAGGGTTATAACCGTCCCCATCTTGATCAGTACCCTGCGAGAATGCGGACAAACACGGAGTGTGCCCGCCCATAGCCTTCGCTGGGTTGTCCAAAGAGTCGCAACTAGGATTTGGTGATGTGCTCCCGATTGGCAAAATCTGGGGCTCTCTGAAACTACGCGGGGTGACGCCGTGGGACCAGAGCGCTTGGGAGCGGACCCATCATTGCGCTGCGGGTCCTCCTCATGGTCAAATTGACCCTTGCCGGTTGGGGGAGATGAGTCATCCGCTGGGTGTACTATTGTGGGGGGATTTTGATCCCTCCTTAGCCTTTCCGGTGGCGTCGTCTTCGGGATAACTGGATGAATCTTCAGGGAGACATTCACCATCGGAAGCAAGCAAGGTCTGCTCATAGTCGTAGCAGGCCTCCATGTCGATGCACGTGTAATCGGCCAAGTCGAACCAGTTCTCCTCATTCCATTCATCTGCCATGAGGACATCAGAGGAAAAAAAGAAACTCATCGACAAGGAAATTACCGAAGTCTTGGAAGAAAGTGCCCCATAGACAGCGCCAACTATCGATGTTTTAATATCGATCTTATGTATGATTTATTTGGATTCGAGAGAACTCTTAGAAGACTCAGTGTACACACATGCGGAGTAAAGACACGGGAAAGTTTATCCTGGTTCGGGCCTTCTCCTAGGAGAATAACAACCCTACGTCCAGTATGATTGCAAATTGCTGGAAAGTGAATTACAACAGAGAATTACACGAATGGCTAGTGCTATCTTGTGTGAATGATTCACCATAAATCCTCCTCCCTCTTGACGTTAACCCTTATATAGCCGGTGAAACGACGCCAATTGTCCCGCACTGGAAGACGCCTTGATGCTTTGGATGATAACTGCTTGACAGTAGTTGCTGTCAGAGAGACATAAGAGACCGTTCACCGTGTAGCAGTTGTTGTCAAAGAGAGATCGCGTGTAGTTAGTGGACTAACGCACGTTCTAACCGCCTTGTCAGGCGAACCCACGATGTAGTTGTTCATCGTAGATGAGTTAGCATTAGGAAAAACTACGATGTCTTACGACTACGAGGTGTGCTACAAAGTTAACGTGACTCGTTCGTGTATGTTTCTTTCTCTCTTTTTTACTACTCATTTCCTAAGAGTTTGGCATCGCTTTTTTGAGATCCATACGGGTGCATTCTAAATGAGTAGTAAAAAAAATTCTTCTTATGAAATTCTGCTGACACATTTAGGAATATTATCTTCAAAGATGTTTTATGTATTTTGTTTGTATCCATATTAGACAAGAAACAACAACGACTACTAAATGTGGACTTCTGATTAATGTAATTTGGAAGAGGTGGAGGAGAAAATACTCGAGAGACAATACAAGCGACACAGCATATCTGCGTGGGCCTGTGTTTAATGATTTAGAATTAACTATCGTCTC
The DNA here is from genome assembly GCA_036346575.1 of Dendrocalamus sinicus. Taxonomy (NCBI): domain Eukaryota; kingdom Viridiplantae; phylum Streptophyta; class Magnoliopsida; order Poales; family Poaceae; genus Dendrocalamus; species Dendrocalamus sinicus. Next base: position 105,799 of record JAYEVI010000179.1, on the reverse strand, counting down.
TAACACTGGAGTTGTTGTCCCTAACATTAGAGGGGATAACTATTATCCCGCAGAGAGAGACGGGCCCATTTTTTTGGCTTTTAAATAGCTTTTGATTTTTTTTGTTTCTCTTAATAATCACTATTTATTAAATTAATAAGACTTAATTAAAAGTCTTAAGCTGTAGAAAAAAAACAGCCCATAGATCAATTTACTTACCAACTTGGCATGCTCAGACTTAAACGGGTTACACATATTAGGTCCGACTGGCTGGTTGACCTGACCACTGGTAGTATCCAGTTTCCCTAAACCGTGTGTTTCTCTGAACTTCTAAAGCGTCCGTTGGAGATTTGGGGGTTGACCCGGAGGGGTGGAGTCTGGAGGTCCTCCCCACTGTTCTGCCCCATTGCTGCGATACCTCCAAGGCTCCAACAAAACTCATCGGAGAAATTTGCAGCCATCCACTTCGCCAGCTTTCCTGGGACAGCTTCTGAATTCGGATTTCTTGCAAGCCTTGGGGCGATCTCTCCACGTCGAGAAAGGTGATGGATTTGCTTTCTTGTTCGTGCTCTTTATTAGGATCGTCACCCAGTTGTTGTCTTGATATTTTGTATATGGAAGAGCTTATTAATTCAGCGAGTACTGTTTAAGGATGCATGCTGGTGTTGAAGCACACTCTAATTATATTGAGTTTCAGCCCTGAAAATTGTGTGCGCTGTCCTACCTGTTTCAGTAATGATCTGATCAATTATTCGATTATGGTGTTATGTTTTTTTTTTATCTAGATCTGTGTTTTAACACGGCAGTCATTTGTGAATTTATTTCTGAATAGCTCGTCAGCAATTTTGTTCGTGAATAATGATAGTAAGTTCTTGCTCTGTATGCCCTAAGGCATAACTGTGCGTGCTTGTGGCCTTGAGTGCCCGTTGGATTTACTGTTTCACACCTTCTAGTTCTAATTAAGCCCATAATACTCAATACGCTGAACCGCAAATTATTGGGCTACGTTGGCTTACCATATACAAAAGTCCTTAGTGGTTTCTCAAAAAAGAAAATTTCTTAGTGGCAACTTCCCACTAATATGTCCTCAGATTCTCAATGACTTCAAGGACTGTAAACTGTATAAAGGACATCATATTTAAAGATTTTAAATTTTAGGAACGACCATTTCCAATTATTTGCAAGATATATGTATTAATGGTGTCAATGGAACATCACTTCTATCTCTCAATTAGTAGAGACTAGACATATCATATTTTTGTATTAAAGAGCGTGTATGCATTATAACCAACTTAGGATGAGAAAGTACGGACTATATATCACCATTTGTTAGTTTTGAACAAGTCAAATCTTGTTTCTTTAATTGCCATGATGAGGTTCCAATACAACATTAACCAATATACCAACTTTCAACTTCAAAAGGTTTCATGATGCTAAATTTTGAAAACTAAAATTTGTTTTTGTAAGTGCAACGGTAAAGGTTTAGTTAAAAAATCCTCATTATTTATATCTGTGCAGAGGACTTCAGTTCAAACTTGCACATATACAACCTAAAATATGTTTCAATATTCACATTTTTTAATTGTTTAGATTTGTAATTTAGTTAGAATTTTGGAAGCTTTATTTCTGCCTTAATTTTAGTTCCCAATTTCAAATTTTATATTCTGAATTTGATTTTATTTTCAACTTTTAACTTTATTGTTGCCAAAATTTTTTAAAATTAATTAGGTTTTAATCTTAGTTCTTTATTTAATTCTGAATTAGTTTTATTTAAGAATTTGGATTTAAGTGTATTCTGGAATTAATTTTAGTTCCTAATTTTGAATTTAATTTTCACTTCGAATTTAATTACAATTCCATGTTTACATTCCAGATTTAATTTTATTATGAAATACATTCTGAATTTAGTTTTAGTTCCTTATTGGAATTTGAATATAACTTTAAATGTGTTACCTATTCAAGTTCAATTCAAGTGGATGCACCAAACATGACACGTGGACTGTAGATTCCAATTGTTATGAAACTCTTAGGTTTGATCTAAGTGATTATAATATAAGGGTCCCTTGGGTAGATGGATTTGATTTCTTTTATTTTATCTTGTTAATAATAGAATTTCTAGCTGTTCTAATTTCTAGATTAAGGTAAATGCACTATTTTTCTAACAAAATGGATGCATTGGTTTAAGTAGGAAAGCAAGACAATCAAAGGATGGTTTATGGTTTCTATTCATCTGGTTTGAATTGCAATTAGCATGGGTCAATTGAATTCAGCGGTTGTTTTATGCATGAGACTGTCCTGGTGCTTTTCTCGATCAGATTAATTGCCACGTGGCCTGCACCGTGCCATGGAAGAGGACATTTGGTTCTTTAGTTGAGTTCATATGTATACACGACCTATACCATCGTTACAGGAGGAAGTTGTCCTCGTCAATAAAAAAAGAGGGAAGTTGTATTAGACTGATAACTCTTGGTGAGTTTGAGTAAGAGTAGACCTGTAAAGGCTCACTTTCAATTTGAGCCCATAGCACAACTTAGATGGGTTAGATTTTCTTCCCCTATTAATGTGGTATTCCTAGCTTTTTTTCTTTTTTTGGGATTAATGAGGTTGTTTGTGGCCTTTTCTCGTGCATGGCTTGCTCAATTAGCATGACCAAGGTTTCCATTCTAGCTTTTCTCCCCTCCCTATGATTTTCAGCTTCTAGGAGAGCCTACAAATAGTATAGATGCTCATTCCAGTTTCAAAAAACTGTGTCAGTAACTAATTCTGTGTTTCATTTGATAAGATATTGGTCCTTATGATTAATGTTTTGTTGTATATGCTGTCACTAATTTGATGTCCTGCATTTCATTCAGAGCTATGATGCATGAGGACGAATTTGCAGTTGACCAAATTATACAATTTAATAGTTTATCAATTGACTATGCCAATAGTGCTAATACTGGCAAAAGGAGAAAATCAAAGTCTAAAGTGTGGGAGGATTTTATTCCCGTGTCAAGTGGTGGAAAGGTTCAGAATGCAGAATGCAGACATTGTGGCAAGTGTCTTAGCGGGAAAAGTTCAGGAGGGACAAGCCATTTGGGTCGGCATCTGAAGATTTGTCCTGCAAGACCTGGAAATAGCAGGGAGAAACAAAAGGGTTCATCTTCACAGCCTGGCTTGTCTGTCCTGAAGAATTGGGAATTTGATCAGGAGAAATCAGTTGAAGACCTTACTAGCGTGATAATCTCCAACTTGTGCCCCTTTTCAATCGTGAACAATACAAGTTTTGTGCAGTTTTTGGCCAGCATCAATCCTGTTTTTAGTATGGTGTCGCAAGCTACCATTGAACAAAGGGTTCTCAGTATTTTTCATAAGGAAAAGTTGAAGCTAAAAGAGAAAATGACACGTGCACCTGGGGGGGTTTTCCTATCTGTTGGAACGTGGGATCTTTCATTTTCACCGACCTTTTTGTGTTTGACAGTGCATTTTATTGACGAAGACTGGAAGATGAATAGAAGAATAATAAGTTGCAGATGTACAAGTACTGATCATTATGGTGATGATAAGTTTTACTATGCCAGCATGTTTCCTGATTGGAAGTCCTTCTTGAATTTAGATTGTTCATATGAGGATAAATTGAAAGTAGTAGTTCAAGATTGGGATATTCAGCAGAACCTTTTAGGAGTTACATCACAACGAACAGTGCATAATGAATTTACATTGGGCATTGAGGCCATTCTTACAGGAAGGAAGTATCTTCTTTCCAAATTTAAGCTATTAACTGTTCCTTGTATGGTGGATGCACTTGATAGACTTTTCTGTTTTGAATTCAACAAAGCTATTCGGGAAACAAGTCAGTCTTGTTTTCGCTACATGACTTGGTCTTCAGTTCGTAAGCAGAAATATCAGGAAACTCTTTCAAAGATGCACCTAAAACATCCATCTTTTGGATCCCAAGAATGGTACTTAATTTTTTATTTATTGGAGACCACTTTGAAGTTCTGTAAGGCATTTCCTGATATTGATTCAACAAATCCACAGTATTATGCTAAACCATCTTCTGAACAACTAGAAGGGGCAGAATGTTTTTGCAAGATTGCAAGGCCAATCTATCAGGCAATAAACGTAATTTGTAGCCCTCACTATGCGACTTCAAATACATATTTCCACGCATTGTGGTGTTTGAGGACAGTACTGCAAGAATCATACGGCAAGGCTAATATTAGAAGAGTCCTTGATGTTGATTATATGCACAGAGAGTTCGAGAAGCATTGGGAGAAATGGTACCTGTGGTTGTCTGTAGCTGTGGTTCTGGATCCAAGATACAAAATTGGGTTTATTAAACTACGCTTTCGACAAGCATTTGGTAACAATGCTACAATGTACATATCTGAAGTTCGCGGGAAGATTTATGAGCTCTTCACCCGGTACTCTTGTCACGTTCATCAGAAAAATAATCAGATCCCAAATCATGGAAACAATGAATCACGGTTGGATATGTATGATAGTGATCCATTACGAGACAGCAGTCAGAGATACAATGAGCTAACAGGACAAGAGGAATTTAACGAACTCAATGATTACCTTAGAGGGGAGCTATATCGGCACAATCATGTGGAGGATCTTGGAGAGGAACTCACTCCTCAAAATGATGCTGACAACCTCGGAGAGCAGCTTTGTCCGCAAAATGATGGTTTTGATATTCTGAAATGGTGGAAAGACAACGCATCAACATATCCTACTCTTGCTGCAATTGCACGTGATGTTTTAGCCATACCTGGATCCGCTGTTTCCTCTGAAGCTGCATTTGATGAAGGTGATGAGCGGGCAAGACTATTCAAGGCAAAGCTCAGTCCTGAAACAGTTGAAGCCATTATCTGCACCCAGAGTTGGATCTGATGTTCTGGTACAGCTTTTGATTTCTCAACATGTTGTTTGCCTAGTTCGGTTACTTGATGATAAGCTCTATTAATCCTTTCTTGACAAACAGAAACAAGTCATTCGGATCGTGGCCATACCAATCTGCCTTTTCATTCCATGTGAGCTCAAATTTCATCATTTGTTTCTGCAAGGGAGATTAGCCTGACTGCAAGACTGCATCCTACATTTAACTCTACCTTACCTTGTAATTGTGACTTTTAAGTTCTAACTCTATCTTTTTTGCACGTCATTAGCTTGCACTTTGCATGGTAAACATTTCCTTGTTTTCTTGGAGTAATTTTATTTTGAAATCAGTGTGGCAAGAAATTTCCTGTAATTTATATACTTTTGAGCGATGTAAACTAATCTCAATTCTTGAAGATATATGTTGCAGCTGCCTGGATCTTTAGTCTATTCTTCCCCCCCCCCCCCCTGTGTTTCGTGTTTGCGATGTATGTGAATTCCAATTTTCCCATCATATCATTCTTGTGGTCGTGGATATCTTCTCTCTCGTAAAGCTGAGTGCAAAATACAAGCTGGGAGAGTGACACGTCACCACAAATTTCTCTACCATCGGATGGGTCATCCAATGGCTTCCTCGTTATATTTTCGTCCTCATTTGGTGTAAAATGAATAACTTGAAGGTACTTTATTTACTTCATTTGAACCCAACAAATATTATATGCTTCTATAACTCATTTTAAACAAACAATTTGAGACTCAATTCCATCACAACTTCACATAGGCTACCACACTAACAGGCTAGGTATTACACATCATATCGTGCCGGTGGCCTTAGTACTCCTTCTGTAACCTCGGTCCTACCACTAGCCGTAACAATCATCAAAGTACATGCACCTCAAAGAACAAAGCAATTGATTCGGGTACAAATGACATATACTCAACTCTCAGTTAGTAAATCATATACATGAACACAGCATGACTCACACATACATGGGCTCCGCATAGCTAACACTTACAAAACCAACACTCATAACCATCTTAACATAGGCTCGGTATGACCGCGGCTCACACACCGGTCATATAGCTATCCGGTCGTACCATGATTTCAATGCTAGTAATACCACACGAGATCTCAGCCTAAAAACTCCAAAAAGACCTTCTCTAGAAAATAGCTACCGGCAACGACAGGCCGGTACTACCGCTTCGGCTGGTCATACCGTGACACAGGTCGATACTACTGCTTCGGCCGGTCATACCACGACATAGGTTGGTACTACCGTTTGTCGGTCATACCGTGATTACCCATTATATTTTCGTCCTTACTTCGTGTAAAATAGTTAACCCAAATGTACTTCATTTAAACCCAACAAGCATTATATGCTTTTAGAACTCACTTTAAACAAGCAATTTGGGACTAAATTCCACCACATAACTCCACATGATCTACCACACTAATAGTCTCGATATTACACATCCATATTGTTGTGGCTACTGGCCAAACAGTAAAGGAGGGGACTAGTATAAGAAGAGGAGAGCCAGCACGGAGAAGATATGTGAAAAGTGAATGAGTAAATAATGAGAGGATGCCCCCCTCCTGCCCCTCTTAGGGGTTTATATACATGAGTGGGGTAGGATGGGAAATTCCCATCCTATCCCTTAGTACTTACAAAGAATGAGGGTACATTGGTATATTCCTCTACACTATTGGGCCTATTACATATTGGGCTAGTTGCAAGGCCCAGTCACGGGGGTTGGGCCCCGCGAGGTGATGCCTACGAGGCGGGCGGCGAAGCCTTGCCGCCCCGCCGAGGTGATGCCTACAAGGCAGGCGGTGAGGCCCTGCTCCGAAGCCGTGTCGTCCCGCTGAGGCAACGCCTACAAGGCTGACGACAAAGTCATGCCACCCCGCCGAGGCGATGCCTACAAGGCGGATAGTGAAGTCCTGCGCCGGAGCCCAGTCTCCCCGTCGAGGCACTGCCTACAAGGCGGATAGCGAAATCATGCCGCCCGACTGAGGTGATGCCTATGAGGCGGACGGCGTAGTCGCGCCGCCTCGTCGAGGTGATGCGTACAAGGCGGGCGGCGAAGCCTAGTTCCGAAGCCGGGCCGTCCCACCGAGGCAATGCCTACAAGGCGGACGACGAAGTCCTGTGCCGGAGCCGAGCCGTCCCGCCGAGGCCCTGCCTATATGGTGGACGGTGAAGTCATGCCGCCCCGCCAAGGCGATGCCTACGAGGCGGGCAGCGAAGCCCAGTTCCGAAGCTGGGTTGTCCCACCGAGGCAATGCCTACAAGGCTAACGACGAAGTCCTACGCCGGAGCCGAGCCGTCCCACCGAGGCCCTGCCAATAGGGCGGACGGTGAAGTCGTGCAGCCCTGCCGAGGCGATGCCTATGAGACGGGCGGCGAAGCCTTGCTGCCTCGCTGAGGCGATGCCCACAAGGCGGATGGCGAGGTCGCGCCGCTCCACCGAGGTGATGTCTACAAGGCGGGCGGCGAAGTCCTGCGCCAGAGCTGGGCCGTCCCACGCAGAGGCCAAGAGGGGGAGCCGCCGTTCCCCTACCTTCAAAAACCGAGCCCGTGGATGGCAGGTGCTTGCGGTGTAAGCCGAGGGCGCTAGGCACGCGGAGGTAGGGAGGCGGAGCCGCCTTTTCCCTACCTTCAAAAAGCCATGCCTGCAGAGGGTGGGCGCTTGCGGCGTAGGCCGAGATCGCTAGGCACATGGAGGCAGGGAGGCGGAGCCGCCGTTCTGCTACCGTCAAAAAACCATGCCCGCGGAGGGCAGGCGCTTGCGGCGTAGGCCGAGGGCACTATGCACGCAGGGGCAGGGAGGCGGAGCCGCCGTTCCCCTACTTTGCAAAAAAAAGGTGCCCGAGGAGGGCGCGCGCTTGCGGCGTAGGCCACAGGCGCTACGCACACGTAGACAGGGAGGCGGAGCCGCCGTTCCCCTAACTTCAAAAAAGGTGCCCACGGAGGGCGGGCGCTTCCGGCGTAGGCCGAGGGCGCTATGCACGCGGAGGCAGGGAGGCGGAGCCGCCGTTCCCCTACCTTCAAAAAAGGTGCCTGCGGAGGGCGGGCGCTTGCGATGTAGACCGAGGGCGCTACGCACGCGGAGGTAGGGAGGCGGAGCCGCCGTTCCCCTACCTTCAAAAAAGGTGCCTGCGGAGGGCGGGCACTTGCGGCGTAGGCCGAGGGCAATACGAACGCGGGGCAAGGAGGCGGAGCCGCTGTTCCCCTACCTTCAAAAAAGGTGCCCGCGGAGGGTGGGTGCTTGCGGCGTAGGTCGAGAGCGTACGCACGCGGCGGCAGGGAGGCAGAACCGCCGTTCCCCTACCTTCAAAAAAGGTGCCTGCGGAGGGTGGGCGCTTGCGGCGTAGGTCGAGGATGCTATGCACGTGGAGGCAGGGTGGCGGAGCTGCCGTTCCCCTACCTTCAAAAAAGGTGCCCGCGGAGGGCATGTGCTTGCGGCGTAGGCCGAGGGCGCTACGCACGAGGGGGCAGGGAGGCGGAGCCGCTGTTTCCCTACCTTCAAAAAAGGTGCCCGCGGAGGACGGGCGCTTGCGGCGTAGGCCGAGGGCACTACGCACGCGGGGGCAGGGAGGCAGAGCTCCCATTCCCCTACTTTCAAAAAAGGTGCCCGCGGAGACAGGGAGGCAGAGCCGCCATTCCCCTATCTTCAAAAAAAAGGGTGCCCGAGGAGGGCGGGCACTCCCTGGCATGACACACGCAAGGGCAATTTCCGCGAGGTGTGCCGCCAAAGCGATGCACTCCCTAGCGTAACACACGCAAACGCGTGATGTTCGCGAGGTGTGCCGCAAAGCGATGCACTCCCTGGCGTGACTCACACAAGGCACAATGTCCGCAAGGTGCGCCGCTAAAGCGATGCACTCCCTGGCGTGACACACACAAACGCGTGATGTCCGAAATGGCAACAGAGTGGGGGTGAATGGTGCGTTTTAAAATCGCTCCCAAAGTATCCACAAAAATTTCTTCTCCGATAGCTATATAAAAGCTATGAAGCAAGAAACTAAAACTCAGATTGCCGAGAGCAAGAAATCAGATAGAGAAACAACCATGGCAAAGAACCTGCAGTAAAGACTTGCCACGGCGAAGAAAACAACAATAAAATGCTGCCACGGCAAGACAAAATAACCAAATCACTGTCACGGTAGCTGCTGGCCGAGAAGAACCAGTACTGCAATGAACTGAGAAAGATTAAGCCAAGAGAAGCTTGTTCGGCAAAGCATTGCACTGAAAAATCAAGACTGCACTGTTGGCCAAGAAATGATTGAGAAGCAGCCAAGACACAAAAAGACTGCAACTAGAGAATAAAGAGTGGCTAAAGCAAAACCGAAAGCATTAGAACTCAAAGCAGTCGGCACAGTACAAACTGGAACCAAAAACCACACCTGGCCGAAAGAATTAATGAGCTGAAAAAGAGCACCTTGCTGCTGTCCGAAAGTAAGAAGAAACATCTGTTGAATGGAGCGGCTTGCTGGCCGTAAATTCAGGCCCCTTTTTTTACTTTTGCTGCCAGCCAAGAGGCCTATTTGCTACCGTGAACAGGTAACAGCAAGAAACAGCAAACAGCCGCAGCAGGAACCGAAGGAAACAAACAAGAGTCTACCGAAAATAGCAGGAAAAAATGCTAGCAGAAGCCAAAAATAATAAAAAACAACTGAACAAGGATTTTCTAGTCTGGAACTAGAAGAAATCATGAGCTGCGGACAGACTGCTGGTGAAGAGGGAAATCTAAAGCAAAGATCAAGTTTCTAGCAGTCAAGAGACAACATGACTTCTAAACATCTTGGCTACCAAGAGAAACCAAGCAGCTTTGCCAAACTTAAGCTGAGCAGGAACCGAGCAGAGAACCAGAACAAAGGAAGGTCGTCAATGCATCACAAATAACACACAAGAAATGAACTTAACAGCTGCAGCACTTCTCTGGACAAGAGATCAAACACAAGATTTCATATTCATCTTGATACCGAGAGAGGAATGCTTAAACAGAATGTTTCTTACAGCCATCTCTCCAATCAAGAACACACACGAGACTACCCCATACGCAGTTACAAAACAAAGAGAACCAACACAAGCAAGAGAGGCAAATCCGAAACAAACTCTACTACCCTAACAACCTCTCTCTCAAGCCATTTGTCTTCTCTCTTTTCATGCATGGAGAGAACCAAATAAAACCCAAATTCTTACACCCACTCTCTCTCCACTAGAGAGCATCCTCTATTTATAGCCTTCACTAATGGGTTTACAACACACTTTACCCATTAGCTCTCAACAACTCATGGCGCTTTATCCACAATCCACTTCCTTTAGTGCTGCTTTACGTATTCACCAAAACGCCCCTCGCGCACCTTCCTTGCCCTCCAGCCACGCAGCCACCTCGAGTCCTCGCCGTCTTCGGCACACCTCGACCGTTCTGACCTTGGCACCGCCCGCGCCTAGTCCGGTCATCCTGTGCCTCGCCACGACTCCACCTCGATGTCCTACAGCCATCACAGACAAGAAATACATCACATAGCACCACTCAAAATATTGTAACCATACATTAGCAGCAGATGAAATACTCAGAGCCCAAACCGATCGAACCGAAAAATAAACGACTTAAGCACATTTGATCTAGTCCGACAAGGTCCGACTGAAACCGATTGCACCGTGCAACAACATGGTCTGAACCACACAAACCAAACTCGACTTTCCTAAAATAGATGTCAATTACTCATCACACAACTGGGGTCACCTCCACATGGTCTATCAGATGCACTCCCTAGCATGACTCATGCAAGGCGCGATGTCCGCGAGGTGCGCCGCTAAAGCGATGCACCCCCTGGCGTGACACACGCAAACGCGCGATGTCCGCGAGATATCGTGTGATTTTTTATACTCCGTAGAGTTGCCCGGGACGGCTAAATTCCTAGCGCTTTATACTCTGCAGAGTGCACGCAGAGGCTGGCCTCCGTGCGTCTTGTTTATACTCCGTAGAGTGCACGCGAAGGCTCGCCTCCGCGTGTCATATTTATACTCCGTAGAGTGCACGCGGAGTCCGCGCGTCTTATTTATACTCCGTAGAGTGCACACGGAGTCCGCGCGTCTTATTTATACTCTGTAGAGTGCACGCGGAGGCCGCGTGTCTTATTTATACTCACGAAGAGTGCACCGGAGGCCGTGCATCTTATTTATACTCACCAAGAGTGCACGCGGAGGCCGCGCGTCTTATTTATACTCACGAAGAGTGCACGCAGAGGCCGCGCATCTTATTTATACTCCGAAGAGTGCAGGCGGAGGCGAGATGCCATCGTGCGATTTAAACCAAAAACCGATCAAAAACAGCTGCACGAAAGAAAATGCAACAGCAATAAAAGTGTCCGAGGCCAGGCCAGCAAACACATGACGATAGCAATAATGAGACCAAACACAGCAAAGACCCGTACAGGGACTTGAGCACCTGCACTAGAGAACCATACGCGAAGCAACAGGAGCTAGCACAGTACAGTATTTAATGCTTTCAGTGCTTGTCTGGAGATTCTATCAAATATGTGAGCATGAGGTGTACTTTAGCTCGTTATGGCATTAGATGTCCCAATAGAGAAAGCATTAACTAGCTCAACTGTGCGATACTACACTTACCCATGAAGCAAAGCTCCTCACCGGATGCGTCTGCGGCCGGAGCTGCTTTACTCTACGGAGGGTTGATGCTTTGACCAAGGGACGGAGACTTGGGGCAGGCTCCATCAGCACAGAAGGTTCATCAGCGCCGGCCGGTTTGTGCTTCGTTGCCATAGGGTCTATCGCAGAGCCACGCGAAGGCAAAACCACCTTTGAGGAGCCAGCAAGCGCGGAGTCGAGATTGAGGACGTCGATGCGGAGTCGAATGTCAACGTCGTGAAGTCCGGAGCGAAGTCCCATGTTGCGAAGTCTCGACGTCGCGGAGGTCACCGCCGTTGCAAGGCGTGGATGCGAGGTCTTCGATGTGCCAAGTGTTCTATGTGAGCGAAGTAGCCTCTGATGTTGAGGACGCACCATGCACATGCATGAGCCATGTATGCCATGCATGCAACGTAGCGTGAGCATATGCATACTATGTGTACATGTGCGTAGTGTCTTTTCACGCGAGACTTCGGAGACACTGGCAAAGACTCCGAGGAGCTCGACGGAGACTCCGGAGACACTGGCGAAGACCTCGAAGAGCTCGGTGGAGACTCCGGAGACCTCAGGAAAGACCATTCTGACCACAGCGAAGATCGTGGACACCGTAGCGAAGGCCTCTCTGACCTCGGCACAGACCATGGACACCACGGCGGAGACCTCCCTAACCTCGGTGCAGGCCATTAACGCCCTAGCAAAGACGCACCGAAGACATTGGTGGAGACTTTGGAGAGCTTGTTTTTTTGGGCGCGACGTAGCCTGGGCATAGAGCTGGTCGAGGCACGTGGAGCCCTTCTGCTCTAGGCATTCATCCATGTACTGCTTCACTTGACAGCACATCGTCATGGGGTCTAAATGTGGCCATCGCAGATGCCGGGGAGGAGTCCGTGCGGAAATTGACACGAACATCGGAGGCCTGACGCGTCCGGTGTTCGATGGCGTCGAGACTCGACTTGGGTGTGCGGCCGGTGCGGTCACAGCTGTTGAGGCCGAACTGACCCAATGCATCCTTGCAGTAGCCCAGTACATGGAGAATGCGAATGGGCGAGGGCGCGGATGTCGGTTTGGTGGCTCGGCCAACTCGGGGCATCCTCCGCGTATCATGTGTGTCATGCCAGTGTATACTACACATATACATACCTGTAGGCATGTATGCTTGCACTTACCTGCCATGTGACGTTGCATCACATTTTTTGCCTTCACTTCCTACATGCATGCTGGACTTCTACGCTGCTACTTCTCTGCCTTAGCGGAAGTCATTGCGCGTGGAGGCCCAGCAGTGGAGCGATGGCACGTAAGCGCCGAGGCGTGCGTAGGCCGGAGCTGCGGAGTAGGCTTCGATGGCATGCGAAGCTCATTTCCAGTGTAGCGGTAGCACGGAGCAGACATTGTCGGCTCGTAGAGGCCGTGGAGCTTGCGCTTGACATCGCGCAGGGTCCGGAGGTGACAGGCCGGGTTAGAGACATGGGCCGCGCAGCTCGATGTACACCGGTGTCGCTCAGCACGGAGCCTCGACGCGGAGACTCACGGAGGCTTGGCGCAGGGACTACAGAGTGGAGGTTTGAAGTCACACAGAGTCTGTGAAGACATCACAAAGTCCATCACGGCAAAGTTAGTGGTGAAGGCCGATGTCACGAGGCCCGGAGCGAAGTCCGGTGTCGTGGCACGGAGGATTCGAGCTCGGGGGAGGCTTCACCGTCGTGTATGTGGCTCGAGGAAGGCCTTGTGGCCAATGCGGATAAGACCTCATTGCTGCATGAAGGCCAGCGGAGCGCATCAGACATCGCTCGGTGCAGAGGCGGGCTAATGTGCCACGAAGGCATTTTTGGTGAGGTGCACTCTACGCGGAGTCCAGTGTGGGCAAGTCGAAGGCACGCGGGCTGAATACGTGAAGACCAAAGGCCAGTAGCAGTGGCGAAGTCCCAGCGGACGAGGTTCTCAAGCAGCACCTCCATGTCAAGAAGGCGCGTCGTTGTTGACTGCAGCCGCGTTAGCTTATATGCATGCACACAAAAACAGGTTAATCCACTGGCATACAGTAGTAAGTTGCTTGGATCGCATATGCTTGCTCCTTGGTGTATGGAATGCTAACAAACAAGTTGCTTTAAGTCTACACGTATTAATTCCCAACTGGCTAGATCATGCATGCACACGCGTAGGATACAAAATGATCAACTACTTACATGCACGATGATACCTCCGAGCTCTCATCGGTGACGCAGTGCATGTATGCATATATGCGTGGATGATAACCACTTACTCCTCTACTGGTTTAAAACCATGCGCGGGTCGTACTGCGTCATCTCTGGCAGCTCCTGCATCCTGTGCACGCACAGCCGAAGCATAGAAGGTCGATGGCGAAGCGCGGAGGCTTGGCTTGGTGCGGAGGCCCAGTACGGAGGTTAGGCGGCAAGGCACAGAGTCAACCATGAGGTGTGCCCGGCGCCGCATGGCCACATTAAGCAGGCACGCACATGCATAGATGTGAGTGTGCCACCAAGTCATCCAAGACATCATTTCTCTGCATGAACACCCCAAGTAGAGCGGAGATAGTAGTAATATAGAAATGGGAGAATCGATTAGATCTATTCAATACAGCATTTGGGCGATTCGACTAGATCTATTCAACATAGCATCTGCGAAACAGAACGAAGTATACAGGCAAAGCCTATACACCTTTACAGTCAAGATGGTTAAATTTTAGCGAGCAAACTACTTATCTATCGCCAATGGCCTGCCAAATGGTACAAATGCCACAAATTAAGGGGTATGCTCCCAAAAACAGCTCTCAGCTCCTTAAGCGACCTTTCATCCGGTCCCCACGGACGGTGCCATCTGTTGTGGCTACTAGCCAAATAGTAAAGGAGGGGACAAGTAGAAGAAGAGGAAAGCCAGCACAGAGAAGATATGTGGAAAGTGAATGAGTAAATAATGAGAGGATGCCCCCTCCTGCCCCTCTTAGGGGTTTATATACATGAGTGGGGTAGGATGGAAAATTCCTGTCCTACCCCTTAGTACTTACAAAGGATGAGCGTACATTGGTATATTCCTCTACACTATTGGGCCTATTACATATTGGGCTAGTTGCAAGGCCCAGTCACGGGGGGTTGGACCACCCCCACAACTCATATCTTGCTAGTTTATGATTAAAATAAGGTAACTTACTAGTTTATATTTGCAGCAAGATCACATCACATAAGATATTGTCTGTATTTTCTTTTTTGCACAAATAATTTTTCTTCCTCCACCGAATTTGAAATGTCACAAATCAATCTGTTTGTAACTTGTAATACCAGTAAAAAGAAAAAATGAACATTGCAAAGGCCACGTTGGGGATCTTGCACAGTCTATAAAGAGAGCATAGGAGATAATGGAGGAACAGCCCAGTCATTTCATAGGACCAGGAGAGACACCAGCCGAACCGAAGCCATCTATCCTTTCAAGCAAAACCACCACAGAGAGCTTTCACTCCTCTCCCATTCTCAGTTCATCCCCTCACCAACCCAAAACAGCCAAGAGAGCAAATTGAGCATTTCAAGCATCCCTATTTTTTTCATCCCTGCTCCTTCTTCCCCAAATCGAGAGCTCATCCATGAGCACCTCCAAGTAGTGAAGAAGAAAGATCGGAGGTGAGGAGCTCAAGAAGAAGGGGAAGGCGACGGAGCGAGGATGACGGTCATGAACACTTAGGATGTCCACAGCCGCGAGAACCTCGACAGGCCGACCGAGAGAGCGTGGGGATGTCGCTACCACCACAACCTTGGCCCTCGTCCATTCCTTTCTAGCCCGGTAATTAAGTAGGTACCCACACCTTCCATCTTTGCTTACAAGCGCCATGGCACAGCACAAGCATAGCACACGAGCAAGCATGGCACAACACAAAAAAAACCGAGTAGGAACCGAGTAGATCGGGCCATCCTGGGGTAGAAAGGGGGAACCTGCGATTCAGCGGAGCCCTGCCATCTCCAACCTCACCAGCACTAGACTCGGCTGGAGGAGCAGGAGGGGAGCGGTGGTAGATCTCGCCAATGTCGCGCCGATGGCGCCACTCAGGGACAGCGCCAAACGCCTTGCCACGTGCACATAGGAGCGGAGACCAAGAGCTAGAGGAGGAACACAGGGTGACACTGTGGGGGAGGTGGTAGAAGAGCTCACCGGCGGCCAACGGTAGCCAGCGGTGGCAAGACTCGGCCAGCATGCCCGAGGGCAGCGTGCGCCTACTAATCACCATGGTGAGAGATGTTAGTGATATGCCCTAGAGGCAATCATGAAGATGATTGTATCACTTCTATGTTTATGAATATTTGAATAAAATGTTATTTTATCCCTTGAATAAATATCTTTCGTATTGATCAACAAGTATGTGACTTGTTTGTAAAACTCTTTATTTATGTTTTGATGTTATTCTAAATTATCCCTGATCTTATATCATTATGTAGGATGATTATGATTTATAGATCAGCACATATATTGATTGATGATCATGTTAAGAGTACACGGATCATGGATATGAGATATCAAATCAATAATGTGGACACGTGTTAAGAGTACATGATGTTGGATTGACCCATCATGAGATACTGTGACAATTGTTATATTCTTAAGTGTCATCAGTTGGTCTCATACATAGTGTATGTAGAATTCTTAGACTTGAGGTCATCATTGTTTCCTACATGTGTAATAGTTTTCTTAGGGGTTATCAAACACTATTCCGTAATTGGGTGGTAATAAAGGTAGCTTCGGGTTTGCTATGAAACATGCGGGGGAATATAAACGATCAAGATGGAATTTGCCCCTCCTATATAACAGGAGAGAAATCTCTAGGGCCCTCGATGTGGTTGGATTAAGAAAGTGCATGGCCATGCCGAATGTGGTTGAGGAGTCAATCACAACTAAGTAATCCACTACAGATTCGAGTGGAGGATCGAGCTATCATAGGATAGCACGTTTCTCGCCTTAAGTTTGATTTGGTATCATGAGGCAAAGGGATTGGTACATAAGTACTATATAGGTTCGTCCAATATGATCTTTATGTGTGTTTGGGAGTTGTTATGTCCTGCTAGGAACCGCTACTGACTTATGGGCCAGAAAGGAGTTTTCGGTCTGTGGCCAAATACACATGAACCTACAGGGTCACACACTTAATGGGCTAGAACAATAAGGGGTCGGATGATAGTTTCCGGTGGGATTCAATCTCTACTCATATCATATATGGATATGATTGGAGGCTATATAAGGAGAGGTGTGGAGGCTAAGGGAGGGATCCCCGAAACACACCTGTTGAAACCCTAACCGCCACCTCTCATATCCCTTACCGTGCACGCTGGTGCTAGCACATCGACGCACGATGCTCCATCCCTGGACGTGTGGACTTCGGTAGAAGCGCTGCTGCCACTGCGGCGCTGATCGGGACGATCATGAGGAGGAGACGGAGGACATTCGACTATTACCGCTACACCGACGCACTCTTCGTTAAATCGGCTGCTTCAACCCTACTTCCACTGCACTGCGCATCTAGTGGTATAATCCATGATCTCTTACTTACATGACTTCCTGGTTTACGTGATAGAAAAATTTTAATCTACGCTAATATAGCTCATCCGTATTCCAACAAGAGAGAGGGCGCCAGGGAGTTATGCGCGTGTGCTACTGTGTTGGGGTGATACGCAGTGTGTGTGATTAATGCTAGAGCAGTGCAGTGCATGAGTTGGTGTGGCATGTTGTGCACAGTGCGGTGGGGTGTTGAGCTGCTGACTTGCTGTGTGGGTGGTTGAGCGTAGAGTTAGTAGTAGCAGTAGTGCTAGTAAGGAGTGGTAGAGTTTGTAGTATTACTACTAGTGGAAGTCAGTAGTAGTAGTACCAAATAATCAGCAGTGGTAGCAATTAGTAGTAGTGCTCGGTAGTGGTGTGTGTGCGTGTGTGGCCTGGGTGTGTGTCGCACTGTGTCGGCGTTGTGTTGTGCTAATTAGTGTAGGTGATTAGGTGAAGTTTAATTAGTAGATGGCTAACTAGTGTAAGATAAATTAGTGAGTGATTAGTGCAGGTAAATGGTTAAGAAATCTAGGTGATTGGGTGGAGGCTAATTAGCAGATGTCTAATTAGCATAAGTGGTCATTGAAGAGTGGATGGTTAGTATGGATTAATTAGTGTGAACTAATTAATGAAGGTTTTTTTGCTAAAGCTCAATAAAGGTTTTTGGAAGTTAGGCGTCTGGGTCGACCGCTGCCCGGAATGGGACAGTGGGAAAGTACTCAGTGGATGAGTGTTGGTTGTGTCGAGTTTACATGTACAAATGATGACGTCCGTATGTGTGCATGTATTGCTATGGTGTATTTGAGTCTGGATAATGCTTATACAGGTGGAGGTTTTGGTTTGGTGTTGTCAACACATCGTCCTTGAGATTAAACAATCAAGTGCATGGTAGTACGGTAGATGGTAATTGTTATATAATATGTGATGCTTACGCTTAATGATGTTGCATGATTAATAATGACAATGATGATGGAGCAGAGTGAACAATGATGCTTACCTGTTAATGATGAGATGGTTATAACAATGGATATACATATTCGCATCATGTGCAGTCATGAGATGATAACTGGGATCCACCATGGGTGAATTCCGTAAGACCTACATCGGTAGGCCTTCACCGGAGTGGAGAGACCCCGTGTTGATGAGGATGGGCAGACGATAGAGTGAACATCGATGGGTGTTCACTCAGGTTATACCGGTATATGCAATGAGATGAGCAAATGAGCATGTAGAGTATTATTGCATTGCACTAATGGTATGACAATGTTAAAACATGAAAACAATGTTATGAACATGATAATGACATAGCTGGCTAATTACTTACATGTTTGGTAGTGTTTACCGTCCTATTATGTGCTTGTTGAGTCTTTAGACTCACACTTGTTTTGTTGATTTTTTTAGGTGATTCCGATTGACGGCATGCATGGATTGGGAGTAGTTCTTTTGCACTACACTTGTTAAATAATAGCTTAGTCACCTATTGAACATTTATGTTTAAACTCGTGTTATGTTGCTTTAGAATTAAACCTTTGCTTGAAGTCGTTTTGGAAATACTGCAGATTGTTGGGACTTGACCAGTCCCCTTTTTTTATAAAAGAAAATGAGTTTTCTTTGGACAATGCTAACTTCAAATGTTAGGTCTTATGATGCTCGCAACTTTTAATTTATTATGGTTGCAATCTCGTGGTGGCGAGCCTTTATGGGCGTCGAGCCTAAAGTTTTGTTTATGTTATGTTTATATGCAATATGAAATCAGTGTCTTAGTGCAATTATTCTATGTATATGTTGTTTTCTCCCTATTGGTAGTCATATAAACAAGGGAGGTGCTGCCAAAATTTTTATTAGCATCGCTTAATTGAGCTAGTAAGTACGTAGTGGTAGCATTCAGGGATCTGAGGAAGGTCGGGGTGTTGCAGTTGGTATCAGATCGGGTGTTATGTCCGTGGTGAAAAAATCTTTGACAGCCTAGCTTAATTATTTAACTAAAATTTTACTTAGGCCTAATAATTAAATTAAAATTGACACACTCCGGTGCACTATATGATGGGGTTTGGGCCAAGCATTTGCATTACGTTTATGTTAAGGGTATCCTTTATTAGTAATGATATGCGATGGATGTTCATGAATTGATTGTGCTATTGTTGTTTGGGTTGAAAGATATGCCGAGAGGTAGAGGTCATGGACACGGTTGTGGCCGAGGTCGTGGAGGCTGTGGCCAAGCGGAGCTATCACTCGAGGTTCAGCAAGAAGCACCCGACACAGAGATTGCTTCTACTGAGCAGTCCATAGCTAGAGATCAGGCAAGGTCTTCAGCCTTGCCGTGAGAGTTTGTGGAAGAGATCCATGCGCTTCGCCAACGAGCGCTGGCGGCCGCTGCTGTGGTCATACCCGTTGCTGCCCCTATTGCCATTCTAGTCGTACCGGAGGCAAGAATGGGCCTTCACGAGTAGTTGGCCTTGTGATTAGATACCTTTGATGGGACGGGTACATCAGTCCAAGCTGCGGATTAGTTGCGCTACATGAAAATACCTAGAGATGAGCTCTCAGTTGAAAGCTCGCTATGTGGCTTTTCAGTTGAAGGGTAAAGCGGACATCTGGTGGGAAGGGGTTCTATCAGCCAGGACTCTTGCCCAGAGTCCTGTTACCTTGGAAATCTTCACCGAGCAGTTCAAGGCGAAGTATTACCTAGATTCTTTTGTGGAGAGCATGGAGGTCGCCCTATCGACCTTCGTGCAGGGAAAGATGATCGTAGCTGAGTACGAGGCAGGGTTCAACAATTTAATCTGCTTCGTACCATCGGTCATGAGCAAAGACCTTGAGAAGGCCAAAAGGTTCCACCGTGGACTCAACTCTGAGTTTTGGCATGTTATGGGAGCTACTACACCACGTGACTTTAGGACCGTGGTAGGGCAGGCCAGAGGAATGGAGATGGAGATGCAACTCACTAATGGGTTGAAACCCTCTGGTGGTCCCAGCGCTTCTGGTGGTGACCAGAAGAGGAGTTTCACTGAAGGGGGTGAGTCATATCCAAGTGGGGCCAGCGTTTCTCTTTAATCATCCAAGTCGAAGACTTTGAGGTCGTCTTCTTCCATGCCTCGTTCTTCATTGGTGACCCCAGCCTATCGCTGTGTCCCAAGACAGGGCATGATCTGTTTCAAGTGCGGCGGTGGGCACCGTGCTGCTGAATGCTCATAGACGGAGGAGTGATGACACTATGGCCGGTCGGGCCACATGAAGTGGGTTTGTCATCAGAACCTCTCTAGCATCATCAAGTGGGAGTCAGTATCTGCGACTTCATCAAACACTCCGTCTCGGGAGTTAGTCTAGATGTTGGCGGCTCTCCCTACACCGCAACCTCCTCTTTCCTGGGCGCCACCCGCCAGGTATTTACTGGCATCCTACACTAACTCTATTCTAGCACGCTACACCGCCTCCATTTGTTGTACCACCATAGAGCATTGGGGCTCTCGCCACCCCAGCACCACCCGGAGTCTACTCACTGCCTGCCGCTAAGTCCACGAGTCAACCTGATGTGGTGAAAGGTACCCTGTCAGTGGACTCATGTGAAGCCCTTATTCTTTTTGATTTCGGTGCTACTTATTCTTTTGTGTCTCGTGAGTTTGCTAGAAGAGCCAAGATGAGTATTCAGTAGATTTCGTAGTCGATTATAGTTAGCTCTCTTGGGGTATTATTACTAGCTCCATGGTTTGTCCTGGATGCATGGTTTCAATAGATGGTGAGGATTTTGTTGTCAATCTCATGGTTATCCAGTTAGAGCCTTTTGATGTTACCATTGGCATGGATTGGTTGCATCGCTATCAGGCCATGATTTCCTGCTTCTAGAGGATAGTTACTTTAAACTCCTTTAGGATAGATATAATTTTTCAGGGGAATGCCCCCCATGTTCTCTCTTTGTGGTGGCCAGCATGTTCCCTGGCCAACGAACAATTAAATCTGGGTTACTTCTAGCACTTGTGGAGATTCTGATTTGCTGTCGTCCACACATTGTCCTTGAGATTAAACTTGCAAGTGCATTGTAGTGCGGTAGACAGTAATTGTTGTATAGTATATAATAATGATGTTGCATATAATGATGACAATGGTGATGGAGCAGGGTGAACAATGATGCTTACCTGCTAATGATGAGATGGTTATAACAATGGATATACACATTCGCATCATATGCACTCATGAGATGAGAATTGGGATCCACTGTGGATGGATTCTGTAAGACCTACTTCGGTAGGCTTCCATGTTCACTTAGGCTATACCGGTGTATGTAATGAGATGAGCAAATAAGCATGTAGAGTAGTGCTGCATTGTACTAATGATATGACAATGTTAAAACATGACAACGATGTTATGGACATGATAATGACATAGCTGGCTAATTACTTATATGTTTGGTAGTGTTTATCATCCTATTATATGCTTGCTGAGTCTTTATACTCACACTTGTTTTGTTGATTTTTTTAGGTGATCCCGATTGACGGCATGTATGGAATGAGAGTAGTTCTCTTGCACTACACTTGTTAAATAATAGCTTAGTCATCTACTAAACATTTATGTTTAATCTCGTGTTAAATTGCTTTAGAATTAAATCTTTGCTTGAAGTCGTTTCGGAAATATTGCAGGTTGTTGCGACATGACCGGTTTCCTTTTGCTTAGAAAGGAGAATGCGTTTCTCCGGATAGTGCTAACTTCAAATGTTAGGCCTTATCATGTTCACAGATTTTAATTTATTATGGTTGCGATCTCATGGTGGCGAGCCTCTATGGGCGTGGAGCCCAAAGTTTTGTTTATGTTATGTTTATCTGCGATATGAAATCAGTGTCTTATTGCAATTATTCTATGTATATGTTGTTTTCTCCCTGTTGGTAGTCGTATAAACAAAGGAGGTGGTGCCAAAATTTTTATTAGCATCGCCCAATTGAGCTAGTAAGTGCGTAGTGGTACCATCCCTGTATTTGAGGAGGGTCGGGTGTTACATAACTCGTGTCTATAATCATACAATATTATTTGGCTAATTGACTACAGTGTACTAAAACTTGGTAATAACATTACGCAGCATTGTGCGGGTTCAATTCTAGTGTCCAATTCTTGTGTATATGTATGCTGCAGGGTAATCTTCAATTTATATAATTGGACATTTTTTTAGAGAAAAAACTAATGCAGTTTTATTAAAGAAACATTCACCAAAAGTGTTACAGATGGAGAGTTTGGTCCCAGTTCAACATAATCTGGGATTTTTGCAAGCTAAGAGAGCTACTTTACGAGCATCACTATTACATTTCCTCCTCAAAATGCAGTACACAACTCTGAAAACGCTGTATTAGACTTCGATTTCACGGATGACCATAATAAAGGGGAAAATGTTGATCTTCTTGATGTTCCTCAGCACATGTTCCGAAGAGGCAAAAGCATACCAGCACGACAGGCTTCGACTTCCAGGGTTGCTGCTTCATACATTTGCTTCAGTGGGAAATGTGGAATGTATCTTCCTATAATAAACTTCCACTGATGTCTCTCACAACAATACCAATGCCTCCTTTGTTGGACTCCTCAAATGTTGCAGGCTTGCAGTATCGACGTGAATCTTGGTCTCATCTTCCCCTTAGAGGTGTCAACAGATCGAGGTCTTTTCGTATTCGTATTCATACTTTTTTACGTGAATACAAATATGAATTCAAATACTCTTAAATACGAATCAAATGTTGCAATGAATACGAATACAAATCAATACCTACTCAATCGGTCAGATTCGAATATCGTCACAACTTACATAATTACAAGATATTTATCATACTTTATCCTCATACATAGCACACTTAAATCATTCTAATTTATTATTTCACCTAAAGTAACATAAATTCGCACTAAACTATAAATACACATCCAATTAATTAGCCATACTATGATAAAATATGTATATTTGTATCTATATTTTTATATGAATTCAAATACGAATATAAATAGGGAAGAAATTGTTAATCGGATAGAAAAATCTAACCTATATTTTTATCATATTGATTATGGTAGCCAAATAGGACAGATAATTCGTATCCGTTTGACACACTCCTTGCCCCGGCGGTACAGGCCAAACATGCGGAAAAGGGTTTGCACAAGTTGCTGCATATTATACTATTTTGCGGAGTTTGGACACATCCAAGTTCCAGCCTAATATTCGTACGGGAAGGTCCATTCTGCCCCCTCAACGGATCGGGTGCTAATACTTGCTCGGTGACTGGCCAAGGAGACGACTTCGCATCTGTGGAGTGGCAGCGAAAGTGCGAATTGAGGGAGTTGACTTCGCGTTGGCTAGCACTCCCGGCTTCTTCTTGCTCCATGGGCTAAACTCTAGAACTCAATTCGGAACCACCATCCGTTACTGCTCTGCCTTTGCTTCCTTGTTAGGTTGGATCGAGAATCCACACCGCTTCCTTGTTAGGGTGGATCGAGAATCTACACCGCTTCGAATTCCCCGGAAGCCTTGCGACATCCAACAGGACAACAGGTAATCGATTATCGCTTCTCTTCCGTTTCTTTTCCCCTTCTTTGTCAATGTCCTCTCGTGTAATGTAATGTACTGTGATCTAGGTGTGCTGTATGATCTTCTTCCAAGCTTTTCTTGTGTATGTAGTTGGATCCGCCACTATTTTGGACTAGTGTAGTAGTAAAAAAAGCTCTTTTTCTCAGAGTCAACGCAATAAACTTTAACATGCTTTTATTGGTCGTTCTAATAAATAGCTTATGTTGTTAGCTGTAATAAAACTTTTGTACATGACCTGTTTGTAAAGCTGATCTACGTGGTAATAGACCTTTACCTACATTTATTCAAGTTGATTTCACATGGTTTTGTTGGGCGTGTTTCGTCTTTTTTTTTTTTTTGCCTTTTCTGTTTAATTTAAGGGAACCTACTGTCTATCACTGATTCACTGCTCTAGATCTTGCCCATAGGTACGATGCTTGGGGATGAATTTGCACTTGATCAAACTGTACAATTTGATGAACCAGTTGATTCCCTGAAAACCACTAATACTGGCCCAAGGAAAAGATCCATGGTGTGGGAAGAATTTACTCCTATCCTAAGTGCTGGAAGGGTTCAGAGTGCACAATGTAACCATTGTGGGAAGCGCCTCAGTGGAAAAACTTCAGGAGGAACAAGCCATTTGAGCCGACATCTAAAGATTTGCACGGCACGGCCTATAATCAGTGGGGGTTGTCGAAAAGGTTCTTCTTCACAGCGTAGTTCATCAGTCTCAAATAACTGGAACTTTGATGAAGAAAAGTCCCTTGAAGAGCTTACTAGAGCAATAATCTCCAACTCTTGCATTTTTTCAATGATTGACAGTGCAAGTTTTAGGAACTTTTTGGTAGTTGATCTTCTTGATGTTCCTCAGCACATATTGGCAGTCGGTCACCATACCAGCACGACAGGCTTCGACTTCCAGGGTTGCTGCTTCATACATTTGCTTCAGTGGGAAATGTGGAATGTATCTTCCTATAATAAACTTCCACTGATGTCTCTCACAACAATACCAATGCCTCCTTTGTTGGACTTCTCAAATGTTGCAGGCTTGCAGTATCGACGTGAATCTTGGTCTCATCTTGCCCTTAAAGTGCCAACAGATCGAGGTCTTTTCATATTCGTATTCATACTTTTTTTACGTGAATGTAATACCCCAAATTGCATAAAGGGAAACATTAGAGGTAAATAAAGGGGAGAGTATAGTTTTGCCGTCAGACCCATCAATTTTTAGAGTATCGATGTAGTGTCGCTCGCAGAGGTCCCCAGACCACCCCAGGACAGTTGGCACCGTCTAGAGAGCCGAGTAGCGCTCTCAGAGGTTCCCAGACCGCCTAGGGGTAGTCGGCACCATCTCGCGACATAGGTTTTCTTCATCCGGCAAATCCTTACCTTTATTACCGACTTACCGCTGCAGTAGAGACCAACATAGCCTTGGACCAAAATGCCCTTGGGCAGTCATGTGTATGAGAGAGGAGTGGGAGGGCATCCCGGTCATTTCACAGGTGCAAAGGGCAGCCCCCAACCATGCCCATATATGCTAGTTCCATGCAGCAAGCCACATGTCCTCAACCCATTCTCTCGGTCAAGGTAAGCACAAAGCCAACCTGTAGCAACACTCCCTCCTTTCCTTTCACGGCCAAGCCCAGAGCAACCCAAGACCTCAAGCACTTCGGCACCACCGCAAGGAGGAGGCAAGCCGAAGAGGAGGAGGAGGAGCTCGGAAGGCTGGAGAGTGAGGGCGACACCAACGACATCGAAGTACATCAACGACGCCGAACCCACGCAAGCCACCCACTGAGTATGTCCATTCCCCAACCCCATGGCACCACTTGAACGCATATAGAGTGAGAGTCGAAGTAGCGCTCGGTGGCCATGGCTGTGACCCTGGTCGGTCGGAGCAGCAACCTTGGACGGCGAGCCGGAGGGACGAACAGGCGGCAGGGCACCGGCCGGCTAATGAGCCGCGGTCGGTGAACCCGAGGAGGCCGTACCGAGGGGAGAAGGAGGAGAGGGAGGCGAGGGGCAGCCGGCGGCGCGCCGCAGCAGCTGCGGGGGAAGAAGCGCGTCGGGAGGAGCCGCGGGAGCCCAAGGGGCGGCGGGCCGAGCCGCCGCGAGACGCCTAGCCGCGGCCCAGCGCCGCGCACCCGTCGCGCCGCTGGGAAGAGGGGCGGCTGGGCGGCTGCACGCAAGGGGGAGAGGGGGAAGCCGAGGAGGCCGGCGGAGCGCCGCGGCTGGCCACGGTCGGCGCCGCCGTGCCTAGCCGCGCTGCCCGGCCTAGATCGGGCCGGCCATTCGGTGGCGCGAGAGAGGAGACCAGGGGAGAGGAAGGAGAGGAAGTTAGAGGGGGCGGTGGGTGTGGCCGCCGGCGGTGGGGGGGCGCCGGCCGGCCTTGCGCGCTGCCGCGCCGCCCTGGGAAGGCCATTCGGCCATGTGAAGAATGGGGGAGAGAGAGAGTGGGTAGGGGTGAGGGGATAAGGCCCCTGTGGCCAAAAGCAAATGGGGAGGAGGCAAGGCCATTCGGCCGAACTGGGTGAGAAGGAGAGAGAAGGAAAGAAAAGAAAAAGGAAAGAAAGGAAAGAAAAGAGAAGAGAAGGGGGAAAGAAAAAGAAAAGAGGAGAAAAAGAAAGAGAGAAAAAAATAATAAATAGGTTTGGTACCTGCGCGACAGGTCCGTCAAGACCCGTGCGATTTTGCCCGAGGTCGGGGGACGGGGTTAGGGACGTTGCTCTCCGTTTAAGCTCGTGATTTTCATTTTGCCATTGAGTCAGGTTGATGTGTGTGCAGGTGGAGGTCCCGGGTCGGAGCCGTCCACGCGTCATCCCCGAGGCTAACCAGGCAAGTGCATTGTAAAGCGGTGAATTCGGGTAGTGATTTCGGTTAAAAATTGAATGATGATGCACTGCTTATCTTGATGAGGTAAGTTGAATATTTGTGGATGATGCATGCTTACCATGTTAGGGTAAGTTAAAGAGCTTCGGATTGCATAATGACAAATGATGCACGGTAAATGTCGAGACATGCTATGTTGATATGCATAACTGATCTTGCATTGCATGCATGTCATGAAAAGAGAGAAAGTGGGTCCACGTTGAGTGGACGCTCCACGGGAGTGGAGCTGGGTCCCCGTATGAGAGTTACGGGCTACTGAGGTCCTCGTATGAAACAGGACGGGCTTGGGGTCCCCGCATGAAACAGGCGGGCCTGGGTGGGCATCGCGGGTGCACACTCTGCTGTACCGGTATAGGCTAAAGAGTTGAGAAAGAAGTGCATGTGCATGTGCATGGTGAATAGTTCATCAGAACGTAAAGTGGTTAAATGGAAAAAGTGGTTAAATGGAAACGTGGTTAATGACAATGGAATGAATATGTCTAAATGAATGAACCTGTTATTTGCTGTTTTGCTTTGTACTTGCTGAGTCGGTGGACTCAGCCTTGCTTTGTTGATGTTTTTAGGTGACCGTTGAGGATGTCAAGCGCGGGCGGGAGTAGCACATGAAATAACGGCACGAACCAGAAGCACCGTTTGTATCACCTTTTGTCAGTGTACTTTAGCTGTGTTAGGCCAGAGTAATCACTAAGAATGCTATGATGTATCTGAACGCAGTAATATAAATAAAGTAAATGTTGGTTCTAAATTCTCCTGTGTTGATGAAATGGTAAGAGTAGTAGAGGTGGTAGCATCCTGGCCCAGTGAGTGGGCGGGGTGTTACAGTTGGTATCAGAGCGGGCGTTAGGTCCGTGGTAAAGAAACTTGATAACTTAGCTTAATTATTCAACTAAAAGTTGACTTAGGCCTAATAAAAATTAAAATTTGACACACTGGTGCACCATAGGATGGGAATGGGTCTTTCATTGTATTTACATTTTTGCTAACTTTGTCGATGATTTGTGTTGTTAAAGTGAATGTTTGTGGGCTAGTTGTGTGATTGGCTGTCTGCCGTGCACAGATATGCCGAGAGGTAGAGGACGTGGACGTGGCCGTGGAGGCCGGGGCCGTGGCCATGCCCAAGCGGAGCCACCTCTTGAGGTTCAGCAGGAGGCACCTGGTGCGGAGGTTGCTTCTGCTGAACATTCTGTAGCTAGAGATCCGGCAAGGTCTTCAGCCTTGCTGCAAGAGTTCATAGATGAAGTCCGTGCGCTTCATCATCAAATGCCGGCAGCCGCTGCTGCGGCTGTACCTGCTGCTGCCCCTGTTGCCGTCCCGGCCGTACAGGAGGCAAGAATGGGCCTTCGTGAGTGGTTGGCCCTGCGACTAGACACTTTTGACGGTTCGGGCACACCAGTCCAAGCTGCGGATTGGTTGCGCTACATGGAGAGGCAGTTCGAAGCCCTAGAGATGAGCTCTCTGATGAAAGCTCGCTTTGTGGCATTCGATTGAAGGGTCGAGCGACATCCGGTGGGAAGGGGTTCTTTCACCCGAGACTCCGCCTGAGGTCCCTTCACGGGAAATCTTCGCGGCAGTTCAAAGCGGTTTTACCTGCATTCTTTGTGGAGAGTATGGAGGTCGCCTTGTCGACCTTTGTGCGAGGAAGATGACCGTAGCGAGTACGAGGCGGGTTCAACAACTGATCCGCCTGTACCATCGGTCGCGAATAATGACCTTGAGAAGGCCAAAGGTTCGCGAGGCCTCAACTCCGAGTTCCAGCATGTCTTGGGAGCTACTGCACCGCGTGACTTTAGGTCCGTGGTGGAGCAGACTAGAGGGATGGAGCTGGAGATGCAGCTCACTAAAGGGCTGCAACCCTCTGGTAATCCGAGCGCTTCTGGTGGTGATCAGAAGAGAAGCTTTGCTGAAGGTGGTGGGTCATCTCAACGGCCCGCTCCTAAGAAGTCCAAGTGGGGCCAGCGTCCCCCACAATCGTCCAAGTCCAAGTCTGCGAGGACGTCTTCTTCGGTGCCTCGATCTTCATCAGTGACCCCAGCCTTGCGTCCTGTTCCAGGACAAGGCATGATCTGTTTTAAGTGCGGTGAGGACACCGTCTTTGCTGAAGTGTTCTGGACGGGAATCGCCGGCATTGTGGCACAGTGGGCCACAAAATGTTGGTTTGTCGTCAGAATCCCGCCAGCATCATCAAGTGGGAGCCAGTATCTTCATCTTCATCAAATTCTACACCTCGGGGGTCAGTCTAGATGATGGCGGCTGCCCCTGTGCTGCAGCCTCCTTTATCCTGGGCTCCACCTGCCGGGTACCATTGGCATCCTACACCGACTCCATTCCAGCATGCTACACCACCTCCAGTCCCGTTGCCACTAGAGCAGAGCGTTGGGGCTCTCGCTGCCCCAACACCACCCGGAGTCTACTCACTGCCTGCTACTGAGTCTGCGGGTCGACCTGACGTTGTGACAGGTACCCTGTTAGTGGACTCATATGAAGCGCTTGTTCTTTTCGACTCTGGTGCTACCTATTCTTTTGTGTCCCGGGAGTTTGTTAGGAAAGCCAAGCTGAGTGTTCAGCAAATTTCCCAATCGGTTGTGGTTAGTACACCAAAGGGAATCCTTGCTAGCTCCACAGTATGCCCGGGCTGTGTGGTTGCAATAGATGGCGAGGAATTTGTTGCCAACCTTATGGTGATTCAGTTAGAGCCATTTGATGTTATCCTCGGCATGGATTGGTTACATCGCTACCAAGCCGTGATTTCCTGCTTCTGGAGGACAGTCACTTTGCAAGCTCCTTCGGGGAAGGAGATAATCTTTCAAGGGAATGCACCCACGTGTTCCCTCTTCGTGTTGGCCAGCCTGTTCCCTGGCTGACGTACAATGAAGTCTGGGTTACTTCTAGCCCTTACGGAGAAGCCAAGTGCGCAGTTGCACATTGAGGATATTCTTGTGGTGCGTGAGTATCCTGATGTGTTTCCTGAAGAGCTTCCGGGTATGCCACCCAAGAGAGATGTGGAGTTCAGAATTGATCTTGTTCCTGGCACAAGACCTATCTCCATGTCTCCCTATCGTCTGGCACGACCCTTGCAAGAGGAGCTGAAAAAGCAGTTGGACGAGTTGTTATCCAAAGGCTTGATTCGTCGAAGTGTGTCACCTTGGGGAGCCCCTGTCCTATTCACTGAGAAAAAGGATGGGAGTTGGCGCATGTGTATTGATTACCGTGCTCTCAATCAGATGACCATCAAGAATAAATACCCATTGCCTCGCATCGAGGACCTGTTTGATCAATTGAAGGGAGCCAAGGTGTTCTCCAAAATTGATCTACAGTCTGGGTACAATCAAATCCGAGTGCGCGAGCAAGACATTGAAAAGACAGCTTTCTCCACAAGATATGGGCACTACGAGTTTACAGTTATGTCCTTTGGACTGACGAATGCCCCTGCTGTCTTCATGGAGACGATGAACAGCATGCTACACAAGTATCTGGATGACTTTGTAGTGGTGTTCATCGATGATATTCTGATTTATTCCAAGACGGAGGAAGAGCATGAGCAGCATCTGAGGCTCGTGCTTGAGACTCTGAGGAGGAATCAATTCTTTGCCAAACTGAAGAAGTGTGAGTTTTGGATTTCTGAAGTGAGCTTCTTGGGACATGTGATTAACCAGGAAGGCGTTTCAGTTGATCCAAGCAAGATTTCCACTGTCGTGGAATGGAAGAGGCCATCTAGTGTTAAAGAAGTGAGAAGTTTTCTTGGCCTAGCTGGTTACTACCGGCGATTCGTAAAAGACTTCTCACTCATTGCCAAGCCAATGTCTCAACTCACACGGAAGGGTGTGAAATTCCAGTGGACCGATGAATGTGAGCGCAGTTTCAACACTCTGAAGGAGAAGTTGGTAACTGCTCCTGTACTTACACTTCCTGAGCCAGGGAAGCGTTTCACGGTCTACTCGGATGCATCTCGAGTGGGTCTGGGTTGTGTGCTTATGCAAGATAATAAAGTGATCGCATATGCCTCGCGACAGTTGAAGAAGCATGAGCAGAACTACCCTACCCATGACTTAGAGCTTGCCG
Source organism: Dendrocalamus sinicus (assembly GCA_036346575.1). NCBI lineage: Eukaryota > Viridiplantae > Streptophyta > Magnoliopsida > Poales > Poaceae > Dendrocalamus > Dendrocalamus sinicus. The sequence goes on along the minus strand of JAYEVI010000179.1, from coordinate 75,289 downwards.
CAGTGGTTTTTGCTCTAAAAATTTCGAGGCATTACTTGTATGGTGAGACTTGTGATATTTTCACTGACCACAAAAGCCTCAAGTACATTTTCACTCAGAAGGAGCTGAATTTGAGGCAGCGGAGATGGTTGGAGTTGATTAAAGACTATGATCTCACTCTTCAGTACCATCCGGGCAAGGCAAACGTGGTTGCTGATGCCCTTAGTCGCAAAATGACACCCTCCACTCTGGAATGTCTCGTTGCCGACTTTGAACGGATGGGAATCTTCTATTGTTTCGTTGGTACAGCACAGGCTGAGATGTAGCTGTCACTGGAATCAGCAATCCCAGAGCGAGTAAAGGAGGCGCAAAAGCATGATCGGTTGCTACAGCAAGTGAGGAAGCGGCTTGATGAAGGTAAAACGGGGGATTTCAGCCTTGATGAGTTAGGTGCATTGCGGTTTAAAGGCCGCCTTTGCGTGCCGCAGAAGGCTCAAGTCAAGGATGAAATTTTGAGAGAAGCTCATCGTACCCCGTACATTGTGCATCCTGGTGAGACCAAGATGTACCGTGATCTCAAGAAGAACTTCTGGTGGAAGAGAATGAAAGTGGATATTGCCAAGTATGTGGCATCTTGCGGGGTTTGCCAGCAAGTAAAGGCTGAGCACAAGCGCCCCGCTGGGCTATTGCAGCCTTTGGAGGTTCCTCAGTGGCCATGGGATGATATCACCATGGATTTCGTAGTCGGCTTACCTCGTACCCAGCGAGGTAAGGATGCGATTTGGGTAGTGGTGGACCGGTTCAGCAAGTCCGCGCACTTCATCCCCATTCGCACCACGAACTCAGCGAGTGAGTTGGCACCCATTTATGTGCGAGAAATAGTAAGGTTGCATGGTGTGCCTAAGACCATAGTTTCGGACAGAGACGCCAAGTTTGTCTCCAAGTTTTGGGAGAGCTTGCAGAGCGCTCTGGGCACGAAACTCCAGTTCAGTACTGCTTTCCACCCTCAGACAAATGGACAGTCTGAACGTACCATTCAGACACTAGAGGGCATGTTGAGGTCCTGTGTTCTGTCTTGGAAGGGTAGTTGGGAGGATCATTTGGCACTCGCGGAGTTTGCCTATAACAACAGCTACCACTCCAGTGTTCGAGCAGCGCCGTTCGAGGTTTTGTATGGGCGAAAGTGCAGATCGCCACCGTGTTGGGGTGCGATGGCGAAAAGGTGTTTGGGACCGATTGGGTCCAGCAAGCGATGAGCGAGTGGCGAGATTAGACAGACCGCTAGCTGCCCGAGTAGGCGTAAGAGCTATGCGAGATGTCGAAGGCGAGAACTAGAGTTTAAAGTGGGGATCGGTGCTCAGAGTGTCTCCCACTAAAGGCATAGTGCGATTTGGTACCAAAGGAAGCTTAGCCCGAGGTACATTGGGCCATTTCCAATTCAGGAACGGATTGGAAAGTTGGCATATCGTTTGGATCTCCCTGACTCCTTGCGAGGAGTGCATGATGTGTTTCATGTGTCGATGTTGAGAAAGTATGTGCGAGATCCAGAGCATGAGATTGTGTTAGAACCGGTGTGCATAAAGCAAGACCTCACCTTCGAGTCCCGTCCAGTTCGGATACTGGAGGAATCAGAGAAGGTGTTGAGGCATAAAAAGATAAAGTATGTTAAAGTGCTTTGGGCTCATCAATCTGAGCGAGAAGCGACATGGGAGTTGGAGTCTCGCATGCGCGAGAAGTATCCGGACTTGTTCTCCATGGGTATGAGTTAATGTTATGTTATGTGCAATTTATTATATTTTGTTCATTCGTGTATATTGTTGAATGCTAGAATTCGGGGTCAAATTCTGTTAAGGGGGGTAGAATGTAATACCCCAAATTGCATAAAGGGAAACATTAGAGGTAAATAAAGGGGAGAGTATAGTTTTGCCGTCAGACCCATCAATTTTTAGAGTATCGATGTAGTGTCGCTCGCAGAGGTCCCAGACCACCCGGGACAGCTTGCACTGTCTAGAGAGCCGAGTAGCGCTCTCGAGGTTCCTGCACCGCCTAGGGGTAGTCGGCACCATCTCGCGACATAGGTTTTCTTCATCCGCAAATCCTTACCTTTATTACCGACTTACCGCTGCAGAGAGACCAACATAGCCTTGGACCAAAATGCCCTTGGGCAGTCATGTGTATGAGAGAGGAGTGGGAGGGCATCCGGTCATTTCACAGTGCAAAGGGCAGCCCCCAACCATGCCCATATATGCTAGTTCCATGCAGCAAGCCACATGTCCTCAACCCATTCTCTCGGTCAAGGTAAGCACAAAGCCAACCTGTAGCAACACTCCCTCCTTTCCTTTCACGGCCAAGCCCAGAGCAACCCAAGACCTCAAGCACTTCGGCACCACCGCAAGGAGGAGGCAAGCCGAAGAGGAGGAGGAGCTCGGAAGGCTGGAGCGTGAGGGCGACGCCAACGACACCGAAGTACATCGACGACGCTGAACCCACGCAAGCCACCCACTGACTATGTCCATTCCCCAACCCCATGGCACCACTTGAACGCATATAGAGTGAGAGTCGAAGTAGCGCTCGGTGGCCATGGCTGTGACCCTGGTCGGCCGAAGCAGCAACCTTGGACGACGAGCCGGAGGGACGAACAGGCGGCAGGGCACCGGCCGGCTAATGAGCAGCGGTCGATGAACCCGAGGAGGCCGTACCGAGGGGAGAGGGAGGAGAGGGGGCAGCCGGCGGCCGCGCCTCGCAGCTGCACGTGGGGAAGAAGCGGCGTCGGGAGGAGCGGCGGTGAGCCCAGGGGCGGCGGGCCAAGCCATCTGCGAGACGCCTAGCCGGCGGCCAGCCGGCGCGCACCCGTCGCCGCCTGGGAAGAGGGGCCGGCTGGGCGGCTGCACGCAAGGGAGAGGGGGAAGCCGAGGAGGCCGGTGGAGCCGCCGCCGGCGGGCCACGGGCCGGCGCCGCCGTGCCTAGCCGCGCTGCTCCGGCCTAGATCGGGCCGGCCATTCGGTGGCGCCACGAGAGAGGAGACCGGGGAGAGGAAGGAGAGGAAGTTAGAGGGTGGTGGGTGTGGCCGCGGCGGTGAGGGCCGGCCGGCCTTGCGCGCCGCGCGCGCTCAGGGAGGCCATTCGGCCATGTGAAGAATGGGGAGAGAGAGAGTGGGTAGGGGTGAGGATAAGGCCCTGTGGCCAAAAGCAAATGGGGAGGAGGCAGGCCATTCGGCGAACTGGTGAGAAGGAGAGAGAAGGAAAGAAAAGAAAAAGGAAAGAAAGGAAAGAAAAGAGAAGAGAAGGGGGAAAGAAAAAGAAAAGAGGAGAAAAAGAAAGAGAGAAAAAAATAATAAATAGGTTTGGTACCTACGCGACAGGTCCGTCAAGACCAGTGCGATTTTGCCCGAGGTCGGGGGACGGGGTTAGGGACGTTGCTCTCCGTTTAAGCTCGTGATTTTCGTTTTGCCGTTGAGTCGGGTTGATGTGTGCGCAGGTGGAGGTCCCGGGTCGGAGCCGTGCACGCGTCATCCCCGAGGCTAACCAGGCAAGTGCATTGTAAAGCGGTGAATTCGGGTAGTGATTTCGGTTAAAAATTGAATGATGATGCACTGCTTGTCTTGATGAGGTAAGTTGAATATTTGTGGATGATACATGCTTACCATGTTAGGGTAAGTTAAAGAGCTTCGGATTGCATAATGAGAAATGATGCACGGTAAATGTCGAGACATGCTATGTTGATATGCATAACTGATCTTGCATTGCATGCATGTCATGAAAAGAGAGAAAGTGGGTCTACGTTGAGTGGACGCTCCACGGGAGTGGAGCTGGGTCCCCGTATGAGAGTTACGGGCTACTGAGGTCCCCGTATGAAACAGGACGGGCTTGAGGTCCCCGCATGAATCAGGGCGGGCCTAGGTGGGCATCGACGGGTGCACACTCTGCTGTACCGGTATAGGCTAAAGAGTTGAGAAAGAAGTGCATGTGCATGTGCATGGTGAATAGTTCATCAGAACGTAAAGTGGTTAGATGAAAAAAGTGGTTAAATGGAAACGTGGTTAATGACAATGGAATGAATATGTCTAAATGAATGAACCTGTTATTTGCTGTTTTGTTTTGTACTTGCTGAGTCGGTGGACTCAGCCTTGCTTTGTTGATGTTTTTAGGTGACCGTTGAGGATGTCAAGCGCGGGCGGGAGTAGCACATGAAATAACGGTACGAACCAGAAGCACCGTTTGTATCACCTTTTGTCAGTGTACTTTAGCTGTGTTAGGCCAGAGTAATCAGTAAGAATGCTATGATGTATCTGAACGCAGTAATATAAATAAAGTAAATGTTGGTTCTAAATTCTCCTGTGTTGATGAAATGGTAAGAGTAGTAGAGGTGGTAGCATTCTGGCCCAGTGAGTGGGCGGGGTGTTACAGTGAATACGAATACGAATTTAAATACTCTCAAATACGAATTGAATGTTGTAATGAATACAAATACAAATCAATACCTACGCAATCGGTCGGATTCGAATATCCTCATAACTTATATAATTACAAGATATTTATTATACTTTATCCTCGTACATAGCACACTTAAATCATTCTAATTTATTATTTCACCTAAAGAACATGAATTCGCGCTAAACTATAAATACACATCCAGCTAATTAGCCATATTGCAATAAAATATGTATATTTTGTATCTATATTTTTATATGAATTCAAATATAGGTATAAATAGGGGAGAAATCGTTAATCGGGTAGAAAAATCTAAACTGTATTCTTATCATATTGAATATGGTAGTCGAATAGGACAGATAATTAGTATCCGTTTGACACACTGCTTGCCCCGGCGGTACCCAAACCTGCGGAAAAGGGTTTGAACAAGTTGCTGCATATTATACTATTTTGCGGAGTTTGGACACATCCAAGTTCCAGCCTAATATTCGTACGGGAAGGTCCATTCTGCCCCTCAATGGATCGAGTGCTAATACTTGCTCGGTGACTGGCCAAGGAGACGACTTTGCATCTGTGGAGTGGCAGCGAAAGTGCGAATTGAGGGAGTTGACTTCGCGTTGTGCTAGTGTTAGACCATGTGACTCGGTCTAGGTTATTTTGGTGATGAATAATTGACAATGGTTAATTGATGATGAATATTTGATAATATTGTTTAGCGTTGTTTTGCGAGTTGTGTTGCGTGTGTGCGGATTGACGTTGGTCAAGTTGGAAAGAACTTGTGCCGGGAAAACGTTCTTTGGTCTTTGCATGCGCAGGTTGAGCGTGGAGACGGTCATGGTCGGTGACGAGGAGGACCGGGACTAGGAGGGGAAATCTGAGGTCCAGGCGGTCAAGGAGGTCACGAGATGGTCAGGCTCATGCTTGGGGCGCATGGAGATTAAAGGTGGATGATGCGTGAAGAAGCTACGGGAGGTGCGGTCCTAGAGGCTTCGACACGTGATGAGTCGAAAAGTCAGAGGTGTAAAAACCCGTGTTAGGAAGGGTTTCGGGTCCCTTGAATAGTAATAGGCTAAAAGTCTGGTTAAAAAAATCTAGATCCAGTTGGACGACTGGTATTAGGATTAAGAACTGAGATTTGTATTTTCGGAGACGGCATCGTTTTAGAATCGGAGGCGAACTCTTGCCTCCTAATAAAAGGTGGGGCTGGGCCGAGAGACTAGGCACGGCTTTTGGGAACCAAGCGCACTTTTGTTTGGGTAGAGAAAAAAAAGTTGCGTACAGCTCTGGTCTCGATTTTCTGCAGCGTCCTGTCGTCTTCGCTTTACCATGTGCACCAGCGATTAATCTTTGCGTCTCGTCTCGTCTCGTCATACGCGGCAGCAACGGATCTTCATTGAATTTGTCTCGTCGCGCTCCAGAACCGTGAAAGAATCCGTGTGGGAGTTTACCATCCAGTGCATGCATCAGGCCTCACATGAAAAAAAAGGAAACGCTGGCAGTCCAATCATTGAAGCCGTGATTTGTTTTTTTTTTTGTGAACTGAGAAGAGAAGGAGATTAGGTGAGAAAAGGTAACTTTGTAAATTACGTTTTACCTTTTTGCTTAGTTATTTTTGGGGTTAGGCTTTTCAGATTCTGATGCATGCATACATATATATATGCCGATCCATCCGTGAGTCATTAAGTCACCACATGCATACATACATACATTGATTTTGTTTTGGCTAAATATTTGCATGTCTTGGCAGTTGGTTCAAGAAAACACAACTTCATTTATTATCTTTTAGTTAGCTACTGATAACTAGAAATATATATATATATATATTTCTTTTGCTTTTTGCTGTTATTGTGAGTTAAAAAATATATATATAGTAGTTAAAAACGTTCCACTACGCTCTGCAATCATTCACCCCCTCGATTGCCGTCAACGATCCTACAAGTGGTATCGAGCCAAGTTGCAATGGCATCAGATCGGGATCGTTTTCGGGTAAGCCACCGTTTTTTGATGGATCAGATTATCTTTATTGGAAGACGCGCATGGAGGTTTTTCTTCAAGCACAAGGTAATTCTATTTGGCAAAAAGTTGAACATACATATGATGTGCCTCCTGTTGTTACAATTGAAAATTCATCGATGTTGAAGCTAATGCTAAGGCTAGAAATATTTTGTTGCAAGGTTTAAGTAGAAACGAGTTTGTCGAATTGCTCACCTTAAATCTGCAAATAAAATTTGGACCACTCTAGTGATTATCATGAAGGATCTAAATCATAAAGGTGTGCGTCGAATCAATTTAAAAGGAGTATTCTAAATTTGAGATGAAACCGGAGAATCGTAGATGCTCTTTTGATCGCTTTAATAAAATTGTTAGTGATTTGCAATCTGTTGATGTCACATATTCGATTCGACAATGCCCACAAATTTTAAATGCTTTGGATATGTCTGTTTGGAATGTGTTAGTCACTACTATTAATCATTCTGTTAACATGGAAACACTCACTTTGAATGATCTTTATTCCAAGATGAAAACACATGAGATTGATGTCTTGGCCAGGATAAACAAGACTAATTCTTTGGGCTTAGTGACTAACCAAGCTGACGATTCTTCTAGTTCTTCTATTGTTTCTTTGTCTGCATTGTGCTCTATTTCAGATGAACAATTAAAAGAGATTCCAGAAGAGCAGCTTGTACTTCTCTCCAACAGGGTAACCAAGGCAATTAACAATATCATATTAAGGCGGAGAGGAGGTCCAATCAGATGCTATGAATGTGGTGAGCTTAACCACATCAAGATGAATTGCCCCAAACTGAGAAGCAAGGAGGTCAAAGATGACAAAGCACCAACTCGTCGCTCCCAAATCAAGATTGATCCAAACAAGAAGCGCAACTATCGCAAGGCAGTCAATAAGATAATTTCAGCACTTGATGAGATTATTTTGAGTGATGATGATTCTGAAAGCGATGATGAGGGCAATGAGAAGAAGGCAAAGGAGGTGGACTTCACAGGGATGTGTTTTATGGCCAATAGTGAGGAGCTCAATGATGATGATCTTTACAGTGATCCTGATGAGGTAAAACCTTCTTACACTGATTTATCTCGTGCTGTGCTTAGATTGACTGATGAGCTTAAGAAGTACAAAAAGAAAATTAAAAATCATGATTTCATTGTTGAGGGCTTAAATTCTGAAATCAATAGACTTAGAGCTTCTATTCCTGATGATGAATCTTGTGAGTCTTGTCAAGTTTTATATACTGAGTTGGAATCTGCTAGAACAATTAATGCATCAAACTTGGTTCAACTTAGTGATATAACTGCTAAACTTGATGAGTTGAGATTGGCACATGACTCTTGTGGTGAAAAGTTAAAACTTGCACACGATGAAATTGAAAAATTCAAGTTTAGCTGTCCTACATGTTTAGAGTCAGGTATTTCAAATACTCAATCTAAAACTTGCTTTAAATGTGATTTGTTAGAAGCTAGACTTAATTCATCACAAGAAACAATTCAACAGATGCTTTATCATGAGATATCTTCTTGCTCTAATTGTTCTAAGCTTAACACTGAATTAGAAGTTTTGACTAGACAACTTAATGATTTTACTGAAAAAGAAAGATTGGCTCAGTCTAGTGTTTCTAAAAATCTTGTGAATGAACCTGTTAAATGCACAACTTGTCCCACGCTAGCTAAAGAGAATGAGTACTTAAAAGACACTTTAGAGAGATTTTCTTTTGGCAAGAAAAATTTAGATATGATTCTAGACAAGTCAAAAACAAGTGTGAAGAATCGTGGTCTAGGATTTAATTTTGTTGAGCATGCCAAGAATAATCCTCCTAAGGTTATTAAGCCTCTTGAACCTGAAGAAATTGAAGTGAAACTTGAACCAAAACAAACTGTATTTAAATCTGCTGGCTTTGTGCAAAAATCATCAAATCATATCATAGGTGCTAGCTCATCTTCTCAAAAGAATTTTGCTAATGTTAAATTTCAATGCACCTATTGTGGAAGAGATGGACACTTGCATGAATTTTGCTTTAGACGTGCAAAGAAAGAGAAGAAGGAAAGATTGAATGCTTTGAAACAAAAACGTGCAATGTTTTTTGTTCCTAGAACTAATGTGAAAGCTAAGTTTTTTGAGAACTTTCATGATGGTTTTAAATCTGCTTCACATGCTAGATTGAGATTTAATTCAAATAATTCATGTTCTTTTCGGCATTCTGATCACCTACATGCACGTGATTTTGGTTCTAGCTTTGTTGCTCCTGTTCGTCGTGTGTCTCAGTACTGGATTCCTAGATCTTATTTTACTAACCCCAGTACTGTGAGACCGATGTTTCCTGTGATGTAAGAACAGCTGACAAGGATGGAGAACATGAGCTAGATTGTGTTCCAGTCTTTTACATCATTGCTTGATTGGAACACTTGATGGTTCTTCACTCCTTTGGGAGCTTCCAAGAGATTCCACTTTTTGAGAGACCATGTGGAAAAGGTGATGTTGTCTTACATCTTGTTAGATTCTCAAGTTGCTGATATTCTCACTACATCGCTTGATATTTCTCGTTTTGCTCATGTGCGGAGTGAGTTGGGGCTATGTCATCCAATGGGATTATTCTGAGGGGGAGCTTATGTTTAAAAATTTAGGAAGCTTTGTATATTACTTGTCAAATAAATCAATAAGTCCAAGCCATTGAAATTATTTGAGTTGTAGAGCTCTCTTTATCATATTTACTCATATGTTGTGTAGCTTTGATTATGATGGTTATAATTAATTTGCTATACTTGAACTAAAATATAACATGGCGTAACACTTTGACTAGATTGATTATAGATAGTACTCTATGATGTTCATCGAAAAGGATTAGCTTGATTGTGAGTCTTATTTTAAATCTTGGCTATGAGGCTCGTATGTTTCATATTGCAACCTTTTTATGATCACTCAATTTGGCATGTTATAAAAAAAAGCAAGAGACAATTGAAAAGATGTATGCTTCAAGCATGCCATGGTGAATAAAAAGAAAAAGCACAAAAGTGCGTAAAATAAAAAGAAGTATGCTTCAAGCATGCCACCATCTAAAACAAGAATGCTGCAAGCATTTTATTATGAAAAGAAGTATGCTACAAGCATGCCACATGCCTATGAATTGAGTGTGGAGCAATAGGTTGTTATATGAGACTGTTAGCTCGTTTGGATTTAAAATTTGCTTCACTTTTAGGCTTTGACTTTTTGTTGTTATATCTCATTGTGCTCTTTATAATTGGTTTGGTCATTGTTGAGATGCCTGTTATTAATATAAATTGTTTAATCATGCTCAAGACTGGTTTTGATATTGCTATATGATATATGACTTTATATGATCTAGATAGCTCTACTAAAAAATATGGCTTGGTTCTTTTATTTAATCAATGCACAATAACTTGTATAATCTACAAAGCTTCTTGAGTTTTACTCTCTTTGCTCCTTCTTAGAATTGTTCCTTTTCTGAATTTTCTTGATGATTACATTGCCAAAGGGGGAGAGATTTGGTACACTTCGGAGCTATTGGAGACATTTGCAAAAATTACCTCTCTTGTGTTGAGGGGGAGAGATTGAGATTTATGGCTTACAAAATATTTTTTTGGCTTCCGTTCTTCACTTATTTTTATTTGAAGCTAATTCATCATACAATCTTGTGGTGTTGTCAATGTATTCATCAAGGGGGAGATTGTTAGACCATGTGACTCGGTCTAGGTTATTTTGGTGATGAATAATTGACAATGGTTAATTGATGATGAATATTTGATAATATTGTTTAGCGTTGTTTTGCGAGTTGTGTTGCGTGTGTGCGGATTGACGTTGGTCAAGTTGGAAAGAACTTGTGCCGGGAAAACGTTCTTTGGTCTTTGCATGCGCAGTTGAGCGTGGAGACGGTCATGGTCGGTGACGAGGAGGACCGGACTAGGAGGGAAATCGAGGTCCAGCGGTCAAGGAGGTCACGAGATGGTCGAGCTCATGCTTGGGCGCATGGAGATTAAAGGTGGATGATGCGTGAAGAAGCTACGGAGGTGCGGTCCTAGAGGCTTCGACACGTGATGAGTCGAAAAGTCGAGGTGTAAAACCCGTGTTAGGAAGGGTTTGGTCCCTTGAATAGTAATAGGCTAAAAGTCCGTTAAAAATCTAGATCCAGTTGGACGATCGGTATTAGGATTAAGAACGAGATTTGTATTTTCGGAGACGGCATCGTTTTAGAATCGGAGGCGAACTCTTGCCTCCTAATAAAAGGTGGGCTGGGCGAGAGACTAGGCACGGCTTTTGGGAACCAAGCGCACTTTTGTTTGGGTAGAGAAAAAAAAGTTGCGTACAGCTCTGGTCTCGATTTTCTGCAGCGTCCTGTCGTCTTCGCTTTACCATGTGCACCAGCGATTAATCTTTGCGTCTCGTCTGCGTCTCGTCATACGCGGCAGAGAACGGATCTTCATTGAATTTGTCTCGTCGCGCCCGAACCGTGAAAGAATCCGTGTGGGAGTTTACCATCCATTGCATGCATCGGCCTCACATGAAAAAAGGAAACGCGCACCAATCATTGAAGCCGTGATTTGTTTTTTTTTTTTGTGAATCGAGAAGAGAAGGAGATTAGGTGAGAAAAGGTAACTTTGTAAATTACGTTTTACCTTTTTGCTTAGTTATTTTTGGGGTTAGGCTTTTCAGATTCGATGCATGCATACATATATATATGCCGATCCATCCGTGAGTCATTAAGTCACCACATGCATACATACATACATTGATTTTGTTTTGGCTAAATATTTGCATGTCTTGGCGGTTGGTTCAAGAAAACACAACTTCATTTATTATCTTTTAGTTAGCTACAGAATTAGAAATATATATATATATATATATTTCTTTTGCTTTTTTTTTATTGTGAGTTAAAAAATATATATATAGTAGTTAAAAAAACGTTCCACTACGCTCTGCAATCATTCACCCCCCTCTGATTGCCGTCAACGATCCTACAGCTAGCACTCCCGGTTTCTTCTTGCTCCATGGTCTAGCCCTCTCTCAATTCGGAATCACCACTCCGTTAACGTTCTGCTTTGGTTCCCTGTTAGGGTGGATTCCCCGGAAGCCTTGCAACGTCCAACTGGACAATAGGTAATCGATTATCGCTTCTCTTCCGTTTCTTTTCCCCTTCTTTTTCAATGTCCTCTCGTGTAATGTAATGTAATCTAGGTGTGCTGTATGATCTTCTTCCAAGCTTTTCTTGTGTATATAATTGGATCCGCACTATTCTGGACTAGTGTAGTAGTTAAGAAAAGCTCTTTTTCACACATTCAACACAATAAACTTTAACGTGCTGTGGGAAGAATTTTCTCCTATCCTAAGTGCTGGAAGGGTTCAGAGTGCACAATGTAACCATTGTGGGAAGCGCCTCAGCGGAAAAACTTCAGGAGGAACAAGCCATTTGAGCCGACATCTAAAGATTTGCACGGCACGGCCTATAATCGTGGGGTCGTCGAAAGGTTCTTCTTCACAGCGTAGTTCATCGATCTCAAATAATCGAACTTTGATGAAGAAAAGTCCCTTGAAGAGCTTACTAGAGCAATAATCTCCAACTCTTGCATTTTTTCAATGATTGACAGTGCAAGTTTTAGGAACTTTTTGGCCGGCATTAATCCTATGCTTACCACGGTGCCGCGAGCTACCATTGAAGAAAGATTTCTGGGCATTTTTCATGAAGAAAAGTTGAAACTGAAGGAGAAAATAACATTGACACATGGGGGAGTTTTCCTATCACTAGCAAATTGGGAACATAGATTGGAACAAAACTTTGTATGTTTGAGAGTGCAATTTATTGATGATGACTGGACGATGAATAGACGAATCCTAAGATGTGTCTGTTCACGCATCGGTGAATATTTTGTTGATTACTATTTGAGCTTGTTGCCCGATTGGAATTCCTTCAGGAACCTAGACACTTCCCTTTTTGAGCATCATGCAAAAGCTGCCAAGGCTATGGTAAAAGAAGCAGTTCATGACTTGAGTCTTAAGCAGAAGCTTTTAGGATTAACACTTGACTGCGCTGCTGATGACAAGGTAACATTGGACTTGGAAGAGAATCTTTCAGCACAGAATTATCTTCTTGCCAAACGCAAGCTATTAACTATCCCTTGCATAGTAAATGCACTTCATAACCTTTTTGGCTGGGAACTCAATGACTTTGTTCTGGAAACAAGTGTATCTTGTTTTCGCTACATGACATTCTCCCCAGTGCGCAAGAAGAAATATGAAGAAATTCTTTCAAAGCTGCGCCTAAGTCGTCCCTCTTTTGGATCGAAAAGATGGTACCTAACTTTCTATTCATTAGAGGCTGCGTTGCAGTTCTTCAAGGCATTCCCCAATATTGAAGAGGTGGACCCTATGACACATCTTAAGCCATCTCCTGAACAACTAGAAGCAGCAGAAAGCTTTTGCAAGATTGCATGGCCGATCTATCATGCAATCAAATTAGTTTCCAGCCCTGGCTATCCGACTTTCAATTCATATTTCCATGCATTATGGAGTTTGAGGACAGCTCTGCAGGAATCATCTAGAAAGATAAACATCAAGCGCATTCTCGATGTTGAGGAAATGCAGAGAGAGTTTGACAAGAATTGGGGAAAATGGTACATCTGGCTGTCTCTGGCTGTTGTTCTAGATCCAAGATACAAAATCAGATTTGTTGAACTTCACTTTTGATGAACCATGTGGAGGTGACCACATGTGTATGATGAGTAATTGACATTGGTTATGTTTAGTCGAGTTTGGTTTGAGTGGTTCGGAGTCGAGTCATTGCGTGGCGCAATTGGACTCGGTCGGACTTTGGTCAAACTTGGTCGTATGGGATTAGGCTGTTTATTCCGTTGATTCGACAGGTTTGGACTTCGTCATGGTAAGTATGATGTTATTTATGCTTTCATGTATCGAGCGGTGCTATGTGACGTGTTTCTGGTCTGTGTGGCTGCAGGATGTCGAGGCGGAGTCGTGGCGAGACACGGTGGACCGGACTAGGCGCAGGTGGCGCTGAGGTCAGAACGGTCGGGATGTGTCGAAGACGACGTGGACTCGAGGTGGTTGCGAGGCGTGCGAGGCAAGGAGCGCGGAAGCTTCCCAGAAGGTGCACGAGGGGCGAATCGGGAAATTCGTGTGGCTGCACAAGCGGGAGCGGGCTCCATTGGAGTTAGCGGGCGTAACGAGGCGGAAACCCGTTAGCCATGAGGCTATAAATAGATTGGAGGGGCTGCATGCCCACTTGAACACTTGGAGAGAAAATTAGGGTTTGCTAGAGTCAAAAGAGGCTTTGATGGCTTGCTTTGGCTTTAGGCTTTAGTGGGTGAGAGTGGTTAGAGGAAGCAGAGTGTGTTCCCTCTGTGCTCTCTGGTTGTCTGTTCGTAGCTTTGCCAGTGTGGTGTTCCCCTTCTCCAAGCATGTAGTGTGTGATTCTTGAGAGGGAGAGGGAGATGAGGGATTGAGAGACTTGTGATCAATCTTCTTGTTCTAATGTCCAGGCGTATGGGGACTCCTCTGTATTTCTTTTGATCTAATGAATGAAATCTGAAGTTTGCATTCCCTGTTTCTTATTTTTCCTTCGATGCTCTATTCTGGTGATTTGTGAGTTTTTGAGTTTCTTGTTGTTTGATGCTGGGAAGTGCCAAAATGGGTTGCTCTAGGTTGGGATATGGCCTCAAGATCATTTGATCGAATTCCCAAGAGCATACTTCGCTTAATCTCAGATTTCTCATTTTGAACCTCCCCTGTTCATATGTTGTCTTCTAGGGTTTTGGTCCAGATCTTGATTCCCTTGAGGAAATGACTTGATTTTTGGGCTAATAGGTCCTTTGGTTATTGCTTCCATGTCTGCAAAATTTCATTAGCAAAGGATTAAGGGTTTAGGAGAAATTTGGCCTTTTTGGTTCAGCTCGTGCAAAATTTCAGAATTGTGTCTTTTCTAGGGTTTTGAGTTAAATCTTGATTCTCTTTGCAAGATGAATTGAAACTTGGTTTCCAGAGTCTTAAGGCTATCTATTAGATATCTGGAAAGTCTCATTAGCAAAGGATTTGAGACCATGGAGAAATTTGAGTTTTTGAGTGCTCCTCTCTGAAGATTTTCAGATTTCGGTCCTTTCTACAATTTGGGGCTGTTCTTAATTCCCTTCTCGAAAAATGACGAAACTTGGCATGCAGATTCCTATGGCTATTAAGTAGCTATCCTCAAAGTTTCGTGGCCAAAGATTCAAGGATTGAGTGGGAATTCAAGTTTTTGTAGCTGCTGCCAGTAACTTTTAGTTTCTTGTGCAAATCTGAAATTCCTCATGTTGAGTTGGATTTTTGTGGTCTCTTAGGTTCCTTGGGCTGGTATAATTATTTCCTTGTTATACTGGACCAAGAGAACAAATGGAAGTCTCAATTCCTTTGGTTTTGTGAAGCTTCCAAATTATCTTCTAAAAATCAGGTTTGGATTTTTTGCCCGAGGGATGATCTGACTTGTGCTTGTCGGGGGCTGAGTTTTTCGAGAGTGTCGAGCGTCATTCACCCCCCCTCTGTCGCTATTTCGGTCCAACAATTGGTATCAGAGCCGGTTAGCTCTAATCAATAGATCTTAACCGGTCTCAAGAGCCATGGCGACGGACAAGTACTCGACCAAGCCGCCTGTCTTCGATGGCATTGACTACCCCTTCTGGAAGAGCCGAATGGAAACGTACATCCAGGCTCAGGGGTACGCCATCTGGCGCAAGGTCAAGGTCCGGGTTGTTGTTCCTGCCGATGAGAACATCAATGTTGGAAACATGCATGATGTTGAGGCAAACGCTAAGGCAAGGAACATCATAATCGAGAGCCTGAGTCGTAGCGAGTTCGATCGCATCTCCCACCTGTCGTCCGCCTACGATATCTGGGTGACCCTCGACGCATACCATGAGGGCACCACCCAGATCAAGACGGTTCGACAGGACCAGTTCAAGCAAGAATACAACAAATTCGAGATGCTTGCTGGTGAGTCCCTAGATAAGTGCTTCGCACATTTTCACAAGATCTTGAGCAACCACCGAGCGGTCGGTCTCACATACCCCGACTCGGACAACGCTCGTCAGATGCTTGCGGCACTCGATCTGCGTGTGTGGGAGATGAAAGTGACCACCATCAAAGACACGACAGACCTCTCGACCTTGACTCTTGACGCGCTGTACTCACGCCTCAAGACCACGAGATTGACGTTGTCTCTCGTAGGTTGAAGTCACAGTCGTTGGCTTTGGTCACCGATCCCAGTTCAGCTTCTGGTCTCTCTTCTGAGTCCTCTTGCGGTTTCTCCCTTGCTGCTCTCTGTGACATAACTGATGATCAGTTAAAGCAGCTTGCGGATGAACAGCTTGCCCTCCTTGCTCGAAGATTCTCCCACGCTTACAAAGGGAGGAGCGACAGAAAGAGAGGAGGACCTGTGATTTGCTACAAGTGTGGTGGCCCCAACCACATCCGAGCAAACTGCCCCAAGCTTGGGAAGGGCAAAGGTGACTACGGCGGTTCGGGCAAGAACGACTACACTGACAAGAACCGCAACACGAAGCCCTTAGCACCTGCTCAAGGCAAGAAGAAGTTCCGCAACTTCGGCAAAGCCAAGAAGCTCTTCCACCGCGTCCTCACCGCTTTCGACGACCTCGACCTCAGCGAGGTGAAGGGATGGAGCAACGACGATGGGACGGGTGACCAAGAGCCCAAGGATGGCGGCGACGACTTCTCCGGCATGTGCTTCATAGCCCTCGAGGGCGAACTGAGCGACAGCGGGCTTTGTCCAAGAGATCTCTGACAGCAAGGTGATTCCACCTGTTGCTTCGGCCTCTCAGAAGGCGAAGCCTCTTTGTGCTACTTCCACCTCTCAGAAGGTGAAGTACCACTGCACCTTCTGTCAGAAGGATGGGCACTCGATCGAGAGATGCTTCAGGCACGCTAGGATTGCGCGAAGAGACCGTGCAGAGGTACTTTGGCGTATTCAGGGTCAGCCCCAGATCCTGAGTGCACCTAAGACTAGCACGAGGTCCAGGTTTGCTTCTGACGTGTTTTGGCAGCATCGAGGACTTGGTTTTTCTGAGTCTTCTGGTTTGCATCCTCATGCTGCTCCGGGTCGTGACTTCCGCCGTCCTGAGGGTACATCTCGTTTCCCCCGTCGAGACAGTTACCCACGGCGTGATCAGCGTGTTGCCGGTGTTCCGACTCGCTCTCCCGTAGCAGTCGGACCCCGCAACAGCTTCAGGTCTGCTCATAGACCTTCTGCTTCTTTGAGTCACGGAGAGCGTAGGGTAGATAGAGGTCAGTCGTGTTTGACTACTTCATCTGCTCCACGTGTTACTCGGTATTGGGTGCCAAAATCTCTCTTGATACAGCTTCAGGTCTGCTCATAGACCTTCTGCTTCTTTAAGTCACGGAGAGCGTAGGGTAGATAGAGGTCAGTCGTGTTTGACTACTTCATCTGCTCCACGTGTTACTCGGTATTGGGTGCCAAAATCTCTCTTGATTTATCCCAGTACTGAGACTTTACTCTCTGTTTGACTCAGGTTCGCCGGGTAGGGAAGGAGAAGGTTTGGCTTGTAGACTCCGGTTGTTCTCGTCATATGACCGGAGACTCCCGTTGGTTCTCCTCCCTAGCCCGCGCTCCAAGTGATGAGACGATCATCTTCGGAGACGCTTCGTCTGGGCGCGTCATCGCCAAAGGTACTGTGCATGTTAATGCTTGTTTTATTCTTAAGGATGTTGCCTTGGTTAGTAAGCTGCATTACAATTTGCTTTCCGTTTCTCAGCTTACCGATGAGGGTTTCGAGGTGAGCTTCAAGAAAAACGCTTGCAAAATTCTTGATTCTTTGGGTAGTCTGGTTTGCGGGATTTCTCGTTTTGGGAGGATCTTTCGTGCTGATTTTTCTGAGTCTTCTGGTGATCCTCTCAGGTGTTTAGTTGCTTCTGAGTCCCGCGACCTCTCTTTCTGGCATAGGAGACTTGGTCATATTGGATTTGATCATTTGACTCGAGTTAGCGGCCACGATCTCATTCGTGGTCCGCGAAACTCAAGATGGTCAAAGATCTAGTTTGTGCTCGCGTCGCACGCACGGCAAGATGGTTGCCGCTTCTCACGCTCGGTCACGATTATTATGACCGATGCAGGGACAATGCTCCACATGGATACAAAGTGGGACCACTGAGTGCGATCAGCGGGAGGAAGTGGTATGTTCTTGTCGTGGTCGATGACTTCTCGAGATTTTCTTGGGTGTTTTTCTTGGCCTCGAAGGATGAGACATTTTCACATTTCTGAGGTCTTTTCGGTAGGCTTTCTGTTGAGCTTCCGGGTGCCTTACGAGCGATCCGCAGTGACAATGGCACGGAGTTCAAGAATTCCTACTTCTAGAGGTTTTGTGATGAGACAAGTGTAGAGCACCAGTTCTCTTCTCCGCACGTCCCACAGCAAAATGGCGTTGTGGAGAGAAAGAACCGTACCTTGGTCGAGATGGCCAGGACGATGCTTGATGAGTACTCTACACCGCGGAAGTTTTGGGCTGAGGCTATAGCCACCGCATGCCATGTCTCAAATTGAGTTTTTCTTCGGGCACACTTGCACCGCACTTCTTATGAGTTGAGATACGGGCGAAAGCCCAGCGTCTCTCATTTTCGTGTGTTTGGTTGCAAGTGCTTTATTCTGAAGTCTGGGAACCTAGATAAGTTCGAGTCACGTTCTTGTGATGGTATCTTTCTAGGTTACTCGCCTTCTTCGTGGGCTTATAGGGTTTGGAACCGCGAGTCTAGTAAAATGGTAGAGACCTGTGAGGTGACCTTCGACGAGGCCAGTCCGGGAACTAGGCCCGATATCTCAGATTCTTTAGAGTAGTCTGAGCTCATCTTTGTGGATGATGAGGATGATGGAGATGAGGGATGTCTACCCGATCCAGTCCTTCATCCACCCCTTGAGGTGCCGTCTTCTACTGCACCTCGAGGTGATCAGCCTCTGCCTACCGCTTCTTCTGGAGCTAGTGGCTCTGTTCCTACCTCGTCAGCACATGAGGTAGAGGCTACTTCTTCATCTCATCCAAGACCTCCTCGACATATCCAGAAAAGGCATCCTTTAGAGCAGATGATTGGAGACCTCTTCGAGCATGTGACCCGCTCAAAATCTGGCTTATCTCAATTCTGTCTCCATTCTGCTTTCATTGCCTCCTTTGAGCCCAAAGATGTTTCTCATGCTCTTTTCGACGAGTCTTGGGTCAATGCCATGCATGAGGAGCTAGAAAACTTCGAAAGAAACAAGGTCTGATCGCTTGTCGAGCCCCCACGAGGTCACAATATCATTAGGACTAAGTGGGTGTTTAAGAACAAGCAGAGTGAGGATGGTGTGGTTATTCGAAACAAGGCTAGACTGGTAGCTCAGGGGTTCTCCCAGGTTGAGGGTCTAGATTTCGAGGAGACCTTTGCCCCTGTAGCTCGACTTGAGGCCATTAGAATTCTGCTTGCCTTTGCAGCTTCTAAGGGTTTCAAGCTTTACCAGATGGACGTCAAGAGTGCCTTCCTTAATGGAGCATTGAGGAAGAAGTCTACGTCAGACAGCCTCCAGGTTTCGAAAACCCCAGATACCCAAACCATGTCTTCAAGCTTTCCAAAGCGTTGTATGGACTTAAGCAGGCCCCCAGAGCTTGGTATGAGAGACTTAAGTCCTACTTGTTGAGTCATGGGTTTGAAATGGGTAAAGTAGATAAGACTTTGTTTATCCGTAGGCCTGGCAATGACCTTTTGCTCGTCCAGATCTATGTTGATGACATTATATTTGGTGGCTCTTCCCATGCTCTGGTTTCACAGTTCTCGGATGTCATGAGCACCGAGTTTGAGATGAGCATAATGGGCGAGTTGACTTTCTTCCTTGGCTTCCAAATCAAGCAGACTCGGGAGGGTACCTTCTTGCATCAAGGCAAGTACACTCGCGACCTCTGAGCAACCGACATGAGTGATGGGAAGCGGTGTCAACTCCGATGGCTTCTACACCTATCTTGACCTGGATGAGGATGGCGAGCGATTGATCGAAAGAGTACGTAGTATGATCGGCTCCTTCTTTACCTCACGCCTCGAGACCGGACATACACTTCTCCGTGTGTGCGTGTGCTCGTTTTGAGCTTCTCTCGCGTATCTCACCGCCAGAGCGGTGAAGCGCATCTTCGGTACCTTCGAGCTACCATTGACTATGGTATCGGTACTCTTCCTCATCCTATCTTTCCTTGAGAGCCTTCTCGGATGCGGACTTTGCGGTGTAGGATAGATAGGAAGAGCACCTCTGCACCGCCAATTCATTGGCATTTCTCTCGTTTCTTGGTCCTCGAGGAAGCAGTCCGGTGTTGCGCAGTCCTTCGCAGAGGTCGAGTACGTTGCTGCAGCTAGTTGCTGTAGCCAAGTGCTTTGGATGGCTTCGACCCTGCGGGACTTTGGGTTGGTCATAGACAGTGTTCCACTTTTTTGTGATAACACTTCTGCGATTAACATTGCTAAAAACCCAGTGTAGCACTCCCGGACTAAGCATATTGATATTCGCTTTCACTTCCTTAGAGACCATGTAGAGAAAGGCGATATAGTGCTCCAGTTTGTGGAGAGTGACCACCAGTTGGCTGACATCTTCACCAAGCCATTGGATAGTTCGAGGTTTTCAGCTCTGCGAGGAGAGCTTGGGGTGGTTTGTCCTTATGGACTGTAGTGAGGGGGAGCTTTGGGCTTTACTGCTTTACTATATTGATTATGCTTTTGTCTCATTTCTGTCGCTTTGCACTCGGGGTGCATCGGGCTTAGTCCTTCTAGCATAGGTTAGAGTGATTCTCTTGTCTAGTTGCTTAGATTTCTTACTCTTATCTTATGCTTGCAGGATGCTTCTTATTAGCTGTTTCTTATCTCACTAGATTGAGCTCACTCACTTCTTGTAGGATCTAGCGAGGGTCGGGCCACCTCGAATAGGCAGTGCGTGTTTGCTCTCTAGTGTGTGGTTTACTGATCGACTAATAGTCCCGAGTCATATGGGGGTAGATGAGAGTCGTTCTGAGCCATAGTATCCTCTATATCTTATCTATGCTTTAAGGATTGCTGTTTGGTCTTCTTTGCCAGCTTCTCGATTTTATTGCTTTGGTTCAGGGGGAGTTCATTTGGGAGCATCCGAGCTTAATTCGACATAACTCAACTTGAACTAAAAAGCTGCATCTTATGTTGAGGGGGAGCTGGATTTTCTGCATTTTCAGCATTTTTGCATTGTAAGATAACTACATTGAGCCCTGATTATTATCCTGTTATGACATGTTTACAATGCTTTACACCTTGCCATGCCTTATGCTTAAGTTGCTAGATTGATCATGACTTCGTATGTGTAGACTAGCTTTTGCCATGATAAGTCAATTAAAATTGCTCAACTTGAATTAAAACTTGTCATGCTAGCATTTGAGTTTAGTCTTTCTTGAGCTATCCCTTTATGATTCATGCCATGTCAAATAGACTGAGTAGAGCGTTGAATCTTTCATTGAGCCTTAGATTAAGCTATATTAGTTCTTGATGATGCATAAGTTAGTACAACATGTTTAAAAAGCAAAATGATCTCTGTTGTGCGAAAAAACTGACACTAGGCATGAACTCAGGGGGAGTTTTGGATGACCTAGACTATCTTCTTAAGCTTCTTGCTTGGAGTAGTCGCATAAGGCTTGAGATCTAGCACATAACAAAAATTGGGTTGAAAACGACCATATGCTTTCAAAAGACAATGTTTTATGTGCTCAATTTGTTTAAGCTACAAAAAGAACTAAGTACGTGAACAAATGTTTCATACTTGAGCGTATAGCACTCTATTTGGTCTCAATTGTAGCTTCTTAGTTCTACTCAGCTTATTGACATGGCCTGCATCATCCTTGGATATCTCTAGTTAGACTTTGCTTATTGATGACTTGACATGCTCATAAATTGCATTACATTTCAGATCGTCATCTATGTGTTCTAGCTAGGCTATACATATCCTGTCATGATCTAGATAGCCTTTTATTGAGTTATGGCTTGGTGTAGTTCATTATGGTCATTATGGATAATTCTCATGGCTCAACATTCCTAGAAATAATTAAACTTCAGCCATTTCGTCCATGTTTGTGATCTTATTCTCTCTTTTGCATTCTTGATGTGTTTATTGCCAAAAGGGGGAGAATAGAGAAGAAAAAGCTGGTTTGGGTTCCTTTTAGAGCTTTGGAGAACAATTTGCTCTTTCAGGTGTTGCTCCAATGTTTCCTCTGTCAACATGGTCATTTGTTTCATTCCCGTCTTTGGACCATGTTGGATTCTTCAAACTCAAACTCTTCTTTGCGCTTTTTCGGGGTTTGTCAATATACTCATCAAGGGGGAGATTGATGAACCATGTGGAGGTGACCACATGTGTATGATGAGTAATTGACATTGGTTATGTTTAGTCGAGTTTGGTTTGAGTGGTTCGGAGTCGAGTCATTGCGTGGCGCAATTGGACTCGGTCGGACTTTGGTCAAACTTGGTCGTATGGGATTAGGCTGTTTATTCCGATGATTCGACAGGTTTAGACTTCGTCATGGTAAGTATGATGTTATTTATGCTTTCATGTATCGAGCGGTGCTATGTGGCGTGTTTCTTGTCCGTGTGGTGCGGGGCGTCGAGGCGAGTCGTGGCGAGACACGGTGGACCGGACTAGGCGCAGGTGGCGCTGAGGTCAGAACGGTCGGGATGTGTCGAAGACAACGTGGACTCGAGGTGGTTGCGAGGCGTGCGAGGCAAGGAGCGCGGAAGCTTCGGAAGGTGCACGAGGCGCGGTCGAAATCGCGTGGCTGCACAAGCGGAGCGGGCTCCATTGGAGTTAGCGGGCTTAACGAGGCGGAAACCCGTTAGCCATGAGGCTATAAATAGATTGGAGGGGCTGCATGCCCACTTGAACACTTGGAGAGAAAATTAGGGTTTGCTAGAGTCAAAAGAGGCTTTGATGGCTTGCTTTGGCTTTAGGCTTTAGTGGGTGAGTGGTTAGAGGAGGCAGAGTGTGTTCCCTCTGTGCTCTCTGGTTGTCTGTTCGTAGCTTTGCCAGTGTGGTGTTCCCCTTCTCCAAGCATGTAGTGTGTGATTCTTGAGAGGGAGAGGGAGATGAGGGATTGAGAGACTTGTGATCAATCTTCTTGTTCTAATGTCCAGGCGTATGGGGACTCCTCTGTATTTCTTTTGATCTAATGAATGAAATCTGAAGTTTGCATTCCCTGTTTCTTATTTTTCCTTGATTTGTGAGTTTTTGAGTTTCTTGTTGTTTAATGCTGGGAAGTGCCAAAATGGGTTGCTCTAGGTTGGGATATGGCCTCAAGATCATTTGATCGAATTCCCAAGAGCATACTTCGCTTAATCTCAGATTTCTCATTTTGAACCTCCCCTGTTCATATGTTGTCTTCTAGGGTTTTGGTCCAGATCTTGATTCCCTTGAGGAAATGACTTGATTTTTGGGCTAATAGGTCCTTTGGTTATTGCTTCCATGTCTGCAAAATTTCATTAGCAAAGGATCAAGGGTTTAGGAGAAATTTGGCCTTTTTGGTTCACCTTGTGCAAAATTTCTGAATTGTGTCTTTTCTAGGGTTTTGAGTTAAATCTTGATTCTCTTTGCAAGATGACTTGAAACTTGGTTTCCAGAGTCTTAAGGCTATCTATTAGATATCTGGAAAGTCTCATTAGCAAAGGATTTGAGACCATGAAGAAATTTGAGTTTTTGAGTGCTCCTCTCTGAAGATTTTCAGATTTCAGTCCTTTCTACAATTTGGGGCTGTTCTTAATTCCCTTCTCGAAAAATGACGAAACTTGGCATGCAGATTCCTATGGCTATTAAGTAGCTATCCTCAAAGTTTCGTGGCCAAAGATTCAAGGATTGAGTGGGAATTCAAGTTTTTGTAGTTGCTGCCAGTAACTTTCAGTTTCTTGTACAAATCTGAAATTCCTCATGTTGAGTTGGATTTTTGTGGTCTCTTAGGTTCCTTGGGCTGGTATAATCATTTCCTTGTTATACTGGACCAAGAGAACAAATGGAAGTCTCAATTCCTTTGGTTTTGTGAAGCTTCAAGCCTTATCTTCTGAAAAATCAGGTTTTTGGATTTTTTGCCCGAGGGATGATCTGACTTGTGCTTGTCAGGGGTTGAGTTTTTCGAGAGTGTCGAGCGTCATTCACCCCCTCTGTCGCTATTTCGGTCCAACAACTTTAATCAGGCTTTTGGTCATGATGCTAACATGTACATCTCTGAAGTGCGTGGAAAGATTTATGAGCTCTTTATTCAATACTCTTGCCATGCCAATCAGGAAAGTATCGATATCTTAAACCGGATAATCAGTGATCTACATTTCGATATTGATGTTTTCAATCATTGGATGACACGAGTCAGAGTAACAATGACGAGCCAGAAGGAAATGAGGAATTTAAAGAGCTTAATGAGTACCTCAGAGGGGAACTTTGTCCTCAAAATGATAATTTTGACATTATGAGATGGTGGAAGGACAACACTTGGACGTATCCGACTCTTGCAAGTCTTGCACGTGACGTTTTAGCAATACCTGGGTGTGCAGTCTCGGCTGATTCTGCATTCGATGAATGCGATAGTCGGGTCACCTTTTTGAATAGAAAAGTGCGCCCTGAGAAAGTTGAAGCTCTCATTTGCACGCAGGATTGGATCAAATCTTCAGGTAAAAACCTCTTTCCACATGTTGTCAAACTACTTCATTTACCCGATGAGGACTTGTAACTCAAATGTTCTTCTCAAACAGAAACAAGTGATCCAAATGCAGATAGTGGAAATAGTATTATTCCTATTTGAATCATGTTGAGGTAAGTTTGCCACCTTCAGGCCCTCTGCTTCAGAATTCTATATACGTAGTTTTTTGAACTTGCCATATTTTCACTTGACTTCTTTACTTTCTACAGTTTCAGGCAGCTCTCTTGGCTCTAGTTTGCTGTGGTGCAGTGAGTAGGGTTGAGTTGTTTTGCTGCTGTCAATCTGACGATGCTACGACTGTGTATGATTTTCTTTGTGCTGCTTGATGCAGTGATGTTCATGCATGCTTCAATAAATGGATTTGCTTCCTGATTGTCAAATTGATGCCTGTTAGTGGCGCTTTATCATGTATTTTCCTGCATGCCTGTTGGTGGCTGCTTGTCATGTATTTTCTTGCATGCTTCAATTGATAGATTGCTTCCGATTACCCCGTTCATGGATTTTTTTGTTGATGAACTTTGTTATTGGTATTATTTCTAGTTAGCTACCTCGTTTTTCCGAGTGGGCAGAGCTGAAAACTGGACATAGGAATGTCCAAATTTATAAATTAGGACATTTTAGCAGTGGCTTCACGTGCACTAGCAAATTGTCCTAATCCTGTGTTTACGATTGTTCGAATTGGTATTGTAGGATTGTCCTAATTTGGATTTTCGTACATACTACAGAACATTTGTTTTAGAGCCGGTTGGGCCTTGAGATTAGGAATGTCTGAATCTACTGATTAGGAATGTCCGAATTGTGAAATTAGGAATGTTCGAATTTCGCTATAACGGCTAGTTTACACGTGGATTTCAGACTAGCAAATTAGGAATGTTCAAATTGGGGAGTTAGGAATGTCCAAATTTGCATTTTTCAGAACATCTCATTTCCTACAGCTCTATTTGTTCGGGGAGCTATGAATAGATGTCTTGGGCAAACCTTTGAGAGCCCTTGCAACTCCAATTGCATATCCTTGAGCTATAGCAATCCTCGTACTCTCTAGTGCATCTCACTCATGTTCATGGGAGGATTTGAGAGCTAGTGAATATCAAGTCCATTGCATTGCATTGTTTGATTTTCTTGGCACTTGATTGAGGTCAAGTGAACTACGTGGACTTGTTATTCATGGTGATTGCCACCTCCTAGACGGCTTGGAGGAGGTAGTGCCCTGTGATCTCTTCAAACAGATTGTGAAGAGGCCCAGTGTTTGTGAGTAGCTGATGCTCGTCATACCGGAGAGGAAAAGAGCAACTACTAGTGGATTGAGAGGATAGGCTCGTGTATAGAGCCGACTCATGTGTAAGCACCTCAATGTTGAACAGAGGAGACCGACAAGTTCCGAGACTCAGACTGCAGGATACATCGCCTTGTCTCCATTTGTGTGGCTTACTCTTGTGCTCCTACTTTGTGCTATTTACTTGTATAGATATTGAATTGATTACTTGTCATCTTTGGGTTGCAAAACTTAGCTAGTGACCAGACTTTGTGTGTTTGTGCGCTTAGTGAACCTCTTGCCCAGATAGGATTTGATTATTGAATTATGCAAAACCGTTTTATTTCTTATTGCATAGAATTGGTTTTAGCCAAAAGATTTAAAAAGACATATTCACTCCCTCTAGATCGGCATCCTTGATTCTACAGTCTTGGAGACTTGTCGGCACAAAGGACATGTTTGATGTGGCCATCCTCTTGTTCCTAACCTATGTGCCATCCAAAGTCTGTTTTGAATAGCTGGCCATGCAAAGAGTTTACATTTGTGCGGTGCCCAGCTTTTTCAAACCAATGGGTCCATTGAAATTTTTATTGCTCCAAGGAATTGTGCCTTATATGCTGATTGCGGGCCTGTTCGTTTTGGCTGCGGCTTATGGCTTTTGGCTGAAATTTTTAAATTTTGGCTGTTTACGGTACAGATTACGGAAAGATCGATACTCATTTGCGATTTTGGCTGATACAGATGTTGGGCTTTTAACGTATACTATGTTTAACTTGTAGACCCCGTCTTGAGAAAATATTCCGTTTAAAAGTTAGGTACTGTAGCGGCTGCGAAAAGCCGGCTGGCTTGTTGCCTGCCAAACAGGCCCTGCGTCGAGTATACTCCACTCGTAGTCCTTGTCCACGCGATGCCGTCTTCCGTGTTCCCGCCCAAAGCTATTGTGAAGATGGTGTCACACGAGGTGTGGTTTTTTGTTTTTTTTTGGTGGACTTTGGCTTCTCTAGAAGCCAAAACAAACAGGACATCTTCTCCAAACGGTTTCTCGAAGCTTTTTCTCCAAACAATTTTTCAAACCCAAAACCACATGCGCTATCTGCGTCGACGTCACCACTGTGCACCATCATCCTGAAAAGCACAAAAATTCACCAGCCACAGCTCAAAAGGGCAGGGCTGATATCCCTCCCATTAGTTTAATGTCTTGTATACATTTGCTGTAATACCTGGGCCGATGAAGCCCGGCCCGGCCCATCCTACAACAGTATAAGAGAGAGGGAGACAGGTGGAGGGAGAGGCAAAAATCCTTTTGCCTTCTCTTCCCGAGCTCACCTCGTCACTTCTCTCCCTTGCGCGTTCTTTGCTCGGTGCCGTCGGGTCTTGCCGTCACCGCCGTTCCGCGGCGCCGCGCTCGTCGATCCCACCGCTGCGCGCGCGCCGCCGCCGCCGTCCGTTCGCCCAGCGCGCCACCGCGCTACGCGCGTGTCTTGCTGTGCCTTGCCATCGCCCCTCTTGCTGCCGCTCGTCGCCGCCCTCTGGCCGCCACCATCGTTGCTCCCCGGCTCCGCCGGCTGCGCGCCGTGCAAGGGAGTGAGGGGAGGGCCGGTTCCAACGGGGGGAGAAGAGAGGGTGCTGCGCCGGCCGTGAGGGAGAGGAGGCACGGGAGGAGTTGGCCGATTGGAGGAGGAGTGAAGGGGAAGCTGCCGGCTGTGAGGGAGGAGTCGGCGTGGAAAGAGGAGAAGCCAGGGGCGTCGCTGCTGGGAGAAAAAGAGGGAAGGAGGAGAGAGCCGGCCGAGTGAGAGAAAGGAAGAGGGGTCGGCTGAAGAAGAAGAAAAAAAAAAGAAAGGCCAGGAGTGCGGTCGGCCGACTGGAAAGAAGAGAAGAGGGGAAAAAAGGGGGAAAAGGCTGATCTGCGGCCAGATCTGCCCGATCCGGCTGAGTCAAAGGAAGGCAGAGCCCCTGATCCTGTCGCTCGGGGCTAGGGTAACGCCTCGAAACCTTCTCCCTGTTTATTTGCCGAGTCGGCATAAGTTGATATATCGATAATTATAATTGATGCATGTGATCAGTTAGGTATCGTTTATTAACATGAATGCCTGGATGACGAAATTGGTATTGCCACCGTTGATCTGGTCGATCTGTGGCAGAAGGGGGAGAAGGAAAGCATAATTTGAGGTTAAACAGTATACCTGATTAAAGTGAGATTAAACGTGTAGAAATGGATCGGCGAGTATAAATAATGTGATCGCTCAATTTATAGACTGGTTAAGCATCGGGTCAATGAGAGGTTGCCCGGTGAGACAGGAGTGGGTTAGGTCGATTGGACGTTAGAGCGATGTTATTTACTCGTAATTGAATGTATTGTATGAGTGATGAATTGAGGTGATTAATGCTTGTTCAGGTGGCGGTTCGAGTTTGGTGCCGTCCACGCACCGTCCGCCAGGTTAACAGACAAGTGCATGGTAGACGGTAAATTGTGATGAATGTTATTCATGATTCCATGCCATGATTTACAGTATTTATGAGAGGATGCCTGTGATTATGTGCTAATCATAGTTTGATGAGTAACATTTATGATTAGACATTCACATTTGGAGCATATTGCATCATGCAATTGCATAAGAGCCAGGTCGGTGAGAAAGTCTACGACTAGTCCGGAGTGCTCGTGAACAAGACCTATAGAGGTAGTCACTCCACGGGAGTGGAGGTTGTGACCTCGTATGAAAGAGGACGAGGCGAGTGGTCCATCGACGGGTGGACACTCCGCTATACCGGTATAAGCTACAGTTACAGAGCATACAGTTGCATACAGATGCATTGCATGATATTGCATTGCATTACGGTGGATGTAAAGTGATACATGATTCTGAGCGATTGTGATTTCTGTTTGATTCTGATTGTGATCTACGATTTACATTCATAGATTGTGATCTACGCTTTAAAGTTACAGTTGTGATTTACATTTACGATTCTGATTGTGATTTACGATTCTGATTGTGATTTTGAATTACAGCTTACAGACATAGGGTTGAATTACAGCTTACAGACATAGGGTTGAATTACAGCTTACAGACATAGAATTGATATACAAGATATCTGATTCAGACTTAGCTCACGCTTTCTGATCATAGAGTGGATTTACATATTACAGTTCCTATAATTGATTGAATTGATAAAGTGATGTTACTGTTTTATCGTGTGCTTGCTGAGTCTCCGGACTCACCCTTGCTTTGTTGTTGTTTTTAGGTGAAGAATGACGACATGCATGGAATGGGGATAGTCGTTTTGGCACTACACATGTGAAATGACAGTTTAGACGTATACTGAGCTTGTATGGTGAATCTAGGGTTTAGTTTGCTAGCAATGGAACCCTGAACTTGTTTATGTTATAACTTGTGAATTATGAAGTTAGTTGTTTTTACAATTATCCCACTGTTAATTGTGGTTTGATATCTGTGGGTAACGATATAAAAGAACAGGGAAGGTGCTGCTAAAAGATGAATTAGCAACACTTCTGAATCTGTAAGGGCGTAGTGGTAGCATCTTGGACCCTGTGGAGGGTCGGGGTGTTACATTTGCCATCCTGCAGTGCTTTTTGAACTGTTCGATTTTTCCTCCTCGAGAGCCTGTAGATGTTTGGCGCCAAGCCTCAGCGGCTTTTCCCTTGTAACCTCAGCATGAGAAGATGACATGTTGGGTGCTCTTTTTTTGCTTTCTAGATAGAGATTGGAAAACCTGGCTCAAAGTTCACCCATTGAGCTTGAACATGAATTCTTGTTGCATCCCTTTCCTACCGGATCTCTTGCCATCAAGATAAAGACCATCGCACTTGCCAGTATCATATCTCATCATCCATTGCTTTTGAGCTTGGTCATTATCTTTACCCTACAGGATGGGAATGATGATGCCTACTATTAATCATGGCACCGGCGATATGAACGTGCACTATATCCTAACTCATTATAAGTGTTTAGCCAACCATCTGATGAGGTTTGGAGCCTACAGCCAAAGTGACAACAATATAACACCTAGTAGGCAATGCCTCGGCGGGACGGCTCGGTTACGGCGCAGGACTTCGTCGTCCGCTTTGTACGCACTGCCTTGGCGGGGCGACCTAGCTTCGGAGCAGCGCCTCGCCGCCCGCCTTGTAGGCATCGCCTTGGTGAGGCGGCGTCGACTTCATTGTTAGCCTCGTAGGCATCGCCGGACGGAGCTGCAAGATACTAGTTGCATCGGCTCGCCAACGGTACCCTCGCGCTTGCTGTCGGGGAACGGGGGGTTGGAACAATTTGGTACGTCAGCTCGCCCATTGGGACCTCTGCGCTTACTGTCAAGGAAGTACTGTTGTGGGAGTGGCCCAACCCCTCGTGACTGGGCCTCGCAACTGGCCTAATATGTAATAGGCCCGATAGTGTAGAGGAATGTACCAATGTAAATATACCAATGTACCCTCATCTTTTGTAAGTTACTAAGGGGTAGAATGGGAATTTCCCGTTCTACCCCACTTATGTATATAAACCCCAGGAGGGGCAGGAGGAGGGGGCATCCTCATTCTTACCAACTCTCCCACAAATCTGGCTCTCCTCTTCCTCTTCTGCTAGTCCCCTTCTTTACTGTTTGACCTATAGCCACAACAATATGTCTTATCAAAATAATGACTTCCTTAGAACCAACATTGCATGATGACTATCCTTGTTATCGATTTGAGCAACACAACTGGTGTTGCTAGTAGGTTCAATTTGAGGACAACTGTTGTACATTTAGAAGCATAGTCCTTTACAATATGCGCCTGCCCCGCACTACAATTGCTGATGAGTACTGACCTGTTTTATGGGTTAGACATATCAAGTGGTGGACCCAGGATTTTGACGATGAGGGCGTGTACTTAAAGTATATTTGTTCTAACATAAGTTCAAATATGATAAATCACAATTGGAAATGATAAATGCAAGATAAATGGATTCGGACCATTCAGGCCTTCAGGAGGCAAAAGTTCGACGTGTAAAATAAACAAAGTGCACAATATGTACGAGTGTTCATGAAATTGAGCAATACTTTCTTAATTGTATTATTCCTGAGTAATGCCGAATCCTTGCAAAGGGAATCAAGGCTAATCTAATACATAAAAATTAGTGATTCCAACACAGCACCTTCCAAGAATGAAATGTGTGTTCTTTTGATAGGCCCATGGTGAAGACTGAAAGGTGCGCTTCAAATGCTTTATAGCAGAGATACGCCATACACTAACAATTATACCCACATGGCAACTAACCTTGACATCTCGATCAGGTGCCAAGTTGCTAACACCTAATTTGATAATTACCACTCCCTCCGCAACATAGCAGAGCAAATCTACTCAGGAAGAGCCCTAATTAGTAATTACCACCCAGAGCTAGAAGCAAATATAGGGCCTGTTTGGCAAGTCAAAAGTCGGTCGGCTTTTGACTTTTGCTACAGTACCTAACTTTTAAACGGAGTATTTTTTTTAATACGGGGTCTAAAAGTTAAACGATCTACACGTTAAAAGTCCAACATTTGTACTAGCCAAAATCACAAGTAAGTATCTATCTCTCCGTAATCTGTACCGTAAACAACCAAAATTTAAAAATTCCAGCCAAAAGCTGCAGCAAAAAAGAACAGCCATACTCCAAGTCTCCAAACAACTTACATGTCAATTATCAAAACCCATAATCTGAACATTGAACAAAGGGAAACATTTCGGAGAAATTTGAGGGGGTTAATACCACATGGCCTTGCCTCTGGAGGGCCTCGGATCGAGCAGGAAGACGGCGCCGATGAACAGCATGTGCAGCAGCAGCAGCAGCATGACGATCTTGACGCCCCGCCACGGCTTCCCTCCTGAGCGCAAATCCATAGCCCGGTAGCACCCGATCGGATCAGACCCCGGGACCCCGAACCCCAATCAAAAATCATCACCCAATCAATCGAACCAAACAGCAATCGATGAGGAGGGCGCGAACCGTGACGTTGGGACTGGGAGAGGGCCCTGATGCCCGCGTATGGAGCGCAGCGCGCAGCAGCAGGCCGACGGCAATGTCACGATGAGCTGCGGCCGCCGCCCCACGGCCTGCGCGATGAGCAGATTGCTGCTTGCTAGGGCAATAGTCAATAGGATCTAGGGCAACTTGGCAAGGACTGCGTGCTAGGGCTGTAAAAAAAGCTCGAGGCTCGTGAGCTATTTGAGCTTGGCTCGTTGTAGGATCGATTCGAGCTCAGTTCGAGCTGTTAACGAGCCGAATTCGAGCTTCGAAAAAAGCTCGCGAGCCTGAACAAATCGAACTCGAATAGTTCGTGTAAGTTCGAGCGACCCCGCGTCAAGAGACTCAAGACTCAGTCACTACACCGCACCCCCGGCCTCCCTGTTTGCATTCCGCATTTCCCTGACCCTAGCCCTAAATCCTTCCCCGGCCCCGCTCGGCGCCCGTCCCGGTTCCCCCCCCCCGCCTCGCCTGCCGCTCGCGGCGGCGGCCTGCCTCGTCCCGACGCCGGCCGCCTCGCCTCCTCTCCTCCCACTGCCGCCCGCGCAAATCCGCGCTCGCGCCTCCTCGTCCCCGGCGCGGCGCCTCGCCTCTCTCTCCTCCCACCCGCCGCCTCGCCCATCCGCCGCTCGCGGCCCTCCTCGCCCGACACCGGCCGCCTCGCCTCCTCTCCTCCCACCGGCCGCCGCTCCGCGCGATCCGCCTCTCTCTCTCCCACCCGCCGTCGCTGACCGCCTCCGCCCGAATCCGCGCTCGCCGCCCGTCGTCCCCCCCGGTGCCGGCGCCTCGCCCCTCCTCTCCTCCCACCGCCCGCCCCGACCGCCTCGCCCAGATCCGCCGCTCGCCGCCTCGTCGTCCCAGTGCCGCCGCCTCGCCCCTCCTCTCTCCCACCGCCGACCGCCTCCGCCTGATCCGCCGCGCGTGCCGTGTTCCTCCTTTGCAAGGTTTGATTCTTGTCTCCGTTCACATTGCTAGACAGAACAATCAAATGTAGATGTCTTTCTGCTTTCTGCTGTGATTTCTAGACATACTGTATATGTTGTGGTATGTTGTGTATATGTTGTGGTAGTAGACTGCTGCCTTGCTAACTTCTCCTCTACACTGTATATGTTGTGTATATGTTGTGGTAGTAGATCGCCTTGCTAACTTCATATATGAACACGTTGTAGATGTCTGAAAATGCACAATCTAGTCCTTTATCTGCTATTATGCTGACTGCTGCTACTGCTGTGTGCTTTATGCTTAACGAGCCTCGACGAGCTTTGTCGAGCCGAGCTCGAGCTTCGTTCGAGCCGAGCTCGAGCCCAGCTCAAAGCTTGACAAATCTTGGGCTCGTTGAGCTCGGCTCGAGCTTCTATCGAGCTCGAGCTCGACAGCCGGGCTCGCCGAGCTCGACCCGCTTGCACCCTCTGCGTGCTAGCTGCAAGAGCCGAAGATGGGCTGGACGTTGGATGAGTGGATGGTACTTGGCCCTGGGCCGCTTGACTTGGGCAGGATTGTGTTGGACTGTTAGTGTATGTTAGTATGTGTAGTGTTTTTTTTTGTATTAAAGAGGGTATATATTAGATTTTTGTGCAAAAATTTTGGAGTTGTAACTATACCTCATGTATCTACTGTAGCTCCGCCACTGGACATATCACCCAAAAAATCATAGCGAGGAAGATAACATGTTGGGTGCTCTTTCATGTTTTTTTCCCATAGAGTTGCAGTTAAGATTCGAGAATGCTCAAATTGTCTGCATTATGCTCGAACTTGTATTCCCATTGCCTCCGTTTCCCATTGGACCATAGAATCGATATAAAACCAGGGCACTTGCTATTCTCATAAGGAGATAACGATTGTGCTGTCATATATCAAGGAGGTGGTGATATGTGCATACATTATAGTGCCGCTTCGGTTAGGCTAAAATAAACTGGTTTATATCTAAAATTAGATTATAACTGACTAAAATTATATTGTAGTTGATAGTGATTTATTTAGGGTAACTAAATTTAAAAATAATTAAAATGGAAAAAACAGATTACCTGTCACGGATAATGTAAATGAATACGGGAAAAAAGAAGTGGCAAAAAAAGCTCAAAAAAGTCAAAACGCTAGAAAAAGACAAAATTTAGGAATAATAAAAAATAAACCAGAAGCCAGAAGGTTAAACCGAAATGAACGGAGCCATATCATAACTCCAACATAACTGATTCAACAACCATCTTGAAAGGCTTCGGAGCCTAGAGTCAAGGGACTACAATGTAACAACAAACCACCATAACGTTGTTCATGGGCTTAGAGAATGGCATATGGAATTTCGTGTGTGAAATCACAAAGTACACTAATTTGGTAAATTTGAGTTTTTTTTATAATGGAAAATATCCGGCCTCTGCATCCGCACATAGCCAAATCTTACAAAATTCCCAGCTCAAACACTGGACAAATAAAATGGGAAGGAGAACACTCAAATATAGAGAAATCAAAAGCAAAGTCTATTATTGTTTGGCCACCCATTCTTGGCGAAGACATCCAAAACGACAACCTCCAACGCTTTGCTTGCCAAACAGATTTTTTTTCCTTTGTGCCCTCACGCTGCAGCAGCGCCCAAAACCGCAGCCAATATGACCCCCTGAATATAGTCTGCACAAAAGAAGAATTTGGTTTTTTCTCAAAAACAATGTCATTACGAGTACACCAAATTGCCCAAATAATAGCAGCAACCCCCACAAAAATCAAATTTCGTTCCACTCTCCCAATGCCTGTTAGCCAACTTCCAAGCATGTGGGTAGTGGATCTAGGAGGGGTTAAACCAGTTGCTGTATGAACAATGTTCCAAATAGATTTCGCGTGGTAACAATCAAAAAAGAGGTGCTTAATTGTTTCATTGCAATCACAGAAACAACACTTTCTGCTACCAGTCCAATTCCTTTTAATTAAATTATCCTTTGTTAAGATGACCCCTCGCTGGAAATACCAGAGGAAAATTTTTATCGTTAGGGGGAGCTTCAACTTCCAGATAAATTTATTAGTAAAAGGGATATGTTGATTTATGAAATGCAGGTACATCGACTGCACTGAGAACTGACCATGATTATGGAGGTTCCAGCTAAAAACATCCCTCTCATTAGAAAGTTGAATATTGGCTATTTTAGCTACTAAATTTAGCTGTTGTCCATTTATCCTCACTAGAGCTCTGCGAAAAGAGACATTAAGAGGCACTTGATTCATGACAGTCCGCACAGTTACATGGGGATAATTGGCTATGTTATAAAAGTTAGGAAATTGGTCTTTAAGGGGTGAAGAATCTATCCAGGTGTCCTCCCAAAATCTGGTTTGTGAGCCATCTTTTATTTTAAATGTCCCACATCCTAGAAAATCATCTTTGACCTTTAGCAAACCTTTCCAAAACTGTGAATCCCCAGGTTTTGATTGGACCTGTGTAAGGCTTTTTGAACTCAGATATTTATTTTTGAGTAAGGTCTGCCAAGTTCCTTCCTCATTAAGCAGTTTGAATAACCATTTACTGAGGAGACATTTGTTCTTGAGCCAGAGATCAATTATTCCCAGCCCCCCTTGATCTTTAGGGCGACACAAAATGTCCCACTTGGCTAGGCGATATTTTTGTTTATCATTATTACCTTGCCAAAAATTTGACCGTAAAAATCCAGATTTTTAATGACTCCTTTTGGAATTTCAAAAAAGGACATCATAAAAGTAGGTAAACTGCTTAGGACTGAATTTAGTAAGACCAGTCGACCCCCATAGGATAAATGCTTAGCCTTCCAAGTGCTCAGTTTTCGCTTGAATCTTTCCTCGATAACACCCTACTCTGCATTACGAAGTTTTCTGTAGTGCATCGGAATTCCTAAGTATCTAAAAGGAAATGACCCTACATCACACCCAAACAGACTAGTATATTCCTGTTCATACTTTTTTGCTTCTCCGAAGCAAAAAATCTCACTTTTGTGAAAGTTAATTTTCAGGCCAGAAAGTTGTTCAAAAACACAGAGCAATAACTTCATATTCTTAGCCTGCTCTAGATCATGGTCTAGAAAGAGGATTGTATCATCCGCATATTGTAAAATAGACAACCCATCATCCACAAGGTGAGGTATGACTCCCCGAATTTGGCCATCATCCTTTGCCCTCTGAATTAAAATTGAGAGCATGTCAACTACAATATTAAACAAAATAGGTGACATAGGATCTCCTTGTCTGAGTCCCTTTTTTTTTTGGAAGTAATGTCCAATGTCATCATTAATCTTGATGCCTACACTTCCACCCGTGACATATTTGTCAATCCAGCTACACCATCGATGGCTAAATCCTTTCATACGGAGAGTTTGCTAGAGAAAAGACCATTTTACTTTGTCATAGGCCTTTTCAAAGTCAATCTTAAGGATCACCCCGTCTAGTTGCTTCGTATGTAATCCATGAATGGTTTCGTGCAACATCACTACTCCTTCCATTATATGTCGACCTGGCATGAAAGCCGTTTGGGATGGACGTACCACATTAGTAGCCACTCGCATGAGTCTATTTGTGGCTACTTTGGTGAAAATCTTGAAGCTCACGTTGAGCAAGCAAATGGGTCTATACTGTTGAATCTTTGTTGCCCCATTTACTTTTGGAAGAAGGGTAATTACTCCAAAATTAAGGCTATACAGAGGGAGGTGTTCTTCATAAAAATCAGCAAATAAAGCTATAATATCTACTTTAATAACTTCCCAAAACGCCTGGTAGAACTCTGCTGGGAATCCATCAGGTCCAGGCGATTTATTGTGTTCCATCTGGAAGACTGCCTCCTTAATCTCCGTCTCTGTAAACGGGGATGTGAGAAAGTCATTTTCCTCTTCCGTGACCTGGGGTATATCTTGGTTTTGGTATTCCACCATTGTAAAATTATTTTCCTTTGGTGGTCCAAATAAACCCTTGTAATAGTTTGTGATATATGCTTTTAATTCAGCATCACCCACTATTAGCCCCTCTTCTTGTTCTAATTTAAATATTCGTTGTTTCCTATGTTTACCATTAGCAACCAAGTGGAAGTATTGTGTATTATCATCACCTTCGAGGAGGTGTTTTGTTTTAGCTCTCTCGTACCATTTGGCTTCTTCCTCCCTCAGCAATTGAACTAATCGATCATTGAGGTAGCGCTTCATATCTAGATCCTGATTTGAGAGCACGGTAATTTCCGCCTTTTTGTCAAGCTCATCAATCATAGAGACTAATTTCTTCTTCTCTTTTTTATGATGGCCTGCAGTATGTTTGGCCCATCCTCTCAAGAATTGCCTGAGGGATCGAATTTTACTTTGCCATTTCTCTAGGGCTGAGTTTCCTTTGTTTTCTGATTGCCACACATCTGCAACCAAATCATGGAAACCATCTCTCAAAAGCCAACCCCGTTCAAATTTAAATAGTGGTGATTGTTTATTATGAGAAGAAGCACCTGTGTTTACTAGCAAAGGTGTATGATCTGAATTACTTCTAGCTTTAGCCACTATTGAGGTAAGCGGAAATTTTTGTTCCCACTCAGTACTAGTTAAGACCCTGTCTAACTTCTCAAAAGTGGGGTCATCCCCACTACTTACCCAAGTGTAATGACGCCTCGACAGCTCTATCTCCCTAAGATCAAGAGACTGAATAACCATATTGAAAATATCAGGCCATTTCCTGTCAAAATTGCCTTTATTTTTATCTTCGGGACGACGCATAATATTGAAGTCACCACCAATCATGTATGGTAGTGCCTCTTTACTACAAACGTGCGCCATTTTCTGTTAAAAAAGTTCCTTTATATTGTTGTTGTGCAGGACCATATACTGCAAACAACGCCCATGTAAAATCATCTTGTTTATTTTGAAGAATGAATTTGACATAAAAGTCCCTTCATCAATAGCTCCGATATGGAAGACCGTTAGATCCACTCCAAGGAGTATTCCTCCCGAACGTCCATAAGGTGCCTTGCAGTGCCAAATAAAATCTTTGCCACCACAAAGTTTCTTAAGAGTCAAATCTGAGAAATGATTCCGACCTGTTTCCATGAGAGCAATGAAATCAATTTGCTCCTCTTTAACTATATCTTCTAAATACCCATGTTTAGCCAAGTCACCGAGACCTCTGCAATTCCAAAAGATTCCTTTCATTTGAGACTTAGCTTGGAAGGTGTTAATGGTTTTATGGGTAGAGATCCCCCTTTGTTATTTTTCCTAGAAAAGGTCCTTTTCTTGCGTTGTGAAGCTATGAGCTCACAACAAACATGGTCAAGGCCTTCCTCTAACACACGCTCATCAGAATCCCCATATATGTGGTTGAGCTGTGCATCTAATAAATCATCTTCTTCCTCCTCCAGGTTAATGTTAGGAGAGGACGAGTTGCTACTACTAAAAAGGTTTTTAGCCGACACCTTTAACCTATCTAATTCTATATTTTTAATGGAAGTAACAGAAGATGAAATAAGGCTATTATCTCTACCCAAAGAAACTCCTAGGTTGTTAATTCTAGAAGTAATAGCAGAATCAGAAAGAGATGGGAAAGAAATGCAATTACCTGGATCCATTGCATTTTTTTTCCACCAACTTCTTAGCCTTCTCCATCAAACTTATATCCCCTATTGCAGCAGCCCGTTTGCTAGCCCTTCTGTCCATCGCCTTGACTCCAGAGGGTGTAAATAAATTGATTTCTTCAATGCCTATAACAAATTCCAGAAGCTGAAGTGCATTTGCCATGGCCAAATTGGAAAGATTTGCACGGATACCGTTCCTCTTAGCTAAAGCTTGTAACTTGTGTCGTGGAAGTCCATGGTAATTTGGACTCGCCATTGGTAATTTTGTCTCCTGCAAATCGTCAACAACCACCATTTTGGGAACATCCTCAAGACCAGATCGCTCAAGAATTGTCCCCTGGTTGCCAACCTGCACCTCCTGCACCCACATCTCCGATCCTTTGCCGTCCTGCAGCACCTGAGAATTCCCGTCCCTGTCCCATTGCAAATCCGAATCAGATATCTTCCCGCCTGTGGTTGAGTCACCCACTGTGTGCATACCAAGACCACTGGCCGCTGCACCCACCTTCACAATCAAGTCCGTCTCAGAAGCCAACATCTTGTTAGTAGCCATGCTGATTTCTTTTGGGTCGTCAAAAGGAACAGGTTCAGCAGCAATAATGTTACTAATCTCCTTCAGAACCCCATCAACTGCCAAATCAACCACATTTGCAACCCCGTTATTTGGTATACCTGCCATGTCAGCAAACTGTTCTAATGCAATTGGCGCTAAATCTGTTGGGGCTTGATCATTTGGAATGTCATTTTTCTGTTTAGATGCCCAATTTGTTGAATCGAAAGACGCAGCGCCATTATTATTTTTCTCCACATCTTCCATCTCTTGGTCTGGTTCTTTATTTTGATCCCCCTTGTCTAAGTCATCAACCTCGTCAAATTCATCTGGTTCCCCACTGTTTTCAGTGACAACATGGTCAATTTTGAAGAAGATTTCATAAAGGCAATCATCTACCACTATGTCTACAGCATCCGGGATACATATTGCATCAAGGACCGCCACCATTAGCCGAACCACCCGTGTCTTTCTCATTGACCTCATGTCTACTTTCTGGGTAGCACCAAGAATGGAGCCCACTGCCCAAAGGGGAAGAAAAGACCTGATCTCATACGGCACACCATAAACATGCACCCAAACCTTCTGCAACTTTTGCTTTGGTATAACCTCATTGTACCACTCTTCAAAAACACTACTACAAAAGAGGCTATACTAGACGGCTACATCACAGACGGTTTGACAAAACCGTCGTGATTGACACTAACACAAACATTTTAATTTGGACACCGCCATGTTAGTGGTCGAGTATCACGAGCGGTCCTTACCAATGAACCGTCTCGTGATACTTTAGTATCACAAAGTGTTTAAAATAAAACCGTCTGTGATAATCTGAAATTATCACGACGGTTTTATTAAAACCGTCGTGTTGTGTAGACTATCACAGCCGGTTGTTGTTAAGTCACGACGGTTTTTACAAGAACCGGCTGTGATGTCCCTTTGTCTCATCATATTCTAGATCGAGGTTAATATATAAGTACACATTGCTTCTAATAACTTAACTACGTAACTACACGAGACAAGAGGTCACAAATTAAAGGCAAATTTATTAATTTCAATTAGAGGGAAATTCATTACATAAGTCGCATTGTAAAGAGTTTCCCAGATTGTAATCTTTTGGGCTTCAGACGCTTCTTCTTCGACTTTGGGACTTGGAGGATCACCGCTGAATTCTCGAAAGTGTTAAGATTGCCCTTGTCCTCTGCACTTCCTCGTGCAGCTGGGCAAATGATCAGCAGATCCATCATGTCGTGCAGATAGCATTAAAACATTCCTCACAATGCCGCTTCGCATGAGCGGCAAGGCTATCCATCATGCAGGCAATGCGAGTAGAGCTTCTTCCGCATTGCGCACATTGTGGAGAAGAACCAGGTGAGAGTCTTTTCCTTTCTTGAGCGGCGAGACGCCTCCGTCGACAGCGGAGGATCAGTCAAGCCGACGGATGCAAGAAAGTCGGGAAGGAGAGCGGTATGGTGCGGAGAAGTCGCTCCAGATGCAAATTGCTGCCGCATGTGTAAGGTTCCGCCAA
The DNA here is from genome assembly GCA_036346575.1 of Dendrocalamus sinicus. Classification (NCBI taxonomy): domain Eukaryota; kingdom Viridiplantae; phylum Streptophyta; class Magnoliopsida; order Poales; family Poaceae; genus Dendrocalamus; species Dendrocalamus sinicus. The sequence continues at coordinate 35,270 of JAYEVI010000179.1, read as the reverse complement.
CAATTCGTGATGAACAGATGAGAGGAAGGAGATGATCACAAGAATAGTAGAAGGCGCCATATTGTACGTACGTAGAAGAGACCTGGATTAGGCGCGCATATTTAACCTTTAGCACAGACGGTTCGTATACCCAAACATTAATGATATAGATGCTTTGTATAACGATCGAGAGACGTTAATTAGACGATCGAAACCCCCAGCGTTCTGGCAATCGAAACACGAAGCGTTCTGGCAATCGAAACACGCGCTGCGTTCGCAATAGAAACATGCGCGGCGTTATGACAGACGGTTTCATCGCAACCGTCGTGATATTTTCATAGACGGTTACTAACCGTCAGCGAACTTTCACGACGGTTACTAACCGCTCAGGAACTTTCGCTGACGGTTCTTATACGAACCGTCTATACCATCGAGATAACACAGACGGGTCTGTTAAGAACCGCTCGTGAAAAGCCGAATAACACGAGCGGTTCTGTTAAGAACCGCTCGTAATAATCCCATGTCACGATAATTGGTGTGTAATAATCACATGTCACCAATAATTGGCGATACACAGATTTCGATCTCACCGTCTATTCTCTCCACATCGAATGGTGGCACCGCTTCCTCCTACGCCAGCCCTTATTAATAACTCCCCATCAACCTTTCCACCGGTACTAGTCACGCGTGAGTTCATCCACTAGCTAGCTTCCCGCATGCATCTCCCTCCGCCGTGAGCTAGCACCTCCATCGCGCACGATCGATTCATACTAAACAACACACTCTTGCCGTAAGTGTGTCTTGTTTAGTGTGAACCGTCGTGCCACGAAGGGTTTGTTAGCTTGTTATCCTGTAATAGATCGATCTGAATGTGTTGTTGAGTTTTGTGCTTGCCTCAGTATTTGCATGTTCCTCGACCAGCTCAACCAAGAATCTTGAAATGTCTTTTCTTTGCACTATTGTAATAAAATTGCCTTGAATTTTGTCGGAAAGATGAATCTGTTGTTGGAGCATGACGCCAACTCGAAGCATATATAGCATAGCATTCAAGGCACATCCGAGGCCCGCAAATGTGTCTTGAGGAATGCCAAGAGCTGGTCTTGAGATGTGGCACCACGCGGTCTTCGATGTGGCAGCCACATCTGAAGACCAGCTCTTGGCATTCCTCAAGACACAAGCAGCAGCTTCTGATGTGCCTCAATGCTATGCTATATATGCTTCGAGTTGGCGTCATGCCCGACGAAACAGTTCATCCTCAGAACTATCATGCATTTATTTGTAATGTAAACTGCTCAGAAGGACTATCACAGACGGTTCTATACACGAACCGTCTGTGATACGCATAAATCACAGACGGTTGATATTTAGAACCGTCTGTGATATTATGTACATCACAGACGGTTCGTGTTACGAACCGTCTGTGATAATGAGACTATCACAGACGGTTATTGATGCGAACCGTCTATGATAGGCAGAAATCACAGACCGTTTGTAGTTGGAACCGTCTGTGATATTCTGCGTAGTATTAATTACTTGGCGTACTTGCTTGAAGGATGTCGACACCGATCTGTCTTCATTGCGCTGCATCGGTGGAGCAAGGCGCGCTTTAGGGAGTTGGGGTGAAAAATATCACCGTCTTCTTATTGATCTGATCAGAGGTTAGCATACTCAATTACTTAACATTCTTAGTGATCTGATCAGAGATTAGTATTCAATTACTTAACATTCTTAGTGATCTGATCAGAGGTTAGTAGTAGAGGTAATAATCATTTTTGACACCCATTTTTCACTTGTGTAGCGAGATGGACCGGCTGGATGTATATTGAGAACCGTGTGAGTGAAGAGTACATTATCGGCGTGTCCGCTTTAGAAGGGCGGCCGAGCTGGATATGTTGAAGAAGGGGATGAAATATATGTATTGCCCATGTATTGATTGTGATAATCTCAAGATGTTTAGCAACTCAACAGATTGAAGCTCACTTGATTCAAGGGGTTTTGAAAAGGGTACAAATGTTGGACCATCCACGGTGAAGAGAAGAGTACACAAGAAGGTAGTTATGACATAGTCGAGGAGGCAACGATATGCCGTTGTGGACTGTTCTTTCGATCATGAGGAAAGGTCGCAGGATGACAACTGGATCATGAGGATAGGTCGCAGGATGACAACTGGATCATGAGGATAGGTCGCAGGATGATAATGGATCGATGTTACGTGATGCGTATGGAACTATAGTGAGAGAGAGTTTGGTAAATTCGAGGGCTTGATGGAGGACTCGAGAAACCTTTGTTCCGGGCTGCAAGCCGCAATACACGAGGTTGTCATCGCTTCTAGAATCTAAAATTGAAGGCAAGCAATGGTTGGTCCGACAAGAGTTTCACGGCATTATTAGGTCTCCTAGTGGACATGCTTCCAACGGGAAATGTGTTGCGAGAACCACCTACCAAGCCAAGAAGATTCTTTGTCCATTAGGAATGGAAGTAGAAAGAATACATGCATGTCGGAATGATTGTATCCTGTACCGTAAAGAGTATGCTAGCTTACATGTTTGTCCGTGTGCAAAGCATCCCGATACAAACGTAAAAATGACTCTGATGATGGGAAGGGCATCGAGGTGAAGCAAGGACCTCCTGCTAAGGTGATGTGGTATCTTCCTGTAATCCCCCGTTTGAAGCGTTTATTTGCAAACCGCAAGGATGCAAGATTGATGCGTTGGCACTGCGAGCAGCGTAAGAAAGACGGAATGATAAGACATGTTGCTGATTCTGCCCAGTGGAGGAACATCGATAGGATGTTTGTAGATTTCGGTGTGGAACCGAGAAATATAAGGTTTGGGTTGAGTACGATGGAATGAATCCTTTGGTAACATGAGCAATCGACATAGCACTGCCCGTGACTCGTGCATGTACAACCTTCCTCCTTGGCTGTGTATGAAGCGGAAATATATTTTGATGTCACTACTTATCCAAGGGCCGAAGCAACCTGGCAACGATATTGATGTGTTCCTAGCCCCATTGGTGGAAGATCTTGCAACACTGTGGAATGAAGGGGTACATGTATGGGATGCGGACAAACGAGAGAACTTCACTCTACTGTGCCATGTTGTTCTGCACCATTAATGATTTTCCTGCCCTTGGTAACCTGTCAGGGTTTAGTATAAAAGGAGCCAAAGCGTGTCTGCACTACTTAGATTATACGGAGAGTGTGTGGTTGAACAACTCCAAAAACTGTGTACATGCATCACCGTAGGTTCCTTCCAAAGTATCACCCATACCGCAGGATGAAGAAACAATTTGACAGAAAAAAGAGGATGACTCAGTACCAAGACCTTTTAGCGGGAAAGAGGTGTATGATATGGTCAAGGATATAAATGTTGTGTTTGGAAAGGGACGTAAATTGAGGAACAACATGTGGAAAAAGAGGTCAATATTTTGGGACTTGCCTTATTGGGAGCACTTAGAAGTTCGCAATTGCATCGATGTCATGCACGTGAGAAGAATGTATGTGACAGCTTTGATTGGTCTCTTACTGAACATTCCTGACAAAACAAAGGATGGTGTTAACGCAAGGCGTGACTTGGTCGCTATGAACATCAGGACCGAGTTAGCACCGATAGAGACCGATAAAGGCCGGACGTACCTTCCCCAAAGATGTTACACTGCCTAAGTCGGAGAGAACTGAATTTTGCCATCCTTAAATGGTGTGAAAGTTCCATCCGGTCACTCGACAAGCATGAAGAAACTTGTTTCCATGGAACATTTGAAATTAATTGGCATGAAGTCTCACGATCGTCATGTGCTAATGACTCAAATGCTACCTGTTGCAATTAGAAGTATTTTGCGAACAAGGTTCGAGTGACAATCATAAGGCTATGTTATTTCTTCAACGCAATTGCTCGAAGGTCATTGATCCGGATGGACTAGATGCTCTGCAAACCGAGGTGGTGACAACTCTATGTCATCTAGAGATGTATTTCCCTCCATCATTTTTGATATCATGGTCCATCTCATTGTCCACCTTGTGAAAGAGATAAAAATATGTGGCCCCGTATTTCTCGTCATATGTACCCTTCGAGAGGTACATGGGAATTCTGAAGTCCTATGTACGCATGTCGATCTCGACCGAGGGTAGCATCATCGAAGGTTATACAACGAAGAGGTCATTGAATTCTGCATCGGCTACATGGCTCAGGTAGAGCCGATAGGTGTACCTCTATCTCGTCACGAGGGGAGGCTAGAGGGTATCGGGACTATCGGGAGGAAAGCAATAACTCCGGATCAAAATACGTATACTCAAGCCCATTTCATGGTTTTACAACACATGACTGAAGTGACCCCATATATTGAAGAGCACAAGGACATGCTACGTCAGGAGAATGCAGGCCAGTCAGAAGTTTGGACCACGAGACAACACAACCGTCAGTTCAACGAATGGTTCAAGGCGCAATTGACTAGGAGGCCGTCAAGTGAAACACTACAATGGTTGGCAAAAGGGCCAAAATTTACAATTGTGACATGGCAAGCATACGACATTAATGGCTACACATTTTATACAACAGATCAAGATAGAAAGAGCACAGTGCAGAACTCAGGTGTCCGCATAGATGCCTATGATGCGCACGGCAGTACCGCTGGCCCAAGCTCGTACTACGGGCTTGTAGAGGAGATTTGAGAGCTTGACTACGTAATTTTCAAAATTCCTCTATTTCGGTGCCGTTGGGTCCAACTTCCACGGGGTGTAAAGGTTGACAAGTACGGCGTCACTACCGTGGACCTCGAATGTGTAGGATACAAAGATGAACCATTCGTACTCGCGAGGCAAGTTGTTCAAGTATTTTATGTAACCGACCCGGCAAATAAGAAGCGCCATGTAGTTCTTCAGGGAAAAAGAAGGATTGTCGGGGTTGAGAATGTTGTGGATGAGGAAGAGTACAATCAATTTGATGATTTGCCTCCATTCGGACAAGGCATCAGGCTCGAGGAAGAACAAGGCGATGAACCAAGCTATATGCGTGTCGATCATCGTGAAGGGCTTTATTTAAAATGATATAGCCAAAGTGTAATAAATGATATTGGTTATGCTTGTGTTTTTCATAAATGTATGTATGTTCCATTGTAATTGTAAAATGACTAAGGAACTAAGAAATAGTTATATCTATGGTTATGCTTGCGTTTTTCATAAATGTATCTATGTTCCATTGTAATTGTAAAATGACATAGGAACCTAGCTAGCTACCGGTATTTATAGTGAAATATCACAGGCGGTTTATCAAAAGAAACCGTCTGTGATAAAACATCACAGACGGTTCTATAGATATAACCGTCTGTGATAATATAAATATCACAGACGGTTATATATATAGAACCGTCTGTGATAATATTGATATCACAGACGGTTATATTGATAGAACCGTCTGTGATAAGTGCATATCACAGGCGGTTATATTGATAGAACCGTCTGTGATAGCTCATCTTTAAATACCCGCAGCTAGGTCTGCGGAGTCCGCTCTGGCGCAGTCTCTTGTCTCCACCCTGCAGCGCCCCTGCTAGCTAGGTTTTGCTCCCTCCCGACGCCGCCGGTCCCTCCCGACGCCGCCGCTCCCTCCCGACGCCGCCGGTCCCTCCCGACGCCGCTCCCTCCCGACGCCGCCGCTCCCTCCCGACGCCGCCGTTCCCTCCCGACGCCGGTCCCTCCCGACGCCGATCCCTCCCGACGCCGGTCCCTCCCGACGCCGCCAGTCACTCCCGACACCGCTTATTTTATGTTATATGCTTCACATGAATTTTATGTTATATGCTCCACATGTTATATGCTTCACATGAATTTTATGTTATATGCTCCACATGAATTTTATGTTATATGCTTCACATGTTATATGCTTCACATGAATTTTATGTTATATGCTTCACATGAATTTTATGTTATATGCTTCATATGAATTTTATGTTATATGCTCAACATGTTAGCTTTATGATATATGCTTCACATGTATTTTATGTAGCATATAATATATGCTGCAGGTGTTTAGCTCACTGTAGGCACTTCATAGAACCTTGTAACAATAATATATGCTGCACTTGTTAGCTGCAAGGTCTATTTAAAAGGCCCATAGCTCACTGCAATTAGTTAATCGTTAGAACTTTGTCAAAGAGCATAAAGCAAATGACACACTCCAGTGTATCTTGTTCAATGAACTTGATGCACCGGTTTGTGTCACTTGATTCATAGAACTTTGACAAGTGGGTCCATAGCTCACTGCAGCTTAGTTTTTCTTAGAAGAGAGATAGCGTCCACACGCTTCGCTGTCGTCATCTGGGTTTCACGCTCCCAAGATTGCGAAATCTAAACGTGGCCGAGGAGTATCGAAAAGGCCAGAGGGCCGAATGACCATCACGGTGGTCTCTCCGAATGGGGTCCCTCTGGAACCGTCGAAAGCAGCGTCATCATTTCGGACTACCTGCGGGATAATTGGAAGGCAACGGGTCCCCATCACCATAGCAAGCTGGAAAGATTTGACAAAGGATCACAAAAATCAGCTATGGGAGGAACTTACAAATTCGTTCGAGTTCCCAGCAAGCTACGGACTCGTGCAACGGCAAGCGCTCCTCGCGATGGGAAAAGCATGGAAGAATTTTAAGAGCACTCTTGTGACGAAGTACGTGGCCGAGGATGTCACGCCCTTCACGAAGTATCCTTTCGTGTCGCCGGAAACATGGGAGGCCTTTGTGCAGATGAAGACGACGCCTGAATTTGTACAACAAAGTGCGGCGCACAAGGATCTCCAGTCACAAAACACGCACCCTCACAGACTCAAGATCTTGCTGGTACGCGGGTAAAATCCGCAATGGAGGATGCAGGATGAGGTCGCAATCCGATCGGAGGCCTCTCGCCATTTGCGGGATCGCAAACGAGCGCTGGAATCGTTAAGAGCGAGGTCATCAACCACATCTTCGGTTCTCTTTCAAAACCCCGCAGATGAGGAAGTGTCCCAACGCATGGTAAAATATGTTAAACAACATAGTTGTTAACACCTCTTGAACTTCATGGGTTCAAAATAACATGATTAATTGCCTCTTGCAGCAATCATTGACTACCGAATCTTACGTGGCTCCTTTGAAGAATATAGGAGATAGATTTACTATCACAGGCCTTGGGAAACAAGGAGCACCTGTGTCGCACACGAGGCATGGGGTTTATGTACCTTGGAGGCAAGGATTTCCATATTACTCCGAGACATATAGGAGTAGGAAGAGATCCAAGGCGTCACAATGAACAAATAAAGCAGAGCTTCGTGCTCAACTTGAGGAACAACTATCGCCTCACTTCAAGAGCAGATCGCCTCACTCGAGGAGAGATAGATTCATTGCGGGAAGAACTGAGACAAGTCCGCAACCATTCGCAACCCACTCCTAGTACTGCGGTACCCAGTCCCCCTCAACGTCGCGATGAGCTGCGCGTCCCACACCAATTTCTGAACATAGCGACGACCACTTACGTATTGATGACATTCAGGTAATGTACCTCTTTAGAATGGTACATAGATCTCTCTGGTGGACGCCTTAACTCAGCTCTTGTATCATTATGTAGGAGCCCATCCCTTGCAGCCTCAAAGTCAGGCTTGTTGGCTCTATTCCCGTTGACGCTGGGCGCGGCATGGTGTATCCATTGCTGCCGGGGACGCTGCACGGTGTACAAGTAGACACCGGTTTCATAAAGGTCCGTGGACATGATTAATGATATTTTAAGTTCGTCCCTCTTGAGAAGCCCCAAACGAAGAGATTAAGACATTAGGGGATGCCGTCCACACATTCATTCAGTGGCCCAAGAGGGACATCGTCCTCGACATGTCCATGCCACAATCTTCACATCCAGTGGCCCAAGAGGGACGTCGCTCTGGACCTGGCACATCGGCTCCGGTGTCTCCACCTCCACCTCCAAATCCAATGAAATCTGCTGCATCGGCTCCGCCGAGACGCCACCGAGAACATATCATAAGCGAGGCTCCAAGGCCTCCAAGGCTCATGCGAAGAAAATTAAGCCGGGTCCCGTGCCATGGAAGTTTATTCTAGGAGTGTCGTTGGTGCCCGATTCACAATTACGCCAACTTGGTATGATTTGCAATACATTGCATGCCTGGTACATGGAGAAGTCCAACATGAAGCCAAACCGGCGAGTGCATTCATCGTGAAATATAACAAGACGCATTTCCTCCATGACTTGGGCTACATCGTCGTGACATTCAAAGATTTATTCTTACTATTCAATCTCGACGAACTCGACGCCTCACTTCTACGATCTGGACATCGTAAGTGTACTTGTACAATGGAGTTCTACATTCACGTTATACGATATAAAGGTCATTACTCTTTCTTATGTATAGATACATGATCCAACAAGCCCGAAATCGCGACGACGGTGGGTTTCTCGACCTCACTTGGTCTCCGAGCAATCTATCAACGCAGATGCATCCTTCGTGGAAGGTTACATAACGAGGGGATTGATTGCTCACACCGACAAGGAGTACGTCATGGTACCCTTCAACCAAGGGTAAGTGCTTCACTAGTTGACACACATATGTTTCATTTGTACTTTACATGCAGCATGAACTTAGGATTAATCACTGTGGCGACACATATGACTAGGAATCACTGGATTTTGATTGTGATTGTACCAAAGTGGAGCAAGGTAATATACCTTGATTCCTCCTTAGGAGCAACCACGACTTGATCGTGTGCAGGAAGTACTAACAGTAAACTCATTTCCTCCATACATAACTCTATTGTAATATTTCTTTGTTTGCCACGGCCGAGGCTAAGTTTTTGAATCACGAGGGCGTTTGCGAATATGTTGCCCAAGGAGGAACACACGACAAATCCAAAGACACGCTACGACACAACACGCGATTTCGGTACCCGCTACAACACAATAATCCTATATCATACTTTGTAATAATGCCTCTAGAATTGACAATAGCGATGTATGTAATTCTATTTTTGCAAAGTGCCACCAGCAGCTACTGGGGCAACGTATGTGGATTCTACGTTTGCCGCCATATGATGGAAATCATGGGTACTAAGATCAATGATCTAGAGGTTTGTCGAGTCCTTCCAATAATTATTATTTTCTGATTATATTACACACATGCTAATTAATGACTTAACATTGCTCCTTGCGACAAATGGTGAACTTCGACGGAAGTGCATATGATCTTGACAATCTCGTCGATATTCGTGCAATCATCTCCCAATTCTTGCTAGCGAGGTCATAAATAAGAGGAGAGTTCCACGCCGCGATGATGATAATTAGATGTTGAAACATTGGATTCAACTGTACAAATCAAACAATTCCTTCAATTGAATACATTTGTCGATTTTGTGTAACAATTTTCATTCTATATATGTGATATTGTTACATTCATACGTGTATCGAATTTTGTTGTAGTTTACTATGAGTTGCAATTAACTTATATCTGTCATTTATCTCGTAATCGCTTGCTTTCGAGGGCATGGCTAGCATATCCGAGGCTAGCCAAGAAACAGCATATAAAATGGATGATGCACTTGGTATCACAGACGGTTCATTGTTAAAACCGTCTGTGATACCATATCACAGACGGTTTCAAAGAGTGCCGTATGTGGTGTGACTGCTATCACAGACGGCTTTACTACTGACCGTCTGTGATATTGTGCATATCACAGACGGTCTTGATTACTAACCGTCGTGATAGGCGAGTATCACGATGGTTTTTATAAACAACCGTCGGTGATACTCGCCTATCACAGACGGTTAGTAATCAAGACCGTCTGTGATATACAGAATATCACAGACGGTTTGTAATACAAACCGTCTGTGATATTCAGATATCACGAGCGGTCTTGATTACTAACCGTCGCGATAGGCGCGTATCACCGACGGTTGTTTATAAAAACCATCGTGATACTGCTTCTATCACGCACGATTAGTAATCAAGACCGTCTGTAATGTTTTATCACGCAGGCGGCTCGGGAACCGTGCGCGATAACCACCAACTATCATCGACACCTAAACACCGGCGGTTCAGGCAACTGCTCGTGATGACGGTTCGAACCGTCGTGATAGGGTCTGTCAGTAGCGATGAAAGCATCACTCCTTCATTGTTATCAGTTAGGCGCCTCATACTAATCATTCTCTGGAGCTCCACTTGACACGGAACGACACTATATACGCATTATTGCCATGCTCCTCACCACCCACTCCCATTTGATCGGGATCGCCTAGCAAGCTCCTTTTGACCAAATCTGCTGGGCCCGAGCCTCCACAATCTTAATCAAGCAGTGCTGAAGTTTTCTTGGGGCTCTTTTGCTGTAGTATACGGAATGTGAAAGAATCCGAGGCCATCTCCTGCAAGGCCACAGAAAGTAGCAACTGGTTTAGGACCATGCAACAATGGGCATTGAGAAGTGTAGTGTTCCTCCTCGCAAATCTCACAACACAACACCATCTTCTTCTTCTTTTTAGTTGCTGGCTCACCACCATACTGCTAAGATCCTTTATTTTTCCCAGGTTGTGTGCCTGAACACTCAGCCTTCTCCCTTGATTTGTTGTTGTTCTCTTCAGCAAGACCTTTTCCATAATACAGAGGATGATAACTACCACCTGTGGCTTGTGCTCCACCAGCGCCAGTCCCACGAGGATTATGGGCAAGATTATTGTCTCCTTGTCCACCATGATCAGACGCACGGCCTCCATGGAAGTTGTGGGCAAGCTTGTCGTCTCCGCGTCCACCCTGATCAGACGCACGGCCTCCATGGTAGTCGCGGCTGCGGCCCCGGCTAAAATACCTCGGAGGACAACCACCGCGCGTTGCTGGAAATCCGAAATTACGGCCGCGCCTACCACCGCCTCCTTCGCCTCCAGCACCATCCGCCGCCACCATACCGCCAGCCATGAGTACTTGCGCGTATGTGCGTCGAACTCGCGTAGGGATTTGGTGGTTCGGTGTCAACCGGTGACAAACAAAGGCAAGACCTGGATTGCGAATGGCCCAGGATGATTGGGCCCAGGATGACTCAGATTGCGGCCCAGTTGCTTTGCCATTTGAAATTTGACACAGCTGCGGAGATTGAGCCGGGATTTGATCGATACCCGACCGAAGAACACGCCCCTCACAGATCACAGGAGAGGATCGGTGCTTCACTTCAATCAATTTGGGTAGGACTAAGTCTCCTATAGTCCTCAACGGCGAGCTTCTTGGTTTGGGTAAAGGTCCCTTCCATCGGAGCTTCTTGTCCCAAGGCCAGCAACCCTTGTTACATTGTTGCTTTGAACTCCGCCCTTGATCCGATTGAAGAGCAGGCTTCCGAATCCTGTTCAACGGTAAAGGTTCTGATAACAAAGAACGGCTTACCTGAGCAGTGCAAACTGCATCACCTGGATCTTCATCTACCATGGGATGTATTTGAGTGAATGACAAATTTCCCAATGTTTCCACTAGCAGCAAGAACTTCGAGATGGGAATGCAGAAATACTATTCAGTAACCTTACAGTGTTAATTTGTAGCAATCTCCTATTCACGATTGCTGACAAGAAACCTAACCCATATCTCTACGATTTTAGGATGTGGATTTGTTGTACCAGACATAAAACTCCATAGTATGAAGTGATTCTTTTTGTTCATCATGTAAGGAAGTTTACCGTTCTCAATTTAAATGAAAATTCTGCTTCTCTATTGCGCCAACATGCTGTTGAGTTGTGACTGTTGTAGTGGTGAAGTATAACATACAGCTACAAATTAACGAATTGCAATGTTCCTGGTCGCCAAGAATTGGAAAGAGGTGGATAACTAGTGAATTACAGATGGTCGTGAATTGGATGTATGTAGTGAGCAGCTCTACTGTTCCTGCCGGCTGTGCGGCGCAGGGTTCTTCTCAGCTCCGCACAAAAACAATTAGTTCCTCAAACATAGCTTGTTCTACATTGGAGGTGAGGAAGCTTCTGTAAAAGAGCTCACTGAGGAAGTGAGGAAGCTTCAGGAACAAACAAAGATCCAACCAGCTCGCAAAACAAAAATTCTGCAGAGGTAGCTAAATTGTTACAAGTCTCACCCACCAGTCATACCACACTCACTTGGTTGATTCTTTCGTCTTGAACCTTATTTCCCGGTGCCTCTCTTTTCCACTGGATTAAGCTCTAAATTCCTCATAACACTTGTTCTCATCCTCCCCGTTTATTTCCATAATCCTATAGAAACAGATCAATTGGTTGCTGGCTTGCTCTACAACATGGACATGTACAGTCTACAGAGAACGGTATTTTATCTTCATTTTGAGGAAGGGCGTTGTTATTTATCACTGAAGTAACTATGTGTATTTATCTTCATCATAACTCAACATAAATAATTTGCCAACCATCTAGGAATCCAACAGTCTTGAGTTAAAGTAAAGTTCCTGTTAAGTCAGGCTAGCTACTGACTGCTAGACAATGCTCATGGATTTGCAGAAGATAATGTGAAAGCATGACTGCACTGCTTTTTGGTCCAGCTGCTCAAGTGGTGCTTGATGTAGCTAGCTATCTGTTACAATTGCACTCCAAAACAAACCATCTCAAAGCAAGACATGGCCAAAAGTTACTCCACTATCATGCTTTCTAACGAGTCACAAGAAGATGTCGTCCTGTTCTGAATCCTCAGGCTAAAATTGAATTGGTTTCCTGGAGCCTCCCGTTCCTGTTGGGACTTACCATCCAATTTCCCAAGACTCCAAATAGGCTACCACACTTTATATCCTCACCATCCTCAATTTTTTAAGATAAGTTTGGTTGTTGTCCTGCTACCAGAAGCCCTTGTTCTGCAACCGCCAGTGCTAGACTGTATGTTTGTATTGGCTCTCAATCTCTCATGCAACAAGCATGCATCTCAAAAAAAAGAAAAAGAAAAAAAGAAGGTGGTAAAGAGAGACATGGCAACAATTTATTCAACTATCTTGCTTTCTAGCGAGTCACAATCCTCAGCTAAAAATTGGTTTCCCGCTGCCTCCCTTTCCTGTTGGGACTTACCATCCAATTTCCCATAGCTCCAAATAGACCATGTCACTTCCTATTCTCACCATCCTCCATTTTTTGTGATAAGTTTGCTTGGTGTTCTAACCTACAACATGGAAGTGAAGATGTGCGTTACCGTATCATTGATGCAGTGATGTGTAGTGTATACCGTATCGTATGTAAGAGATTCACCAACCATCCTAAAGCAATAGATCACACAGTAGTGCCCATTTTCCTCTCACGGTCAGTACCATCTCTTGACGAACGCGGGTATCAGCACTCCAACAGTGCAGAAAATCATTCAGGCTGGAGCACAAATTTTCATCTCGTCAGGGAAAGGGAGCAAGTGGTGCGAACCCCCTCGGTGGTCTTCTTGCTTTTCTATGGGCAGATCACTGTGTTCAACCACGCAGCTCGAAAGCTCCCAATGCCTCCCTTTCCCATCTCCTGTTGAGCCACACCATCCGAATGTACCATGCACATTTGCTATCCTCATCCTCCAATGTGCATCTCGAGATGCTAGTTTTTTTGGGAGGAATGCGGAGATGCTAGCTAGCTTGCGTTATTTATGAACTAGAGCAGTATGTCCTGGTTCGTTGGACCGTAATTTACAATACAGATAAATTCAACAACCATCTGAAGGCTGCCAGAACATTTTTTTTTATATAAGCCTAGCGGATGGCACATGGATGTTTCAGTGTGCAAAACCCTGAATATGCAACCAGCTTTGGTGAGCCTACAAAATGCCAAAGTTAAGCATCTTAGTCAGGAAAAAAGTTCGTGCTTCAAAAACTAAGATGCTTAACTTCATTAGAGGGTCGGTAAAGTCTGAAATCCCTGGTTCTGTAGCGGTCTCATAAACAGAAGGAAGTTCCAGGATGGCATGCCATGGTGTGGCTAATGAGCAAAAAGTCTCAGCGATTCAGGTTTCAGTTTGCATAAATGCTGCATTTTGAGGTAGAGCTAATTCTTCATGTATTATCAAACTTGTACTAAAAGTGGACAACCTGCAGAAAATAACTGTCGTAAGGACGATAAGCACTGGAGTTTGCATTCTTATCCTATTGTCAGGAGAGGTTTTGCCTGGCGCTGGCCACAAAAGCAACAATTTGCAATCAATCTGCTAAAAAGTAGCACTGAGAGGGGATTCGAATATTGGTACTTCTTAACTCGAGCTCTGACTCAGAACCTCTTGAGCTTCTTAACCTTCTGGTTGAGCTTTGATTCTCAGGCTTCTGATGCTCTGCTTTTCCAGATCATGAACCTGCGGATGCTTTCTGGAATGTTCCAATCCTACTGCTAGGTCTAAATAGCATCAGTCAGTGCTACCAAAGGGCGATGTGCTTCTTCCTTGAAGGAGCCAGCGACTTTTGCTTTTTAGCAGACTGATTACTGTCGTGGTTACTGTTGCAATGGTTACTATTGTAATTACACGTCAAACAGTTGATACCAGAGTTTCGAAAGATACGAGAGGGGCACCCGGAGCCTCAGACTCAAGGGGGAGTGGTGAGAGCCTATGCGTAATGCTTAATCTCGGCTCAAACTTTTCTCTTACACCAAATGTGCTATATATGTCCATCATAATATCCTAGGGGTTATATTTACACCCACAGGAGAATGTGTTTATATAAATACATCCTTATGATCTTAACTAATGAAGGTAAATATATCATTTCTTTGGCATGGCTTTAGTGGGTATACCTTCTAGTTACATGTATAATTGAACTTTGCCCTAATGGGTTGATTGGATCAAGATGGGAGCCACTTCCTCAACAGTTACATCTGAAATGAGCTGCATTGTGTGTCTTCATATTGCTCACGCCGTGAGAATTAGCATAGGCGTGAAATGCACATTGTGACCTCTTTGATGAACAGATGATGGGTCTGTTGGTTTTTGGTTGTGCCTTATGATTTTTAGCTATTTGTGTGAGAGAGTATAGAATAATAGAAACTTACATGCAGTTTTAGCTGATATAAATAAAATCGATGCAGCGTGTATTAAAATTAATTTATAGATTCTATCTTAAAATATACTATATTTAAAATCATAGTTAATACAAAAAATAAAAATTAATTTTTATAAGTGGAAAAGAAGAGACCTTCGCCGTCCAAAGAGCACCACCGCCCTCACGATTTCTGACAAGTTGCAGCAGCTTTAACTCAGTTTATTCGTAGATGCTTGATCAGGGGGCAATGTTCACCGCAGTCTTCGACATGAATTCCCGATGCCTCCCTTTCCTATCGGAACTTACTGGCTACATTATTAATCGTGGCACTCGCCATTCTCACCTTCCTCTATTTTTACTTGTACTTTGTATAAAAGGGTGATCCGTAAGCACACTAGATCGTATCTCATGGCATATATTATTCACCAACCATATTGAACTTTTCCATGTTAGTTCGCTACCATGAAAGGTCAGATCAAGTAGACTGCTAAGATTGTTCATGTGCCTCATGATGAAATGCCTAAAACATGCACTCATGATTAAATGCCTAAAACATGCACTACCTCGTTGCAACAATGGGAATGCATTGCTATTTACTTTACCTGCTGTTTGCAAGACCTATGAGGTGTAATGGCCTGTACAACATATCCGCTTCGTTGCATACCATAATATAAAATTCAGAAATTTTGGATTTGCCACTCCAGAAGTTGACATTTCAGCAAATGTTCTCCGATGTCTCACTCACATGTGGACCATTATTATACTATCGTTATATTAGACATCAGAAAAATAGAATTCATAGACTAGAAAGGAACATTTCAATATCTTTCTAGTCACCTTTAAAACTAGCTCCTTACAGCCATTAAAGATTTGTTGGTGTGAATTAGAATTAGGGTTTGATAGCGTTTGGACCCGTAGTCTAATTAGGCTGTGATCGTTTTGGCTTCAGCTTTAGCTTCCGGCTTATTTTTCACTATTCATAAATTTCGTCTTTTCTAAACTTTTGGCTTTTTGTTGAGCTTTTTTGCCGGTTCTTTTTTCCCGTATTTGTTTGTATTATACGTAATGGGCTAACATATTTTTTTATTTTTTTAAATTTAATTATGCTAAATAATCCTCTATCAGCTACAGTGTTTTTTCAGCCAGTTACAGTGCTTTTCAACCATAAGCCACCAAAAAAAGCCCAAATGATCACCACCCTGAGTCCGTGTTAGTGTCCAGTTGTAATCTTGGCATTATAAATAAAGGGTGTGGGGGTCCTAGGGGACAACACGCAATTATTCCTAAATTCCACACGATATCAGAGCCAATCCATCTAAAATCCTAACTCAAACCTCACCGCCACCGCCGTTGCTGTTATCCATAGGTGTCATTATGTTGGCAACCAGCTCCAGCAGCTACCGTAGAAGCATAGGGCAACAGAAGTGTCGCTACTAGCGTGCGGGGTAGCAGAAACTTGGTCGCGTTGTCAAAGGCCTGTGGACCAGCATCGCTACCACGCTGCACACACGTGTTCTTCATCGGTGGGCTGTTCGATGGGGAGGTGGTGCTCTATCTGGTTGCAGGGGAAGCCCATGTGTGCACCAATCTGAAGGGATGCGGTGGTGAATTGTGGAGGAAGCAGAGAGGAACGAGGTGATGTGGCGCGTATCTGGAGCAGTGTGGCTAACTAGAGAGATAGCGCAATGGAGATGGGTAGAGAGGTGGTGGCAGTTGAGAAGGTGTTGTGTCGATGAGCTGGCCTAGCCTCATGGCCCACCCTCGCTAGCGACTGATGGTGGAGAATGAGAGGTGAGAGGAAGTATATGGGGGACAAAGGGAGAACAAGCTAGACTCAATTTGAACTAGAGGCGGCTAGCGGCTGGTGGTGGAGAAAGAGAGGTGAGAGAAAGTAGATGGGGGATGAAGGGAGAACAAACTGGACTTGGTCTGAACTGGAGGTAGTGGCTGGGAATTCTGATGCAATTAGGGGGTTTTTAGATTTTGTAATTTGGCCCTCGAAGTTTCAGGTATGTTGACAATAGTAGAGGTTATGGTGCAAGGTGAAAAGGATGGCATGGTGGAGGTTTTAGGGCATGGTACAAAGGCCCTAAAACAGGGGGAGAAGAATATTTGAGCAATGGCTTTGTCGGTTATGTTGATGGTGGCCTTGATAACGAAAGTATTGCTCATGGGAAGCCCAAAGGTGATTCTAGGTGTTGGTACGGATAATGGAGGTGTGTGTAGTGGTGGATTTCTTTGCAATGGTGTTGTTTTGGTGGAGGAGGTTAGGTGATGAAGGCAATGTTGGAGGTGTGTCGGTGGTAGTAATGAGCATGAGGATGGTGAGCTCTCGATGGTGATGGTGGAGTATGAGCTAGTGGTATCTTCGGTGGAGTCTATGGTGATGGTATTGGTGTTGGGTGGTACTATAAAGGTGTTGGTATGGGTGCTAGAGGTGAAGTTGCTGAGGAATGTTGGTACAAGGTGGAGGTCAAGGAGACTAGGGCATGCTAGGAGAGATGGTGGAGGTCAAGGTCGTTGGGGTGTGTTAGGAGAGGTTATGGAAGCCGAGGTGGTCAAAGGTATGTTGGGAGAGGTGGTGGAGGCCAGGGGGCCGAGGGCTTGAGGTGGAGTTAGTGGAGGCCAAGGCCTGAGGCATGTGAGAGTGTGATCAGGAGACCAAGACTGAGTGTGATGGAGAAGGTGGAGTACTTGATGATAATTGAGCCTAGGTTGGAGGTGGTCTAGGTAATGATCATCATGGATACTCTGTCTGATGATGGTGTAGATGGTGACACTCAGAGGTTGCGTCTGTGTGGTGGTGTTGGACATGGCGTGGGTGGTGAGACAACAAGGATGGTAGTCTTGGAGGTAGTGTCGATCATGGCATCAGAGGTAGCTTTGGTATGTGTGAATGTCATGGTGGTGGTATTCATCATGGAGTTGGAGATATGTTTAGTAAAGTATTAGATTCTAGTGAGGGTATTACTTTATGTAACAAGATGGTCATGATTTATCTCATGCACATCTTGAGGGGATGTGTTGGTGTGAATTAGAATTAGGGCCCAATAGCATTTGACATAGCCTAATTAGAATCTGTATTAGTGTCTGGTTGTAACCTTGGAATTATAAATAAAGGGTGTGGGGTCCTATGAGATAACATACAATTATTCCTGAATTCTACAAAGATATATCAAAAAAAATTTACATGCAAGACATCTAACACCCAAAATATTAGTCTGCTAGAAAATCACATAACATTCGATCAGGTCGTGGAACCATAGCCTCTGAATATCCTCAAGCTCCTCTCTGTTGAAGACGCTAGCTAACAAGAGTATCCAAACTGATGAAAGATATCGAACGCGTTGTAACGCCTCGACTTAACAAAAGCCCAGAATGTTACTCACAACTACAATTGCTATAAATTTTAACCATCTAATATGAACTACCATTAACTAGACTTCAATTCCACAACATAATCATGAAAATAGATATGAAAAAGATTTGATGAATAACATTAAATGAGGTGAATTAATTATAAGTTCAAACAAAGGAAATTTTGAAAAGTAGCAACGAGCTAACATTATTATGTTCTAAGGGAAACCATTTTTCAAAGTTAAGGTTTACACGACTAATGCAATTTATTCCAGCAATGAATTAATAAATGCTATGTGATAAGTGAAACATTGATGGTGCAAGATCGATCCTCTGTGCTAATTCCCTCCCATGCATGCCGTCCTCAACAGTCACCTAAAAACAACAACAAAAGCAAAGGTGAGTCCAAAACTCAGCAAGTACAAAGTAAAACAATAGGAACAACATCATAATCAAAACACATATCAATATCCATCATTATATTTTCTCATCTTTCTTTTCGTTAATGCAACATGCATCTCCAAGCTTATACTGATTTAGTTGAGGGAATACATGTCAATGTTCATCCCCTTCCCTCCATCCTGTGAAGGTGCCTACCTCTGTAGGTCTTACTCTAGAGCACTCCAGATTAGTCAAACAGCTTTCTCACTAATCTGGCTTATGCACTCTAGACTAGCAGGTTGGTAGGTTGTCCTCCATTTTCGAGTTGCTAAGGTGCTAAAGTAGCATCACACATTTCCTCTTACTCGTTTGTCATGACATCAAATAAGAATGTTCAATGAGAGATATAAACAATCAATGTCATCTTTAGTTATGATAGATAGGTTGTAACAAAGAGCTTGACGATGCCTATAGAACTCTTCATCTTTATCATCAGAAGAATGATATTTTGTGCAACCAATCCCATACTTTGGTTGCAACTTATGCCTTCTTTTGATGAAATCTTCTGCTTGCTCCCACCACTACTCCTCGCATACAACCGGTGGTGGTGGCATTCTTTGGTTCCGTTGGAGCGTAAACCTAGCCTTTTTTCATATCTTAGCCATCCTAGGCTCAACTTTCATTGTTAACATTGCCTCCTCTGCATCAGAGTCAGGGTTAGAAAATTCAAATATAGATTCACATTGTTGTACTCGAGGAACTTTATAGAAAATAGTTGGAAGTGTACAACTAGAGGCATTGGGATAGCCGAGACTTCTAGCAGAGTAGTTATCGATACATAGAGTGATAGTGGCTGTATGTCAGGAGCACCCCTTGCCACTTCCTCAACCTCTATTCTTCTTCTTTTAATCAATTCGCCTGATATGGATGTGGCCTCCAACTTTGGATTCCTACGTGCCCATAACGTAATCACAGGTGGCGCATTATTGCTAGTCACAAGCAACTTGCGGCCTTCATCACCTGCCGTACTTTTGATAGATAGAGGATCATGCTCCAAAGGCATCGCGGCGAATAGAGATTTTCCTGATGAAGCAGTCAACAATTTTATTGGAGGTTTCTTGATAGACCTTAACGTAATTAGAGTTGTTGTGAGGTTCCTTGCTTTTAGCGGTAATGGGTTAGTTGTAGAGGTAAAGGAACCTTGTCCTACAGTGGTTGGGATTATAGAGCTTGTTGTCGTACTGGAGGATAAAGGCTTATCATGCTAGTTGTTGCTTGAAATCTTCAACTGGGAAAAAGTACTTCACATCAGTATGATGTGACTCTTGGATATTGTAGGGAGCAATATTTCCTATAATACAATATTGTGTCCCATTTCCATCTAAAAATTTCAAGTATTGATGCAAGGTAGAGGGCACCACATGATACATGTAAATCCATGGCCTACCCAAAAGGGCTGAGTATGAAGTGTTTGCTTCAATGACAAAGAACCGTACCTTGAAGCTAAACGTGGACATTTGTATCTCACCATAATAGCTCCAAGTGTAGACTTTCCTTGGTTGTCAAAACCACAAATCATCATATCCGTAGATTCCAAATCATCTACTATAAACCCAACACGAGTCAAGCTCTGCAAATGTAATATGTTTACCGTAGATCTGGGGTCAATGAGGATCAGTCGAAGGTGTGCATTTCTAATGTTTCCTTCGATGTAAAGTGGGCGATTGTGATCACCATCTTCCACAACTTTATCTTCCTTAGCAAAAGGTGATCTCATTTATGAACAATGGATTGGAAAAGAGGTGATGCTTCACCAAGGCCACCTCATAGAGCTCTAGGGCTTATAGTGCTTTCACGAGTGCTTCTCGCAAATTTGGCACTAACATGATAACATCATACACACTCAATAACGTAGGGATTCGCTTGAGGTGAGCAAGGACATTGTAGTCAACCTCGAGTGTCTTATCTTTCCCTCACCAGGTATTTCATTCATTCTCTCTGGTGGAGGTGCTTCTTTAGTAATGATGACTTTATCTGCCTTTGATGGCTTAGGCTTTGGCGGTTCAAGTAGGACCTTACCTCCCAGCAAGTTCATGTCAACTTCTTCTATTTGCACTTCTTTGACATTACATCAGTTTGAAATAATTCATGTTCATGAGGGGTGAATAACTCTCCAGAACTAGATTTTGAAGAGTTTGAGATGACGTTACAGGCAACAATATTGCTTGATGGAGTGGAGCTGCCCTCCCCTTGCATTTCTTCTGTTGTTTTTGAGGTTGCTTGCCCCCAGCTATTTGGCATGAATTGTGCCAAAGTAGGAAGCGCATGGTCTGGACGTGGAAAAGATTCATCTCCTTCTGTCTTCGGGACAAACCTAGGAGGGAATTGTCGTCGGCTTGGATCAGATTGTCCCCTTATCATTGGGATATCACATGTTGATGTCATTAAATGACTATGTTGAGGAGATGAGTCCTTTAAAGGTAGTCGTCGATGCACCACTTTCCATAGCTCTTCATGAATAGCAGAGGATGCATCTTCATGAACTATGGAATTTGACCTCGATGCTAAAACCATGTCGGTTAATAAATGTTCGACTTTGGTGAGTGGCATCCATGATTTTTTATGCACTTCATCATCTTTTCTTGGTGGAGAGCATGGTTTTATGGTCACTACATTAACCACATGATAGTCAGGGTTGATAGCATCTGGATCCAAATTGATCCTCTTCTCATTGATAGCCCTTTGGAGCCATTCTTTAAAGGCAAAAAAAATCTTCAATCATATGGCCAACATACCTATGATATGGGCAGTACAAAGGATTATTGTTCATATTTATTTGTCAGGCCTCAGCGGGTCTATGAAATTCAAGGTATGATGTTCTATTAGCTATTCGAACATGTCTTTCACTAACTTCCACCGAAAAATATACTGCTTCTTAAGTAATTCTTGGAAGGACTGACGTTGCCTACCCCCAGAATCTTCATTGTTTGCACCTAAGATAGGGATATGGCCTTGTGATATAAAGGACATTCTCGCCATATTTACTAGTACTTCTATGTTATTTATTACTATGTGTTTGTTAGTAACATCAGCTGTTTCTATAAATTGCTCTTTACATATTATTACGTCTGTTGCAAACAAAATCTTGCTTTATGCAAAATAAAGCCGGTAGGATAGCCACTCCTTTGAAAAAGCTTGCATATATTAATTAATACCTTTGCTTAATGGCTTGTGGAGTATATTTTGTATTTACAATTACTTGTTGAACAACTATTAGAGCAAGAAGATGACTATCTCTCAGTTGGCTACTTCTATGCTGTGAGATTTAGTGACGAGGACGCCGATTTCTAGGGCGTTAACTGAGTCGGTTGCCCATGAGTGTGTGGCATACCACAATGTCTTTTGTTCATTTTATTGTTTATTTTCCGCTACTCTTAGCGTGATCTATTTATATACGACCATTTAAACTTTAGAAATAAAACGGAATAAGCGCATTAAGTGCATTTGACTTCCTGGTTGTCTCTCTCCACGTCACCGTCTTATGCGCAGTCATCTATTAACATCCTAGCTACACCTGCAAAGAGTGACGGCCTGATGAGCAAAATGCGCGACCGTGTGTACAGAAACATTTCTCATATTTGTATCGTAGAACATACGCAACGACATATGGGTTTGAACTAAATCCCAAGGAGTCATCTGATCTTTGTAACACAGAAATTCACACTAAGGTGTAGTAGTAGCCATGCAACGACTGTGTGAGATTTGAACATCTCACTGAAACTAGCACGCCCGGGTGAATAGCAAGCTGCAACAAGGCACTCGTTATAAACGTAAGGATTATGCATCAGTAATATACAGCCGCGAAGAATATATATATCCAATGAACAAAGTAGGTTCTGTCCTTGTGTTGCACTTCCTCGCCATTTTCTTCCGAAGCACTTGTTAAATACATGCAGCACAGGGCCGGTAATTCCAAAACCAACAAATTCCTCATGGTGAAAAAACGTGAATAGATAAATAAGCACAAACATTGTCGATTCAACATTTCTCGGAAAAGAAAATGAAAAACATTGTTCAATCGAACATATCTAGTCCAATTTCCATGGCATCCTTAAGCAACATATCTGAAAAGCAAGCTTGTGCAGAACTTCATGTGGATAAAAGCATTGTCCAAATAGATTGAGTGCCATCACCTCGTCCTTATTCTAGGAATCCACTTGCCCCCCCCTCACCTTGTTGCAACAAACTGAAGCAGCAAAATGTGGTCAGACGTCTTATATTGCTGTGAACTATATATTTTCTTCTCATGATCGGTTGTTGAAGATGAGAGCAGAACCGGCTTTCAGACTTGCAGCAGAATTAATTGTGAAACTCCCCAACGGAAATTCGCTGCGACATACAGAAGAAGCCACAAATTAAGCACCGACTGCATGCACTGAGCGTGTATGCACTATGCAGAGATTTGAGCAGATCATACTTCGTTCCATCTGGGCACTTCCGTCACAACATGCAGATCATACTTCATTCCATCTTCAGGTACCTACGCACGCTCTTGGCAAGCATCCTGCCATCTTCGTCGTCATCAAGATCAGTCACATACACTCCATCAAGGTGGCGAGAAGGATCATAGCAATCTAGAAGGTCCTCGATGAAGAAACCGTCACCCAAATAGTCGTCGTACTCCATGTAGCAAGTGGCATAGGAAAGGGCACAGGTAGAACACAACCGGCCACCAGCAGGTCTGCTGACCTTATAGTACCCGTAGTCGTCCCCTCTCAGCGTCACTATCTCAACCCTGGCGCACTTGGCTCGCAGGGCGTCGTCCATGGTCACGTTGGCGCACTTGCGAATGACAAGCAGCTCCAGGCGGTGGCAGTTGTCTAGGATGGCCGTCAGTCCATCGTTGGTGAGGCGATCGTGTTTAAGCTCCAGGGAACGTAGCCCGTGCATGCCTGCAATTGCCAGGGCTTCCCCGTCATTGTAGCTGCCAGTGCCTCCATAGAAGCTTTGTTTGATATGCCTGAAGTGCTTCAACTGTGGGCATGCTTTCGCAACAGCCTCGAACACCTCCTTGCCACCTACCCTTGAACATCGCGAAAGCTCGAGCTCCTCGAGCAGAGGGAATTTCTTTATTACCGCCGCAAATACGTCATTGGATATTTTATGGCACGCGATGAGGCGAAGGCTCTTCAGCAAGGGTGCCCTGAAAAGATAGCAGTAATCTTGATAACCAATACATATGTCATTCAAAAATGCAGAAGCGCCCTCCATGTTTGTCTGTTTGGAAATCTAAAAGCTCCCCTGCTTGTCGTTCACAAAGGACGAACAAAATGGGGATAAAAAAGGAACGAAAATAATCGGAGTTGAAAATATGGGGGGTAAAAAAGTAAGTACTTTAGGGGATAAAAAACAGTCCATCGCTGCTCCAGCATATACACAAGGTTTGGCCATGAGGAGTTCACTATTTAGATTTTAGATAAAAGGCTTGACGCCCAGATCTATTACGAAAGCTAACAGTTCATTACAGAGCAAATAAGATTTGGCATGTCAGAACTCAGAGCATGGAGATTAGTCTTGATTCTGTAAGGTTAGGTTGCAAAAGCTGCTGCATCAATCCTGTAATTTGGCATAAGCATTGAACTGAGTTCATTCTGTTTTCTAATCTAAGATCACTCAGAATCACATTATATTCCTTTGTTCCACATGGTTATGCACCTTGATCCTTGGAAAGCAAACTCCCAATTACAATCTATTTCAAACCAAAAATGACTGATCAACTAGATCAAAATCTAGGACGAATAACCAAGTAATTAAAAACAATAAGATAAATTTTGGGGGGATAGAAACAGAGATCTCACTGCTCGCCGAGGAAGAGGAGAATGTCGTCGTCGCCGCAGTCGGCCCAGAAGGCCTCGCACTGCCCCGCGCTGCGGCGCACGGCGGCCTGCGCCAACGCGTGGAGCCTGATATGCTGCCGGGAGCAAGGGCTGATGTAGCCACGCATGTCGATGTGGCGCCACAGCTCGGGCTCGTCGCGCGCCGCGCTGCGCCAGGAGCGGCACACCCCCGCTGCGCCGCCCAACAGGAGCTCGACGGGGCTCAGCATGTGGAACACGTGCGAGATCAAGTCCAGGGGCAGCTCCCTCCAGTCCCTCACCGGCGGCGGCTGCCAGAAGTGGAATGCCTTGAGGGGGAGCGGTAGGGCTTTCTTGTGCCTGCGGCGAGTTCGAGGAGTCGCCGGCGGCGGCTGCGGAGGCCACGAGGAGGGCATGGCGTTAGGGCTTTTCTGTATACCGGATCGGAGCCGTCGAGTAAGAGGTAGCTGAAGACTTCCTTTTATAGACAGCAATGGTCGGTGGGCTTCTCGCCCAGATCGAGTTCCTTTTGCTGAAATATCTCATTGGCCCTCGGCGATCCGACAAATGCTCCGTTTTATGCGTTACAAGGTAGTCAATCTTCCTTCAGAAGAAAACAGAAAGATGCGATCACGTACTAAAACAAAAATGATACGATTTGCTAGAGTGCGGACGCTCTGATTTTTTTTTTGGCGGATAGTTTATGACTTAAATATTTTAATTCTGGCTGTTCCCAAGTGTTAGTACGTATAAAAAAATAGTTGTATATGATTTTAACTGGTACAATTGAACTCAATATATTTTTAACTACAATTTTTTATTGACTTCGTCTTAAAAAATATATCATCTCAAGACTAATTACTGTAAATAGTACGAACATAAATCAGAAATAAGTTAAAACAAACCCGCGTCTTGTCGTACTCACGGAAAAACTTCTCGCCCACGCCGCACGTCAGGCCCGTAATTTGCATTCCATATTCACTAGAAAGGTTCGCGTGCTTGCGCCGCGTCAGTTAGACTGGTTGTTGGACAACATTGCCATACCCAGGGGTGGAGCTGGGCCGCCGGGGCAATGGTCGGAGGGTCAGCTGAAAAAATCCAGCGTATTTTACTATAACTATAAATAGTGAAGGCTTTGATATTTTTTGAATGGGCTGGGTCTAAGGCTAAGCCTCGGGCTGGTTACACCCCTGATCGTACCTATAGGACTGTTCATGCGTACATTCAGCTGCGGGGGAGGGGGGCGCCCAATGTCCCACCTGTTACCGTTCTCTGTGGCTCAGTTGTTTGGGCGAGAGGAAGGCCTATTTTTGTTTCTGCGTTGTAGTTGTCTGAGCGAGGCGTTCGCAGCGTAGGCCCTGTATCTGTGTCCCGAAGCTGCGGCACGAGGCACTGCAGACAAGTGAAATGGTAGTATGTATGTAGGCCGCACTGTAGAGGAACATCACATACGTATGCAAGTCGTTGGGTCGTGCTTTGGTGACTCATACTGTTAGAGATATATGTATAGTTTGTTATTCCCCATTGTTATGAGGGGTTCTTTGCATATTTACCACATGTACTTTGTGTATATATACTGGCCCATTGGCCTCATATGAATACAAGCTATTCATAACATGGTATCAGAGCCAAAATTAGGGTTTTGGCTTACCTAGGTTCGCGCCGTCGCCGCTTGTCGCCTCGCCGCCGCCGTCGACTCCCGTTGTCGTCGCGCGTCGACTCCCCGTCGGCCCCGCCGACTCCCGACCACCGCCGCCTTCGCGGGGCGCCTCGCCTTCCCGGCCCGGCCTCGGCTCGGGGCTTCGCCTCCGCTCGGCGTCCGCCGACGGCGTCTCTCGCGCCCGGCCGAGGTGGTCGCCGGTCTCGGCGGCGCCGCTCATCCGCACGGATCGGCCGGCGGTCGCCGGTCGACATGTCGCGATCGTCGCTCGCCCACGTCGCGGCTACCGCCCGCCGGCGTCGCGCAGACTCGCCAACAACCGAGGCCGCCGCCGTTTGTCTCGTCGGTGCCGCCGCCAGATCCGCGCCTGCTCCATCGTCGCCGGCCGCCGCTCCTACTTGCCGCCGCCGGCGTCGCCTCCACCCGAGGCCGCTCCCTTCGGCCGCTCTCCAAAACCGACTCGGTTTCGGTCGGTTTCCAAAACCGACTACGGTCGGCCGGTTTTGACCGGATAAAAAAAAGAAAAAAAACATCGTTCTAACCGCCGCGCCGTCCAGCGCCGCCTGTTAGACTTCGTTGCCTTGGTCACCGCGCCGTCCAGCGCCGCCTACCAATGGGCACCGTTTCCCTCCCTCGCTGCCCGGTGATCTTTGATGGTGTTAATTACACCGACTTCGTGTCTCACATGCGCATCCACATGCGTGGTCTTCGTCTCTGGGGCGTCCTCTCTGGCGATGTCACCGCCCGCCTTGCCCTATTCCTCCGACGAGCCTATGCTGTTGCATTGCCCCGACGGCCGATAAAGGCTGCTGCGATGAAGTGATGATAAAGCCGCCTCTGCCTACCGGAGGCTCTGATTCCTACAAGGATCGTCGACCGTCTACACTCGGTGGTACGATGGCGGCGCTTTCGGGCTGCTGCTTTGTCTTCATCGCCGATGTCCAGCCTCGATTCTCTTACGAGGTGGTGGGACTCCCTCGGCTTTCCGGATGTGGACTCATCTTCGTCGGCGCTCGAGCCCTCTGGTGATGCCACGCACTGTCCGTGGTCGCCAGAGCACTCTCTTCAGCAGGTGATGCTCTTTGTTGGCGCCTTTACGCTCGAGCTCTGCTGTTTGGCATCGTTGGACTCTCTCGCACTTCTTTGTTTGTCGTACTGTCCGTCTTTGCTGGATGTGCGTGCGACACAGGTTTCAGCGGGTTTCTGAGTTCCTTACTCGCCTTCGCCCACGAGTTCGAGCAAAGCGTGCCCAGCTCCTTGCACGCCACCCTCGTGTCACTCTCTGGAGGCTCTTACCGAGATACGCGCGGAGAGACTCGTTTGAGTGGTGCTGGATGCGATGCCACTCCCCTCTGTGCTCACCGTTCGTCCGCTGCTACACTTGCCTCCTCGGCCGCCACGGTGGTGGTGGCCGTCCTCCGTCTGGAGGTGGCCGTCCTCACTGTTCCTCTGCGACAAGGATGGCCACACCGAGTCCCAGTGCTACAAGAAGCGGCATCTTTCACGCCGTTCTTCTCGGCACTCGCTTCTCGACGGCGTCTGCCTCGACTTCTTCAGCAGCTTCTCTCACCGCGAGAGATAGCGAACCGGCGCCTACTTGCCGCCGGTTCTCCCTCAACAGTTCTGCGGGTTACGCTCGACTCTTGGGCATTGAGAGACCACCTCCTACACGTCGGGATCGCCACACGGAGCTCGGTTGGTTCGGCCTCGGCGCCATGACTCACGGCGTCTCAGGAGCTTGGCGCTTCACCTTCCTTCCGCGCCACCATCGCCGCGATCTCCGCTTCGCCGCCGTCTCATCGGCTCTTTCCAGCGGTGGCATCACCGTCTTGGCCATCTGTGTGGATCCGTCATGCGTCCTTAGTTCGTCCCGGTCTTACGGGTGCATCTCGGGAGATGTGTCTTTAGATTGTCGGTGTAAGTTAGGTAAACAGATTCAGCTTCCTTATTCTCATAGTGAGGCGTGTCTCGGCGCCCTTTGATCTTGTTCATTCGGATGTTTGGGGTCCGGCTCCTTCGTTTGAAAGGGGTCATCGATATTATATCATATTTATAGATGATTTCTCGTCACACTTGGATATATTTCATGTCTTCTCGTAGTGAGGCCTTGTCTATCTATAAACAATTTGCCACTATGATTCACACACGTTCTCCACTCCTATTCGTGTCTTTGTGGCGGATTGCTGGCGAGTACCTCTCTCGTCACCTGCGCAGCTTCCTTGCTGAGCAAGGCACTCTCGCTCAGTTCTCTTGTCCTGGTGCTCATGCTCAGAATGGTGTCGCTGAGCGCAAGCATCGTCACCTTCTTGAGACTGCTCGTGCTCTGATGATCGCCGCCTCTATTCCACCTCATTTTTGGGCCGAGGCTGTTTCCACTGCCACCTATCTCGTCAACATCCAGCCCTCTTCTGCTCTTCAGGGTGCGATCCCTGTTGAGCGTCTCTGTGGTCGTCTTCCTGACTACTCTGCCCTTCATCTGTTTGGCTGCGTTTGCTACGTTCTCCTCGCCCCTCGAGAACGCACCAAACTGACCGCTCGATCTGTTGAGTGTGTCTTTAAAGTGCAGATGCGAGCACAAGGGCTATCGGTCTTTGGGATCTGTTGGTCGTCGAATCGGGTTTCTCGGGATGTGACTTTCGGCGAGTCTCGTCCATTCTACCCACGTCCCGCCTCTCCTTCGGCTTCCTCTGTGAGTCTCTGTCTTTCTTGACCTTTCCGGATACTCCTATATCTGTTTTGCCTCGTCCACTGTCCTCACCGAGTCTCCACATATTCCCCTGTGGCCTCTCCGCCGTTGTCGCCGCCTGTGTCATCTCCTACGACTCCCCAGGCTCCTCCCACTATCGTCTACACTCGTCGACCTCGTATTGAGAATATATCAGATGAGCCATCTTCTCCTGATGTTCCATCTTCTTCTGATGCTCCATCTTCCCCTGATGGGTCATCTTCTCCTCGCTACGCTCTTCGCGATCGCCAGTCGATTCGGCCTCCTGCCCGTTTTGCCTTTGCTGGCGCAGCTACTCATGAGCCTGTCTCCTACCGGGATGCTGTTACTCACCCTGAGTGGTAGCTTGCCATGGCCGAGAAGATTGCTGCCCTCGAGCGTACTGGTACTTGGGATCTTGTTCCTTTTCCATCTCATTCTAATCCCATCACATGTAAGTGGGTCTATAAGATTAAGACTCGCTCTGATGGCTTTCTTGAGCGCTATAAGGCGCGTCTTGTCGCTCGTGGCTTCCAGCAGAAGCATGGTGTTGACTACGACGAGACTTTTGCTCCTGTGGCCCACATGACCACTGTTCGCACTCTTCTTTCGGTGGCGTCATTGCATGCAGGTGCATTTCTCAGCTTGATGTCAAGAATGCCTTTCTTAATGGCGAGTTGCGTGAGGAGGTCTACATGCATCCGCCACAGGTATTCTGTTCCTAAGGGCATGATGCATGCGCCTTCGTCGCTCTCTCTATGGCCTTAAGCAAGCCCTCGTGCTTGGTTTGGCGCTTCTCCTCGTGGTCACTGCTGCTGGGTTTTCAGCTAGTGATCATGATCTGCGCTCTTTGTCCACACTTCGTCTCGTGGTCGGACTCTTCTTCTCTGTATGTTGATGATATGATCATTACGGAGATGATTACAGTACATTGCCTTTGTCAAGGCTCGTCTTAGTGGCGATTCCTTATGTCGGATCTTGGTCCTCTTCGTTACTTCCTTGGGATTGAGGTTACTTCCACTCCGGATGGTTTCTTTATGTCCCAAGAGAATATATTCAGGATCTTCTTGATCGCGCATCTCTCAGCGATCAGCGTCTTGTTGAGACTCCCATGGAGCTCAATGTTCACCTCAGACTCTCGATGGCGAGCCTCTTTACGATCCGACTCGCTATCGTCATCTTGTTGGGAGT
Source organism: Dendrocalamus sinicus (assembly GCA_036346575.1). Classification (NCBI taxonomy): domain Eukaryota; kingdom Viridiplantae; phylum Streptophyta; class Magnoliopsida; order Poales; family Poaceae; genus Dendrocalamus; species Dendrocalamus sinicus. The sequence continues at coordinate 5,182 of JAYEVI010000179.1, read as the reverse complement.
CTTGTCTACCTTGTCATTACTCGTCCGGATATCACTTATCCAGTTCATATTACGAGTCGGTTTGTTTCAGCTCCCACTCGGGTTCACTCTGATCACCTTCTTGAGTTCTGCGATACCTTCGTAGGACTATCTCTCGCCGTCTCTTCTTTCCACGTTCTAGCTCGTTACTGACTTGAGCCTATTCGGATGCTACTTGGGCGGCGATCCCTCGATCGCGGTCTATCTCTCTTCTTGTGTTTTTCTTGGTGGTTCTCTTATTGCACGGAAGGCGAAGAAAGCGATTGCGGTGTCCCGTTCGAGTGCAGAGGTGAGTTGCGAGCCATGGCTCTCTTGATGCAGAGATTACTTGCCAGCTACGGTGGTTACTTGAGGATTTTGGTGTTTCGTCACTACACCGACCCTCTCTTGTCGGACGATGCAGTGCTATCGGTATTGCTCGTGATCTGTGAAGCATGAGCTCACCAAGCACATTGGTGTTGATGCTTCTTTCATGAGGACTTGTGTGCATGATCGGTGATTACTCTTCGTATGTGCCTTGAGCTTGGATAGCGGATTTCTTCACGAAGGCCCAGACTCGAGCACAGCACAGCTTCTACCTCTCCAAAATCAATAAGTATGTCTTAACCCATCCACAGACAACTGATTGGGTAAGACGCTAGTAATTGATGTCCTCATCACCAAAATCTGAATATATTCAACAAGCAACTGTGAGTATGAAAATTGTACTCCGCAAAACTTTATAGCAAAGTTATATAGTATGCAAGCTAAGACAAAATAGCTGTCTAACCTAGTTTAATTTGCAAAAACATACCTTCATTTGCAATGACGAATAATAAATTACAAACAGAAGTTGTAAAAGCATTTGAATTTGATAAACAATTAATATTAAAGCATAAACAATATAATTTAAAACAGCGACAATGAACTTACCGAACAAGCTATGCATGGAATTTCCATCTATACATTCCACAAACTCTTTTATAAAACATAAAGCTACTTATTGTGGGATATAACCAAGCTTTGCCCATATTAGGGAACACGGTTATTCGAACAGATTTACACTCTGCAGAAGCTGTACACTTTACCCATATGACACCATGCCATGTGATACCATCGATACCCAATTTTAGAGTTCATAGCGAAGTTTTTACACTACCGGTCCTAACAACTACCATGCTATGATACCTTTTTAAGATGAAAAATGCTCTCTAGTGTTCCAAGACTCATACGGTGTATTGGTAAACCTTTCTACTTGGCAAGGTTCCTCTGAATACAAATATGCTCAGTTGGCCTACAATCTACCACCTACGATGAAGTTTCTAGAACACAATAACTTATTATGCTAATACCTTCCCATAACAGAGAGCAAATTTAGATATTTTTGTAGAATATGAAAGATAACAGTTTTAGAAAATTTTAGAGGAAAAATCACTCAATTTGGAGTTCATATGCATAAGCATTTGAATTTAGTTTGGTCTGTAAAATGCTGAAAAAAGAAAAGGAAAATACTACGTAAGGGATTTCATTTTCATTTTTCTTTCTAAAGGAAACCTTGGATTTATTATGTCATTAGACTGACAGGTGGGGCCTACTGTCAGAATTTGATTGACATGTGGGGACCACATGTAAGTGACACTGATCCTAAAACTGGTTTTAAATACAAATCTAACTAATTAATCTCCTCTGGCCCACATGTCAGAGACTCATTGATGACCTTCATGAAAGAGTTTATGACCTATGCCAATTTGACGACCTTGATCAAAAAGTTTATGACCAAGATAGAGGAGAAGACACATATATTATTGGGGTTTCTAAGTCGCCATTGCCGTTGGTTGCGACTATGTCCAAGATGGAAGAGTAGTAAGAGGCAACACCTGCCATTGTAATGGCAGCACTGCTATGACCATCATCAGTGTTGGTCTCCCTACCGCTTTCACCAATGATGACTCCTCTCCAGGCTTCGTTGTCCTTGGCTGTACCTTTTTTACCTTCACTGAGGAGGAAGGTTGTTGCGGTCCAGCGATGGTCTTTGCCATGTGGTCGGCTGACGCTAGGCCTACGAAGATGTAGAGCACAATGGTTGTCATGTGGGGTTAGTGATATTATTGCATCTCTCCTACAACCATTGCATTCCAAGGCGAGAAGGATGTTGCTGCCCTACATCGGTTGCCCTTACCGCCAATGACTCCTGTGACATCAGCCGATGTTAGAGGGTTGTTGTCCTCACTATTGTGCATCGGGACTTTACTAATAATCTTCCATGCGACACAATGTCATCATCATGCTATCTCGTTGACATGGGGTTACAAAAGAACTTCAACCATGGCCACCACCGCAACTCAAGGACGAGCTGCCTCGCCGCGAGGAGTGAAATGTTATGGTTGCTAGTACTGCATGCGTGAACAATACCCATGCGCTATAGCATTAGGATTTGGAAGAGACTACCTTCTAAATAAGAATATCTATTTTCCTAAATAATTAATTAGTTTCTTAGGATATAGATTAGTTAATTGGTATCTTATCTATTAGTTGGAAATGTTATGATTTAGCTCAATCTTATCCATAATTGTTAGAAGAGGCATATATATAAGGAAGCCTATTGTAATTGCTGGAATGAAGCAACGAATAAACAAAATTCCTAGTCTCTTCTCCTCTTCTTCAACTAAGTCTTAGAGCTTTAGCGACGGCATGGCCGACCGTTCAAGAACAAGCACACTACTTTACCGTTAGTCCTTGGACCCGTGCCCAGCCAATCACCGCAACAGTTCAGGTAGTGCTCATTTCAGCTTTTGCTGTGAGCTTTTAGCTTTTTTTCATTGTTTGAGGCTTTTGTGGCACTATAGCTGCTGTTAGCTTTTTGGCAGAATTAAATTTAAAACAAATTAAAAATAAAAAAATATGTCATCTCATCACGGACAATGCAAAGGAATACAAGAAAAAAGTAAAGGCAAAAAAGCTAAAAAAACTTTAAAAAATCCATAAAAAGACGAAATTAAGAAAATAGAAGCTTACTCTGCTCAACTTGTTTATTTTTTGGCTTATGGCCTTTTCACTATAGTTGGCTTATTTTGTACTGTAGTTGTAATTAAATTTTAAAAAAATTAAAAATGGAAAAACAGGTTATCCCACCGCGGACAATGCAAAAGAACACGGGAAAAAAGAAAAGGCAAAAAAGTGCACAAAAGCTAGAAAATGACAAAATTAAAGAATAATGAATTAGAAGTAAGATATTAGAAGCTAAAATTAAAACGAGCAGAACCCAGTTGAAGCTCAAACAAACAGGCTATAGGTCCGCCACACACATTTCCATCTCATCCGGCATCCCACCCACCAAGTTGTCCTTGCTTTCTAACACTAGGCATGGGTGTAGTGCCTAGAAGGCCAGGGCTTGTTCCTTGAGGCCTTGATCTTGAACTTTTATTATTCCCAAATTCTAATGCCTCCCTTTCCTATTCAACCTGACCCTCTGATTATGCAACGAGACTAGCTATTCTCATCATGCTCCATTTCTACTATGAAGTCCTGCTCTATAATATGGACATATTTAGAGATGCTAGATATTATGCTTTTTCTCACTGAGGGGGTGATGTACTAGTTGGCTGATCCTAACTCATAATGCAATTGATTCAACAACCATATGAAAGCTTGGAGGCACGAAATCTCAAATGACTCTAAGTTGTATAGGAGTAGGAAGAAATCCAAGGCCAAGCACAAGGAATGTATGAAATAGAACTTTGATGTAAAACTTGAGAAGATAACTACCTCACTTCGAGAAGAAATAGATGCATTGAGGGAAGAACTGAGAGAAGTCTGCAACCACTCGCTAGTCCCCCTCAACATCAAAGTAGCTACACGTCTGTGCCACTTTCTAAACATAGCGACACCCACTTACCTATCGACAACATCTAGGTAATATATATCTCTAGAATACTACATAGCTAGAACCCGTGGATACCTTAGCTCATCGTGTATCGTTATGTAGGAGGCCACATCATGCATCCTTAGAGTCATGTTTGTTGGCTCCATTCCCGTTGACACTGGGTGGAGATTGGTGTATCCATGCCTACTAGGGACGTTGGTGAATAGTATCCAGCTAGGGACCAGTTTCACAAAGATCCAGGTGGACAGGATTAATGATGTTTTCAGAACCATCCCGCTGGAGAGGCCCCAAACAGAGAAATCATGACACTAGGGGATGCCATCCACACATTCGTCTAGTGGCCCAAGAGCGACATCACCCTGGATCCCTCTATGCCATGATCTCCACACGACCATGCTTGTCAAATAGAACCCTATATGACTCCACCTCAAGCTCTACTTTAGAAGGACACCCATCGGCTCCCGTGGAGACGATGCCGAAGATGTATCACAAATGAGATGCTAAGGCCCAACCAAAGAAGACTAAGCCACCTCTTGAATCCTGGAAGTACCAGCTCGGAGTATCGTTGGTCCCTGAGTCACAATTACCCAGTCTTGGACTGCTTTACAAGGTTTTGCATATCTGGTACATGCAAAGTTTCAATAGGAAGCCAAACCGACAAAGTGGATTTACCGTGAGATACATGCAGGCGCATTTCCTCCATGACTCAGGCTACTTCGTTGTGACCTTCGAAGACTTATTCTTACTATTCAACCTCAACGAACTCGATGCTTCACTTCTACGATACTGGATACTGTAAGTGTACTGTACAATGAAGTTCTACATTCACGTAATACCGATAAATGTCATAACTCATTACTTATGTATGATTCATGATCCAATGAGTCCGGCAATAACGACAACCAGTTGGTTTCCTCGACCCACATTTGGTCTCTGAGCAATCCATCAACGAAAACACATCCTTCCTCCAAGATTACATAATGACGGGATTGCTTGCTCATAGTGATAAGAACTACATCCTGATATCGTTCAACCAGAGGTAAGTGCTTTACTAGTTGCCATACAAGTTTTATTTGTACTTTAAACGCAATATGAACTTAGGATTAATCACTATGGTGACAGACATGACTAAGTCTCACTGGATTATGATTGTGATTATACCAAAGCGGAGCAAGGTAATATACCTTGATTCCCTACTTATGAGCAACCACGACTTCACTTGTGTGCAACAAGTAATTGATAGGTAAACTCATTTCCTGCAAACATAACTCTATTATAGTCTTCCCTTCATTTGCAATAGCC